>OU015491.1:213586939-213791939 GCA_907164885.2 Dolomedes plantarius
GTTATAAGAGAATATGAAATGTTTTGAACGGAAAGGAATCCACTAAAGTAAAACTTTCTTGGCATTTAGAATATCATTAATGTACACTGGTGTAATAAATTGAGAGAATTTGCAGACTTGGTCGATTATCTCTAGAACTACTGTACCGAATTTAATGAAATTTGATATGTACATTCATTGATACAATACAAAACAAATAGCCATTCAATAATTGTAATACACTCGCATGATCGTGCGTAACACTCGTTGGAGTCGGAAGGTATGAAACAGCGGTTTCAGAATAAACAAAAAATACGTTAATAGATGGGTTAATAGGGGGTAGGTCCCCTCTTACAGATATACAGGTCTCGTAGCGTGATTTCATACTTGAAAGAAGGCAGTTTATCATTTCCTGTGGCAATTGGTCCCACTCGTTCAGCGACGCTGTTTTCATTACCTGGATGGTTCTCGGAGGGGGGGTGCGAGTTGCAATTGCCCTCCCCAGAGCGTCTCAGACATGCTCTATAGAGTTACGGTCTGGAGATCTGGCTGGCCAATCCATCCGGGGAATATCCTCACTCTCTAGAAATTCGTCGACCAAAAGAGCTCTATGTGGCCTCGCGTTATCGTCCATTAAAATGAACTCAGGGCCAACTGCAACCCGGAAAAGGCGAACATAGAGCTCCAAGACATCATCCCTATACCTCACACCAGTCACAGTGCCTCTTTCAAAGACATGGAGAGGTGTGCGGCCATCCAACATGATGCCTGCCCAGATTATTAAACCTCCTCCGCCATAATGGTCGATTTCGCGGACATTGGAGGGTAGGTAGCGGGTCCCTGGTTCTCTCCATATGAACGTACGGCGAGAATCGGTGTTTTGGCTGAACAGGACTCATCAGTGAAGAGCAGCTGGACTCATCAGTGAAGAGAACGGTCGCCCATTGATCCATACTCCAATCTCTATGCTCTCTGCACCATTATAAACGGATTCTCCTGTTCGTAGAAGTGAGCGGGACGCAAACAGCAGGTCTTCTTGCAAACAACCCTCTCTCGTGAAGTCTTTTGGAAACAGTCACCCTTGATACACGGGATACACGGGTTCCTGTGGCTGCATACAAGTCACGAGAGAGCTTATCTGTAGAACTCCTGTTACACCTCGCTATAATCAACAAATGGCGATCTATTCTGGCCGTCGTGGCTCTTGGACGACCTTGCCCAGGCTTTCTCTCGGTGGATCCGGTATCCTGGAACTGTTTCCATAAGTTACACTCGACGCTGGGCGTTAAATTGAACTCTCTACAAATTTGGACTTGAGATTGGCTTGCTTCTAGCCTCCCCACAATTCGCCACCTCATTCCATCATCTAAACGTTGGTGGTTACTCATTTTTACTGTTACAATTTTAAATTAACCGATTGCTGCAAAATAACACCATCTATTAACCCATTTTTTCTATTCTGCAACCGCTGTTTCATACCTTCCGACTCCAACGAGTGTTACACACGATCATGCATATGTATTACAATTATTGAACGGTTATTTGTTTTGTATTGTATCAATGTATGTACATATCAAATTTCCTTAAAATCGGTACAGTAGTTCTAGAGATAATCGACCAAGTCTGCAAGTTCTCTTAATTTCTTACACCAGTGTAGTTATATGGCTTTTCCCTGCGTAATACTTACAGACATGGATAGTTCCAAAGTAAATTTCATTCTGTAAATTCATTTGTCACACTTTAAGGAAGATATCCGTCTAATCTTATCATCTCTCAAGCTTTTATTAATTTTCTATGTCATTTTCTTACGATGGAATCATAAGCGCATACTCGACTCTCCCACCATACAGTGGTTAGCCGCGAGTATGGTAAGGGTGGGTTCGATTCTGGGCCAAGGTGTCTATGTGTACTGTAACCTCATAAGGAATAATGTTGCTTCCCCTGCTAGGTACTCCTGTGACGAAATAGCCAACTATCTCCCGACGTACACTGGCGAATGTCCTCATAGATAAATACCTGCCGCGTTTTGTTTTGTTTGTTTTTTTAACTAGCATACACTCAATTAAACTGGACCATTTATTTACAAACCCCTCGGTACATATAATGAAAACATAAACCTCGTTCTTGTGCTTTCGAATTGAACAACATTGCCCTCCCTTCCTAGGTTCAGCGACGACATCGAGCTGATGACTGGCCGACGCCCCAGTTTCTACTGGCTGTTCTGCTGGAAGTATGTTGCCCCAGCCACAATGATAACTATTCTATCTGCTTCCTTCGTCAAGATTGCCACCGATGGCAGCGGATATGAGGCATGGGACAAAGAAACGGTACGTATTTTACCTGTGTCTACATGTTACGTGTGTCGCATGTTACCTCGTATTATTAACCTGTGCTCATTACCTGTGACGTATTCTATTCAAACTTATCTCATATATATTAACATTAACATTAACATATATATATATATATATATATATATATATATATATATATATATATATATATATATATATATATATATATATACACTGAAGTGCCACTGAATTAGGGATAGCAAAGCCTATGCAAATTGTGTAGCGCTGCGCATCATGTATGCGCAAGTGAGGGCGCTGTGGTAACTGCATATATAGCGCGTACTGTGGTTGTTCTGAATTAGTTGTTGGAATTGCCAGTATGGTTAAACTGCCTGATTTAGACGCCTTCGATAGCGGACAAATCGTAGGTGCGCGACCCATTCAATTTCCGAAATCGTCAAAGCTAGGATTTTCAAGATCGACAGTGTCAAGAGTATACCAAGAATACATGGATGGTGGAAAAAAAAACTAGCGATCGGGCAAACTGCAAAGGACAATTAGCCTTGACAGTGCGTGGTGAGAGACGGCTCAGGCGTATTGTACGTAGCCAGCGAAGCCAAACATTAGCTCAAATTACCACCCAGTTTAATGACGGTGCCAGTCGTACAGTCAGTAAACGGACTGTGCAACGCTCGCTTCACCGTATGAGTTTCGGGAGCCGTCGACCTATGACAGTACCATTGCTCTATACTCGCTATCGGGCTGCACGTCTTGCCTGGGCAAGAGAGCACAGAGACTGGAGTGTAGAGGACTGGAAACGAGTAGCATGGAGTGATGAGTCTCGATTCCGACTACTTAACGCCGACGGGAGGCTGAGAATAGGGCGTCAGGCTCATGAAGCCATGGATCCTGCATGCCTGGCTGGAACTGTACAAGGGCATGGTGGCTCAATCATGGTCTGGGGTGTTTTTTTCGTGGCACAGTTTGGGATCTTTGGTGCGTGTACCAACCTCCCTCAATGCAATTCGGTACGTAGAGTTTCTGGGTGATCACCTCCATCCGTTTATGCTGTTCTGTTATCCGCACGGTAATGGAGTTTTCCAGCAAGACAACTGTACCTCTCACAAGTCCCGGTTGGCTACTGGCTGGTTGGATGAGCATTCCTCTGACTTCTCTGTCATAAATTGGCCACCTAGAAGCCCAGACTTAAATCCTATTGAGCATCTTTGGGATGTTTTCGAACAGGGCGTGAAAGGCCATCACACAGCACCAAAGAACCATACTGAATTATGGACAGCTTTAGCCAATATTTGGCAAGCCATTCCCGTGGAACGTTTCCAGAAACTTGTTGAATTTATGCCTCGTCGTGTGGCAGCCGTTATCAAGGCCAGAGGAGGCCCAACTCGTTACTAGGTAGGTATCCCTAATTCAGTGGCACTTCAGTGTATATATATATATATATATATATATATATATATATATATATATATATATATATATATATATATATATATATATACCGACAAAATATGGTTTGACATAAAATAGCCATCCACACAATAAAAGTAAACATTTAATATTTTAAATAACACTAGATCATATGAGAAATTTGATCAAATGGCGAATCCGACCACTCGCACTGGGTGTTATGCTGAAAAATTGCAATTTCGATTTCAATAAAATTGATAAGGCATTAAATAGCCTTCTATGCAAATATACCTCAGTATTTAATTTTCTATGTAACACTATATTTTATGAGAAATCAGCTGACAAAAATTGGAATTCTTTTGGATGTTTCAGAGCGTGAATGAGAGACAAGCTATGGGATTCGTTTCTCCAATATTCTTAGCAGTTCTAACAGGCAAGAAGCAACATAATTGCGCATACTTATAAAGTTTCTCATTGCATCCTTTTTGGGAGACAGAGCTTTGAAAAGAGTATTAAATTTGAGCAAGATTATTTGCGTAGAAGCAAAACATTCAAACCTAAATTCTTAAATTTGGGCATAACATTAAACAAAAGTATTCATGTAAGGTGTTTAAAAGAACAAGTTAAGAAGAAGTTTTTCATCATTATTCAAAATATGAGACACAGATAATGTCTTTTCATTAAAGTTCTATTAATGTTGATTTTGAAGCTTTTAAATCTTACCTCTCAAAAACGTCGTATGCTTTTCTATGCTTAATGTTACATTCAATTTATCAGCTATTTCAATATTAGTTTTGGAGAAAGTCCATTATTAGAAAACCATGTGGTAAAATACTTCAGCTATTTCAACAGACAAAATATAAAGACGGACAACAGATAAATATAAAATATTTTGCTCCACTGCTGAACTTAAGTGAAATTTAAGGAATCAATTTCCTCACCTTCTCTCTGTTTATTTCCTTCAGTATCATATGACGTTACTAAAATTTACTCGATTTTGATCGTAAAATCTGCTATATAACTGAATAGGTTGTATGGCTTTGTAAGCGAAATATCACTATTGGGGAAAAAATTTATATCTCTCTCGAAGGCTGTTATGCGTTTTTTTCAGCGTTAATGGCGCTGAAGCATCTATATTCTGCATTTATGCCTTGCATCTTACCTGTAACAACGATAGCAAGGCCTTGTTCACACTGAGTCCGTCAACGTCGCGTAGCGTCAGCGTTTTTCGTATAGAAATAATTTTAACCCTTACGTCGACTCATCGGTCTAGGAGACCGCTCTTGCACCTGTTCTGAAGGGTGGGGTGATGTTGGGGGGTGATCATACTGTTCGGGTTTGTAAGTTCTTCAGTCGGGTCCTGACCTTCAAGTACAACACATCGGAGATTTTCGCACGCTCGTATTTTGTCGGTAAATTTAATCTTTGTAAAACATAGTCGGTCTTTTACACCGATGAGCCTTGAACTGATTTAAATTTTTGCCGGTCTGTATGACCGATAAACCTTGAACCGCATTAATTATCTGTCAGTCTGCATGCATTCTATTTCTAAGATCTTTATTTTATTGTTGTAGCTAGCATGGCTGGAAGAATTCCTCCTCTTTCACATCGAACCATACATTTTGTCTCTCTCGCACTATCACAGATTGAGGAATCGGATTCTGAAATTTTTGTTGAATAATCAATTATTTTATTTACCCTTTTCAAGAATGAGAGGTGGCAGTAGTTTTGCATTGATGACTTTATAACTGTGAAAAACTTGTAAAAATAGGAAAATATTCTAATTTTATAGCGTAGCGGTCTGTGAGACCGATGAGCCGGAACAGTATAAAGACAGGATGAGCCGACGTAAGGGTTAATAAATCATAGACCTAAACAATTTCGTGGTAACTGTTTGGAGGTCTGTCATTGGTTTAAATTATTTTGATACGAGTAACGCTGGCGCTACGTAACGTTGATGGACTCGTTGCCTGTTCGCATTTAATCCGTCAGCGTCAGCGTGAAAATTTTCAACCAATCACTGACCCATTTAACCAATAGCGCGAACGGATTCCATGTGAACAGGCTCTCATTGCGATTAAGACCTAAGAGATCGCGAATATGGTAATCGAAGGCATACAATGGCAAATATCCTGAGGAATTCGCCTTGGAGATTTGAACCGTGTCTTTTTTATGGTAAATTATAGTGGTTAACATTTTTTTCTAATCCTTGAATTGTGAAACAAACGTAAGTGCTTAATTTCTTATAATCCCATACGTTTCTCCCCGCCCGCAGGCCACCACTGTCCGGAAGGAATGGCCAGGGTGGTGCCATTTCATGATCGCCTTCTTGATCCTGGTGGCCGCCATCTGGATACCGCTGGTGGCGTTGCTGAGGATGTGCGGGATTCACGTGCTAACTGAGGAAGAGCCATCTTGGTTTCCAGCGGATGAGCTCAGGGACTTCCACGGTCTCATGCCGCATAAGGTATCCGCCATGGAGAAGTGCCTCTTCTGCATAAAGGAAGACGAACAAGACGACATGTGAGGGGATAGCGAGCCGATTCTCCCTCCACGTAACTTAGCATCAGGAGATCGTGGATTCGACGCAATGCGAGCGCAACGGACTAGGAATGGAAACTCCACAAATCGAAAGCAGGCTGGCGTTGTTGTTTGGTTTCGAAAATGTGTTTTTTGTTTTATGTGAAACGTGTGATAGACTAAATTTTCAGAACGACGCAAACGCATCTAAGTTTTTTTAAAAAAATGTTCGGTAGACAAAGACTGTAGGTGCGTTTCTGGTTTATTGTTCAAATTCCTGTTTAAGAACAACTAATGTCAGCAGGTCGGAGAAAAATAAACTTTAAAGCCAACGACATATATTCTAAGAAATGAATTACGAATTCGACAAAATGTACAAGTGTACTTTGTGTAATTATTTACAGTTTTAACGAATTATTTATCAGGCTGGCAAATGATCGAAATCTTGTAAAATTTAAATCCTTCTCTTTGCAAAGGTTTTAGGAATTTATAAATAATTAATTATTAATAATTTATATATTATATTTATAGAAATTTATATTCGGTAAAATGAAAGATAGTACTTTGTGTATACAGTACACATTTTAAAAATATTAAAGGATTAACAAATTACATAAATACTATGCGTAAAAATTATTTTTTTTACCTAACTAATATTTTATTTAAAAATAATTTATGAAAAAAATTCACTACGAAATATCTCTTTCTATTTTACCTGTTTCTACGAAAACACATTTCTTAAAATAAAGTATAAATATGCACTTTGAATAGAAAAGTTAAAAAAAAGTAGTTATGACACTAGATAATCTAAAATTTGACTCTAATTTTTTACCCTACATTTAGAGAGAAAAATACTGAAGAGTTTTCTAAAATTTATGTAATTGCTCTAATCGGTAAAAATATTTTTCCTACGTTTAATTCTAGTACAAAAAAAACTGTTAAATTTTTATAAATAAACAATTTCCGTCATCAGATATGACCCTAAACGTATTTTAAATATGTAGTCAGATAAACCTATTATATGTAAATCAGATAAACATATTTCCCTCGAGGTCATTACTTTTAATATTTGTGAAAAATAAAATTATGAGAGAGGTATAGTGATTAAAGATAGTCTTTAAGTTGCACAAATCTGAAATGATCAACATCTGGTTTAGAGTTTCAATTCAATAGTTCATAGAGTAAATTACAAGAGCCACAAACGTGGATAAAAACTTAACATTATATTATAAATTTTTGAAACTTCTATGGAAGCGAAATGTAGGCAAAATTAAATGTTATTATAAAAGATGACTTTCTTATTTTATCTCATGCATAACATAAAAATTCACTAATGCGATAAAATTAGGCTTTGTATCCAATCATAAAAGATCTTTCAAATTTCTAAATAACTGAAAAGAAGGTAAAATTAAAAACAAATCATTTAAAAGTTTCTTTGATTTGCTAAATAACAAATACCTGAATTATTTTCCACTAAAACTTTTTTTTTCTAGCTGGTTTAAAAAATCTTCTAATTCTTTCACTTACGTAAGGTATTTCTAGCTAGTTATAGAAAAAACAAAATATACTTTTGTATGAATATTTAAAAGGCTGTTCTCTATACTTAAATCAAACCTAAACGGCAATAAAATATATTTACTAAAACATCAAATAGTTTTCGTTTAAAAAAACTTTATCTTTCGGATTGATAAAGATATGTAGAAAGACTAATGGATTTCCGCCGATGGGTTCTTTTTTCCCAACTGTGCAGAAAGCAGCAAATCTCCAGCACATTTCTATCAACTAGTGCATGGACATTTTTTTTTCTTTTCAAATCTTTTTATTTATTTATTTATTTATACATTTTTAAGATGCAATTTTACCATGTTTAAATCCTCTCCTCATTTTTCGAATTTTTATGGCATAAAATAAATGAAGAATGGAACAAAGTTAAAATATATAAACATTTAAAATATTAGTTAATTAAATCTAAATATCTGCAGCAAAATGCTACGTGACTGCAAAAATATGCGTAATGAAATTTTACAGCGCATGCTTGGTTTGCAAATTCATTTCCGATCGCATAATTGCAAAGTTTACTCTGTTATACTAATTAGAGTAGCGTTTAACGCGGTTCTTGTAAAGAGGCCTTATCATGCTACATGTTGAGCCAATTTCTGATTTGTGATGAGTTTCTGTATCGAGAATGTACATACGCCAACACCTAGCTCATTATTTTCAATTTTGAATTTTTATTCAAAATCAAGAATAGTGTGCTCTTTTGTAAACGTAACATTTTGTATCAAAACGCAACAAAACAGAGACGAACCGGCAATAAAACTTAAGATTTTAGCTCCATTAATAAGGAAATTAAACTAATTTGATCCCAAATATCTACGTTAAAAAAACTGAATAAAAATATTACGAAATGAGCACACCTTTATACATTTCACATACACTTCTCTTTATTTTTATATGGAGATTCCTTTTAGAGTGAAATTCCTTCAAGGAGAGAAGACAAAAGCAATAAATCCCTTACAAGATGGTTGAATTTTAGATCCCATTAAAATCTAGTTGAAAAATCAAGTACCGTTAGTTTTGTGAATTAACAATGATTGACATATCCATAAAATTTCAGTAAAGAGACGATAGCGTTTAGTTTACAAAGCCATAGTCTTGTCTAGAATTTCTAGCTGCTAACGAACAACGTGATACATAATAAATGAAAAACTTCCAAGAACATTTCATCTCTCTCATGATGCGAGAACATACCGCCCTTTCGCCATCTTTGACGTTTCTTCACTGAAGAAGAAATATTTTTGATTGTGAGTTAAACTGACAAAATAAGAATTTCGTTGAGCTGTTTGATTTTTCCAAGAGAAAATATGTGATTAGGATGATTTTTATCATGGAATATGTTCTTTTTAAACAAATGCAACGGTCTAGTTACCGAAATTTCAATAATTCAAAATTTTCCTTTCTTTCACTCTAGTAGAAATGAAATTTATCAGATCGAGATATGAAAAGTACTCTTTAACCTTTCAAAATTCTGAATAGAAGAAATTTATTTGAACATTTTTAATGAATAAAGCAAATGATACAAACAAAAAAACTCAATAAAAATTTATTGATAATTTCATGATTTATTCAATTGTGAATATTAGCAATAATTCATGAAGCACTGAAAGATATACGACTTAAGTAAGAAATTAATATCTTTACTATAAATGAAAATTATTTAATGTGATAAAAAAAATCAAAATTCATAAGTTTAATGGAACGAAGCCCTCTTGAAGCTTTTATACGTCACGTTTATAAATCTGTTATTGGAAAGAGGCAGTTTGTGAATGTTTGTTTTACTACATTGGATTACAAAACGGTTATTAATAAATGTTTTTAAAACAAAGTTCGAATTCGAAAAAAAATTTAGAATTATAAATATTGTCATTCTAATATATTTTAAGCTATTTCAACTTAAATAAAATGAAAGAATTCACGGTTAAAACCCATCTTATCAATCATAAATTTTTATTTATTAAATCATTAAAGGGAGTTATATATTGATGAAATTCAGTATTAAGATATAATCTTTAGGAGACATTCTGTCTTTTATTCTTCTGTAAAATTTCGGCGATAAGATTGCAAAAATTTAACTTAAATACCAGATCATTTTTCCCTACAAAACGTAGGTTTTCCTTAAAAACTTGCTAGGTATAGAAAATGGGAGGAGTATACAGGTTTAAGCTGTCAAGAAAATTAGGGCAATCCTAATCGTTGTTAATTAAAGGCTTAGGCAGTTGTTGTTTTACTAATGGTCAAATACTGAATGGGTGTCGTTGCTCTAAGAATATTTATTAATACGAGAAAATGTGTGTACAACAATAACGACATCATTCGTGTGAAAATTAAATCATTTAATCTTAATAGGAAATACCCAATCAATTGAATAACAATGTTTTATATATTCAGAAAAGTTTATAACACTTTTTCATGGAATTCAAATATTCTTAAATGAAGTCGAAATTTCCTGTTTGAATTTTCATTAGAGTGTTCTCAATTTTTAATGATTCGGAAACTAAAATAATTTTGTTACTTGCATTCAACACTTTATTAAATTTTACTTAGTTTTCTTCTGTTTTAAATCCCAATCGTAGAATCGATTTCAAAAGATTTTTATAAAGAAATTTCAACTGCAATATCCGAGAATTTAAAGAAGCATAGTTAAACTTATAATGCATCTAAATATACGTTTAAAATCTAAATTTCTCTCTCTCTCTGACAAGTTAATATAAACAAAGTAATAAATCTATACAATGATTGAGAAAATTGGGGACTGGGTCTCATTAAAATATTACTGAATCAAATTTTATGTTTGATTCTCAGTTATTTGAACTAAGTTTGTCATTTAAAGAAAAATGATATTTAGAAGTTGCAAGTATTCGAGTATTCCAACTGCCGCTAAAATATAATATATGCTGAAAGTATCATCTTCAAACTACCACACATGCAATTTTAATCTAAGGAGGGCAGCTACCAACGTTCGTTCAAAAAAAATTATGAATACACCCATAGACCAACAAATATATGGTTTTCAGATATTTATACCTTGCCTATTTTTTAAGTTTCAAGTAGCAAAATTTCGGCAACTACGAGTAAATGAGGTCAAATTTCTTCGTTATATATAAGTTTTCTTCAAAAAGTAGGTCAGTTTGATTTTATGTTATTAAAGAGAACATAAAATCAAACCTTTTAATAAATTTTTCATCAAATTTCCAAAATGGAAAAATGCATGAGAAAGAACATATTCCAATGAAAGCGACAAAATTCCTTTTGATGCAAGTTACGATCGTGGTACATCAGGTTGACTCTTAGACAACTCTAATTGTGATCTTTTCACTTCATCTTTGTGTGCATTCAGTGTTACTTGGTGTTTAAAAAAAAGCACAGTCTTTAGAGATAGACGCAACACATAAGTGTGTTTTCTTTCTATCCGGCTGCATACGTGATCATTAGAAAATCATTTCCGCACGTCAAACACATCACGTCCATCTGGGTGTTAATGTTTGCTGCAAGTTTTTATTGTTGACAATTTTTTTTAAACTTCCTATTGCACTGATAACTTTGAAACTAGCTGTTGTTGTTACACAGCGTTCAGTAATTTGTTACGCAAAATGCTTTAAGAAAAAGTTTTTAATCAAAGCGTATGTTTATGTTTCGGTAAACATATTCCATCCTCCAGTTGCACCTACAATGCAATAAATGTTGTAAATTTAAGATATATATTCATATTTATTACAGTCTTTATTATGTAATGTTGTGCATAACGTTCTAAATATAACCATTGTTTGTTGATTATAGGTTTTTTAAGAATGACGCCACTTAGGTCAAAAAAAGAGTAAACATTTGAAATGAGTTTTATTTACAAAACCTTAAACAGTAATATCCCCATATAGTCCCATATCGATAGGTATACGAGCCTCCCACTGTATCGATAGGCCTCGTATGCCTCCCACTGTAAGAAATCTATTAATAAAAAGCAATACCCTTTTAACATAGCAATTTTCTTAGCAGTCAGAGCCCTTCTTGAAATATGTAAAGAACACAATACAGAAAAGAAAGATACTCAGATAAAATTTTAAAACCTCTTTGGAAAAAAATTAAAAATATCATGCTTAAGCCCCAATAACTTTTAAAAAGTTTTTAAGAGTGTAATTATATGTGCAGAGCCGGTCCCGTAGGTGAGGCGTCGAGGCGACCGCCTCAAACGCCGAAGCCCCAATAACTTTTAAAAAGTTTTTAAGAGTGTAATTATATGTGCAGAGCCGGTCCCGTAGGTGAGGCGTCGAGGCGACCGCCTCAAACGCCGAACTGAAATAGGTTACATAATGAGACAGAGTAAAATTTCGAAAACTTGAACGAATAGAGAAAAAATATTAATAGTTTAATCTAATAAATGAATAAATTCATAAAAATATGCAAATACAAGCGAATATTTAGACCTTTTTTTCATAAACTCCTGAATTTGGTATTACGAGAATTAAATTTTGAGTGCCTTTTTCCAAACGTTGTTGTAGCTCTAAGAATTATGCTCTAAGATTAATGTTGTCGCTCTGCTAACTCTACCTGTCATTGTAGCATCTCCAGCTGAGCGCAGTTTTTCTAAAGTAGAAATATTTAAGAATTATCTACGAACAAACAACTTAAGAGAGATTAAATGATTTAACAATAATTTCTACAGAAAAGTCTATATGGAAAAACAATAAATAACAAAGATGCAATCAAACAATTTGCTGCAATGAAGGCTCAAAGAATGATTTAGTAAATGTTTTTATTCCATATCGAATTATACTAAAATTTGTTCACTTTTTCTACTTTTATTTAAGTTCTGTAATTTTTTTAATGTTTATTTTTTTAAATAAATACCTATTTTTTCAAAAATGTTCCTTATTCTACAATTCAATAAATGTATATTAAGTAGATAATTTCTTATAGAGACACATTCATTACTTAAGAGTCTCTCCAAAAATTTGTAAGAGCGCCGTCTTTAAAACTTGCTTCAGGAGTCATAATTGATAGGCCCGACTCTGCATATATATATATATATATATATATATATATATATATATATATATATATATATATATATATATACATATATATATATATATATGTGTGTGTGTGTGTGTGTGTGTGTGTATGTAATTTGTACATTTAACACTACACACAATAAAACTATACTACACAATTCATTTCTAAATACTGAAATACAACATAATAATTATAGTGCTAAAAATCTTGTTAAAAAAAAAGAACCAAGAATCTTTTCAATAGAATGATATGACTCGCCGTAACTCTCATAGCAGTATGTTTAAAAGAATGTGTGATCGTTCAAACAACATGTGGCGCAGCTTGCTTAAATATGCGTTTTCCAATCAGGACTGTTAAACGTTGTTTTTCTATTTTGAGGCCTTACAGCTTGTAGTTGTTTGGATATTGTAAATGTTACATGGCAACAGTTTGAACTCGAACAACGAATATGCTTTACTCCTTAGATAAGTAAGTGAATGGTTTTCATGTTTTGCACATAAATTCATGGTGAAATATTTATAAAAAAAAGTTGTTTCGCGGTATACATTTATGTTTTCTTGATGTACATTAAAATCAGTTGTGTTCTATTGTAAAGAAATTTATGTCGTTCAAATGAGTGGTTGAATATTATGTGAAATTAAATATATACATGTCACGGTTAGTATGAGGAACTGGTGTTTATTTATTATAAAGATAAATATGAGAAAAGGTAGATGAGTCCTTTTTTCTATAAATCGAGTATTTTTAGATTAGGAAACCACACGAAGAAAGAATATGCTTAAAAACGAAATGAAACATTCTGCAATTTATAAGGAACCGTAGGAATTACAATGGAACCATTGATTTTACTGTCTGCTAAAACTAATGCAAGTTTAGATTAAAATATAAAGCTACATATAAAAAAGGATAAAATAAGAATGTTAACATTTTCTAAAAGAGTTTTTCAAATCAGGGTCAGCAAAAAAATTGTTGAATACTTAAAATGTAATACTTAAATAATCGTCAAGTTTCTTTGATTTTAACATATTTTTATTTGATTGAGTTAGAAAAAAGAAACATATTAAATAGTAATCTTAACTTGTTAGTAATAAAAAATTGTTACATTAAAGGTGATGATATTTTGTGTTTTATAACAAAGTGAAATTTTATTGCTTGGGAGAAAAAAATTTCTCGTTAATAATATTTTTCCATTTAATAATGTTGTTATGAATAATTATTATATTGTATTTTAAAAGGTCTTAAGTTAAAAATATGATTTTCTGGATGACAATGTTGTGTCATCATGTGTAATAGTGATGTATCTTCATGTGTTTTTATTGTTGCCTAATAGTTGGAAATATTTGTTTCAAGTGCTACTAACATATATCCCTAGAATTTAATTAACAAATGTATGTAAAAGAAAATAAATTTGAAAACGATGGCTATGTTCAAAGTACAATAATATTGAAACTTTTACAAATGTAACAGCGCCTGTGTTGATTTCTAAATCTTTTGTTTATTCACAAATACATCGTATCATTCTACAGTTTCCCATACAGTTGAGAAATAGAGTAATCTCTTCATTTTTAATGGTAATTGTTACTTGATAAATCTCTGTTCCCATGTATGTTTTCTTAATTGTAAGTTACCCGTATTAAATTCTCAATTGCATGTTGTTCGGTTCATAAAGAAAATTAGTTGCTTTTACATACACGTTAATATCTACAAATAGATTTAAGCTTTTTTAGCTAATAACAAACTTACGTAATTATCCAACTTTACACTTAAAGACATCTTTTAAAATCAAAGTTTCAAATGTCAATGTCTAAACACATTGCGTGAAAATAAAAATATTTTAACTCCTTTGAAACAATGACATCTTTTCACCGTTTTCTCAGATATTTTGACTCTAATTTCATCATTCTGTAACTGCATTATGCATTAATTAAAATAATAACGCTCATAAGAAAAATAGGCATTAAGTCAAAACTCTCCCCCAGGTTTCAGATAAAGTTAGAACAAAAGCTTATAATTATATATATATATATATATATATATATATATATATATATATATATATATATATATATATATATATATATATATATAAAGTGTCTGAATGCTTTTAAAATAAATTAAACTAAACCAATGATTTTAATATGTCTTATTGTTTTAAGGAAACAGCAAAAAAATTGAACGTGCGGTTGATGCTTTCAGGATGAGAATTTAGGTATAAACTGTAATTTCGGTACATAAAAAATCAACCCATAACGCTCATTAACCAGTATTGCAAAGCATACTATATTCATAAAAATATTGCTTAAATATATTTTTTTTGTGTTTTATAGCTGCATGTGTTTAAAAAAATTGTACTACCTGTAAAAAAATTTTAAAAATGCGAAGATATCCATATTATTCAGAGCGTGTTATACATAAATAATTATTGAAACGGATGTGGTAAGGATATTCAAAGGAAAGGACGATGGTTCACTGTGAAAACAGGCGAGTTTAAATAAAGGCTTGAAGCATGGCTGTTCCTTCATTTGTACATAGTGTAAAATAGAAATAAATAATGGTTGTATCTCGTTGATGTTGTTGTAAATAGATACTGATGTAAGTGTACTTTTAGAGATGGTTCTTAATCGTTCACGCTAGGAATATTTTTGTTGAAAATGTTTGTCGTAGATACGTGGAAATGAAAATAAAATGCATTATCAATGGTGTTGGTGTGTTTCGCTGTGTCTGAACGTTTTAATTCAAAGCAGCATTACAAAAAGTCTGACTACTGCAGAGTTAAACAGAAAATACAAGCGCCATAAAATAATATTACAAATAAGCAAAAACCTTTGGGAAAAATCCACTCTAAACCCCATAAGCGTAGCATGCCTCTAACTTTTTCTTTTTTTTTTTTTTTGGGGGGGGGGGCATGAATTGAATTCAGTTAGGGCCCTCCTCAGCACCTTGACTGCCGGACGGTCCTTAAAATATGAAATATTGTGATTTTTTGAAACTGAATAACAATAGAATTGATGTTTGAGTAAGTTATACAATGAGGAAAATAAATATGATATAAATAAAATGAGAAAAAAAATATAACGTCGAATTTTCGTCATGGATCATATCATTGTTAAAAACTATGTTAAGGCTAAACATAATCGGAATCGTCAGTTTCATAGTTTGAAAAGGGGAAAAAAAACCAATTTCATAAAAGTTTTATACAATTTTCTGATTTTAACTGAACTTCAGTTAAAAGTCAGTTTCAGTTTCAGTTGATCATTCTATTAACGTTTTAATTTACTTCAAGTTTAATTGGGGGGGGAGCAGGTGCCTTCCTCCCCGACGTTACGCCTATGCAAAAACCGATCAATAACCCTTTTCGAATTTCGAAGACAAAACAAGCCGAGAGCCGACTGAGCAACATACAACCAGTGGAAGTGAGAATGATGCCGTTCCCATAACAGGAAATGGAGAAAACTAAAAATTCCAAACAAAGAAACGAAAAGAAGGAGCAAATAAGGTGAAAGGAATTTTAAAAAAACCAGACGCAAGAAAAGCAGCACATCAAAGTAGCAATACAGTAAACGATTAAGTAAAATGAATTTGAGATTTTTCTTTATTTTTTGCTGTCTCTTTTCTTTATTTGTTTCAAGTTTTTCTGCAGGGGGAATAGAAATATTCTTACCCCGGCAAGACTCTTTGGTCACCATTGTTTGCTTATTGTGTGATCCCAAAGAAGACTTGTTTTGTTTTTAAAACTCCAATTAAATTTTTATCACTTCCATAATGAATTTCTTAAGGTGTCATTGATTTTTAGTACACTATGTCTAATAACAGGGAAGCGGTTATTGTTAACTATTTTCTCTACTAGTATGCTATTTTTGACAGCATGTAATTCATGGATTTAAATTGCAACAAACATTTTTTTTTTTTTTCGGGACACATTTGACTATCAGTTCTCTTATATTCGATAACGCCCTTCAGCGGGCGCACCCATTTTTGGAACACCAGCAGGCGCGCGTGGAACAAAGTGCAACGTATATTTCAACCTTGATTATTTCCTTTTGTAATACACTTTTTTTTTTTCAAATTGAAAACAATAATTCTGCGTTTTATGACAAGATATAAAATGTTAATAATATTGAGATATACAGTAGCCACCGCTTATAGTGATCAGTGGTTATAAGAATCAACCGTTTATAAGAATCAATATCGCGAAAACAAAAACAAATGCATTTCCATGTTAAAATTTTTGTTTTAAAGAATCAATCCACTGGTTATAAGAATCAGTTTACACTCTTCGCTTTCCTTTCATTTCTCAAAAAAAGCCACGTAACCCTAAAAATGCACGAAGTTCTTTCTTTTTTTTTTTTAAAGAAAAATTGATAAGATGGGATGGAATATAGTCTAAAAATTCATTCCTTTCTTTGTTAGACATAACATAATAGTTTCCCCTTAAACAATTTAGCACAACACTGTCCTATTAGCTTGACCCAGGGGCATCTTTACCCGTCGGGGTCCGATTTCACTTTTCTGCACTGACAAACAAAAATGGGGGCCCTTTTTTTTCCCACCTCCCACATTCTGGTTGCGGCTTCCTGGACCCTGAAACACATAAATCTTCGGCGAAGTGTCCACTATCACTTAGGCAAACGTGAGATTAGTAGATTCAGCACGTTATCAAACCGTGAAACGTAAGCTAGAAGGTGAATCTTCGTCTGCGACTATTAGTATTGAAAGAGTATTGAAACAGCCTCCTGAAAACTTCATTACGTCAAACTACCATAGAAAACTTTTTCTTGCTCCCTTCCTGTAGTTGAAATGTTAAAACTGTTAAGCTGGTATGTTGTAACAAATATTGGATTTTTTTCTTCTTTTACTATAATCATGTGTATCTACTTAATGGTCTAGAAATGAAGTTGTATTTTTAAAATTATAAAAAATAATTTTAATAAAAGATAATTAACGTAAATTAAAGAGTATTTTATGGTAAATTATCTAATATATATATATATATATATATATATATATATATATATATATATATATATATATATATATATATATATATATATATATATATAGGTGTGTATGCCTGTCCAAAAACCTAAATTTCGGCTAGAATCAACCGCTTATAAGATTCAAAAACAGTAATAACAAACGTGATTCTTATAAGCGGAAATCACTGTATTTATAATTAAAAGCCAAAGAATGCAGATACAATCACCTGATTTCAAAACTGTCTTGTTTATGGATCTAAGGACAACTTGCGAATGGATTCCTATTATGTACAAAAACCTAAAAAACAATGAGATTGTCCATCTTCGTGATATGCGGTATACCGTGTAATAGCCGCACATTTGATCGACTACATCAACTCCTGCCTTTGTCGTATTGTAATCCAGTATAATCGCTGGTTTACCACGGTTAAATCACGACTACCAATGAAGGGAGAGGAATAGAAAATCAGACCTGCATTAGAAAGGGTGTAGCTATAAATAGAAACTGCTTAGAACATTCAAACCTTACATGTAAAAAGAAACCATTCAAAATTACGAAAATGTTGCACTTTGTACACGGGTAAGGCCGCAGAAGGATTAATAATATGTTATATTAAAATTCCCGCATTTTTAATGTACTGATTGTCATGTGATTATTACTTTGTGGTTCCCCTTTATGTTCCTTGTGTGAACAAGATCAAGTTTTTGTTGCTATTCAACTTGACTCGTGCTCGTTTTTAAATAGTAAAGTTCAAAGGTATTGGAGAGCAAGAAAACTAATGGTGTCATAGCCAATCTTCTGGGCATTTGTAATAAATAAAGTGTCAAAAACAGTTTTTAAAAAATTAATTGCATTAGAGGAAAATAAGAAGACAAAATATTAAGCTTTGTTTTGCATTTTAATTAAGAAAAAATGTCGATTTGTTTAAAATCAGCATAAGACTTTGTTAAAGATTTTCATGCTTTCAGTGTAATCGGTTGTAAATTTAAGTTCATGAAAATTACTGACATCTGCGTGGAACGCAATGAATTATTTCGCCCGTTTAGAATGTGTTCTCGAATGAATGAACAAATCAGGAAAATTAGTTACCTTTATGAAATAGAGCCCGTGTAGATTTATACGCCAAATTCAAAGATTTTAGGCATTTGAAAGATATAATGATTACAAAATACAAGGAAAATTCCTTTTTTTTTTCCAAAAAATAAGTCCGATTTCATTAGCTTATAAATTCTGTTTTAAAATTTGTATTGAACCCGTATCAGAAAACTTAACCGTCACTTTTAATACACAGTTCTTTAATGGTTTCACGTGCTCAGGGCTATGATTTATTTCAAAATTTTCATTCATAGGCTATAAATTCCAGGTGTTCAAATATCAGTTATTTTTTACACCTTGATTAAAAAATGCAAAAGAATAACAAAAAGCTTTTTTTTTTCAAATATAATTTTATGAAGCATGCAGAAGTTAAATATAAATGAATTTATTTGTCAAATTTAACTTAATCATGATACTTCAAACATCCTTATTCTCTAATCTGTTAAGCTTAAGTCTGTAAGGACTTTGCCTTAAATAAAAGACTGTCAGCATTTTTGTATTTAATGCTTTAATTGCATTTCTCGACTAAATGCAGGCTATTTACAATATACATAAAAAGATCAAATTCGCGAGTTCACGGCATCGACGAGGAAGGTCAGACTTGAGTTACCGCTACGTTCATTCAAGTCTATCCAGGCCCGACAGTAAGTCCTTGTCTCCGGCTCCAGCGTCACTCTGAATAACTTAATCTCTTTATCACCGACTTCTTTTTAACTCACGTTTGGCGACTTTATATACCTTCGCTGAACGTTCTCGTAAGGTCTGGAAAACGCCACCTTTCTTTATTCAGTTATTGTTTCCCAGACGACTAGGCGCCTCCAGTCGGCAACTTCACTTTTGTAACTGACGAACTGTTCCACGATCTGTCGGTAGCACTTCTGGTCTTTATGTCGCCAGGGCTTATGTCTCCAGCCGTCTAAATCAATGATGTGCACAATCCGCATGTTGCTTGGTCTTCCCGGAATTTCCACTCACAAAATATTCGCTATTGAGCGGGAGTCGTTACAAGCCTAGATGAAAAGAGAGACTATCAACCCTATAAAATGATCACTATTAAAAATATTCTTCATTTATAGATTTCCTACATTTCTTTCTCCTTAGTATTGCATTATTCATCGTCTCTGAAAAATTGTGTTTAATTGACAAAACCTTGATAATCTTATCCAAAAACAACCAAAAGTAAAAATTACTAGTTCTTATTTTTTTATTTAAATTTAATCACCCCCCCCCCCCCGAACGCGGAGGCACTTGTCGCTAGACATTCGCCTGTATGTACACCACGAGACTGCTAGCCATTCATTCTACTTCTTAATTAAAGATGGGCGTATATAAGTTGAATAACACATCAGACTACAGCGAACTTAATAATACTCAGTTTTCGTTTTAAATAAAAGCTCCCAGTAATCTTCTTGTCCGATTAAAGTTTCAAAAATTTTATTTATTTAGTCTCGGTAATTAGGGGCCCAGACCAAAGCAAGTGTCCTGTGCAACCTCGTTCTTTTTTTTTTCCTCCACCTCAACCACTTTGACCAGAGCTAGGAGTAGGATAGGAAAGCTGCTTTAAAGCCTTTAATAGGTAAGACGTGTTAATTCGATGGCAAAGCCCCGGTACATTCTGGCCGACTCAAGACGGAAAAGTCTGAACCTCTGTGCCAAGCGGATATCAGAGAGCAAGCGATCTGCCTGATCACACTGAATCCGGAGAGTGACATGGCGTCAGCGTTAAAAATTTTAACCAATCACAGAGCTCAGTTCATTGATCACACGATACGTCAAACCAATCACACGTCATGTCAACAATCTTGTAGCCATAGTAACACAACGCTCAATGCAATGTGAACAGGCCTTTAATCCGTCGCAGCACAAGAAAAGAACAGCTACGGAACGGCCTAGCGAATATGGTGACGACAGTATTGTGGCTTACTGATACAGAAACGTGTCAAACTGGCGTGGTATCCGAGTGGTTTAAAAAATAGCAGGCCAAATGTAACAAACTTAACAAGGGTTTATTTACAAAACGTAACAAGTAAGAGGTTGGTTCGAGCAGGTTATAGCATCACCAGACTGGTACAAAAGATTTTAATAGCGGTAAACTCAGTCTTTCGAGGAGCAGAAATTTGCACAGCCGCTCTGGCCCAGATGTTGCAGGGGCTCTTCTGAAAATAACAGAGTATACTCTGCTTGAAGTCTTCGCCGGTGACGGCCGTCTTCTTAGAAATTGCGGGATTCCCAGAGGGGGAAATCGGGGAATTTCGTGCACGATGACAGACCTGGATCCTGGTGGCATATCGGAATATGGAAGCATATCGCTTCTATAACGTCACACTGACTGACTATCCTGAAGGGACATCTTTACGAGGGGAAATAACAGCTCAATAACCCAGATCTGTCGGTAAAGATGAAACTTGTGGGATTAGCCCGCAGAAACCAGGAATGGTAGAATTCGGCAGTGAAACCATATGTGATAGCCTTTTTACTCCCCCCCCCCACATAATTTTAGAATGCAGTGGGAACGCATGGAGGCGTTTTTAATCCTGCAGCTGTGGAAGGGCTGTTAAAATGCCTGGTGGCATTTTTATGGAAACATATTGATTTTATAACGTCAGCATATTCTGACTGACTACCCTGAAGGGACATCTTTAGGTGGGGAAATAACAGCTCAATAACCCAGATCTGTCGGTAAAGATGAACCTTGTGGGATTAGCCCGCAGAAACCAGGAATGTTAGAATTCGGCAGTGAAACCGTATGTGATAGTCTTTTAACCCCCTCATAATTTTAGAATTCAGTGGGAACGCATGGAGGTGTTTTTAATACTGCAGCTGTGGAAGGGCTGTTCGTATATAAATAGAAATGAGTATATAAATAGAAATGAGGTTAAGTTTCGGTAATTAATTATTTTTATTGATCAATGTAGCATAAAACTTCAATATCCTGTTACAAATTGTGGCATCTGTGAATCATTATTTTTCAATTTTCGAACACCATGTGATAAACACCATGAATCCTTTGTATACAATTATTGTTAAAATAATAAAATTCGTGAATTAAAATTGAATAAAAAATTATCCTTGAGTTAATATCAATGCAAATAAAAATCTGCTTGAGTGATTTTCTTCAAAAAAAATGTTCCTTGAAGATAGAAAGAGGGCATTGAAATTGCTTGACATGGAGATATAAGCCATAGAAAATAAAGCAAACGATCTCATTATTATTTCTAAAGACATTTCAAAGGGAAAGTAATCAAATTATCCGAAAAGACCTCGATAACCTGCATTAATTTTTAATCCAGTCTGAATCAATAACTGTTTTTAATGAATAAGGAATGGAATTTCTATACAGCATAATTATTTGTCAGATGTAAAATAAAAAATTAAATTAAATGAATGAGAAACAAAAATGCGATATTCTGTACTAGACAGTTTTCTCTTTTTTCTCTCTTCTAAAATTTTAATTTATTTTATAGTATAATAAGTTCAAGCATATAGTCACTGAATTACTTGAAACTTACAAACAGATAAAAACAGATAGAGGCGATAAAGCATGTCATGGACAAACATGACCTTCATGATTTATTAGCTACTAATAATTCAAATGTATCTTAAATATTCGAAAATTAAATATTAGTTAAGTTTCGAATATTGTGTTATAGAATGTTTTATTAAATCGGTAGCATACTTTAATAAGATAGAAATTAAATCTTGACGAGTGATAACCTCAAGACACTTTTCCCTTATCTCAGATTCTGTTGTAAACTTTTCAATTATTCTACTTTCAGTTTTATCAATATTTTATTTTTACGACCACTACGACATTTTGCATTCTAATGCGATTTGATTATGGAACGCAAAACAGTTGCTTGTTTTTACACGTGTAACTCAGTAACAGTTAAAATTACAAAAATAAGAAATACCGGAAGTTCACACCGATTTTATGAGCGTTGACAGAAATCATGAAGCTAAAGACAGAAATACACAAACAACAAATACAGTATGCGCAGAATTCTTAAGATTGGTTCACTATCTGCGCACTGGTACCGAATTTTCCCGTTGAAGTGTCTAGAAGCCTATAATTTTTTGGTGGGTGAGTTTATTACTTTTTAATGTAATCTGTTGTGCCGAAGAGTAGTAGGTTGAGGTATCATGTGACTTATTCGTTTAAACTGTTTCTATGCGTAACGCGCTTGAAACTTCCTTTTTTACTCTTGGGCATTACTGTATGGAGCAAATAAAAAATAATTAATATATTTCTTTTTGGTATATACCTTAAATTATAGAAGATTTTACTCATACTTGCGGGAATTCTCATTATTGCCTCATAGTATTACATGGCTTCTCATTAATAGGGTCGATTCTCAACAAATTTTCTCATACTTTTCATGACTGAATTATAATACCTCGTGGAAAACAGTCGCTTTTTTGCAAATACTTGTTTTTAAATCTCATATTGCGTTAGAAATTATATTACAATAGCATATAAGATATAAGCATGGGAGTAAAGATATGCTGATTAGAGAAGTTTGGACGAAGTCTTATATTAATCTCAAAGTGACTAAATCTTAAAAAGAAACTTGTCAAACATCTCTATCTGATAGCTCCATAAAATGAACGTTTTTATCATATATTCACCATATTTTAAATTCGAATTAGCTCCCAAAAAAATCTTAAAACTCTGATTTCTAAATTTATTAACCTTGTAAAACCTCTAGTTTTAGAAAACAAAGAAATAAATTTCAATAAATTCAACATTCGCAGACGTGTGATAAAAATTTTCAAAAATACGTAGCATTACTGATTCGTAATAACTATGAACTTAACAGGTATAATTCCTTTCTGAGAAACTTTTCTAGTAAAAAAAAGTTGTTCTCAAAGTTATTCAAGAGTGATATTTACATCATTGAAAAAATAAATAAATAAATAAATTTCATACAAGTATAAAATTGCGTGTAGCATTTATTTCTCTATTTCTCTAATAGATGGCGACACTGCAGCAACCCTTTCGTAAGACAGGGCTATTCTTTGTATATAACATGTTGTAGTGAGCATGAAAATAGACTTTAAAAAAAAATAAAATTGTGTCAATTACTAATTTTAACCCTATTAAAAAATTTCAGTAAATCTCTAACCTCATCAGTGTTGTTTTTATAAGAAGAAGTTTTAGATAGTAGCTTTGATACGAGTTTGCCGTAGCAGAGTGGCGCAGTGGAAGCGTGCTGGGCCCATAACCCAGAGGTCCGTGGATCGAAACCACGCTCTGCTAGAATTACATTTTTATGGTGAAATATATTTTATAAGTTTTTTACTTTCAAAATGTGAATCAGTTTAGGAAGCGAAATGTAGAATAGTAAGAATCTTATTTTATTCTCAAAAATTATCAAACCCGCAATATTATACGCATTGTACCCATTTATTTGAAAGTAAATGACCATTGTAAATAAACTAAATCCTTTAACTGACCTAAAGTAATCTATTAGCAAAAGGCACTAAAATAAAATACTTTTAACAAATGAAAATACAACTTATGACGTTTTACAAAAACAAAAAATCGAAAATATTAAACGAAACCCATTTATCCTTTCATAAAAGTAACATAACTATCCATATGTTCCGTTAGGAGATAGATCCATTGTCGTTCTACTAGACGTTTTCCTTTTGTAGTTGTTCTGGTAATTGTTTATATAATGACAATTTATTTAATGAGTAATGATAAATTTCATAAAAGCATGGGGATTTTATTTTGAAGTTACATATCCACGTAAGCATTATTAATTGCTTTACAGATTATAAAAATACATTATGAAAAAATTCCCCATTTCTCCCATATAATCATACACAGTTTTTCCTATGTATTTGAAGCTGAAAATTTGTCGGCCCTCTTTAGGTAGTTAATGAGGCATTCATAGAAAAAAATATGTATGTGTATATACAAGTGCGGGTGATTGAATATTCAAAAGAATCACATGCCTTTGTTCTAATGTCAAAACCCCTATCACAAATGAATAGATGAAAACAAATAGCTTCCTTTGCTTTTAGGCAGCATATAAATACTGGAAATAATCCACAAATGTATTGTCATACGATATATATGTAAGTGTATCTCTTGCAGCAATATTTAATAGTCTTTACCCTACTTATATTTCTTCAAATGACTGAGCATTGAATTCCGACAATAGAGTAACCATATTGGTAGCTTTTTTGCGGGAGCACTGTTAAAAATATAAAATAAATTAAAAGGTGGATGTGTTTTAAACAAAATGTACTACATATTGTAATAAATCCAATTATTTCCAAGGCTATAAATAATTAGTTCACTCTCCTACTGCAATTCAGTTAAACTTTTACTTTGGACAGAAATATCCTATTCGGTTTAAAATATATACAGGTAGCCCTCCTACAGCACGGCATCTTACAACACGGTTTGGCTCTAACACGATAGGATAAATTGCGGGAACCCTCGTATAACACTGCAACCTGTAATACGGTTTCACTCTAACACGATAAAAAAAAATTGCGAAAACCTTCTTGTACAACACTGTACTTTTATAGCACTAGATAATATGATTTTTGTTTAACACATTTAAAAACTGAATTACCTTAAAATAATGACGGGAAGGAATAATGAACTGTAGTGGCTTTACATAGAAATGTAAAAACAAATTATATATTAATCATTTATAACTCTATAAAATTACAAGAAGACCTAAGCTTAGCTGAAAATCTTGAATCAGTTTTCCTGAATGCAGACCCTTCCGCTGAAAGAAGCCGAAAATTCAGAAGGGAGCTGCAAAATTGTCTATCTCCATACCGTGAAATCTACAATGACCTTGTAAGAAGCAGCAAACAAACCAAAATTACAGATTTTTTAAAGAGGATAGAAGGTGCAAAAAATCTAAATGAAGAAAAAGGTTCTGAAAGTGAAGGTGATATCGTTGAACCAAAAACACGTTCTCGTTTGATTGTACTGAGCAGTGATGAGGAAGAAATTTACTAAATTAAGGTTGCATTAAATGAAAATATTTTTTGTTTCTTTTAGTTTTGTACTATACATACATTTATATTTTTTAATAAAAATTAAGTTGCTTAAATGGAATTTATAAAAAAAAATTTTTGTTTTCAATAAGTTTTTGGAACGTAACCCCCCTTTTTGTACTGGCTCTGGGTCTCATATAACACGGTTTCACACAACACGGCAGTTTCTAGGAACCTATCTACCGTGTTATAAGAGGGTCACCTGTATATGTATATACAGTCATACCTTGGTGCGCATCTGCTTTGGTACGCAACACACATGCTAAAACGTGTACGAGACAAAACGGTGCCCCCGCATCTTGTCTCTCCAGACAAAAATAGGTTAAATTCCAAAATTTTAATGAAAAAGTATCACCGTGACAAAGCTCTAGCAAGCTGAAATGTGGACTTGCTTGATGAACAATCAATGACTCACTTCAGACATTTTGAAACGTAGGCAGAAGTAAGTGATAAGTCTGCAGCGAAGCTCCCTAAATGTGAGTCTACAACAGGGATCGAAGGAGTTAAGAGACAGAAAAGCGAGAGAATCCCTGTGCAAGCGCTTGATGTTTCATTGGAAGGAGGCTCCCCTTCCAAGAAATAATCCCTCTCCTCCTCTACTTCTCCATTATCCCATTGGGCCATTTACTCCTTTCAGTATAGGTTGAGTGTAAATTTTATTTTATTTTACATAATTATTGTTTGAAATAATGTTTGTCTAGTTTAAAGATTTTGTATATATATTAAAAAAAATCATGTAGTCTCTTCTAACGAAACTACCGCGGCTTATTAACGTAGGATTACTTATCGTTGCTTACCTTTTTGTATGTATATATGTATGTATGTGTTATGTATATATGTATTTATATACACTGTAGCGTGGAATTTAACGCTACAGTTAAAGTGTGCTAATTTTGCCCCAATTTAATCTAGAATTTATTTAATATCAGGAAATACTTTAATTCAGTCACTTTGTCAAGCAATATTTTACGTTAACAGGTGTGTTTCTAAGCCCTTGCTTTGAATTCCGGGTGGTCTTCCTTAACGACATCTTTGCTCATTCATGCACATCTGCGCGTAAATAGAATCAGCTCGATATTGTTGAAGGAACCATTGTGGTTCTCTTTTTGCAAGGATTCTTTTAAATTACGGTTTCCTGTGGAATGGCTAACAAGTAATGTGTCATATGCCAAATCCCATTCGAAAGCAGTTTGTCATTTACGCGGCGCTCAGGGCTATGCATTCACAATGCACGCCGTTTCACAAGCCCCCCAAAGGCAGTACCGTTAATGGAATCTGTCCAGCTTCTGAGAAAACCGCTTTGGCGATAAATCGCCAAATTTTGGTGAATTTCAAAAGTCGCCAGGTCTCAACTGTTCAGCCAATCACCTCTTTTTTAATTTGCCGCGCCTTTACGTCATAGGCAGATGGTTGCAACTATTTGCTCCTGTTATCGCCCTTTTAACTTAATGCGCGTCCAGCCTTCACACTAGGTACGCTACGGCGCTTGGCATCTTGGCACACAATTTTCGTGTAACCCTCGCTCCATATACTCCCGTCTGAGAAGAACTTGAATACACAGAGAGATCACGATTTTTTGCTAGATATATAGATCGTGCCTTTTAGAAGCCCCACCAGAATGTGGCCCTTCTTGCCTAATTCTGTGAGGAGGCTATACCATTTTCGGTGTATAATTTTTTATGAACCATCATGGTCATTTTTATGTATTTGCACTTAACGATGAAAGCTTCCGAAGTGAACTTCAATAAATAACTGTTCGACCTAATAATTGGCTCGATCTCTTTTTCTTCTTTTTTTGAATTTATTCCGGGATTGCAGAGGACGATGGAGTTGTCTGAGGTTACTGTGGTTACACTTCGCTAATACCACTTTGCAATGACGTTATCGGCCAACATATCAACTGAAGCTCTTTAGGCATCAAGATCCTGTATCACAGTTTATTGAGACGCGGTAATTATCATAGAAGAGATTTTTCCTGCTTATTCCTAGTTCCACGAACTATCCATGTTTTCTTGACTGGGTTCATCGGTGGTTTCTTCAACATCTACTTTCGGCCATATTTTCTCCTTGCGAACAGTTTGGCATCGAGTTCTCCTGCATAGACTTAATGTGTTGATTGAACAATTAAAATTCGATTCCACGAACATTGTCCGACAGGTAAATCTTCGTCAAGATAGACATAGTGCTTTTCCCTTTTCCCATTACAAACTATGATGCCGCTCCCATCTTTTTCATAGTACAAACTATGGTGCAGTTCCTTTTTTTTTTTGGTCAACATGAACTGTGACTCCGTGCTTCAAATCTCCCTTCTCATTTCCCACTACATACACTCTGTCACAAAAAAATATATGCACCCAGAAGGAAACGAGCTACTATCACGAAACTTAACATGTATGTAGTGTATGAGGAGATAAGCAAATGATTACAAATTCAGTTGAACAGATCGTTTTAGTATGAAGATATGGCATGAAAAATGTTACAAATCAGTAAGTAATAAATCCACCTCTGGCAGCTATACAAGCCGAAACACGGCGTGGCATCGAATCAATGAGGTCATCTATGACCTCCTGCGGAAGATCATGCCATAATCTTTGTAACTGGGCAGTTAATTCACCAGTATTCCGGGACGGCTGCAGTTGCCTTCCAAGTACTTCCCGGACGTGGTCTATTGGCGAGCGGTCTGGTGGCCTGGCAGGCCCTGGGAGAGCGTCATATCCTTGAAGACATTGTTGGGAAGAGTCGCGCAGTATGTGGACGACCGTTGTTTTGCTGATAAATGGCACCTGGGCGATTTGATAGCCAGGGCCTTTTTATCGCATGGGCAAATCGGGACTTTTCCCAGGGGCCCCAAAACCCTTGGTGTATGCACCTAGTACTTCTAATAGTATGTATAGCCCATGGATAGTTCTTATTTTTATAAATGTTCATAAGGGGGGCCCCCCAAATAGCATATGCCCAGGGGCCCCCAGCGTTCATAATCGGGCCCTGTTGATAGCATAGGCAGTACAACTGGCGGTAAAATCTCGTCCACGTAACTGCGTGCAGTCAAAGTGCGTTGAAGGACGACTAGAGGTGATCGTGCGTCCCAACAAATCGCTCCCCACACTGTCACACCTTGTGTAATCGCCGTACCTCTCGACAACAAATGACGGATCGGACCGGTGGCCTGGACGCCTCCACACGCGTATGTGCTGTCATCAACATTGAGACTGAATCGGTATTCATCGCTGAAGATCACACGCCTCCAGTCGGTCACACTCCAGCTTTTCCGAAGTCGGCAAAAATCCAATCGACACTGCATATGATGTGGGATCAGTGGTAGGCGTCTTAATGGACGTCGGCTCCTTATACCTGCGTCGACCAGTCGCCTTTGAATGGTTTCCCTTGATACCACCGGATGTCTGGAAGGTGGTAAATGCCGTCCAACCGATTCTAGCGACAATGTTGGTGCGGACGTGGCTGCTCTTATGATTGCGCGATCCTCGCGCGTATTTGTGTTCCTGGGACGCCTTGACCCTCCGCTACGGTAGACTATCCCTTCCGTGATCCATTGTTGCCAACACCGAGCAACTTCCCTATCGCTCCGACCGAGATGGCAGCCGATACGCCTGTTTGACCAACCTGCTTCTCTGGGGCCTACTATACGCCCCTCTCAAAGTCCGACAGTTGTTCCTACTGTCGCCGGTTACGTCTCAGAGGCATCTCTAGTCACAATACCGTCCATCCAAATCGACAGATTTGTTTGAATAACCGTATGGCACGAGCAATCATGCTTTTAAACTCCCTCAGCTGCGCATCTCATATGCGCATAGCGCGCTTACCCTTGTCTCATTGGCGTTGAATTTTTAATCATTTGCATATCTTACCAGACTACATTCCTGCCAAGCTTCGTGATAGTAGCTCGATTTCTTCTGGGGTTTTTTTGTGAGACAGTGTATATATATGTACGTATGTGTGTGTGTGTTTGTGTATATATATAAATACATACACATACATGTATGTCAAAATTTTAACGCATTTTAGTACTTTTCTGTTTAACTGTTTGTCCAAGCGATATAGACTGGGTTTGGCGCGCTGCCAAAATTATAACTCGCGATAACGAAATGTACGGTTTTAGCGTCTGAAATTTTCCTTTCCGAAGGACCATAGTCCACAATCAATTTCTAAATTTCCCAGAAAAATGTCAATTTTCTGGTTTTCATGAACGAATTTATTCAATTTACATAACTCCTTATGGGAAAAATTTGTTCGGTACTCGTCGTGCCTTCTGGTACCAATAAACGACGAGTACCGAGGTACCTAATCTTCGATGTTTAATCAAAAATATACATTTGTGCAATTTAGAATGGTGTCTTTTGTAACTAAATAAAGCACAATATTCCTCTTTAATAGTTATGTATTTTATTTGCTGCACAAGAAAGGTTATGAACTTTGTAAGGTTCATTCTGAAAGATTTCAACATGACTTTTTTTTTCCATAATGGTACAACACTCCAGTCTTAAAAGAACACCTCCAGTTTGACTCCCAAGCTTGCCAAATTGTTCAAACGACGAAAAAAAAATTATTTGTGAAGATGTACATCGTTAATATAGTATTTGCAGTTATTCTGATCTTTTACACCCAAGGATCATTTTATTTTCATAGTTTAGTGACATTTTAGAACATCATTTTCGTTAAATGTGTTGTATATCTGTAAAAGAATCTTTACTAAAGCTATCTTTCTTGTATCGTATTAATTGGATCTAATAAAGCGCAAAACCTTAATTAGTTACAAGTCAATAATTCTACAGAGTATTGCTTTAAACTGCATTACGCCTCAAGTCAACGGCGGAACGTAAAATTCATTAAATCAAATTTATATCAATTAATTAATATATTAGTTTAAAGTATTTTGTGTGTAATTAAGCTTACCGCTCGTCCCAGTTTCAAAGTACGTTCCAGAAATTCTACTTTGAAATGTTTGAGGATATGAGTAATCGAGAAAAAGTTATAGGCTTTGAAATGTGAAATTCGAAAAGATGGCGAAAAATTAAATGTACTTAACTCTTAAGGATGTATGGTACTTCAGCTGACGTCGCAGATATTCACCCCAAATGTAAAGCTACCGAGAATTTTCATCTCAGTATTTTTATAATCACAGATTAACAAGAGAAAATTTTTTTAAATTCTGTTTTCTGCATCTGACAACAAATATCCAAGAGCAATGAACGTCCTTCAAAAATCTTTTCATTTTAGTTGACTTTTTTTCAAAAAACGATTTAATCTTGTAATGATGAATGTCAATAATTTAATTCCCTGTAAAAAATCAACTACCGAAAACTTCAAAATTTTATAAACTACGCGCGTTATTTTAAACATCTACCTTAATAACCTGACAATAGAATTCGGAAATACATTTGCTAATCTGTGATTAGAAAAAAAGAATAGATGGACCATTCCCCATAGCTTATTTAGGAATTGGAGCTCTGCAATGTCGGCTGATAGACAGCCATGAACTCCTTAACGATCACAATATTTTAATATATATCGTCAGCTGAATTATGGAGTATGTCTCTCTATCAAGCATTTCCGGTCCTGTCTAAGGCCTCCATCTTGAACAATGCACATTCGGCTTGAAAAAAGTGATAGAGAGGCTGAATCAACAGAGGTCGAATGATCTGTAAACTAAACATACAACTAGACTGTTCTGGTTTTGTTTTTTTAAACTGTAAACGGCAAGCCGTTCCTTAATAAGTGCGCTCTAAGTATGAATGACAAAAATGAAATGATTAACACCTTAATATGATTTAGGAGGGGGGGGGGTCATTTAGTAATATAGTGTTCAATTACTTTATTTTGACAAACTTTATTTATTGAAAATCTAGTAACAATAACCATTTTTATCGCAAGTATGCTTTAACTGTGTCTGAAGTTAGTTATGGGTTTGATTGATTGACCTGTTATTTCTGTTCTTTTGAAAATTAGGTCTTACTATGAAGTAGACGAGAAGGAATGCGAAAACAGTAAGTTGTTCTCGTCAGCAAAGATAATAAATTAGAAATGTATTCGAAGGTCAGCCACAACGGTGCCAAGCTAATTAAGTAAATTAAATGATGGCTTCGCTTTCACTCAGACCATGTTACACAACGCTCAGACTGAATTTTCGTACCATTAACCTTTGAATACACTTTTGAAAATATTAATGATTAGAAGAAAAAAAAGTAAACGAGGTTAAAGTGTTCCAGAACTCTAAAGAACATGCTGCACTATCTATGCTACCTTTCGTTTTATTTATATGTTAAAGCGATCTATCTGGGAATGGGAATTTTTCATAATTTGCCTTCTTTAATAGGATATATCCTAAAATACGTGTCGGGTATCTCTATGAAATTTCATAGAGCGTTTCTTTCTTTTCTTCCAATAAACTGTCTGTAGAATTTTTGATTTTGAGTGTAACTTGAGACAACATTTTCCGAATAACAAAAGTTACCCTAAAAAGTAAAGGGAAAAACCTTTAAAGTGATTGAAAACTTTATAAATACAGATGGTGGACAAAATAATACGAACACCTGTGAAATAATGGAAAATCTTTATTAATAGGGGATTGGACCACCCTTTGACTGAAGTACAGATTTAATGCGACGTGGGATAGATGCATAAAGGTCATGGACAATATTTAAAGGAATATTAAGCCATTCCTCCTGCAGAGCGGTCTCTAATTCCGAAAGTCCGGATGGAGGTGGAAATCGGGAACGAAGTTTGGACTCGAAATATTGCCATAAATGTTCAATAATATTAAAGTCCGGAGACTGAGGGGTCCTTGCGAGATGTTCAACTGCATCGTCATGCTTTTCGTTCATTTCTTGAACACACCTAGCAGTGTGGATAGGGGCGTTGTCTATAAAAAGCGGTCGCTCTCCAGGGAATACAGTCTGGACATGATCCCCTAGAACGCTTAGATAGTGATTGGATTTGATCCTCCCATGCAGAATAACAAGTGGCCCAAGACCGCGCCAAGATATCGCACCCCATACTATACTGGAGCAACCCCCATGCTTCAAAGTCGGCAAAAGGCATTCAGGATGAAACGCTTCTTTGGGCGTTCTCCAGACATAAACGCGTCCGATCGTCTGAAATAGGGTGAATGACGATTCATCTGACCATATTACCTGTTGCCACTGCTGTGGGGACCAGCCTTTGTGATCTCTGCACCATTGGCGTCGCTTGAAAGCATTAGTTGCTGTCACCAAGGGTTTACGAATTGCCACTCTGCCATAAATGTTCGCAGCATGAAGTTCCCTTTTGACAGTTTTTGTTGAAACGGGGTCCTGGAGATGGCTGTTCATTTCGGATGTTATCTCGGATAACGATTGCTTGTGCTTTCGGGCTACTATGCGCTTCAAGACCCGTCTATCTCTATCAGCAAGCTTGGACTTTCGGCCACTGTTGTGCTTTGAAGACGTCGTCTTACCCTCTTTCGTGTACGCTGTCATAACGGCTGATACCGTACTCCTTGCAAACCCCAAAAGGTTTGCTGTTTCCGTAACCGATGCTCCACTTAAACGCGCTCCAACTATCATTCCTCTTTGGAACTCTGACAGGTCTGACATTTCAACTTATCACAGACAGTTCGATAGAAGCATGCGACGTAGGTGACTGCTGTTGAGAGACTGATACATTCCTCTTCACGCTCACTAGGTGGCAGACTTCTGTTGCAGGTGGCGCGGCTGTACTGCAGGTGTGAAATACGTCATACTTTTTCACAGGTGTTCGTATTATTTTGTACTCCATCTGTATATGTTTCAGAAATTCTGAAGGCAAATTATTTTGACACCTATTCTGAGAAAAAAAAAGAGGGTTGGTCCGCAAATTAAGCCACTGGTGAGTAATCGCTTTAAATTTAAAAAAAAAAAACGAAACCTTTAAAAAATATTTCAGGTAGTCTCCTCTAATGAACCTACCGCGGGTTATTAACGTAGTATTACTTATCGTTTGTTTACCTCTTTTTTTTTCTTTTGTGGCATTTTGGTACTTTACTGTTTAACTGTTTACTGCTACTCGGTTTGGCGCGCTGCCAAAATTATAACTCGCGACGCAGGACAATTTTTTCTTTCCGAAGGACCGTTATTGAGGAACGTAATCCTACGTTAAAAAATCAAAATATGCAATTTTCTAGTAAAAGGCACCCGGGGCTAGAAGTCTATTGTCTTATTATTATTTATTCTATTCAGTTTGTGCCTCCCTAAAAGTCGCGTAAAAATGATACATTATTTACTTAAACACTTAATCTTAATGAAGCAGAAATTAACGAAGACGGTTCTCTGTAAATGGATTTTCTTGAAGACAATTACGTCGCAATTAGAAAGATTATCTTGCAGAGAGATTTCCGTTTCTGTGGAGATTAAATCTGAAGATCCCCCCCCCCCTCTTTCTCCTCTCTTGTGTCTTTTCTTCTCTGAAGAAAAGATTGTAAACAAATTGTGTAGTTGATTAAGGAAGATCATCACATAACTTGGCGTGGTCAACTTATCATTCCAGTCAACAAAACATTTTAGAATCAATTACCGGGTTAATCAGTTATGAGACCAATGGAAAGAATAAAAGCAATCGAAGAAAGTATTTTTCACGGGAGGTAAGCAGCCCATCAGTTTCTCAGATGTGGAAGAATGTAAGGCTCATCAGTGAATATCATGACATGGATCAGTGATGTAATAGCTCGCCGTACACGGATGTTTCGGGTGCGATAATCGAGCTATATATACTTTTATTTTAAATAAGGGAAAAACTGATATAGAAAGAAAAAGTATACACTTATAAAACTCTCTTCGTTTAATTTTTTCTAGACATGACAATCTCCGTTTCTTGACACGAATGACGTCGAAAACGATAACCACCGATTATTAATAAGTATAAATAACATACTTAATTCTTTAAGTTTCACTGGTCGAACAAAAATGAACTTCACTTTTAATGGTATAAATTTATACATCTTTTTGAGCTACAATACATAATCACGCAAAATACTACCGTAAGATGGGGTTACTTTGTGACACATAGTAATTTTTTCGTATTTGGGATCTTACGCCGCGCCCGTGATACCGGGTAGGCAAAGAACAGCGCCAACAGTTTGTCCGACATACAGAGACACCTACTGGCCAGTGTCCGAAGCTTCTGTGCGCCATTTGTCTTAGCTGGCCAGTGTATTGTTCAAACCTGTTCTCAAGCTACTGACTCAAACTTCAAAAGCTTTGCATGTTGAAGGCTAACACCTTCTACAACCAACTACCACAGGTAATTACTTTTTATTGTCAATATATTTGTTAGATTGTGGAGCAATATAACTTTTGTGTAGTGATATTTCCGAGAGATATGAGAACATAACTAAATATCGAAAGGTGACGAGGTTACTTTGTGACCCATTGACACTGTCATAAAATAACCCACAAAGTCGACCGACCTCCTGCAGCCGCTTGATGTTGCATTTTTCCGTCGTCTAAAATACCACTGGAGAGAAAGAAGTATTGACTATCTGGGAAAAAACGACCCTAAGGAACAGAATGTGCCGAAAGAGGAATTTCCTCATCTTCTCAAAGAACGGATGGCTGCCCTGGGCACCCGAGGTCTCTTTGATGTCATAGATAAAGCTATCCAATATTTATAATAAGTATACATAATTGTGTATCAAGCTTTTGATAAGCTTTTACTGTCTAACTTTGTGTCAAGTAATTTTTCCTTTTGTATTTCAAGGCGGAAACACAGATGTCACAAAGTAGCCCCACTCGGAAGGGGCAACTTTGTGACACATTTGAACTTTAATTTCTCAATGGTAATTAAAGATCCGGGTTAGCGCAATACATTACTGCGTAAGGAAAGGATGTACCAACGTTTTACAATTGTTCGTTTTGGGCTGCTTTTAAAACTGATCGGCTGGCACAGGAGAAATTAATAAAAACTGTCACAAAGTAACCCCATCTTACGGTACCGTTAACTTCCGCCAATCGGTCACCCGATCATTTGCCATGCCATTCGAACTGCGTTCGGATCTATTCGGCTGCTCTCGAAAATGTTCGTGAGCTGTCGGCACCTACCAAATATTAAAATACGGTAAAAATAACAAATGAAAAATGTCACACTTTTAAAAAATTATTTTATTCTCATGATACAAAGCTTGAAACACGCGCACAAGAATTCGAAAATTCTAATTTATTTCAGATATTTAGACTAACCTCCCCCCCCCCCCTCCCCACTTCACAAATGAATTAAATACAGCTTGGTTCTGGTTTCTACAAACTCTAGTCATTTAATACAAAATTAAAAACCTTTCATAAAAGCTTCTAACAGCGACGTTTCGAAAAACAACTATTGAAGTCAATGAGTCAAACATATGTTGAAAATAAAAGCTTCGTAAATCCACTACAACATCTAAGTTTGACAACAATTTTCGAACCAATGAGTGTAACTCATTTTCAAGCACAGACAATAGCTGAGATAGTCTGATAATGGGTTTCGCCTGTTAGCCTGAAACTAGCTGTACTCAAAAAATTATTATTGATTTAAGAAACTTTGTACCTTTATATTTTTGTTCTCAAGAACTTTATGATGGCATATACGGATATACTATGAAGATGATGAAGTTATTTATAATTAGTTTTCATAACAATCACAAGTCACCCAGCTTTAGTCATTCATAGCTTAAGGTTGATGTGTACTAACCCTATTGGATTCGCTCACCTCAATGTTAACCTATGGAGAAAATGCGACTACTATTGACAGCTACATGAATGCTAATAAACCAAAACAAATGGTATTTTCAGATAGCCTGAACTTTTCGGCACCTTGCAACAGGATTCATTTTATAAATTTCGTCCACCGAAGGAATTGATGAACATTTAAAACAAACCAGACTAGATTTTTGATCCGAATAATTTAAATTTTAAAATATTATTTGCATTAAAAAAATGTCCCAAGGTGTAAAATTTCTTTTTCTATTACGGAGTACAGTTTAAAAAAAAAAAATCTTTCAATCCAATCGGCCATCTTTGGACACATTCTCTTCATAGGTTAACTTTAAGGTGAAGGATCCATTAGGGTTAGTACACAGCAGCCTTAATGCAATCCTTCACATGATTCTCGTTACTGAACCAAGCTCAGAATGACTCTTGAAAAAATGACTGACTGAAGCGCAAATTAGGAAAAAATTTTAACCCTTATGCGTGTGTTCAATATCGGGTTCTCTTAAATCGTTAAACGCGCCGCTGATTACGTTTAAGTGGATTCTGATGTTTATCCATGTATGCTGTGCGTACACATATTGCACTGGGAGATATCTGTAGATAAAGATAAGCCATGAAACACCCATAAAATTTAAGCTCCCATATGGCAAAACGCTAATGACTTGTCAATAAGAGGTGTTTCAAGAATAACCAATGTTTGCATATTTCAAACAACTACTTGTATTTCACACATGCTCCAAAGGTGAGAATCATTATTCCGAATCACGTCTGGGGCATAACAGAATGAAGAGCTTCCGTTAAAGATCGTCTGTTGATGGCACTGTCCACACAAATATACGGCAGCTGTATTCCTCGCAGAAAGACGTCCGTCAGTCCCTCCAAATCCCGGAAACAAGTGGTGAAGGGAAGAAGGATGATGTACCAAAATGAACAAAAGAAGGCAACAGAGAATGAGACGAAAATCAATAATAAGATCCAAAAGATGCACCATACGACGCCGATGGTACCTTGAGCCATTGTTGATCACAGAACCTGAAACTGAATTAAAAATAAGTTTAAAAACATATACTTAATAATTTTAATAAGACTTTTTTTATTAAATGTAGGAGTTCCCATTCAAAATTTCGGTGAAATCAACTCTCTACTATCTGAGAGAAAAATTCCGACGAAATTAGCTAAGCGGCCGTTTCAGAAAGGCTGGAGAGAATATAGCTCTTTATGGATGCAAACCAAATTCTCCACAAAAAAGAAAGAAAAAAAACTTAAACGGTATCCGTTAAGTTATAATCAGGATGATTCCGCAAATGCATTCGCGGGTCGGCCACAACGGTGCCAACAAACTAATTAAGTATATTAAATGACGGCTTAACAACTATCACTCTCACACAACGCTCCGACCAAATTTAAGTACCATTTACCTTTCAATATACTTTTGAAAATAGTAATGATATGAAAAAAAAATTAAACGAAGTTAAAGGGGTCCAGAACTCTAAAGAACAAACTGCACTATCTACGCTCTTGCATTCTTTTTTATAATCAGTAGATTTCTCAGAACTTTTTTCTTGAAATCAAAGAACAAGAACTTATAGTTGCAGCTGATGGTGTTTTTCAGTAAAGTTTCTTTGCTATTTTCCTGTCAAATTCTTTTCAGTTTAAATGTAAAGTCGGTTTTCTAAAACTGCACCTGAAATGTTTAATACTGTTCGGTCGTGAAGATAATGACCGCAAAGAAAAAATAATTAAGCTAATCCTAAAAAAGGTAGGTTTAAATTTATCAAAGTAAACCAACTATTTATGGTCCGTCTATTTTCAACGGAATGTATTCCATATAAATGTGATAAATAGTATTCTTTTACACTATTTACGTTTCTTTAAGTACCAATGGATATATCATCTCAATATTTTACAAGGGTTATTACATAACACACGGTAGATCAGCCGTAAATTTTATTTATGCTCCATAATGTTGATGCACAGAGTATGCAGCAATTTATTTCAAAATTTGTATTTCTCAGAATAAAGTTTCAGTGAAAAAACTAAAAGAGTGAATAAAGGATTTACAAGCGTGAAATTTGCACATGTTCAGTCCTCCGTTAAAAGTCTTTTTGTAGACAACTCTCTTTTAATCAATTTTAGATATATAAATTCAAAGTTAGAGCTCCAGTGTAAACGTTATATCAATTAAAAATTACACAATAGACTGTTTTATATACTTAATTAACGCGCGTCTGAGCCCAGGAAACCGGAATACGTTGAAAATCCAAGGCTCTCAACAACAACAACAACAACAACACAAAAAAAAAAAAAAAAAAAAAAAAAAAAAAAAAAAAAAAACCACCCGTTCATAAGCTTTAGATAACCTGCATATTTTAATTTTTATACAGCTAGATTTTAAAGGAAAAATTGGAAATAGATTTTCAAGTTATTTTGCTTTTATGTGTGTATGTGCGTTTTTTCTGGAAAATGCTAATTATATTCCTTTATTTACTTGTTCACATCGTTTTGGGCACTTTCTGTATCCAAATTTTTAACATCCTGGCATTTTTTTAATTTTTAAATTTATCTAATCTCTGAAAATTGCATTTTCTATACAGCCCTTTTTTTATAAACTGTATCTTTTTCACACACCCGACTACTTCCTCACACAAAAGACGATTTATTCGAAAACTTGCTTTTTAATCAAGTAACCGCGAGTCGTCTTTTCATCTCGTCGAAAATAAAACCAATGTATCCAATATAGAAACAGAAAAATCCATTCTCTGTTAAGAAACAATGCACCGGTTTGACCTTCTAGAGAATTATAAACCGGTCTTCTCAAAGAATTATCAGACGTAACAATACACGAAATTAATAGGCTTTCACGGAAGACGATTTAAAAATTTCCGGGCTCTTTCATCATTCTCTTCTCGTTGTTTTTTCCCGCTATTAAATCTGCATTACATCGGTTCGTCTCCTTCCCTGTGTTCGAGCTAGGGAAATATTTTAAAAATCAAAGTACAGTCATACCTCGGTACGCGTCGCATTTCGTTGCCAAAAAAACTTCTGTACCCTACGTTTGTTTGGTACTCGTCACATTTGGACGCGAAAAAATTACTTCGGTATACTCAACGTTTGTTCAGTACTCGTCGCACATACTAAAACAAGTATGAGACAAGACCCCTGTCTTGTCTCATACTTGTTTCAAAATTTTTTCTTTCTGTGCCCGCACCTGTCTCTCCGCACAGAAAGAAAGACAATCTCGCTATATTCATAGGAGTTTGCGCTCTCTCAGGAAAAATAAATATTTTAACGTGTACCTCCTTTATGTGCTTATTTCTTTTGATGTTTATTTTTTAACGTAGGATTACGTTCCTCAATAACGGTCCTTCGAAGAGAAAAAAAAATTGCCCTGCGTCGAGTTATAATTTTGGCTGCTCGCCAAACCTAGTAGCAGTAATCAGTTAAACAGAAAAGTACCAAATTGCGTTAAAAAAATAAATATAAAAAAATAAGCAAACGATCAGTAATACTACGTTACTAATCCGCGATAGTTACGTTGGAAGTGACTACCTGAATTTTTTTTCCCTTACAGGTCATCGTGAGTTCGAAGAAGTTAAGTGATACTTGTCAATGTAAAAGAAAATAGTGAGAATCACGATAGAAGCGGAAAAAATTCATGTAGTCTCTTCTAACGAAACTACCGCGGTTTATTAACGTAGGATTACTTATCGTTGCTTACCTCTTTTGTATGTGTATATGTATATGTACGTATGTATATATATACATATATGTATGTCAAAATTTTTACGCATTTTGGTACTTTCTCTTTAACTGTTTACTGCTTGACGAAGAGATAGACTGGGTTTGGCACGCTGCCAAAATTATAACTCGCGATAGACGGACAGTTTCAGCGTCTGAAATTTTGCTTTCCGAAGGACCGTTATGGAGGAACGTAATCCTACGTTAGAAGAGATAATAGCTAAGTATGGGCGTGGTAGCCGAGTGTCTGATCTCGTTACACTGTATAAAACGCCTAGAACAACGATCTCTTCGATACTGAAAAATAAAAAAACTATTAAAGGAGTCAGTGATGCTAGAGGTGTGAAGGCCGTGGCCAAACAAATGTCACAAATATTAGGGAAAAAAAAGAAGAAATTTTTGTACATTTGGAATAAATGAAAAACGGTTCGCAGGTGATAGTCCATCCGAGGCATTCATTTACGAGAAGGCAAAACAAATGCATGACGAACTGTTGAAAGGCAAGCCTGGAACGAGTGCTGAGAGCAGTGAAATGTTTAAAGCCAATCATGGACTTCCCCCTTCCAAGTAATAACCCCTTTCCTCGTCTACTTCGCTACTGTCTCATTACATAAGGTCATCCATTCCTTTCAGTACGGGTTGAGTGGAGATAAATTTTATTTTATTTTACATAATTATTGTTTTAAGTTATGTCTGTCTAGTTTAAAGATTTCATGTGAAAAAACAACCCCATCAAACTATAATTACAAGATAAAAAGAACTTTTTGTATACCATGTTTTTAAATTTTCTGTTGTCATACAAACTTGACAATTCTAAGTATTAATACATACTTTTATAAAAAAAATTTTGATGAATTATCCCATCAACTTAAAAGAAAATGAAGTTAATTGGAAGTTAACTTGTGTTTAACTTTTCGTTCCCGTCCAGGCCGATAGATGGCTGCACCAGTCTACAAAACAAAATTAACTGAAATTGAATTCAATTCTGCTTAAAGATGGCTAAAAGTATTAAAATAATGCATTGTCATCGTGTTCTGAGCTATTCTAAAAGTTTCAAATGTCTAGCTAGTCGGGAAGGTAGTTAAAAATCGATTGCAAGATTTGTACTGGACAAACACACACACAAACAAGAAAGCGAGTTAATAAAAACATGGTAATAAATTGCTTAGTAAAATGTGAAATTTCTGGTTTCCAGGAACGAATTAATTCAATTTACGTTACACCTTATGGGAAAAATTCGCTCGGTACTCGTCGTGCCTTCTGGAACCAATTAACGACGAGTACCGAAGTACCACTGTAATTTGATTTAAACATTGTTATAAATTTTGAGAGGGGGGCGGGTGTAAAGGCCACTAAATAAAAAATATTAACATCTGAAGACCGATAAAGTTTTTTTGAAACTGCTCTCTGAAATTCAAATTAAAAACCACAGATGTTATTGATGGACCCATTGCCATTTTTTTTCTGTTCAAGGTGTGGCATCACTGAACGAGAGTCGTCATTCGGTCAACACAGATTTAAAACATCGCATAAAATACAATTTAATATATTCGTTTGATTATAGTACTTTATTTTCATTAAAAAATTATAACAATAATATTGAGTAAATTTTAAATAGAAGTAATATTTTAAATAATAATAATGTAATGTACCAGTAATTTCCTCAAACGTAAGAATTTTCAAGATACTTTTCTTTATATATATATATATATATATATATATATATATATATATATATATATATATATATATATATAATTTATATAAATACATTTACATATTCGAATTCCATTTAAAGCAGTAATCACACTGAATTCTCACGATAATACGTTCTAGAGATTTTTCGACCATAATAGCAAAAGAATCGGGAAATTAAATAAAATTTTTCCCAGATATTCTTAATACTACGTTCCGTAAACAGATGGTTATAAGAGGCGTCTTCTACGATGGAGAGAAAAAAGGCTGAAAATCTATTTAAGTTTAATCATAATTTTAACCAAACCGTATTTAAACCACTGTATGTAATTTAATGAAACTCCACCAAATAGCTTATTTTTAATATATAAGGACCATATTTGAATTAATTCGTGTTTTCCATGTACTTCAATCCATTAATTAGAGTGTGATACACTACAAAACCGTTGATACGAAACCGCGTATAATTTTCGCAGTACATTATACTTAAATTAAGGATGTATTTATGTAAATTCATGGGAAATGCGCGACATTGAAATTCTTTTCAATTAATTAATAAATCTATTCGTTAATTACAATATTTTAACTTTTTCCTTTTTACCAATGCGGTAAAGCACAAGATATGTTAACTTGCGGCAGACACAACGTCGTACAGACAAGTACCCTAAACAGAGACAAAGGGAAAGGGGAAATATTAAATGTATGTATACATTAATTAAATTATATATCAAGTTAGTGCACGGCTGATGGATCGACAACATAAATTAATTCTGAGACGAGAAGAATCATTGAGTTTAAAAGCGAAACGTGTTCCACTTTTGCGCATCTTCAAGGATGAATACTTGTTAAGCTGTTGCTTCCCTACCTAATTGGAACGTCTGACATAAGCATGTAATGAAATGGATTCAAGCAACTAAGTTCAAGAAGTAATTTAGAAAGAGCTGTGAGATACCGTAATGGGGTTCCACGAAGCGTAGAACTGCGCTTCTTTTCACCTGCATTTCAGCTGTTCGTCAGATTTTGGGAATGACATAATACTCGTAAAACACATTCGTCTGCAACACAAATATGTTTCTGATATATGGTATATAAGAGATATTTAGAAAATAGAAAAGTATTAAAGAATTGAACTAGATGTGAAGTTTGTTATATTATTGGTAAATGAATGTACAACCAGGGGCGTGCTTAGGGTTTTAGCGGCCCTGGGCAAAACACATTTACTGGCAATCAAATTTCTGTACGTTCTGAGTAATGGATCTTGTAAGACAACGCCGATCCCCCCCCCCCCCCCGAAAAAAACTGCATCCACTACTGATTTAACTAATTTATACTTTTATTGCATTACGTTTCGATACTAAAAAACCTACATTCTAGTTACGTAAAAGAAAGTTATACATGAAATTACAATCGGTCCACTAAAATATAAAATTAATGAATTTGTATGAATAATGAAACAATGGAAAAATTTGATTGATGAAATTTGAAAATGAGGGATTTCTTAAAAAACCCCTGACATTTAGAAAAGTTTTGCGATGAGGACTAAAAATGGCGGCCCTAAATTTTTAGCGTCCCTGGGCGGTTGCCCAGTTCGCCCACCCCTAAGCACGGCCCTGTGAACAACCACAAATATAATCTGCTCTTTATCTGCTTCAAATCAAGAACTTCCGTCCGAATGGACACCGAGGGGGATGGTATCCAACATCTCTCGCTAGCCTTAAGGGGAGGAGTTAAAGGCGAAAACTCATGTTTTACACTTGGAGACGCAAAATTTATATTTAGAATACTAATTACTTATTAACACAAAAAATTAAAAAAGAATCTTTAAAAAAAGCCTAAAGTTTCAATCTTCGCGGATATTTTCCAAATTTTTAAATTATTATTAATTTAAAAATTTACAGAGCTTCTTAGCAAGATATGGCTCTCGTTTTGGAATTTTGAAAATTGAACTTCAATTTTAAAATATTTTGAACTAAAAATTTTTTTTTAGCAAAGCCGAGCATTTATTTTGGAAATCTACTTTCAGATCCCGAAAATAGAATTCAAAAATATTCATAAAGTAACCCCGGCATTTGAAATGTTATTTCGCCATTCATTAATATTGAATCTTATCGTCTGCGAGGTCTACGGACCTTAAAGAAGCTGAAAAAATATCTGAACGTTGGACTGTTTTATTCGAAAACCCATAGTGACTCTAAAAATAAATGCTTGAAACGCAATGCGATAATTGCTTACAATAACTAATAAAAAAATTGTTAGACCAAGTTCTGAAATTCTAAAAAGAAAATTTTTTTGTGATGTAAAAACTGAAGTTTGAGACAAGCAAAAATTTCGTAGCAGTGTAAGTCAGTATTTAAGGAATTTAAAGCATCTTGTGAGACATGGAGAACAAGATTTTTTAATTAAAAACTCACTCTTCAATAATATTTCAGATTAATAAATATATTTTCCTAGAACCATGGAATGCATTTCAAATATTCTAAGCAAAGTCACAGAAAGATGGCCAGTTGGCTGGTGCCCTAGTCTTCGGAACTATTCGGTTACAAACACTCGTCTACCGCGGGTTCGATCACGCGACAGACATGGGTGTTTGTAGCCATTCTGAAATACGATCTACAACAGCGCTCCAAACTAGTAATCTATACTAATGCCATGATTCCTAAGGAAAAGGGACACTTTGATACCTGTGAGATTCGATCTGAGTATGTTTTTACGGTAAATTTTTGATATGCATGTATTTTTTTATTAGATCTGTTGCTTTCGTTTCAGCGTTTTCCTATAGTTCAGTCACAATACGTAAAATCCGAAAGTGACTGCTCCCTAATATGTATATCGATTAAAAAGTTTGTTTTCAGAGGCTAAATGAGAAACGTTAAATAAATACTGACCTACACTGCTACTAAATTCCTTTTGGCCCAACTTCAGTTTTAAGATCATGAAGTATTTACAGAATTGCTCATTATTATGGTAAACAATTTCTCGACTTCTTCAGTCATTGGTCATTAAGAGAATGATTCGGTAGAAACCATATCGTCGAATCCTTAATACCCATAGACACTGATCACATCTTATTCTGATCCTTGAAATGCTTGATTTGTTTCAGCCGTTAATATGATTTCTCCACAAGCAGACTTAATTCATTCCTATTCAAGCAATATAACGACAAGATTAGAAACGATACCCCTTGCTAACCCAATTCAAACAGCCTTTTAGAGCGGGGACTAAAAATAAAAAATTAAATACATGAAAATTATAGTTAAAAACTACAATAAAATTGGTTCAGTGCATGTTTACAAGGAAAATTACTTTCGTTGAGTTCAGAGGTTTTCCTTTTCGTCACTTAACTGAAAAGTTTCAAATTTTGGAATATTTAAAACCTTCTTCATATAGTCTCAAAACAAATTACTTAAAGAAAGGGGGAGAGAAGAAGTAGTAGAAGAGAAAAAGAGAAAGAAAGAAAAAGTGTTTCACAAAACAGAAAAGTTTAGCCTCCCATCCATATGTAACTGTGATTCACCTTTACATACAGCTTTTTGATGCCACTCAAAAAAAGGAAAACAAAGAAAAATAACAAACATACGTCCAGAGATGTGGGCTTGTCTGGCGTGGCACATCAACTGAATCAACAAACGTGATACCGAGGTCACACCTGATGTAGCACCATGAGCTAACAATGCAGTTCCTGAGAGGAAGACACCTGTGGAGTTAGTCTGAGACCTACTGATGTCGAACAAATATTTTACATTCGGTATTACAAAATATTACGAAATGACACCTGAAATCCTACTTTAAAAGGAATTTTTAAATCATAAAATGAGACTATCGTTCGAAATAAGCTCCTTATCTTACTAGAGATTCTTCCCCCCCCCCCCCCCCAAAAAAAAAAAAAAAAAAAAAAAAAAAAACTTTTAAGATATTTTGTCTGCAAACTAAACAATTAGTTCATAACAAGATCACACAGGGTCTTAAAATCTACAAGAAAATTTAAGAATGGCAACTCGTCTCGAACACAATCAATGTAATTATTCATCAGGCCAGCGAGCATGAGGAGTAATTGTCACTATCGAAAATTCATAATTTTTGTAAGTTCAAAACTAGTTACCATTCTTATTTTTTATTGAGGATTTTTTAAAAACTGTGTGTTCTTGTTTTGCGTATTTCACAAGTTTCGTGGATGTAATAAAAGCTGAGATACACTGTTTATAACTCATGGTTTTTCCAAGAAAACTAGAGCAATTTCATTTCACTCAAGTAATGGTGAATATGCCTTTGGTCGTGGTTAATCTGACAGGTTTAAATCATGCATACGATTTAACGGATTCATATTTCATAATAATCACCGATATTAATTAAGCTATGGAAATTAGAAAGATCTGAAAGTTCGTGAGGAATTAGTATTGTAAGGGTTCAACGACATGAAAAGGTAGGCCAGCGGTTAGAATATCGGCCTGGAGGGCTGAAACATGTGGATTCGATTCCTTCGTCGGCCGTAGCACATATAAAAGGGAAAAATTAATAAGATCGGTATAACAGAACGAGTCGTTAAAGTTGCTGTGTACTAACTAACCCTATTAGATTCGCCAACCTTAAAATTAACCTATGGAGAAAATGTGTCTACTATTGACAGATCCATAAATGCTGACAATCCAATAAAAATAGTATTTTCAGAAAGCCCGAACTTTTCAGCACCTTGCAACAGGATTCATTTTATAAATTTCGTCCCCCATAGAAATTTAGGAGCGTTTAAAACAATAGACCATATTTTCTCCACGAATAAGTTTAATTTAAAAATATTATTTGCACTATTTTTTAAAAAAACTAAAAATGTCTCCATGTGTAAAATTTCTATCTCTATGACGGGGTACAATAAAAAAAATAAATAAATAAAAATTTTAAAAATCTTTCAATACAAGTCGGTAATCCTTGGACACATTTTCTCCATAGGTTAACATTCAGCAGCATCAGCATCAGCAACAATCTGGATAGAAGTTCCTGGGAACTGGTTCCCTCTACTTCTAAAAATTGCTTGGGATTTTTCTGAAGCTTGCCTTAATTAAATTTGGCTGTGGAGTTGTTAGTAAGTAAAATATAGTGTATTGTGAAGTGTTGAGATCTTCGAATTTCTGCGACCAGAGAAAGTTTAAGGATAGGAAAAAATAAAGTTAAAAATAAAAGCAAAAAGGTGTTAGTATTAAAAATATTTTTTACCTTGAGTAATGTTTTCACTACTCAAGTATCAATTTTTAAAAGATTTTAAAATGTTTTTTACCGTAGACTAAGTCTACGAATTATTTTTTTAATGAGGTGAACGAATTCAATAGGGTTAGTACACAGCAGTCTTAAAGAAGAAAGAGTTCAGTATAAAGTTACTGATTTCGACCAAAGGGTAGGGGCAACCTGATCGGTCTTTCAGAAGGGCGACAAATGACTTGGCATGGCACGGTTGATCAGTAGTTCAGATACAGGCCGGAGATGAGGGTTTGATTCCTTTCTCAGCAACAGTCCCTTATTAATCAGAGAAAAAACAAATGAGTGAAGTATGAGAGAAAGGATTTTGGGGGGTTTATAATGCGTTTTTCAAAGGACGTTTTAGCCAAAATCACAAAAATAATGTTTTAAAGCAATATTTATATAAATACTTCGAATACATGGAGTTTTCATAATAATGTAAAGTTTTCAATAGAATGCTGGTAAATACGAAACTTGAAAATTCTCCAGTATGATTCTTTTTCTTTCATTAATCCATTCAAACTGACTGAATTGAATAAGAAATAGCAACAACATAAAGAAATATTGGGTTTCAAGGATTGGTTGGACTATTTACGAGAAATGTGTATTATCATCAAATGACATGATACAGAGTAAACGATTAAACGTTCATTTATTCTAAAAAAGAACGTCTTTTTTTTTTCTTGATCAGTCATTCATCAAGTGTGATCTCCGGAACCAAAGCTATCAGGACAAAATTCTGAAAATCAACACAAAAGTTCTCGATCTATCTGACAGTCAGCTAATAACCAATTTTCAATGATAATTTTTTAAAATAGCAAAATTATCATTGAAAATTGGTTATTAGCTGACCTCTTAAATCACAATCAAAACTGAACGAAGATCTTGCCACAAAATCATAGTTATGTAAAAAATGTGTTGACAATTTTGATTACATACTTTTGAGATCCAAAATTTTTTTAATCGTATATTTTAAGAGTCTCATTTAAATTATACAATGTTGTTTGAACCTGCATTTCATAAACTTCACTTGTTTGAGCTGTGAACTGTTAACTTTTTCATTTTATTTCTATATTGTTATTGTGTAAATAAACAACTCCTAAGTGATGATGTTAATAATAGAACATGTTGACAAATTTAACTGAGGATTTAAAAACTTTTGATTACTTAAAGACCGTAACAAGGAAATTTGTTACAACAGGATATTGAGGACTCAGATGAGGTCTTTTTTGCGAATTTTTATCTTGATAATTCATATTTTCTATATTTGATATTTTTGTGTTTTTCTTTAGTGATATTGTAGAAGTCGCGACCTTGTGGATAAGTGCCTCGTTCAAGTTATGCATAGACATACAAGTTACTCATACGTACATCTTGTTTGATTATAAGTATTTACAGAGACCATCAAGCAATTCAATTCCTTGTAATAACCATCACACATAAATTAGGGAGAGCGATGTTGATAACACAGTCCAATAGAGACAGACGCCCGTCTCTTATTTCTCCATTCTCCCTCCGTCGCTCATGATTTAGTCAAAGTTCAGTCTAGAATGCTCCGTCATTCCTTTTTATACTGCTCCTTCGGAAAAGTTTTCTAGGAGCTTCTCGTCATTCCACGTTTGAAAAAGTCAATAACGCATTGATCCACCTCTGGCCCTTATGCAAACAGTTATTCGACTTGGCATTGATTGATAAAGGTGGCGAATGTCCTTCTGCGGGATATCGTGCCAAATTCTGTCCAATTGGTGCGTGAGATCGTCAAAATCCCGAGCTGGTTGGAGGACCCTGCCCATAATGCTCTCCAAACGTGCTCAATGGGGGGGGGGGGGGGAGGAGAAATCCGGCGACCTTGCTGGCCAAGGTAGCGTTGTGCAAGCACGAAGACAAGCAGTAGAAACTCTCGCCGCCGGGCATTATCTTGCTAAAATGTAAGCCCAAGATGGCGTGATATGAAGGGCAACATAACGGGGTGTAGAATATCGTCGACGTATCGCTGTGCTGTAAGGGCGCCGCGGATGACAACCAAACGGGTCCTGCTATGAAATGAAATGGCACCCCAGACCTTCACTCCTAGTTGTCGGTAGACAGGTTGGTATACCACCGCTGTCCGTGGCGTCTCCAGAGACGTATTCGCTGGTCATCGGGCTCAGTTCGAAGCGGGACTTATCACTGAAGACAATTCTACTCCAGTCGGTAACATTGCAGGGCGAATCTGCCCGACACCACTGCAAACGGGCTTGTCGATGTACATTGTACAGAGGTCAATGGTAGTCGACGCAAGGGGCGCCGTGAGCTCAGCCCCTTTCTCTGAGCCGCCTATGAATGGTCCTTGCGGTCACTGAAACACCAGTTGCACGTACGATCGATGACAATTATGAATCTGGGGCTGTGAGTGCTGCTCTGACGATTGCTCGGTCCTCATGTTCTGCCGTTTCTCTAGGCCGACCGCTTCCTTCTTGACGCTGCGTTCGGCCATGGCTCGCCCATTCCTGCCAACATCGTCTAATAGTGGCATCGCTTCTATCCAAATGTCGAGCGATTCGCCGATGACCAACCGGCTTCTTTGAGCCCAACTACACGTCCTCTCTCAAATGCTGACATCTGCGCATATTGTTCGCGCACCTGTATGCGAGGCATAGTTAATGTTTACCTGAGTATACGGAATGAAATTCGCAGAGAATTTATGACCTGGAATCGAAATTTCTCCTCTTAAATATCCTGCCAGTTGCGCAGTTAAAATGCGCTGCAGCGTCACATGTTCATCAATTGGCAGACAAACTTTAAAATTTTGCATTTTCCGTCTAAACCTGTATGTATATCAATTCGCGTCCAATTTGCATTACCCCTTGTGGCATTGTCTCAATTATTACACATAATTAGTACTTATATAAGTATGTGATGCCCCTTTCCTACCCCTTAACATGTCATCTATCTGCGAATTCTTGATATAGGCGGGCTCATAAACTCTTGAATAAGAGGCCTTAAAGTACTAGTAATGTGCGGTTTCTGACGTTATAGAACGCATAAATCCCAGTGTTTCGAGGGCTCTTCAGATTTTGACACTATAGTGACGGCTCTCATAAACTTCAAACACTTACCAGCACTTCAACCGCCAGAGAAATCCCTTTGAATTCGCCGACGGTATAAAAGATAGACGGTAAGAGTCCACAGAGAGATCTGTCTTGGAGTGCCAGGAGACAGAGCTCTCTTGGTCGGAGACCTTGTAGGCCGGAGTTGTCTTCGAACCCGAAAAGCCAACCTGATGATCTAACTTTATATTCTAACTTGCTGTACATACTTGCTTTAAATGTAGTAGTTGTAGTTGTAGTTTGTGTTAACGTGTTGTAGTAAATAGTGGAAGCGAAAGGCTTGTCTTATTATTGACTAAGGTACACCGTTGGTGCATCGTGTTTTTTTCCCCTTTCTTGGGGGGGGGTCTAAAGAGTGTAAATAATACAGATTTGCAACGTTTTCCAGTAACAATGGATTAAAATACATAAAGATTTTGATTACTGTTGATGTAAGAATCAATTATGCATCAATATTTTCTATATCTCTAACACTATAGCAAAATTTAATCAGAAGACAACCGCATTACTGAGACATTATTATGACCGAAAATTTAGTGAAACATTAAATAAAATACTATACGCCCACAGCAAACGACTCTCAAACTAGCTAACTTGAAGTGGAACAGAATATTAATGCAAATGAAACCATAAAACACAATGAATAAGGCAAACAAAAACAGCATATCTCATGAAGAATCGCTCATCTGAACTACGTTGAGCATCTCGAGCAGGCGATATGGACTGTTTAACACTGTAATGTTCTTTGATCTCACGATATATTGTAATAACTCTGCAGCCAGTTAATAAAGAATTCGCTGATACTGCGATATAAAAGTGAGTGAAAGTGCATATCGTCAGAGCTGCCGGAAAATTTAGCGAAAATAAATTTCGAAAAGGTGGCATCAAAACAAGGACAAATTTCATTTGTAAAAATCCAACGAAGCATTATTATTTTAGACCATTGAGATGTGATGAAATATACAACGAAAATGCTTCCATGTCAGAAAGTAGAATGAAATCACAGTTTTCATTTACAATCGAGGATGTCTGTAACTAAAAATAACACTTTCAGATTTAAAATTTACTGAAACACATGATGTAATCCAAATATTGAACAATCCTGCAAGGACCTTTATGAAGAAAAAAAAAGAAAAAGAAAAAAGAAAGAACAACAACAACATCTTTACATTGTTAGCTAACAAAAATAATTGAAGCGAATGAAATTGTGCAAATAAATATCTTTATATAATCAGGAACTTAAGATTCTCGAACAAACAGATGTTTTTATTTCACTGACACGTGAAAAAAACGTAACTATGCAATTGCAAACGACTAGAAAAGTCCAGCCTTTCCACCGAAAACACAGAAAATTTAAACATATATTTACTCTTACTTTCTCTAGCTCTCTCTTATTTTATTTTATTTTATTTATTTATTTTTACAGTGGATTTCTTACTAACCCTTCCGCCAGAATGGACAACTAAAACTATTTCTTGCGTCCGCGGATGAATGCGGGACGAGAAGGGAGACACCTCCCCAGAGGAGGGGAGACAGAATATTTCTGACGAGAAAGCGATAAACAGCGGATTGAGCTGGAATAAAGATGAGAATGTTCAGTACAATATCTTATCGGTTAATACGAAATATTAAATAATAGTTAAAATGAACGTCTTGCTTGGAGGGGACAATCTAACTGTTCTTAAACGAACTAATACATAACCGATGAGCGGTTATAAAAGCAAACGTTAACTGGTTACAAGAGCTTGGGTGCGAAATAAACAAGCAAAGAATTACAAATTATGTAAGATCATCGTTTGTATGGGGGGGAAAGGCCAACGCTAGGGGAAAAAATTTAAATAAAATACAGCCACTTCAGCCATGCCTTTTCAAGATGAGGGCGGTCATTCTGTGCCACATGAAGTCAGCCCCCGGATGTTATCTAGTGATGTCGTCGAGGCAAACTCATCCGTGTTCGATGGAAATGCCTTTGTTTTAACCGCTATAGCTGTTTCAGAGAGAAAAAGACGTTAAAAATTCGGCTTCAAAGAGTCTTGTAACGACTCCGGTACAACAGCGAATATTTTGTGGGTGGAAATTCCGGGAAGACCAACCAACGCGCGGATTGTGCACATAATTGATATAGACGGCTAGAGACACAGTCTTGACATAAAGACCGGAAGTGCTACCGACAGCTCGCGGAACAGTTCATCAGCTACAAAAAGGAAAGTTGTCGACCGGAGGCGCCTAGTCGTCTGGGAACGTAACTGAATAAAGAAAGGCGGCGTTTTCCAGACCTTTTGAGAACGTTCAGCGAAGGTACATAAAGTCACCGAACGCGAGTTTAAAAGAAGTCAGTGATTCAGAGATTAAGTTATTCCGAGAGACGCTGGAGCCAGAGACAAGGAGATACTGTCCGGCCTAGATAGACTTGAATGAGTGCAGCGACAACTCAAGTCTGACCTTCCTTGTCGATGCCGTGAACCCGCGAATTTAATTTTTTTTATATATTGTAAATAGCCTGTATTTAGTCTAGAAATGCAATTAAAGCATTAAATACAAAAAGGCTGGCAGTCTTTTATTTAAGGCAAAATCCTTTTAGTCTCATATCTATGAGGTTCTTCTTCATCAGAACTACAGCCTGTCACAGGCCAAGGATGTCTCCATGAGCCTCCTCCATCAGACTCTTATCTGGAGCAATAGATTGCCATCGGTTGACTCCAAGATCTCTCTCAACAGAATCGACCCACCTGGTCGGGGGCCTTCCTCTTTTTCACGTACCCTCAATTTTTGAAAAGGTAACCAATTTAGTTGGGTTTGAGTCATTGCATCTAAAAAGGTGTCCTAGCCATCTTATGCGGCTAGCCTTTATAACTTTGACAATATCTGGTTCTTTAAATCTACTGTAAATCTCATAATTATATCGTATTCTATAGACATCATTCTGCTTAACTGTTCCCAAGATCTTCCGGAGTACTTTTCTCTCAAAAATCAGCAACTTATCTTTTTCAGATATATTTAATGGCCAGCATTCGCTGACATACAGAGCAACTAGTCTAGTTAAGGTTTTGTAAAGGTTAATTTTTAACATTAAAAATTTGGACTTGAATTGATCTATGAGGTTAAGGTGGTTAAATTATTCAATGATGCCGAATTTCAAATAATTTGCATATCTAAACGAGGAACAAGCCAGGCGAGAAGCTTATCATTTACCGAAAGATTGCATTCATATAATTTGAAGTGTATTTATTCTTATCTAGAAATGTATTATACCAACCTTAACCCATTGGGTCACCCATTATTCACAGTTATGACGAAATCGGTGTAATTTCGATACTGTAACGAAGCGAAGGGATTTTTTAAAATTAATAATTAACTTTTTCAGCTTATCTATGATCTGGATAATTAAAGCAACCGAATAAATCATTTTGCATTTTTTTGAAAAATAGATTGTCTGAGCTCAACGATTATTTCTGATGAGATTTTTTATTGATTTGCCATCTATTTAAAAAAACTTCAACCTTTCTTATTCCTCTTTTTAAAGCCACATTTCAAACTAGCGCCATATTTTTTCCAAAAATAAAAAAATTTCGCCATAAATGAAAGATTCCGCTTTTAGCTCTCAAATAGCAGCAATGAACTGATTCAAATCCGCCTGTATTTTAAGATTAATTATAATAATTACAAGATAAAAAGAACTTTTTATATACCATGTTTTAAAATTTTCTGTTGAATCATATAAACTTGACAATTCTATGCATTAATAAATATTTTTTTTAAAATTTTTTTGATGAATTATCCCATCAACTTGAAAGAAAATGAAGTTAATTGGAAGTTAACTTGCGTTAAAACTTTTCATGCCCGTCCCGGCGATAGATGGCTGCACCAGTCTACAAAACAAAATTAATTGAAAATGAAATCAATTCTGCTTAACGATGGCTAAAAATATTTAAAAATGCATTGTCATCGTGTTCTGAGCTATTCTAAAAGTTTCAAAAGTCTAGCTAGTCGGGAAGTTAGTTAAAAATCGATTGCAAAATTTGTAAGGGACAAACACACACACAAACAAGAAAGCAAGTTAATAAAAACATGGTAATAAAAATATAAATTAAATATCACTAAAATTGGCTGTAACTTTAACTAGCTTAAAATCATGTTTTTACCACTTTTGGAAGCTATTGATTGCCAAATCTGGCAATCATTTACTTTTAAGGATTTATAGATAGTAGTATTTATTCATCAGACATTCTCTAAGAACAAATATAAAAAAAATCGCCAAATGAAGCTAATCGGAATTACAGCCTTAAAAACACCAATAATTCGAAAACTCCTGTTCTAATATCGTAAACATGGATTTCTGAAGTTAATTTAAACAAATTTAGGGGTACCGTAAGCTTAAAATAAATAAATAAATAAAAATAAAAAAGGCGCTACTGTGCACCATTATAGCAGTATAAAATGACTATTCGCATATCAGAATAATTTACACTCAAGAGCCAAAACATTATGACCACCTGTCAATAACGAGTTGGCCCACCTTTGGCGAGCAACACAGCTTCAACCCGCCTTGGCATAGAAGTCCTTGGTAGATGGCCGGAGACAGATTGTACCAGATGTTTAAGCAACGGTTACGCAAATCCGAGATATTGCGAATTTGTGGTCTTTGAACTCTGAGCTGCCGTCCCATGACATCCCAAATGTGTTCTATCGAATTGAGATCCGGTGAGTTAGGCGGCCAGGACATTAACTGGAATTCAGCATCATGTTCCTGGAACCACTCCAACACAATTTTAGCCTTGTGACACGGGGCGTTGTCCTGTTGGAACATTCCATTTCCAGCTGGAAAAACAGAGGCCATGTAAGGGTGCAACTGGTCCGCAATGATGTTCAGATACCCTGTAGCATTCGTGGTCTGCTCTACCACAACCACTGGTCCCAGAGACGCCCAAGAGAACGTCCCCCAAAGCATAATACTGCCACCACCGGCCTGTGTATGACCTACTGTACATTGAGGGAGCAACAGTTCGCCTGGACGACGGCGTATCCTGACACGGCCATCGGCGTGATGAATGACAAACCGTGATTCATCTGACCAGGCAACTCTCTCCCACTGATCCATGGACCAGTCGCTATGTTCCCGGGCCCAGCGCAGGCGCAGTTGGCGATGACGCTTGGTCAGCAAAGGCCCACGCGTGGGACGTTTGCTGCGTAGCCCCATATCCAACAGTGTCCGCTGAACAGTGTGCTGCGATACTATTCTACTTGGCCCTGCATTGTATTGGGCTGTCAGCTGAGCCACTGTCTGGCTCCGGTTTTGCTTCACCATGCGAGACAGTCTCCGACGACCTTTTTCTTTGATAGCGTGTGGACGTCCAACTCCATGTCGTCTATTGCAGGTTTCACCGTCATTCATCCACTTTGCATAAGTACTAACAACTGTAGGTCGCGAACAACCCACGAGTCGTGCAATTTCGAAAATACTTGTTCCGATCCTTCGAGTCATTACAATCTCCCCTCTATCAAAGTCGCTTAGATCCGCAGCCTTTCCCAGCACACACAGAAGTAAGTGAAAGAATGATTCTTCAGACTCTCCAGCAGCAGTTAAATACCACTTTCACCTGATCACGTGCCTTCCACGTCATCCAGGCGAATTCATTGCAAAATGTAGGGGTGGTCATAATGTTTTGGCTCTTGAGTGTATATATATATATATATCTCCCTAAATGACCGTTCTTCCAAAGGAGATATGAAATTTCCTGTTCTAAAGAGAGAATCAGAAAAATGGGCCCCGTAAGCTAAAGGTTAAATAACTTCAGGTTAGGGTAGTAGATCTAGTTGTTAGAAGGAGGAGTGGAAGATGAACTTTTTTATAAGGTGTTATTGCTGTTTGGGAGAATTGATGACTTTCCAGAGACTTTTAGAAATTTTTCTATGCATTTATATGAAAAGACATGGGTATGTGTTATTCATTGTATTACGTGTTAGCTAAATTGTTTTTCTAGAACACATTGAAATGTCCCGTAAAAAGTTTTGTAACAATGAACATCGCATATCTTCAATCCCAATGTTAAACTTCGAGGAATAAATAGTTCTGAAATGTGCCGTAAAAAGTTTTATTACAGTGAACATCGCATGTCTTCAGTCCCAATGTTAAACTTCGAGGAATAGTTCTCAGTATTTTTCTAAACACGGATTAGCAAATCTCTCTATTCTAAAAGAAAGTAACTGGCGCTGCCGCAGCCGCAGCTGTCAAAAGCTTGTCACGCTATCTCCTCCGAAACCGCTGGGGGTATGGGGTCAAGACCGATACCAATCGATGCAGAACAATGTGGGAAAGAAAGTAAGACATGTCTCATATTCGTCGGACTTTAAGTTTTTTTTTTATTTTATGTTTTGTGGAAAAATATTGACTTTTTCATGTTCAGATTACGATAACTCGCCAAAAAAGGATCGTAGAATTTTTTTTTTTTTTTTACAATCTAAGACTACAGACATTTCTCCTTCAAACAAGACGTCATTTGTTTAAAAATAATTTAAAACAGACTGATATTTTTATTAAAATTGAAAACTCACTTTTTGGAAAAATTTATGCGTTTCGAGATATATAAATTCGATGCTCTCAGACTTATTATGTTACAAAGAAAATATTTCTATCAACTGGAAGATGAAAGCTTTCTCATTCATATAAACTTCATTTCAGGTCTCTATCTTAAAATTTCGATTTTTAATTGAATTTTAAAGAAATACTTCAAAAAAATCTTCTCATTCCCTTCCTTTGAAAGAAGATCCAATTTTTCACCCGTAGGCAGGGCTCATCTATTTCGCCGGGAGGGGGGGAGCTTCAACTGTAAACAAATGAATGAATCAATCGCTGTAAACAACTATTGAGTCATTCATTCACTTGATTCACCAGAGGAGCGAGCGTAGAGAGCCTAGGGGCGAAGCCCCTAGTGCATTAAAAAAAATTTTTTTTTCTTCTTCATGCATTTCAAAGTAAATCGCTATATACAACGTGCGTGTTTTTCAAAAATCTTATTTTAAATTATTTTTAAAAAATTACAAAACAACCAGCTTTTTATTTGAACGTCTACCTCAATATGCAAACAAACAGAATGATTAGAATAATGAAGAGAGGAAAATGCCCATAACTTAACATTGGGAATTTAAGATCAGTGATGTCAACGGATGCACTCACTGCCTTGAATGAATGAAATGGAATGTAAAGTATCTGCCCTTGTAAAGTGGTTCAAGGTTTTACCCACAAGTGAAAAAGAGAATGAATGTGGTAGTGGGACTGAATTTTTCCTTCTACACCAGGAGTGTCAAACTCGCGGGCCGCATGCGGCCCGCGACGAACATTTTTGTGGCCCGACCAATATATTGGCACACAATAATATATAATAAAATAACCGACGTAGAAATATAATAAGATAAGAAGAATTCGCTAAATGTTTTTTAATGATACTCATTTTTTGCTATTATTAAACAAAATGCATATATTTATGTTGAATATACTGTAATTAGGTAAATAAACCTACGTTTCTATTAATATTGATTCTTTTTTGCGGCCCACCTAGAGTTAAACCTTGTTTGTTTAGCCCAAGGTAGCCTTTGAGTTTGACACCCCTGTTCTACACCTTCATACCCACGCTTATACAGTAGAGTCCAGATAATCCGAAATGATTGGGACCACACCCTTTTCGGATTAAGCGAAATCATTCTTAAAATATACTTAAATTACATAATAACATGTGATGACATAAATATTACATATTTCGGGTGATTACACAGTTTATTTTATAAGGTCTGTCTAAACATTACCAAATTTCTGGATGATGATAAGAGAGCGGAACGCTGCCTAGTACAGTACAGTAGAGTGTAAGTTGTTCGTACAGTACAGTCTAAGATTTTTGACGATCAGTAGATTGTTGAAATGGATTTGATAGAACCTGTCAACGTTTCAGACGAGAGTGAAGGTGAAGCAGACGGTGACAGCGAGCAGTCCCACTTAGACGCCGCGGCTGCATTTGATGTAGCGCTACGTAATTTGGTTCCAAGGGAGGGGTATTCTTCTCTTTGACAAAAAAAAATTAAAAAAATTTTTCAAACAAATGTAGTTCAGTAATACAGAGGCTGTTCGCACATTTTTTAGACGATTTTGGTAAGCCGTAATAAAAAATCGTTTGCTGCAAAAGAAATAATTGCAATTGTACTATGTTTTTAAAAGTCAAAATTATCGTCTGCGGCTTGAAAGTTTTGTTTTTATTCAAAATGGCGTTTTTAACAAAGCAGTGGTTCGAAGGCTACATTTATGCTCTTTCCGAAGAGAAATATGCATACTCCGTTATCCAAAAACGATGTGAGAGTCATGGTTTTGTGATATCTAAAGCGTCGATAGGTAATATCGTCAACAAGAAAGGAAAAAAACGTCAAATTGGAGCCTCAAGTGGGACAAAAATTCCAAACAAGTATCCAAGGAAAAAACGGACATATTCGACTATTGCAAAGGTACGTTGTTTAATGTTAAAAGAAAATCCCCCTAGTCAAAGGACAGTTGCAAAATCATTAAAATGCTCGGTGTCCACTGTAAACAAAATGATAAACGTTGATTTAAATCTTAAGAAAGCGAAAAAAACGCAATGTGCAGCGTCTTCTTCCAAATCATATCGCTGAACGCAGGACACGCTGCAAAATTCTATATGAGAAACACTTATCCAAAGAAAAATGGAAAACAATTGTCACAATAGATGAATCATGGGTGTATTTAAATGATTGCAACAAAAAAAGAGCTATTTATTATCATAAAAGGGGAGAACAAAATTTAAGTACATGGTTCAAAGAATCGAAAGAAAGTTTTTCTAAGGGATTCATGATTGTTGCTGGTTTTTCTTATAATAGCAAGTTAAAAATAAAGAGAGTGGAAAAAAAATGTCAAGATTAACTCCAAATACTATCAGGAACATATTTTATCGCCAATTTTTCTGAATGAAATACCATCGCTTTACCCACAGTGCCATCAATCTGTGAGACTCCATCAGGACAAAGCTAGCAGTCACACATCAAAATCCACTGTAAATTTCCTAAAAGAAATGGAACAAAAAGCTGGTATCAAGGCCATACCCTTCACTGATATCCCTACTAAATCTCCCGATGTATCACCTATTGATTTTTGTGCTTTCGGACTTTTAAAATCTGCATTATTTAAACGTCGTCCCAAAACCCTTACAGGACTCTGGAAAGCTGTCCAGGAGGAATGGGATAGAATAGATCTTCTGACACTTCAAAAGGCATTATTATCCTGGAAATTGCGGTGTCGAAAGATAGTTCAGAATAAGGGATGTCAAATAGAACATTTAAAACAAGGATTTTATGTAATTTAGTTTTGTGAATACAATATACATCGTCTAAAAAATGTGTGAACAGCCTCTGTAATTAGTTCAGTACATTGCCTAACTTTGAATTTTCTTGTAATTTTCAGAAATATACTTTATATTACCAAGAATCACTGTGGTTTTATTGCAACCTTAGTTTTGACTTTTGGTTTCGGATTATCGGGACTCCACTGTATAAATAAGTACTTTTTTAAGCATGTACATTCTGAATAAAGAAACATTTTGCGGTGATCCGACGATATACATCGTCTAAAAAATGTGTGAACAGCCTCTGTAATTAGTTCAGTACATTGCCTAACTTTGAATTTTCTTGTAATTTTCAGAAATATACTTTATATTACCAAGAATCACTGTGGTTTTATTGCAACCTTAGTTTTGACTTTTGGTTTCGGATTATCGGGACTCCACTGTATAAATAAGTACTTTTTTAAGCATGTACATTCTGAATAAAGAAACATTTTGCGGCTGTGTTTAAAAATTGAGATATTGCGTGACCGGATCTCGGATTTGTGTGACCGTTGCTTAAACATCTGGTACAATCTGTCTCCGGCCATCTACCAAGGACTTGTGACATCCATGCCAAGGCGGGTTGAAGCTGTGTTGCGCGCCAAAGGTGGGCCAACTCGTTATTGACAGGTGGTCATAATGTTTTGGCTCTTGAGTGTATATATATATATATATATATATATATATATATATATATATATATATATATATATAGGCACAACACAAAAATAATCTTCAGCCCTTAGGCCCACAATAACACAACACACACACTTCACTGCATCGAACACCTTTTCAGAGACAGAATCACATAATTTTCTTTCTCTCCCGCAAATATAGGTCAAACACCCTTTTTTCGCTCCTCTACCGCACTCGGGGAAACACGAACCTTGAATGAACACTCCGCCCGACTGCATCTCCCATAAGTTCTATGCGTCAATCCCCTTGTGCTAAATTTTCTTTTAACGAAGAAAATATTACGTATGCAACGTATTATATCTTCCATAAAAGAAAATTTAGCACAAGGGGATTGACGCGTAGAACTTATGGGAGATGCAGTCGGGCGGAGTGTTCATTCAAGAAAACACTTACGAAATTTAGGAGAGTAACACACGCGGAGCCATAGAAGAGGAACACACATTTCCGACGATATCCAGGAAATCACCTTTATTCAATTATGAAGCATCGCGAAGGTATTAGCTGCAGTGGCCACATGACTTGTCCGGCGTCCATGCCAGGACGGGACGTGTTAACAGCAGTGTTTACATGCCAGAGTTAAGAGAAAAGCGTTGTAACCACCAGACTGTGGACAGTAGGTCCGACAGCAACAAGAGTTAGCAACGAAGAGAGAAAAGTCTTCTGTTCATGCAATATTAAATGGGTGTTTTGCGATATTGTCGCCAGAGGGCCTAAACTACTTAATTTTTAATTGGGCGACTTTAGACTCGTGGAGTTCACGTGTTCACTTAAGTTTATCGGGGACTTTACTGCTAGATACCGCGCTTGTTAGAACCTCGAACTGTTGACCTGGGCGTAGGATAAGTGGCCATAAAGTTCTTGCAAAGTGGGGTTTTCGACGTTATAAAGACATAACTTCAGAGTGGTTCGAGGGCTCTTCAATAATTTTGACACTATACTGACATTCGGAATCTCATAAACTTCTAACACTCATATCTGGGGATGTTATTGAGTTCCGATACTTCACATGCCTGCTTAATGATCTGCAGGGCTACGATAAATTATCTTATTTTACTTTTAGGTCGCAATTTTGGAAAAGGGGTCGTACTTTATTAACAATAGAATATGCCTTAAAGTAAAGTAATTTAGGAAGACGCGTTTTCTTGTTACATTTCCCCCCCCCCCATCGAAATAAGAAAAGTTCTTGCTGAAAGGAAGACTTTTCCGTTGACATAAAATTTTACAAAATTTTAAGTTTACCACCTGATACAAATATACAACAATATAACACTTATAAATTATATATGTTGACAGAATAATAATCTCCTTGTACAAATTCAATTTCAATATTCCATATTACTTCCAATAAATTAATTTCAATATTCAATAGTCACTATCCAAAACAATATTATATCCACAAAAATAATAACCTCTAAAATAATAAGTGAAATAAATGTACTAAATTCTCTCTCAATATTTATCATATTTAATTTCTTATATAAACACTATAACTTTCATAAATAACACGATATTTTTATTTAATCTTACTACTAGCATTTTGGTATGAATCCTCCTGTTATATAACCTCTTACCTCTTAAAAACATACCTCTCTTTTTATCATATATGAAACATTACTTTTTTTGTTTCTATTTATTTATCCTTTATCATTTTGAGAATTTTCTGGAATGGGCACTTCCTCTATAGCAGACTGATGTTAATACTCCACGAAAATTGTAATTATATAAGTCTGTGATGCTCGTTCCTACCCCTCAACATGAACATGTCATCTATCGGCGAAATGTTAAACTGAGCGGTCTCATAACCTCTAGGATAAGAAGCCATAAATTTTGTGTAATATGCGATTCTGACGTTATAAAAGTCATAAATACCAGAGTGGATCGAGGGCTCTCCAGAATTTTGACACTATAACGACATGTGGAATCCCATAAACTTTGGACCCTTACGACCACTTAAAACGCCGGAGAAAGCTTTTGAATTCGCCGTCCGTATAAAAGAAGACCCCCAATACTCCACGAGAGAGAGATCTGTTTTGAGTGCCAGAGAGGACGCAGCTCTTCTGGACTTTCGGCCTGATAGGCCAGAGTGGTCTGTGAACCCGAAGCCGTCCTGACATATCTAACTTTAAATTCTAACTCGCTGTACATATTTGCTTTTTGTAGTTGTAGAGTTTAAGGTAGCGTAGTAAAGTAATTGAAGCGAAACGCTTGTCTTATTATTAACTACGTCACAGCTCTATATATATATATATATATATAGTATATATATACCGAGCATAGCAGGATATCGCGACTGGTACCGATGGACGCGGTCGGACGAGACGCGTGCACTGATACAATCCTCAACTTTCAAAACTTTAAACTTTTTAAATTATTCAATTAAAACCGCCGAACTCAAAAGAAGCGGGTAATAGAAACATGTCATTCCGGGTGGGCCAGCTCCTTTCCGTTTCGCAAATTTCCACTATTTTCATGCATGCAAAATTAAACTTTTCCGCCCACCAGTCGACAATTTTTTTTATTTCCATGTGTTCTACAACTCTTCATCTTTAAGGATATGCACATTTTCAAAAAGTTAAAAATGTTTTTCACTGCAAACGAAGCTTTTTCCCCAAAGCAGTTTTCCGAATTTCACGAAATCGACAATTTTGATAGACAAATATTTCGGTTTTCTGCACCTATTAATGTCAATTTTACGATTTATCGGTATTTTATAGATGTTCAGCTTCCAAAATATACCAAATACATTTAATAGAAAAAATGTTATCATTCTAAAAAAAGCGTACTTACAAAACTCACTTTTGAAATTTCCCGCAATGATGGCCATTGTATCTTAATGTAACTTGAATGCCGAGTTCGTAATTTTTCGACTTATTATTTTACTCACTAATAATTCCAGCAAATTCGTGAAATTTATTTCTAATTAATGAGGAAGTGATGAGGATTCTTCCGCCACCAATTTTGAATTCCTGAGAACTGTCATTCTATTTTTTTAAGCCCTTTTTCGCCCATGAGAATTTCTGTTTACATTCGGCCATGTTGCCAAAATGAAAAAGTATTAGTTGAGAACGAGTCATTTAATAATTTTAAAGCACCAGAAATAATTTTAGTTTCAGGAAAGGAGAAGTTAAAAACCTTTAGAATTTTTTTCTAATAAGGCGAAACGTCGCAACGTCACTGCCTACGTCAGTTTTCTTCTGCTATAGATGACGTCATTATCGGGTGGCAGAAAACAGAAGCAGTTCCTATGCGTTTGCATGTGTTTTTGGACAATACCTTCATTTTGAGTTAAATAATTTAAGTTTATTTATAAAATTCCTCATATTAGTTGTATGTAACAGGTATTTTAACACTGTTTTTTAATATTTCGCAAGGTTTAAGAGAATATAATGAGAATGATTATTATTATGTTGAGATGTATAGATATCAGGATAAGTTACTTCAGGCCAGCGTCTTGTATCGTAACTCCAGTCTTCCTCTGTCAATAAATACGGGTCACATACTGAATAAACCTTTCAGGGCTGTACCTGAATGTTTAATTTAGTGATATACCTTTGTTTACATACCGTATCTAAAGACTTTGCGTAATCTGAGAGCATTTTATTCAACAAGCTGTAAGAATGCTCATTGAACGCCATGTTAAATTATGCAATTTTTTGCCACTCCTCGCCAAACAAGAAGTAAAATCTGCAAGAGTTGAGATGTGACATGCTGCGAGACATTGCCCTATTGAATTAGCTTCTTCTTCTTTTTTTTTTTTTTTTTTTTTAAAGCAAGAAAACGGAAATTTGAAAGAATTATTTCAAAAGCCAAAAACCAAACTTTGAAAAAGGGAAATTTAAATCATCATTTCGTTTTTCAAAATTTCTACTGTATTTTTAAAAGTGATTAAACAGTTATCAATCTTTAAGAAATAAAACCACTTCATTTTAAATCGAAAATGCAACACATCGGGTTGCCACTCAGCTAGTATATATATATATATATATATATATATATATATATATATATATATATATATATATATATATATATATATATATATATATATATATACACTGCTGGCCACCCAAATTGCAACACCAAGAAAGACAAGAGATATCACAACAAAATTTATTTTGTAGATAACATGTTGACCAAGTATCAAATGATTAAATTTATAGACTTCTGTGAAGTGTGTTTCCTGCCAAAATCAGTAGCCAGAGTAGCCGCCATTGTTGGAGATCACCGCTGCCACACGCCTCGGCATTGATTCAAAGAGACTTTGGATGAGTTCTTGGGGTACAGCAGACCAAGCAGCTTCCACACGTTGCCAAAGTTGATCTGCTGTGGCAGCTGGGGATGGAATCTGGGTCAATCGTAGAGCAACCATGGACCACATATTTTCTATCGGCGAAAGATCCGGAGAGCGAGGCGGCCAGGGAAGCAATTCAATCTGGCGATTGACGAAGAACCGTTGGACAATGCGTGCCACGTGTGGGCGCGCATTATCCTGTTGAAATATGGCTGTGGGCAAACCCTGAAGGTAAGGAAGGACAACTGGCTCCAACACCTCGGAGATGTAGCGCTGGCTGTTTAAAGTACCAGCAATGCGTACTAGAGGTGTGCGAGAGTGATATCCAATACCACGCCATACCATAATACCCGGTGCAGGACCAGTGTGGCGGTGCATAACGCAGCTGTTCAGTTCCTCTCTTCACGGTGTCTCCAGACTCGAATGCGACCATCGTGGTGTTGCAGACAGAAGCGTGACTCGTCAGTAAAGACAATTTCATTCCATTCTGCCGTCCACATCCTTCTGTCATCGCACCATTGACGGCGGAGACGTCTGTGGTTCTGCGTCAAGGGTAGACAAAGCAATGGACGTCTTGCGGACAGACCACTCTGCTGTAAACGGCGTCGAATGGTACGCGTAGACACTGGATGATGCGTTACAGACTGCATGTGCTGTGCTATGGTTCGTGATGTGACTGAGCGATCCGTCACTGCCATGCGCACAATTTGCCTGTCATCACGTGAAGTGGTGCGCTGAGGTGGATGCGATCGAACACGCCGGTCCGTCGTACCCTCCTGCATCCAACGATCACATATCCGCATTACAGTTGTTTGGTTTCGTCCAACACGACTACCGATTTCCCTGAAAGATAATCCACAATCTCGGTAGGCCACTATCCTTCCTCTGTCGAACTCGGATACTTGATCAAAAGATGATCGCTGTTTTCGACGAGGCATAATTGATCTTTTTTTGAAAAACCACAAGAAAAACACAATTGCCGAACTTGAAACCGTCGAAATCTCCAAGCCTTAAATAGCGCTTTGAAGTGGCGCCACAGGCGCGCGTGATGTGCGTCTGCGCTGAAATTCTAATCATTTGCATATCTCACCTCCGCTAATGCATGTTGTAAATTTCATGTTATTTGCATGTTTCCTTCAGGTAGTTGCATTTACAGTGTGTATATATATATACAGTCGAACCTCCATATATCGAACTTCCCCATATCGAAATTTTCTATATATCGAACTCTTAGGAAATCCCCATGTTCATTACATAGAAAAACTGTTTCTATATATCGAAATTTTTTTCATGACATATTGGAAGATTTTATCCCACTTTAGAATAAAATCTCCCAATTTTGACGTTTGAAACAATATGTCGTGGATTCGCGGAAAATGTCCCTGATGAAGTTTTTAGTGGACTGAATAAATGCGAGCATTTCTTTGATGAACTTTCCGCAAAACTGGCTGTTCAGCAAAATATACGTAGTTTTTTTTTTTTTTTAAAGAATGTAACTGTGATCACTGTAACCACTGTCTGGATTATTGTTTTTTTTTAAAGGTATATAGTACACAATACATCTTTCATATTAATTCATTTTTTAGTTATTAACTTTCATTTAATGTGATTCGCATATAAATTAGAAATGGAGTTTCGTGTACGAAAATTAGCTTTAATTTTAATGTTTTAGGAGAATTATGATAAAACTATCATCAATTCTATATATCGAAATTTCTATATATCGAATTTTTTTCCGGCATTTTGCTACTTCGATATATGGAGGTTCGACTGTATATATATATATATATATATATATATATACACACGCACTTGGGATACATGCCATCCCACCCGGTAAGGAAAAGGTTAACAACAAAGTCGTAACGACCAAATTGCGCGAACTTTCCTTTTCTTTAACCAGAAGTGAAAGAGAGCCTTACCGAAAAAGAAATTTTTCTCCAACTCCAAGGGATGAAGTCACCTAGGATTGTAGTCTAACTTTTCTACCAAAAATCATATAATTAGATCAGTAACTCTTTTGGAGGGGAGGGGTACTCTAACTTTCCTTGTTATTCAAATCAACGTAATTACTTCTTTAGTGTCTGCACTGATTAATGCAGTTTGAAGGAACGTCACAGATGAAACCACGAGAAAAACGAAGAGTTAATGGATGCCTCCAGTTTTAATCTTGGAATAAAGAGTTTTCATCTCTCTTAATCTTGGGTACTCTATGGTGACCGGTGTATGCAGTTTCCGATTTCTCAACAAGTACTTGAGATGTTGAGAACATCGTGAAAGACTACTCAATAAAAAGCAACGCCACCTTTAGTTCAACAAAAGAAAAAGATTTTCCCTGAAAATTCATTTATTAATTGTGATACAACCCCATTCTGAAACATTGCAAAATCACGTTATAGAATCTAAACTCGGAGAAGCTAATGCTAAACCTCCTCGAAGGAGAAATTATGCACTGCAGCTTTCACAGGAATAATTTCCACGATAAACAAAAATAATAAACAAGTGAAGAGTTACAGACATGTTAAGCAGGTTTATGAGGCTTTAAGCGAAGATGCGGTCACAGATGTCGAAGGTCAAATAAGAATATATACATCCACGGTATTCGTCATTTAACACTTTAAATTTTAAATGTTTGGATTGGCGTTCAGATTCTTATAGGTTTAGCATATTAGAATTTTGTTTGTATACAAGTAATATCATTTACTGTCGTGAAATGGTATCACTCATGTGCTTTGAGAAATGAAAATGGAAAATTCCAATCGTGGGTCATTTTAGTATAAAAATAACCTTTTAACGAACCTGGCAATATTACTTTGAAAACTGTAATGGAATCTATAGTCAAATAAATGTTTATATCGCTTTATAGTCATGTTTATGGAGAAACTAAATTAAAAATTACCAGAATAGTAATCTATATAATTATTTATAACTATTTTTTGGAAATAAAAACAATATATAATAACTAACACAGTTGCAGTAAACGAACCAGAGCCCAAAAAAAAATGAAAAAGGGGGCTCATAATATCTGACCCAAATATAATCAAAGGCTCCTTTAGATTTATACATTGTAATAATATATGAAGAATCTAAATTTGAGGGGAAATGTGGAAGCAGCTCCTCTGCAAAAGTCTTCAAGGGTTCGACGTTCTAGTTATTTAATTGTAGAGTAAGATGTAATTAGAAAGGCTGCTAAATAGTTATAAATTCTGGTACCCATTTCCTAAAATCTAAGTAATTTTAAAAGCGTGGATTTAATTTCATATGTTTGTGATTTAAATACAAGAAAGTCTCTGTCAAGCAGGAGATTATAATGCCGAACATGAGACTGAAAACCTAACTACGTAAGCTCGCCTTCGCTGATGTAAAAAAAAGGGTTAAATCACAAAATAAAGATTATAATTAATTATATGGGGGGGGGGGGGGTACACCCACATCGCGGCAAATGCACCAGTCCTAATGCCTGAGGCGAGATCGAAAACAAAAAGAAATTCGTGGAATGAACAAAAAAAATATATCGAATATGATTCAGACATAAACTTTTAAAATAAAAGCTCAATATATAAAACAAAAAGCATTTGACATGATTAAAAAAAGCAAAAAGTAGAAAAAAATATATGCATTAAAAATTAGCAGAAAACGAAATCAAAACACTTAAATTTAAAACTTTTTAAAAAATGAACATTTAATACATTTTAAAGTTTACTCCCAGATAACTTAAAAAACGACATGTGGAGAAAAAGACTATTTAAATGATAAACGATCACATTTGGCGACAATGACTTAGAGAAATTTACTTAACTAGCCAAACCCGAAATCTGAATTTTGGATTTTCGGGCGCGACTAGTTATAATAAATAAATATAATGCTTAACATAGAGCGATCACGTTACATATTTAAAATTATTTTCAAAACCGTTTTGGTGAGTTGGTAAGTTTTTAAAGCACATAAGGTCATTTTTAGCTAAACGTTAGCGAAATAAACTGGAACCTTGCGTTTCAAGTCGATTTGAACGGCTAAAAACATTCATGAAAGATCAATACCCTGGTAGTTCCGCCGTGGCCGGCTTCGCTCCATTTCGAATAAAAGTTGTATGGAAAAAATTATCAATTCTTGTAGAAGTTAACTGAAGAAATCTGACTAAGATTGCTCGTTCCGTAACAACATCAAAAACACACCAATGAATGTCGAGAACAGCTTCTTAAATTCACACAGTAGAATGTGCTGACTTCAAAATGTTTTTTTAATGTTCATGACCTTCCACAATCTTTCGATTAGTAGTAAAACTTTTCCTTACCTTCTTCAGATACATTTCAAAGTTTAATAACTAATGAAAAATATTATAGTAGTCGAAGAATTTTCTCACAACTGTTAGGAAATACAGACAAAATACAGCCTTCACAACGAAACACAATGCATACTTATAAAACAAATACAAAATTTACTGACTTTAAAACGTCAGTCATTCAGAAAACGCAACAGTATAATTCATTAAAACGATGCACTATACGTTTTACCCCTAAATATCAAAGAGCAGAAACGTAATTCTATGAACGTTTAACGCAGAGAAATCCCCCTGAAAAAATATAAGTTTGTACTCACCGAATTTAGTATTCTAAATAACCATATGTAAACGCCATTATCCAACGCAATAATGAAATAAAAAATTGCTTTCAAACTTGTGGCTACAAGGAATTTAACATCACACAGAACCGCAAAATGAATCAGACGAGTGAACTCCCGAATATCTTCATTACAATTCAGCAACAAGTCGTAAACTTTTGGCATTATCGTTTACACGTGTCGCCATCTATCGGTAGTCAGATTAAAACGTGCGAAACAAATGCGAAGCGCCTTAATCACATATTGATGAAATATGATTATAAACTCATTAGAAGTACTAACCTATTGACAAACAGCGCGGGCTGATATTGATAACTGGAATCAATAACAATTGTTAACAAATACTTCAATTCGAAATATTTTATCCCTCTCTGTAATAGGGATGAAGAGGTATAGCAGAAAATGTAAATGTAAATAGGTATAGGAGAAAATGTAAATAAACCTAGTATTCACATAGACAACCTTTAAAATTTATTATTAAAGGTAAAAATGGTAAATTTTTAGGGTTATTCTAGGCTTGTTCAGTTTGAAGTACCTTTTACTTCTAACAGTGAAGTTTTATAGCTACTTAAAATTGCTTTTCAAAAAAGTTTACATTCCTTTATTTTTCAGTTTGCACAACCTTCCAGTGATTTGACTAACAGTGGAAGTTTGTCTTTGATTTTTCTTCAAACATAGTAAAAATGACCCAATTTCTCTAAAATCATTTACAGACATGATAAAATTAAATATAAAAGTAAACCATGCGAAACATCTAACAAAAATGTTTTCTACATGACACAGAACAAAATTTCTATTGACTATGAGGGTTAGGTTTAAAATGACTTTCAATTACATGTTATTTGCTTATAGTAAACTCTTCTAAAACAGATTTCATAAAACTTTTTAATCATATTTTCATCTATTATTTGCTCTAACTTGTTAACTTTGTTTTGTCTTCACATATTACAATTCAGAAACAATTTGTTTAAAAATTGCAACAATATTTGCTAAAAAAAAAAAAAAAAAAAAAACCTCAAATTTATTTTATCTTTCATGGCATTTTCCCTAAAGAAATAAAATTTGACCATTCAAACCTCATTTTATTTTGGGTTATAAGAATTTCTAAATTTTTTACAAAGAGCCACACACGTGGTTAGCATACCAAACTTCAACCATAAAGACTATATCTTTTCTCAATCAAATTCCAGCTCAGATATGGATGTTTCTGTGTTTTATTCTCAACATGAGAAATAATGATTCACCTACTGGGTGCACTCATAATAAAATAACTGTAGAAATTGTTGTGGGTAAGCAGAATGTACTGAAGAACCAGCTAAGTTAAGGGGTGGAAATCATACTAAAGGTAGCATAAATGCCCATATATTAATAATGCAAACAAAAAATATGAATTTCTTGATAAAACTTTACTTTCTAAGTCAATTCATTTTTCTTTAATCAAGCTCTTCACTTAACTGAAATCCAGCTTTGAGGACAAGTTAATAAAATAAATATATAGTCATATTATATAGCAATGTCACCATAAAAACATATCTGTCCTAAGTTCATAAAGACATTGTATTTTCTTTACTATACTTTGATACTAGAGGTTTGCACCCAAGCAGTTCAACCACAGCCTGACCCTTTTAATAAAATTTTAGAATTACATTTTACATGTTGAATACAGATAGTGTTTTGTTGTAGTTAGTGCTCAAATTTATATAGGAAAAATGTGTTAATCGTTAAAATTCAATACACTACTAAATAAGTAATGGCTTTCAGTAGCTATATTAAACCACACCACTCAAGACAATCTCTACCAAACATGTCGTTTTTGATGGGCTCTTTTTAAGGGCATATATTGCCATTCTTTTGGAATGAAATATAAAGCCATTTCTTGAAATTTTATTGAACAGGAGATACTGGAAAGTCAATGAAAATTATTTAAAGTAAGAAAATTGTAGTAAGTGAAATACGAGAAGAAAAACCACTTTAATTCTCATGTTTTTAATTAACTTCATGTATAACATCTAAAACCTCTTACAGCTGAAAGCAGCAAGATCTGTTTATTTATAAAGAACTATGACTAGTGAACATTCATGCAAAAACAAAACCAAAAAAAAGACTGGCGAACTTTTATTTACCAATAAATTAAATTTGGTACTTATGTATTATAGCTGAAACTTTGCTGCTTGGTGAGAACACAGCAACAAAGCACCAATTATGCATTCCTTCCTTTTTTCTAGTATAGTTCCCGCTGTTCATTGCTTTATGCTGTGGAGGTTTATTGTTATAAGTTTCATGTTGAGCTTTTTATTTTTATTTTATTATGATAAAAACTAGCTGAATACCAGTTCTTCACAGCGGAATACATTACTAGCATCAATTATGTAATTTGGTTAATTTAAATTAACTTTAGTAGTAAAGTGCTGTCATTCCTCCAGAAGTTCACCCTATAATTTAACGATGGTAATCCAACATTAAATATGGGTTTCAGATTGATTTTTAATTTTAGGGGATATAAGACACTATTTTAACACCCTCGAGGTTGAATTTCTTTCAGAAAATCTTTCTGAGTGAGCACCTGGAACATTAGAGGAACCACAAAGCAAAAATTTAGCTTCCGTAATCCTTCTGGTTACAAAGAGTGGTCAGTCAGTCAGTGTTTTTGGAGGGATTTGAGCTCTTTAACTCCCTTAAATCGTGTAGAGATTTTTTAGCAAACACCTAGGGACTTAAAGGAACCATTGTGCAAAATTTCAACTACCTAGGGCTTATGGTTCCAAAGATACAGCTATCAGTCACTCAGTATTTTATTTTGAGGGATTAATTAAAAATATGCTTTAAATTTTCTATAATTACATATTTTTAATATCTTTACTTAAAATATCTTACATGTTAAAAATTATGACATTGCTATATAAGGAGTCAAACTGTTTTATTTTGGGGATTAAGTCTTTTTTTAACCCCATTAAAAATTAAATTTTTTAAAAAAGATTTCTTAGTGATGAACAAACTGTGGATCGCAACCTACAAAGGGTTCACAGAAAAGCAAAAGGAGTTGCAGAGAGTTTGAAGTAAATTTATATCATTGCATTAATTAATTAAAAATGTGCTTTATATTTTTTATAATTATGTATTTTTAATATTTTATTTAAAAATTTTTATATGTTAAAAATTATATGACATTCTTATATAAGGTATCAAACAGTTTTGCAAGGATATACTTACATTGCTTTTATTTGTTTCTGCCTACCTGCATGTGAGTGGGTTTTCAAAATGAGTTGTTATAAAAAACCATACAACGATCAAGACTTAACACGGAATATGATACGAGAGTAGAACTCTCAATTATTTCAACAAATAATGAACAAATAGTATTCAATGTCTTGGCTCTCCCTTCTTATTTATTTTTTGCTATTTTAATTTTATATAAGTAAATGAAATTTATAATTTTCCATGTCTTAATATGTTAGCTTATCATTTTGAAAACACTCTTTTTTATAAAATTTTTGTTAATTGTTACCTAAATGAAACACAAAGCATTAATATTCATATATGAAGATTTGGTCAAATGAGATTTGCTAAAAAAAAGTATAGACATTTTTCATAGTTATTAGGCAAAGTTAATATACACCATAATCTACAGTTCATTGATTTTAAAAATAGTTTGTACAAATTTGCTTATTTTCTTTCTTTCTTTTGTGAAAAATTTTCCTAATTTTTAAAAAATTTTGCTACAACCAAAAGATATTCATAAGGTGTTGAGTAATACTTGATGTAAAGATAGTGGGTCGTGGTTGAAAAAAGTTTGTGCACCATTGATCTAGAGCAGGGGTGGGCAGACTTTTCCAGGGTACGGGCTACTTCTAATTTTTTCAAGGTGTTGCGGTCCACCCAGTGGCATAGGTCTGGTGAGCTAAAAAAAAAGTCTACAATATTTTTTATAACTTAATAATAAATACGGAATATGTACTTACCTACATAACTACAATAAAAAAACTTACTCTTTTAAAACTGTGATTAAAGCAAAACGCAAGATACAAACATAATAATAGCCACAAATATAATAATATCAAATGAGGCGGTGAAAGGCAAAGTGGTGTTAGTCAGTCAGCCTAGTGGTGCAAGTCCAAAGCATATATATTTAACAAATTATAGTTCATAATAATTATTATGATATTGCAAATAATAATTCTTTGCAGTTCCACTATAAATTGAACATGGAGATTGCATTTTTGCCCTCAAAAAAAGTTAAAACTGTGATTCACACCACTTTGCCTTTCACCGCCTCAAATGATGCATTTATTATCAAACAATTCAAAATACCTTAAAAAATGAATCATTTTCATCTAAAGTTAGTTCTTGTAATGTTATTAGTTAGTAGAAGACTTAGTCTGCATACTGTCCGCCAATCTTGAATATCTCAGTATATAATTACTAACTGCTAATCTTGCACTGGATTCTAAGTGGTCGTCTGTGAGACAGGAACGATATGTTGTCTTAATTATATTCATCGTTGAATAGGCAGATTCAAACAGGTAAGTAGAGCCAAAGAACAATGTTAAATGAAATTCAACTTTTTTTAAAATTAGGATACTTTACTTCATCCGTTAGATTCCAAAAGTTATTCTTAGGTTCTGAATTATGTGCTTTTAAAATTATGTAATTTTGAAGGAGAAAAACTTTGTTTTCCTCAAGAGATAAAGAGAATATATAATTTATATTTTCAGTTATTTCTTCCACATCAACATTGCCAAATGGGTAACACATGAATGTAACAATTGGTTCTAGTCTAGTAAATTCTTGAAAATGTCTCTCAAATTTGGAGTGAAGTTTTATTATTTCATCATATTTCTCATTGTTTAATGTACCTCCATTTTTAAAAAACTCGTCAGAAATATTTTAGAAATATTTTAGTTCATTCTTCATCAACTGGGAAGATGTTAGCTTTAACTTGTTTTTGAAAGTATTAACAAATCCAATCAATTCTACTATTGTTTGATTATTTCCTTACAATTGTAAGTTAAATTCATTAAGATTCATTAAGATGGCTTGTTATATCAAAAACAAAAGCTAAATCCATCAACCAAACGTCATCACTAAGTTCAACGTATGCTTCATCTTTTGATTCCAAAAAATATTTTACCTCTTGTAGTATGTCTCTGAATAGTTATAAAAATATACTCCGACCTAACCAACGAACATCTGCATGATATAACAACTCCCCGTAACCAGATTCGTTTTCTTCTAGTTGGGCCTGAAACGTTCTTCTCTGAAGACTTCCTCGAATTGAGTTCACAATTTTCATGCAAATTTTCATAACATGACACATATTTAGAATTTTACAACAGAGGGCCTGTTGGTGAATAATGCAATAAGAAAAGAAATGCAGTAAGTCATCGTCCCTGATACACATAGCCAAAAATCCATTGACTGTGCCAGTCATTGATGGGGCCCCATCAGTTGTCATTGACAACTCTGTAAATTGGAATTTATAAAGTTGTCCATAAATATGTGTCTTTTAGTATGCCCGTCTTAGGTCTTAGTAAAAGCGGTCAGCCCAAAATGTCTTGGTAGTCCACAGGTCGATTGCGATCGACTTAATGCCCACCCCTGATCTAGAGCCTAAGAGCAACCACCATGCAAAATTTCAGCATCCTAGGACTTATGGTTCTAAAGATTTGCGTATCTTTTAACATGCTCATTTTGAATGTTTTTTTTATATCTCTGTTTTGTCATTAATATGCAAGTTTTAATTAGATCTATAATTATTTATAATCAAAATCTTAATCTTCATCTGCCAATTTTTTTTGTAATTTTTATTATGCAATGCATTTTCCACATGTTTGTATTTTTTTAACATGATGTTGCTCAAAATGTTGTTTGCAACTTGCGGTTAGAAAATAGGTTGCCACCATGAAATTAGGTGTTGGTGATATGATATTGCTCTAAAGGGCATAATTCCTAAGTAGCATAAATTTTATATGTCGCCCAACTTTGCAATATTGAAATTTTGTCTTGAATGTGCTTAATGATGTTAAAATTTCCCATTCCATTTCAGAGGGATATCAGTTTTTATAAATTTCATTATAGAATAACAAATGGGGATAAAGCAAGATAAATTGAACCAAATTTCATTTAGCACTCTACAATAGAAGATCTCGATTAAAAATAATAAATAAATACTGTTATATGTAGCTCATGTCAACAGTAACATGAGATTTGTAAAACAGTGAGAAAGAATTCAAAAATGTATAAAATAATAAGGGATTGAAAATAGCATATTCTAACAAAATATATAACAAGAAATGGAATTCTTGCAGTAATATAGCCTGTTACATATTCAATTTATATATTATAAAAATTTCAATGAAATTCAATGTATTATACAAAGTATTTTTATCCTATAACACTACTATAAAGGAGAAAAAACAATATTCATAATTTTTAAAGTTGTTTATTAAAGATATTCATATCATTTACATACAATTACTTAAATCTAGAGTAAGTAACAGAAAATTCAGCATGAATAATAACTTCCCTCATCTATTCTTTCCATTGGTTCTTTTCGTAGTCATATTTAGAGGTCAATCCATCAATAGGATCAACCCTCAAGTGTATCATATGCTCAAGCATCTTAGCTTGATGTTCAGGAGTAACAGTACAGGGCAATGGAGGATAAACTAAAATAAGAGAAATTATCCAATAAACAAATGATAAATTATAAAGTAATGCATAATCTATAAATAATTCGTTAAAATAATATGTAACTGCAATGGATTTTGAAAAGTTCAAGATATAGCATAAAATCATAATTCAAGATATAGCAAAAAACTATTAATTTTTTTCATTGAAATTAATATTTTAGCCTCCCATTATTTTACAGCAACCGTGATGATTCAAGTTTTCTTTATTGCATTTTATCTAATAATCAACTACACTCAAATTATAAATCAATTTTAAAATTTCTTGTCTAACATTATCAGTTCCTTTTTAACATTTTACTGAAATACCTCTTCTAATTGAAGAATAAGCTATAAATGTTACTGAGTGGCTCTTAAATGTAATAGAATAATGATTATAATATATATTTCTATATTTATTTAACTTTAAATTGCAAAAATTATAAAAAATATCAAGCTAAGAACATTAGTAAACTTTAATATATAAGATGAAATGTAAAGCTTGATTTATGCAACAGAGATGAATATACAAAAATGAAAACAATTTCATATTTTACAATGATTTTAACAGCAATTGTAATAGACATTGCAATTAATGAGTTCAATATCATGAACAATATTAAAAACAATACAGTGGAGCATTATTATTTAAAAAAAAAGGGCAAAAGAAACTTGACAACATGTGATAAATTTTAATCAATTGTATAAAAAACAATACCAACTAAAATTTTCTAAATAAACTAATACAAAGATATCCTTTGAAATAAAGTAAGTTCCTTAAATGTAGAGATAATTCAGAAATTTCCTGTGTGCAAATAAAAATTGAAAAAAAATTTATTTAAAAGAACTAGTTGTTTAAGTTTTAAATGGTTAAACAAATATTTTAAAAGAATTAAGATTCTACGATAAATTCCAAATTAATTAAAATTTCAAAGTAAAGACAGCTTCAAAATAGAAAAAATTATTTCAAAAATGTATTTTTACCATAAACTTTCATAAAATAATATGCCCATATCATGAGTGAAGCAAAGCCGAATACACCACCAATCATAAATTTCCAATCTCCATTGGGAGCTCTTTGTTCAGCAAATGTCAAGCAAAAACTGTGCCTATACACTACAAATAGAATCAAATTATTAATTTTATATACCTAATAATGGAAAATTCAGCTACTCTCACTGTAACTTTAATTCCTTTAACAATAACAAAAGTACTGTGCAAATACATTGCATATTATGCTATAAACAATATTATTTAGTTTTAACCTATTTTTCTTAAAACATCCATTAATTTGAATTTAAAGAACAACATACTTTTTATTTCTATGCAAAACTCACTTGTGCATGAACATGCATGCGTTAGTAAACTTGTCTACATTAGTGAATCAATATAATTTCTGACAAATTTAACCATACATTACTACAGATATTTTAAAGAATTATATCTACAAATGAATTGACAATGCACTGGATGGCAAATAACATTTATTTGAGCAGACTACTTAGCAAAGTAAACTTGAGACCTTTAATTTTTGATCAAAGCTAATTCAATTAAACCTATGAATTAACGTTGCAAATACTATCCAGAAAACTATTCAGTAGCCAACACATAATGTTTCATATTCAAACCCTGCTACTGCTTTTCCTATGTAATGCAGGGTTCATGAAAGGATATTTTAGGAAGTCCCATCTCATAGTCCATTGTTTGATACTTTCCAGTCTTTTTAGTTAACCATTGTAGCACCCATTACCATTTCTTTTTTTTTTTTTTAATGCACCATTCTTTAAATCATTCTCCTAAAGATTATTTCTGTAAATCCATTGATTCTGTACTGTACCCCTCTAGCAGTGACGTAGCGAGCATAACTGGCACCCGGGGCACGATACCTTTTTGGCGCCCCCTTTCCGAAAAACATATAATAATATGATATATAGAATTAGTGAAAAGGACCATTTGGTGCCCGGGGCATGATAGACCCACTTGCCCACCCCTCGCTACGCCACTGCCCTACAGAAACAGCTATGACTCATAAAATCTAGAATAGGATTTTATTATACATTTTTCATTCTTTTTATTTTTAGAGTTTGCACACCTCATAAGAGCTAAGAACTGTGGAAAATATACCTGAATGCCTTAAAGTCTGGTGTAAACTTCATCTTTTTGTAAAATTTAAAATGTCGAATTTTTTATTAGGTTTTCTCAGCTTTGTCGCAAAACTGTAGCAATTTTTCAATGCTGATTTAGGTTTAAACATTCTTGAATTGTCAATTATTTACTATGGATAACAAGTGTTTGCATTTTTTCTGGGTAATATGTTGTACAAAAATTTTAAACTTTGTTTTAAAACAAGTTCATTATTTGTCATTTACATGTTTAAAAATTAGTATAAGATCGAGGATTTCATATTTTACAACCAAGACACATTGGTAAAAAATTCTCTTTCTGTGTCTGAGTGCTTATATTCAATGTATGACATAATAAAAGCACATTAAAAAATTGTATTTCATGTTAAATTGATATGTAAAAAAATTTTTTTAAGGTACTATAATTTTGCAGTAAATTAATATTCAATAAAAATAATTCTAAAAAGGTTTAAATGTAAAATGCTATTCGAGAAAAAAATCTAAAAAGGAAAATTTTATAAAGTATTTAATTATCCAAACAAAAGTTATGAAGTGCATATCAAATATTTTAGCTATAGGGTCACCCAGAACAGCAAAATTTCATATTTTGACAAACTGCTACAACATTTTTACATTTTCCTAAAGCCAAAATGAAAATTTAGTACTAGCATATACATTTTGTTGTCTACATTTATGTCTAAGGGTGATCTACAGAGGCTGTTCACACATTTTTTAAACGATGTATATTGTATTCACAAAACTAAATTACATAAAATTCTTGTGTTTTAAATGTTCTATTTGACATCCCTTATTCTGAACTATCCTTCGACACCGCAATTTCCAGGATAATAATGCCTTTTGAAGTGTCAGAAGAGGTATTCTATCCCATTCCTCCTGAACAGCTTTCCAGAGTCCTGTAAGGGTTTTGGGACGACGTTTGGATAATGCAGATTTTAAAAGTCCGAAAGCACAAAAATCCATAGGTGATACATCGGGAGATTTAGTAGGGATATCAGTGAAGGGTATGGCCTTGATACCAGTTTTTTGTTCCATTTCTTTTAGGAAATTTACAGTGGATTTTGATGTGTGACTGCTAGCTTTATCCTGATGGAGTCTCACAGATTGATGGTACTGTGGGTAAAGCGATGGTATTTCATTCAGAAAAATTCGCGATAAAATATGTTCCTGATAGTATTTGGAATTAATCTTGACATTTTTTTCCACTCTCTTTATTTTTAACTTGCCATTATAAGAAAAACCAGCAACAATCATGAATCCCTTAGGAAAACTTTCTTTCGATTCTTTGAACCATGTATTTAAATTTTTTTCTTCCCTTTTATGATAATAAATGGCTCTTTTACTGCTTACCAAAATCGTCTAAAAAATGTGCGAACAGCCTCTGTATATTTAAGGCATTAAGGATAAGGGAAAACAGAAAAACTACAAATACCTCTTTACCCTTTAAAGTCCCAAAACTGTAAATTATACAAATTACACTAAATTTTTTTAAATTAATAACTATGCAACACAGCATGTAAGAATCTAAAACTCCAGTACCAACTATACACATTCACATGGACACAGTACACTGTATTATATGAAACACAATACCCAAATAATGGTAAAATTTTTAATGTTAGTGAAATATAATTAAATGCAGTACACTCCTCTGATTTGTAAACTTCTTAAAGTGGCAACTGTCATGTCATCATCGAGTAGTATATTTATGTAGTGGCAACAGCTAGATCCAGATCGTAGTTGAGTATATAATGGCGGCCAATAAAGTTTGTATTCTATTGTAATCCTGCCCTGTCTTCATTTACTTGCTTACCAGTAACTTCCGTATGTGCCAGGAACGTTACATGGTGTCAGAAGTGTTAAATCTTCATTATGTGCTGTCAGAAGATATATTTAATAAAATAGTTGATATTTGCTGATAAAATTTCTTTGGATCGAAGAAAATGCCAGTTGATTCAGATGCTGTGAATACTCGCCTTCCCCGCGAATTACAAGTGACGGAGGATGGAATGGCTATTAAATGGAAGCTATGGAAACAGACATTTGAATTTTGTGCGACAGCTACACAGCTATCAACTAAATCACCAGAGGTACAAGCCGCTACATTTATGTCTGCCATAGGACCGGAAGCAACAGTTATATATAATACATTTGATCTGAGTGACGTTGACAGAAATGACTTGGTGAAAATAAAGGAAAGGTTTGATAACTTTTTCTCACCTAAACCTAATGAAACGTACACTCGCTACTTCTTAATGCAAGGTAAGCAAGAAACTTTTGACTCATATTTCACAAAGTTGAAAACTAAAATTGCTGATTGTTCTTTTGGAACTTTACAAGATAGCTTGTTACGGGATCAGATTGTTAGAGGAATTAATTCTGATAAAGTCCGTGAATTATTATTAGCAGAAAGAGAACTTACCCTTAAAAAAACTATTGATATTTGCAGAGCTAGTGAACAAGCCACTACACAATTAAAAGTAATGAATAATGTAATGGTTAAGAATGAGAAGGAAATTCTTGCTGTAGTTAACTCAAAATCAAAACAGCAGAACTATTATTCTAAATCAAAAATTGATTATAAGAAATGCAATAAATTATGTTGGCGCTGTGGTTTAGCGCATGAATTTAAAAATTGTCCTGCTTTTAACGTTATCTGCAAAAGTTGTTCAAAAAAAGGGCATTATGCTTGTCAGTGTAAAGCAAAATGAAAACAAGGGAAATCAAGTAATTATCTTAATAGTAAAAAAATGCAAGAGGTTAAAGAATGTTCTGATGAAGATTTAAATTTTGAAACCTTAAATATTGGTGAATTGGCAGACCAATCTAAAAAAAATGCTTGGTTTACTTCAGTAATTTTTGCTAATGGGGTTAAGGTTAAATTCAAACCCGATACAGGTGCAGAAGGAAATGTTATTACAAAAGAGGCTTTTAAAAAGTTATCATTACCACTTGTTAAATCTGCGGTACAAAGATTAAAGTCATTTAATAATGAATACACTCCAGTGCAAGGTGAGGTAATTGCAAAGTGTACCATTGAAAATAAGCCAACATACCTAAAATTATTAGTAGTTGATGGTAATTATAACTGCATCTAGGGTTTAAACGTGTGAAAATTTGGGGTTAATAAAAAGAAATGTTGATGTTATGAAATTAAATACAGTTTTTGAGAAAATTCCAAGCAAAATATTTGAAGGGATTGGATGTATTAAAGATTTTGAATATGATATTGAATTTGAAAATGATGCATGCTTTTCTATTCATCCACCCAGAAGAATACCATATGCTTTATGTGATGTTGTTAAAAAAGAAATTAAATTGATGATTAAAATGAACATTTTAAAACCTGTTACGAAACTTAACCCTGCTGTAAGTCTATTAGTAATTGTTAAATCTGGGAATCATGTTCGCTTATGTTTAGACCCTACGGATATTAACAAAGTGATTAAGCGAAGGCATTTTCTGCTTAAAAGAGTAGAAGATATTGCGGCATGAATAGGTAAAGCCAAATTTTTCACTCTTCTGGATGCAAAGAAGGGTTTTTGGCAACTTAGAGTTTCGAAGCAAACTTCTGATTATTTAACAATGAATACCCCATGGGGTCGTTTTTCTTTTCTGAGAGTTCCATTCGGGCTTGCCTCAGCCCCTGAAATATTTCAACAAGTGATGCAGAATATATTGAAGGGTTTTAAAAATGTAGAATGTACAATGGATGATATATTGTTATGGGCTAATACTGAGGAAGACTTGTCTGATTTGACTAACAGAGTTATTAAGAGACTCTTAGATTATGGTGTATGTTTGAATAAAGAAAAATGTGAATTTGGAAAAACGAAAATTAAATTTTTGGGCCATGTGTTTACTTCTAGTGGTATTGAAATTGATCCCTCAAAAGTAAAAGCTATTGAAAAGTTGAAAATTCCTACTAGTTTAGCCGAGTTGCAAAGATTTTTGGGTATGGTAACCTACGTTTCTAAATTTATTCCAAACTACTCTGAGATATCAGAGCCATTACATAAGCTCCTTCAAAAAGATGTGTTATTTGAATGGTCTAGAGATCAAGAAAATTCTTTTTCTAAACTTAAGGAAGCACTATAAAATGCTCCTAAATTAGCTTACTATGATGTCAACAAACCAGTAGTAGTTTCGGTTGATGCCAGTTCGCATGCTATAGGGGCAGTTCTATTATCCTTGACACCTACCCAACAGTGTTACCCGCAGATTGAAAAAGAAGCCTTAGCTATTTGTCATGGTTGTAAGAAATTACATGATTATATTTATGGAAAATCAATAATAATTGAAACCGATCATAAACCATTAGAGGCTATTTCTAAGAAACCGCTGCATTCTGCACCACCGTGTTTAAAATGCCTGCTATTTGAGGTACTTCAGTATTCTCCGAAGATAATCTAAAAACGTGGAGTAGATATACCTGTACCTGATGCTCTGAGTCGTGATTGTGAAGCTGATACTTTAAGAATGCTTAGAGAATGAAGTTTTTGAAGTTGCTTTAGATGTCCCTTTTCCGCTGTCAATATACCCTGAAATTTTATCTGCAATCACTGAAGATGAAGAATTGCAACAGTTGAAGTGTGTAATTGTTGAGGGATGGCCAGATACTATCCAAGAAGTTCCCAAAGAGCTTCGTAAATATTGGAATTATAGAGAGGAACTGTCAGTATATGAAAACCTCCTATTCAAGGCTGAACGATTTATTGTTCCACGAAGCCTCCGACATCAATACTTAACCCTTTGAGGGGTCCTCACTGTGCGAACACATTTTCTAGAATTTTTTTAACCTAAAAAATGTCAATTTTTTTTTCAATTAAAGGTTGTAAAATATTTTTACATCTTTAAACTGATAATAAATGGCAGCACCAGACATTTGTCTGCTCATTTAATTTGAACACAATGAATGCAAGTTAACGCTGTTTCATACTTGGTTTTATTTTCAATTATTTTAAGGATTAAAAACCTAAAATGTATTAATTTTTTCCACTAGGTTTTATAAACATGCCTCAACGAATACTGACATGTCATTACTTCTTAAAAAAAATCGTTTATTTCTTTCTATTTTTGCGCTTTTAAAGGGTGTTCGCACAGCGAGAACGCCGCCCCTTTACGACATTGAAATACAGGCTCACCCCGGAAAGGAAAAACAAACACAGCTGTCTTTATTTTTTCTCCTCTAGACGATTTGGTCTTGCTTCTTGGGGGTAAAAGGGGATTAAAAAGTCGATAATCCTCTGAAATTGGGGGTGTTTTTGGAAAAGGAAGACTTTATCATTTGTATTGTCATCTGTTTCAATGGTGCGTGCTGGGCACTATCACCTACAGTTCCCAACCTTTCTGCATTCGACAGTGGTCTATTGAATTCATTCTGTGTGCTAAGGTTGGCCTCTGTCAGAGATTCCACAGGCAGAACTAATCAGGATGTGACAAAATGTCTGGCTTATTGTTTCCAAACGGCAAACGGCCACCTTCAGCAGAAGTGAATTTAAATCAATTATTGTAAGCATGACCGCTCTGGGTGGGCTCCTGGTAATCCCCACGTGTGAAGGTATTGGAAATAGCTAAAGCGCGTTTTAAAAATAGCTCATTCTACTTTTGCTGTTTTCAGATCAGTCGCTCTTATTTGCTAATTTTTTTAGTTAAATATTCTGTTGCAAATATCTTTTTTTAATTTGTTTCATATACAGTTTACTTAAATCTTTAAAATTGTACAAAATAAGCTTCGATTTTATCAGGTTTTTTTATTTCTTTAATTTTTATATTTTACTGATATTTCTCACATTTTTCTGACATTTTTATATTTTTCTGATATATTTTTATATTTTTTGATATATCTTATTTTTGATATTTTGAGTTCAATAAATTTAAAATTTTGAAAAATTTCTTAAATTTTAAAATTTTAAAAATAAAATTCAAATTTCTGTTTGTTGAAAATTATTTAGTAAAATAATTATTATTATAACTCTATAAGATCAGTTATTTTTGCTTTTGCTCGAGTAAAACAAGGTAATTTAGTGGTCGAACTCAAATGCCCTACACGGGCGCCGTTCGCACTGTGAGGACGGCCCCCCTCTACCTAAGGGGGGCTGCTAAAATTTTTTTAATCACATTTCTTTTATCTGTAGGAACATTATACCTCATTCTTACCTTTTTTTTCAAAAAAATTACAATAATAAAATTGCGCCCCTCAAAGGGTTAAGGCTTATCCATCAAGGACATCTGGGAACTAATCTTTCACTTCGTCGTGCACGTGAAATCGTATTTTGGCATGGAATGTCACGTGATATTGAAGCTTATGTACAACAGTGTCCGGTGTGTCAGCAAACATGTCGAGCTCCTAATACTGAGCCGTTATTGATGAAACCGGTTCCTTGTTTTCCTTGGCAAAGAGTTGCATCTGATTTATTTGAATTTGCAGGGAAAACTTATTGTCTTGTAGTTGACAGCTATTCCGGTTATTTTGACTTCAAACAGTTGAATTATCCTACATCGTATTCGGTAATTGAATTCCTGAAAGACTGTTTTGCAGTACATGGTATACCAGATATTTTAGAATCTGATAATGGGCCCCAATACAGTTCAGAAGCTTTCCATAAATTTGCTCATAACTGGAAAATTAGGCATCAGACCACACTATCCAAAGTCCAATGGGTTAGCTGAACGGTATGTTCAAGAAGCAAAATTGTTGTTGAAAAGATGTAAAATTGAACATATAGATTACAGACTGGCACTTTTGAATTCGAGAAATACTCCTCGCAATAATTTATCATTGCCTGCACAAAGACTGTTTGGACGTCCTACTTGAACGCTAATACCTATCCATCCATCTCTGCGCTTACCACGAGAATCCTCTTCTGTTCCTCTGCAGTTGGTGAGGGAAAAGCAGCGTCTTGGTGCAACAACTTCGAGTGCTAATTTCCCATATTTTGTGGACGGAGAAAAGGTTAAATTAAAAACGTCTCATAGGAACTGGGTTCCTGCGACAATATCTGGAACTGTAGATGCTCCGCAGTCTTATATATTGACTACTGCCAATGGCGACACTTATAGACGAAACTCAGAAGTGATTCCTCCAGATAGAGAGATTGTGATTAACCCTTCATCTGCAAGTTCAATCTCTCCTGATTCCTGTCCTGTTGCTCCTCCTGCAGCTTCGACTTTGGCAAATGCTAAAAGATCGTCTAACATCACTAAAACGATTACCACCCGTTCCAGCCCAACTGTCCGCCCACCTAAACGTCTTGACTTATAAATATTTGTTACTTGTTATGCAATTATGTTATTTTTGTGTTTTCTTTAAAAGGGAAGATGTCATGTCATCATTGAGTAGTACATTTATGTAAGTGGCAACAGCTAGATCCAGATCGTAGTTGAGTATATAATGGCGGCCAATAAAGTTTGTATTCTATTGCAATCGTTCCCTGTCTTCATTTACTTGCTTACCAGTAACTTCCATTATGTGCTAGGAACGTTACAGCAACCATTGCAAATCTCAAAAAGAACAATATTAATAACTGATAGCAAAGTCATAAACAGTAAAATTTTCAAAAGTTTAGACTGCACATGTAAAGAAACAAATTCAAAGAGAGTACAAGAAGACAGAATCAAAATAGGTATGTTCATGTAATGTACCACAAACTTACCAAGTTTATTACACAATTCGATAAATAAGTAAATATATGTTACAAACTACATTATGTATACCCATCATTTTTAATTTGAAATAAACTTAAAATATAATTTCAAAATGCTTTTGAATCGTAAAAAACACTTAAAAATTACTACTTTATTTTAGATTATTGCTTTCAAAATTGGATAAATAATTTAATAGAAAGTATGATGTTACTACATTATATGCAACTATTTATCTATCAAAACAAATCTTAATTTGGAAATTTACTTACATGCTTTTTTCTCATCAAGAGTTAATTTTTTCCAATCTCCTTTTTCCTTCTCTCTCAGTGCTTTAGATTCAGATGAATTTTCCTTGAATCGAATTGCTGGCATTGGATAATCAATTCGATCAATATAAGAGTAACTTCCATTGATTCCAAATCCCACAATATCCCTATTTCCAATTCGAGCTTTACCATGAAATGCAGCCAAATGTTTTAATATATGAGGATTATTCAATGCTTTCAGTAAGTTCCTACTACCATAATTACATAGATAACCAGCCATCTTTACTTCTCTATAATAATAAGAAAAAAAAATAAAAAAAAAAAGTACATGATTGTAGCTATAAGAACACTAGTCATAAACAATTCAGCAAAAGAACAACAGTATGGGACACAAAAAAACGGCATACTGACATTACATAAACTCTTCTATACATAAAATGACTTCAAATATTTTAAAGTTTGATTAGTGCTGATGTACAAAGAATTTCATTACCCAAGACTTTGGCATTAAATTAAAAATATGACAAATCATTTTACTAATTATTTATTTTATTGACTGATTAATTTTTTTTATCAGTGATGAAGAATACAGTAGCCCTCTGGAATATTTAATGTGCTGTATAGAGTCATTCTGTAGAGAGCCAGACAATAACAGTATATTTACATTTACTGCACAACTTTGTGAATTTCTCAAAGATATTGGTTAAAGGATAATAGTGTACCTTTGTTTACCTCTGCTGCTAAGATGTATGAATTACTTTCCTTCTTGTGAGTTTGGGAATTGTTTTAAAGTTATCATTGATTGAAGTTCTAAGCAATTCTTATTAAAATGTAGAGCAACTGATTTATTTTTCGTTTTTAAAAGTCAAACTAAGCTATTGATGAAATAGTCAAGTTGCTTTATTATATCAGTGATACCTACCCTTTTTAGGAACAAAATAATAACATCAATAATATACAAGCAATATTCTAGGACTACTTTATTAATAAAAATAATGAAAATGACTCAGACGATCCTAATTCCAAATCTGATCATGAAGTGAGAAATCCTTTGTTAATCCAAAGCTAGTAACATGTAGAAAATAATTTTATCCTTTCTTTATCATTTTTTTCTTCTTTAACTTTAAAAGCTGTTTGTCTAAAAACTATGATCTTTTAAACTATTTTTAAACCACTGTACCTTCCCATTTTGGAACAGATCTTGCTGATTAAAAAAAAAAAAAAAAAAATACTTCATCAAGAAGTCTACAGTATTCACTCAGAAGCTAGAAATAAATTTTCCCGACTAAAAGTATTTTTTCTGGGCTGCATCGCAAATGAATATAATACAATTTTGCTACTCGGCAAAAATTTTGTAGCACCAAAAGAATTACAAAATAAAGTTTTGCAACCATAACAAATAAACTTCATAGATATGCAACATTACCGCACTTCATAATTAGATAATAAAAGTCGTTACAAAAGATCAGATGCAGATCCTCTAACAATAATCCCTAATAAGTGAAATTATTATGAGAGTTAAGTGCAATTGAATTGAAATTTTAAAGACCTTTTAACCTTCACAAGCCCACGGGTTAGAACAGTCGAAAGTGTTCGCATACAGCACAACGTATCCTAATTCGACATATCTATACAGACATCACTATTAAAAGAATTGCACAAATTTGCAGCAAATATTTCAAAAAACTTTTTCCATAAATTTTTTAAATAACACTTCCGACTTACTTCGTTTTACAGACCGCAGTGATCCGGAATGATTTGTATCCAACTCCAAATATCAGTTTGTGTGTCGTTTAAATATCGAACTTTTTATAAAAAAAATTTGGGCTGTCTTTATCGGATTTCAAAGTCTAATTTTTTAACTAGAATGCATATTTCAACCCACATATTTATTAATTTTTATTCTTTTCGCTAATTTCCAAGAAAATATCTCTCCCATCATTCTTAAATCGAACAATTTGAATAATTGATATCGAATTATTTTCCGATTTATTTTGAAGTTAATTCGGAGCTTAGAATGTGAGTTGTAATGTGCGGTGGTATCTGAATTTGAAATTTACACTGTGGATTTGTTGTCGGAAGTAATTTGAGGTGATCTATAGGTGTTTTGAAAAGTGTTTCCATTTACCAGGTTGAATATTTATGCATATATTCAAATGAATACACCTATAAACTTATATCAGACCCTGAAAAAAAATTAATATATTTATTAATTTTATGTTGTGTTTTCCATAAAATGCGGCTGAAGATCTCTCTAATGCCTACGACTTTGCATCATTGTTGCAAAAAGTCTGCCTGAAGTAATGACTGCTGGAAATTAGATTTTTGAAGTAAGGAAATGTAAATTCATATTTTTAATGCTAATCGTTGGATAATATTTGTTTACTGTTATCGTTTAATTATCAATTATACAGTGTCTGTTTTACTGCTTCGCTCTTCATTGTACCTCATACTCCAGTATGTTATCTTTAGTAACATATAACTATGACTTGAAAAAGTCCAATTTCCATTACTTTATTTAGAATTTTGGGGTTTTGTGTTCTATCTGTATGATATGCCAATGAGTGCTTTAGTATTGAATTAATCATTTCTGCTTGAGTGTTGGAAATGGTCATTAAATTATCATCTATTTCCTAATATTTTGTAGACATAGAATTTACACAGTGAAATCATTTAAAGACTGTTTGTTGAATTTAAGATGTTACATATCTTTTCACTCTAAAATAAATTATACTGTAATACTAGTTTGAAATTTTGTGTTTCTTTTTTTTAGTTAATTATATAATTATGATAGTAAGTCTTTTAGTATATTCCTTTACTCTGAAAGCTTCTATTACATCATATAGCAAATCTTAATAGTTATGGCCCATCAATGATATAATCAAAATACAGATCTTACCATTGTAGGAAAAAGTAATTCTAAGGATTATACAGCAGAAAGAACTGGAAATTTTAGTTACTTTAAAGGAACATTTAATAATTTGATTCTGCCAAAAATAAATGAAAGTGGTAACAGATAGTCATAACTTATGGTATTTAATTGGCTACTCAGTATCTTTAATAAATCATATAGTAAAAGGATGAGAGGAATCCATCCTTAATAACACAGTAACTTTTCTCATGAATAATAAAACAGTTCTGAGAACTTATGATGTGAACATCAGTAAATAAATTTTTAAATTTTATTTTCATGTATATTTCTGTCTACTTCTTACATACACTTATATTTTTTTTGTTAGTAATGCCCTGGTACAGTAATTGCTTCTGCGATTTATAAGTAGATGTTCCACATATCAAACTTTGCTCTCAGCAAGCATATGAGAATGGTGTTACCTTGCCAAGAACAGCAATTCACTCATAAGTAGGCGACCGATCAGTATAATGGAAAAGTACCCCAAATACACTGGTATTCCAAAACTAAGAAAATTTGCACATTTTGTCTAATTTCCAGAAAACTAATGGACAGGTTTTAATGAAATTTGGTATGGATACACAGTTCTATAAAAAAAAAATTATCCCATACAACAGTCATGATACACACTGATAATCGTCAGTTAGGTATCTCAGTACAAGAATGTCCAAAAACCCATGTTGCAATATCGAACAAAAACTGACTCTAATATGGGTTATGGACCCCTCTCACAGTCATACAGCTCTTGCAGTGCATTGCTATACTGGAATTGGATAATTTTGATGAGTCCCTATGGCAGTCAGTCCCATTTAGTGATGGGCAAAATGAATCAGTAGAGATATCTAGATCTTTGGGAACCATTCACTTTAGAAAATGGCTCTGATCGGTTCATTGTTCACTACAAAAAATAAAGTCGACCAAGGATGTGTGTGTGTGTATATATATATATATAATGATATCAGCTGATGTGCATGATAAACTTTAACTATACACTAAAACTATATAGAGAAGATGAAACACAAACATGTTGTAGCTGTAACACCGAGGTATGAGATGAAGACCATTTCACAAGAGCCGTTGATATATCGGAGAGGTAAAACCACAGAGAGGAGAGGCATTGATGAACACACAGAGCAGAGACGCGACGTACAAACAGTATCCATGGATCTGATTTATTAAAAAAATCGACGATATAATTCAGCAGACATTCAGTTAAGCATAGGAACATTTAAGACCGGACACACACAATAGTTACGTCACTGGTCCCTTGCCGGGGCAGTCAGAAGGCAGACTTTACATCGTCATATTGGACAGCAGTGCAAAGACAGGACAAGGTTAATAAGACAAGCGAGGAAGAAGAGAGAGAGCAAAAATCCTCTGTCCCATCTTTTTAAACCATGGGGAGCGCTAATGTGACGCTAGGTGTTAACATTTCTTTAATTGGCCAGGGCAGATCATCCGACTTGACCACGTGAGCCATAATTTAAGATTCCGAACATGCTATGCAAGCCGTGTGGTTTATGAATCATCCTGAATCATAGTCAGTGTGTGCCTTACGGGACAAACTAGTTAGTTAATTGATTTACTTCTTGGTTGCAATTTGGAAAAAGGGACTGGGCTTTATTGAAAAGAGAATAATTTAGAATATGTGTTAAGTAAAAAAGTGGGGCGAAACAGCTAATAACGGTGGGGCGTTATTATTACATCTATATATATGCATATATATTTACATATATATATGTATGCATGTATGTATGCATACATATATGCATTTATATATATATATATATAAATAATGTATATATGTATAAAACCTTATTTATCCAGCCCTCATTCATCCATATCTCCAGATAATATGGATCAGATTTATAGAAATTATTTTTATTTAATGTTCACAGTAGATAATAATTTTAAACTATGATAGCAAGAACATAACTACAAGTATGCCAAATATTCGCTTTTTAGTTTGATTCAATGTACAGTTCCTGCATAGATTGTATAATAAATTATGGTAATAAAATGCATTTTGTTGAGTTTAAGAACTAGACTTACCAATTCTTTGTTAAGAAATGATGTGAAAAGTTATTTATATATTTTTTAATGTCTTGTAAATATGTATATATATATATATATATGTATATACTAGCTGTTTGCCCGGCGTTGCCTGGGTATTTATTTATCTCAATTTTTTTATTACACAGAAAAAGGAATGGATTCTACATATAGTGTATAATTCAAGTAATTTAATTTACAGGTATTTAAAAGTAAATATAGTATACAAATGATAAAGCAAAATTACAAATTCACTCTATTATTAATTTAACTCAAAACTTGACTATAAACAACATTTTTAATTTGTTATATTCCCCTCAGTGACTCCGAAACTATGGATTCGACACTACTCTCGGTCATTTTGGACATTTTATATTCACCCTTTCCCTCCCCCCCCCCCCCCCTCCCCCCCTAATATTGAGGAGGGCTGAACTCTTACTTAAACGGCATCGGGAGTGTTCCTATGGTAGCGTGTAAATACCACCAATATTGTGGAGTGTAAGTCAGTCACTCAAAACTCATTTAACAACAAAACTTAACAATTTATTAACAAAATATTAGCAATGGCTGATTACGCCGACATGTACATTTAAAAATATGGTGCAAACCTGCTTCGGCAAGATCGACTTGAAATATCGTGAGAGGCCTAAATTTACTTGAAATAAGTCGTAAAAGAGGGAGCAACCGCCTATAGCCTCCAAATTAAAACACGTCAGTTAAACTAACGAAAGACGAAACAAGCCATGACTCGGCGAAAAACTAAAAACTTAAGAACCTCTGCTTTCTGCTGGTGTGGCTGTGGCTTATATCTAATTAAGCAGCCAATCAGAGCTTGATGTGATGCTTGCTGACGAGAAGTGATTCAATGCATAAATTAATGTGATTTACTGAATATTTAATTAGAAATAAACCTTTTAGAATGCAATCGGAAAATGCAGTCCATAGAGCACCGCATCCCTATTCATCTCAGCAACCCTGAAAACTATAGATTACACAAGGTCTGTCTAAACATTACCAAATCTCTGGATGAAATGGGTGATAAGAGAGCGGAACACTGCCTAGTACAGTACAGTAGAGTGTAAATTGCTTGTTCAGTAGAGTGTAAGATTTTAGACGATCAGTAGATTGTTGAAATAGTTTTGAAAGAACCTGTGAACATGTCAGACGAGAGTGAAGCAGATGGTGACAGTAAGCAGAGGGTATCCCACTCAGACACTGCGGCTGCATTGGATGTAGTGCTAGGCTACTTAGAGCAACAGTCCGCTGCGACCCCAGCGGACACCATTTTTCTGACGCATTGGAATAATTTGGCTTCAAGGGAGAGGTATTATTCTCTTCGATAAAAAACTTTAACAGATCTTTTTCAAACCAATGTAGTTCAGTAATAATTAGTTCAGTACATTGTCTAACTTTCATTTGTCTTGTGATTTTCAGAAACATACTTTATATTACTTAGTTTCACTGTGGTTTTATTACAACCTTTGTTCTTTTTGACTTTTGGTTTCGGATTAAGTGGGCTTTCGGATTACCGAAGTTCGGATTATCGGGACTCTACTGTATATATATATATGTATGTATATATATATATATTTGTACATATACATATATATCGTCTTATCTAGCTGACACCTCAATTCTGACAGAGTACCCCCAGGGGGCGTCATCTGGTTGTGATCGTATCTTCTCCCACCCTCTTTGACCTCATGAGTGATTTCCAGTCTATAGATTTAACGTGCCCATATCCAACCTAGACATAGAGATATTTAATGCCTCACCTTGGAATATGTATATATAAACATATACATATATATATATGACGAGTCAGTTTGACTCCTAGATTTTATGCCAAGAACAAGCTCTGTTATTTTCTTTAGTTTTATTATTTTCATATACAGTCAAACCTCGATATCTCGAACTTGAAGGGAGATACAAAAAAATTCGAAATATCGAAAATTCGAATTATCAAAAATCGCATGTTATGAATAGTAATAGTGAAAATAAAAGCTTTTTTACATACCTTTTTAAAAAGTAATCCATATTTTTATTTTAATAAACACTATTTACAGAATTCTTTGAAAAAAAGATTCAATTGTTATTTGCTTCAGAAAAGAGTCTGAAATTTTATCTATTACACTAAGTGGACAATGGCTTTAAATGTGTCCTTTTATCTATTTGGTTGACTTTCAACATATCTTCTCAAAGCGTCTACTGCAAATAGTCCTTCTTTGTTTGTCACATTAGGTGGCAAATGGCGGATTTCGTCCTCCTCTTCTTCTGATAATACACAAGAAACTTTCGTCTGACAGATGATGTCATTGTCCTCCCACTGACCACACACTATTACCGTATCATCTACGATGACAAAGTCATTAAAATCCGTGTTATCGAGGTGCATGAGCATTGAGGCTCTAGCTTGAATGCAAGACAGCACAGGTATGCATTCACACCTGTAATTTTTTTTCTTTCACTCCTTGTTGTAATGATAAGAAATTCTACAATCTTCTTGGAAGCCACCCACCTCTTGATTTTTGTCCATGCCTTAATTTCCTGTTTTGTTAAAACCACTCCAACCCCTCTAGAAAGTAACCTTGGAGAATAAAAGGAGAAAAAATAAAAGAAAGGATCGATGGTCACTGCATATGCATGGCACCTAACTGAAACGAGATAAGAAAACAATAAACAAGAATTTCAAATCCCATCTTGGAGGACAAGAGAAGTTGTCATTTCACTGTGTTATCTTCTGTCTTTATATCTCTTATTTTTAAAGTTTATGCAGGGTTTTACCACTGTAATGTTTGAATAGCTTTTCTATTTTTTAGAAATTTCTATTTTTTGGATATTATTTTTTTGTTTTTAGAAAAAAATTTTCCTCCATTCATGGAAAAAATTCAAGTTATCGAGGGATGAGCCAAAAAAAATTCGCCAAATCGAGGTTTTTTTTAACATTAAGTGCATAGGAAATTTGAAGGGAATTTTTATTTTTTTGAGATATCGAAAAATTCGCAAAATCGAGGTTCGAGTTAGCGAGGTTTGAATGTATTAGTAATTATTAAGTGAAAATGCATGCTTGTATGAATATATAAAGAAATACAAGATGATGTATGTATTTATCATGAGGGGTAGTTTTTATTATGCAGTTTCAAGCGTAAAATTGTTTAACATCTAGGCGTGTATCTGATTATATGTGACATAAAAAAAAGTTCTTTCTCTTAGTAAACCATAAAACATGAACCAGATTATTTAAAAAGTCATTATTAAGCAGTTCCTAAGAGGACATTTTTAAGTTAACTCATTCACTACCTTAGATGACCTTAGTCATTTAATATATGAACTACTAACATTTTCTTCAACTCAATCTTTTATATTTTTCGAGAATATTTCATTATGTAAAATTGGCCGGCAGTAATGTGTCATTCTAATTTCATTTGTAACTAGCTGTTTATTAAGTATTTATTTATCCCAATTTTTTATTAGAAAAAGGAATGAATTCTACCTTTAGTGCAAAATCAAAGTCATTTTATTCCCCTCTTCCCTCCCCCTAATGTTGATGGTCATTGAACTTGTACTTAAATAACATCGGGGGTGTCTCTATTCATCTCAGCAACCCCAAAAACTATGGATTTAACACTAATATCAGTAATTTTCGATTAGTTTTACATGTTCACCCTTCCCACCTCTCTCCTAGGGTTGCTAGGGGTGCCTTCCCCCCCCCCCCCCCAGTATTTTTTTCCGAGATTATAAGTCATATGTGTACCAAGTTTTGTTAAAATTGCTCCAGGTGTTCCAGAGTGATGCAAAAACATACACACATCCATTTATATATATATATATGTGTGTGTGTGTAGATGAATATGTATTTTCCACTCTACATAATTTGTTATTTCAACAGCAACACTGAAAAAGAAATTCACAACAATAGACAGCATATTTCCCTGTTGACTTACTCAGTAGCTGGCCAGAAGATCCATATCTGCTGTCTGAACATTCTTCCAAAGACACGGATCCTGGTCGTTCACAAACAATAAGCAGGTCTGAAGTCGGTCTTTCAGAGAATCAGGTCATTTTGAAGACTTGGCTCCTCAAAAGAGTCGATTCTTTTTGAAAAATCTGAATCATCAGGAGTCAAATCTCTTTAAAAGACCTGTGTCTTCAAAAGATTTGAATCTGAGTGAGGTGGGACTTAAATATCTGTTTACAATCAGCAAAAATCTACCTCGGTCTTTCCAGCCTGCAGTGAACAAAGTAGGAGCCACCAAATCAGAGATACAGAGATCCGGATCAGTCGTTCATTTCAAAGAGCCATTCAGAGTGAATGTCTCTGAGCCTATTTGCCTATCTCTAGTCCTATTCGTTTAGCAACGCAGTCTTCAGCACTTGGATGGTTCTCGGAGGGAGATGGCGAGCTGCAATTGACCTCCCAAGAGAGTCCCAGACATGTTTAATAAGGTTTAGGCCTGGATATCTGGCTGGCCAATGTATCTGGTATATATCTTCACTTGGATTGTCGACTAGGTGAGCCTTATGTAGACGAGCATTGTCATCCATAAAAATGAACTGAGAGGCAACTGCACCTCTGAAAAGTCGAACATAGGGCTGTAAGATCTTTTCCCTATATCGCTCATCAATTTGAACCCTCTGTCAAACATACGGAGAGGCCTGGATATCTGGCTGGCCAATGTATCTGGTATATATCTTCACTTGGATTGTCGACTAGGTGAGCCTTATGTAGATGAGCATTGTCATCCATAAAAATGAACTGAGAGCCAACTGTACCTCTGAAAAGTCGAACATAGGGCTGTAAGATCTTTTCCCTATATCGCTCATCAATTTGAACCGTCTGTCAAACATACGGAGAGGTATGTGACTATCATGGTGCAGACAACCATACTGAAGTGGGGTAATGTTCTCTTGACAGACAAGTTGCAATTCAACCTGGACACTGATTCTCGGCGTACCTTCATCTGGAGAGAACCTGAGACCCAATACCTTTCCATCAACATTTGAGAAAGGGACCGCTATGACAGTGAAGGTGTCATGACCTGGACAGCATCATGTTGGACGGCGGCACACCTCTCCATGTGTTTAACAGAGGTTTCCTGACTGGTGATAGGGTATAGGGATGAGATCCTATAGCCCTGTGTTTGACTTTTCAGGGGCGCAGTTGTCCCTTGGTTCATTTTTAGAGATGATAACGCTTGTCTACCCTAGTTGACAATTATCTTGAAAGTGAGGATATTCGCCAGATGGATTGGCCAGCCAGATATCCATACTTGAACACTATTGAACATGTCTGGGACTCTCCAAAATTGCTGCTTGCCATCCCTTTGAGAATCATCCAGGAGCTGAAAACTGTGTTGCTGCAGGAGTGAAACTAACTGCCACAGCGACTCATCAAACTGCCTCGTTTCCAGTATAGCAATGTGCTATGAGATGGGTCCATACCTCATATTAGAGTCATTTTATATTTGATCTTGCAACGCGGGTTTTGGACTTTCTTGGGCTGTTGAGCCTAACTGACAGTCAGTAGTGTGTACCATGACTGTTGTATGGGATAATTTTTCCTCTTACATAATTGTGTATCCATAGCAAATTTCATTCAAATCTCTTCATTAGTTTTCCAGAAATTCAATAAAATGTGCAAAATCTTTTAATTTTCAACACCAGTATACATTAGGTCTTGCTAGATATTGTTATATAGCAATGGCATATACATGCAGCTACTAGTCATGCAATCATATAGTTTTTAATCTAACTAGAGCTGAAAAAAAAAATATATATATATATATGTGTGTGTGTGTATATATATATATATATATATATATATATATATATATATATATATATATATATATATATATATATATATATGTGTGTGTGTGTGTGTGTGTGTGTTCCTAACCTGTCAGTTATAAAATTTGGCAGAATTTGAAGCAAGTTACTTCTCTATTACTAGGTAATGAACAGAAAAATACTATTTATATACACATTTTAAGTTTTGGAAATTAATAAGTGAATATAATATGTAATATATTTTGATTAGCACTTTGGATTAACTTTATTTTTGTGTGGTATAGCTGAACTCATCTTTTTTTCTTCTTTCTTTTCTTTGTAGTATACTTGATATGTCTGGGTTTACAGATTCAGCTCTGGAGAAAAAATTGTTAGAGTTAAATAACTCTCAGCAGAGTATTCAGACTCTCTCATTATGGCTTATTCATCATAGAAAGCACCATAAAACAATAGTTCAAGTATGGTTCAGAGAACTGAAGAAAGGTTAGTAGTTTTATTGTATATTTTTCCAATTTAAATTTATACACTATTATCAAAACTGAAGTAACTTGTTGAAAACTTAGCATTGTTTTCAAAATTATTTAACTATAAATGAATCAGGTATGTCACATGAGAGTAGCTGTGTTAGAGTGTTAATCTTAACAACTGCCTTATGTGACTGAAAATGCATTTTCTGATTATACAACTGTGAAATTTGAAATATAATTTAGTATATGTTGACTAAAAGAATAATATTACATAATGTTCATTATTCAAAGTCTGCACTAGTTTTTGGAGAGTTATCTAAAGTCTCTTGGAGAGGAAAATAATAGCATACAAATGATGGTCAGAATCCACCTTTTATTGTTAACTCTATGATAACCAAATGTTTCGGTATGGATAATAGATTATGAAAACTTGGAATAGTTTGGTTTGTTTTATGAATGTTATTGAATTATGAAAAAAGCAGGCAGTTATAAAAAGTTTAACAACCTCAAACCTGCTCATAGCTCTGTTGAACATTTATGAATATACTCAAAACTAGCTGAAGTACCTGGCATTGCCCGGGAATTTAAGAATGTTTGTTAACCAAAATCAATTTAAAATTTACACAGTATAAATAACATAGAAAAAATATATGTGAAATTTTATACACATCTTAGAATTTAGGAATTTCAGCCTTTCATCATTGTAGCACTAAAATCTGAAAAGTAAAAATGTCATTGTCTAATGTTTGTTAACCAAAATTAATTTAAAACTAAGCACAGTATAAATAACATAGAAAAAAACATGTGAAATCTTATACACATGAATAAAAGGAAAACCCAATAAAAAAAATCTATAAAATTATAATAAACTCCTCAGAATTCAGCTAGATTTAGCCTTTTATCATTGGGGCAAAAAAAGAAGCTGAAATTACATGTTTAGCATAAATTTCCAATAGAACCATGATATGACTCCAGCGTTGCCTCTTAAAAAATGAAGTGTTTGATTGAGGGGTGCAAACCATTCAACTCTTCTCCACATTAAACTCCTATAAACATCCTCTACATATTAAATTCCTTTTCTCTCCATAATAAACTCCTCAGAATTTTGGTAGATTCAGCCTTTCATCATAGTACCACTAAAAACTGAAACATTGTCTTCAGAAATATAAATTTATTAATTACAATAATGAAACACACACAAATGTATAAATTACACAAGTTTTTTAACCAACATTTGAATAATTTATAAATGAAAAAGCATAGGAAAATAAAGATAATAAGAACTTCCGGAATCGAAATTAATTACCCTTAATTTTTAATTAATAAAAACCAACATAATATGAATAGAAACGATAGTTGTTTAAAAGCATATGAAAATAAAGCTATTATAAAGATAATAATAAAAAAGCATATGAAAATAATGCTCACGCATGAAGGTAACAATACGATATAAAGATAGTAATAATAATATAAACTGCGTGCATAAAATATTTAGCTTTACAAGCGAAATAAATTAATTTTTTGAAAAAAACTACTCTTAATCGAGAAATTAAATACATTGCTCAAAATTTTGATTTTACCAACTTCCTACCCTACAATTTACACCCTACTTCTTTGAAGTTGGGTGTTGAAACATCCTCTTTGAAAAATTTACACCCTACTTCTTTAGGGTGTAAATATAAAGTTTTAACAGCCAATTGAATGCCAGTTAAAAACAATTGTTGTTTAAAATATGAAAATTACGCTATTATAAAGATAATTAAAAAAAGCATAGAAAAATAATGTGTGCACATGAAGTTAGCGTTATGATATAAAGATAGTAATAATAATCTATATATATAAAACAGTTCTGTAACTGACTGACTGACTGACATACAACGTACAGACCAAACCGCTGGACCTAAAGGGCTGAAATTTTGCATGGCTATTCTTCTTATAGTGTAGGGGTGCACTAAGAAAGATTTTTGAAAAATTCTTAGATTTTTTTTTTAAATTAAATTTTTAAGCTGTTTTAGTAACTTTTTTTAAGTTTGCATTTGAAATAATAATTTGAGGGTTATAAAATCTATATCACAAAAAAGATCATAAAAATTCCTTTAAAATGAAATCTTTTTCGAATCTACCTCCATTTTCTGATTTTTGGTGAATTTTTAGAGATTAATTTTTAGAATTTAATTTATTAAACGCTGATTAAGTGATTTCTTTTTCTGGTACTTTAAATAAATTTATCGTCACATAACAACGAAATAGACAAAAAAAATACTTTTTTTCTTGCTAATGCGGCAGACGATTGGACATTATCCAAAAAAAATATTAAAATAATGTAAAAGATATGTTCCTCAAACTGTACTACATTAACTGTACTATATTCTTTAGTATGTCCTGTGAGATTTAATTTGAATATTTTCTTCTACATTATTTTGCCTATAAAAATATCCCTTACGATTTTTTTATAAATATATATATTTTTTTTCTTTTACATCATTTGTATACATTGATCATCATATTTATTATATATATATATATTGGCATTAATTGCATACACTGATGTTGTATTTAATTTGAATGTACTCCGTAGCGAAGTGCAGGTGTTCAGCTAGTATATTATAAAGATAAATTACAAATGGGCTGGAATACTAAAAGTTTAAAATAGTGGTGCCATCTACTGCATGTCAAGAGTCACATCCTTCAAAAATTGTTGGTTATTTATTAATTAAAAATATTGGAAAGTTCTTGTGGATCGGTAAATATACATTTGGGAACAGTTTTAAAATTTATAAATTATCAACCTACATAGGTGATTATTAATCTGGCATTGCCGGGGATTTTAAGAATGTTTATTAATCAAAATCAATTTTAAAACTAAACACAGTATAAATAACATAGAACAAAAGCATGTGAAATGTTATACACATCTCAGAATTTAGGTAGATTCCGCCTTTCATCATTGTACCACTAAAAAATTAAAAGTAAAAATGTCAAATTGTCGAATATTTGTCAACCAAAATAAATTTAAAAACTAAACACAGTATAAATAACATAGAATAAAAAGCATGTGAAATGTTATAGGCATGAATAAAAAGAAAACCCAACATAAAAAACCATAAATTTACAATAATTTCTTAATTCAGCTAGATTTAGCGTTTCATCATTGGAGGCAAAAAAACCTGAAAAGTAAAACATTAAATATATACATTTATAATAAACCACTAAAAGCTGAAAAGGAAAAATGTCAAATTGTCTTTAGGAAAGTAAAGAATTTTGAAAAGTAAAAATGTCAAATTGTCGAATGATTGTTAACCAAAATCAATTTAAAAACGAAACACAGTATAAATAACATAGAAAAAATGTAGCCTTTATCATTGGAGCAAAAAATCCTGAAAAGTGAAACATAAAATATATAAATTTATAATAAACCTACCAAAATCCATTAAAAAAACTAAACACAGTATAAATAACATAGAAAAAGAGCATACAAAATGTTATACACAGTAATAATATGAAATCCCAATTAAAAATATATAAATGTATAATAAACTCCTCAGATTTCAGCTATATTCGGTCTTTCATCATAAAAAAGCTGAAAAAAAAATAAAATAAAAGCTGAAAATACAGGTTTAGCAAAAGTTGCACGATCTCGTATTCGAACCCGAGTCATAGAGCGTAGCAAATGCGCGATTTTACCGAATGCGCCACGATGACACACTGCTCTATTGAGTAAAGTGAAAGATATTCGCACTAAGATTATTGGAAAGTTGCTATGGGTTGGTGAATGTACATGCATTTATGGAGTAAGAGGAGTTTTAAGTCAGAAATAAGTTAGCAGGATAGAAGCTTAGTCTTTAACTCTTCAATAGACACAAAGACATAAGCGAGGTGGATTGCAGTAGTGATTAAAAAAGATCTCGTGACACTTAGCGTGGTTGATTCGAATTTTCCATCGCATGTCGAGAGTGTCAGTATTCTGTTGGATCTGATCTAATTTAGAGTATAAAATCTGACTTGAAAGATTATTATTTTCATTTATTATTCTGGTTTAATATATGAGTTGAAACTTTATTTTATTTATTTTTATCTTTTCGCTCGCTGTTTGCCAGCTATCCCTAACGTGGCCACCATATTCAGAGGGGTGATTCCACAAAGTGTAACGGCTTACATTTAGTTTAAAAAATTGTTGGTTTTTTATTAATTAAAAACCAACGGTAATTAATTTCAATTTTGGAAGTTCTTCAGACCCTTGGCTGTTTTTAAAGACGCCTGTATGTAAAATTTCACGATCTTTGCTCCTAAACTGTGGATTTCTATACAATTATAGACAGACAAACATTCATTTTTATATATTGGATTATGTTGTTACATATGGCTTTATTCCGGAAATTAATCCATACAGATTGGGCAGCCCACAACATTACAAAGGATCAGGAAACAAAACAAAACAGCAATATAAACTAGAAACCAACAATAAAATCTAGAAACAAAATAAATTAGAAAAATATACACGATCAAAAGTCACAAAGAGAGTTCATACTGGTCCTTGTATCCCAATATAATTTGCTGATGTCTCAGATTCTCTGGAAGATTCTGTCAAGTCATGGCAAGTTAGGAGATGATCCAAATTTATAATGCCTGGCCTGCAGATCGGGCAAATGTTGGTTGGAAATATGCCCATTTTGAACAGATGTTCTGCCGAGCAGTCGTGTCCAGTCTGAAGCCTGAAATTTGCTACTTGCGAGGTTTATAGCAATACGATTTCCATCAGTTCTGAATGTTCTCCCAGGTTTACCTTTCAATTTTTCCACCATATCGGAGTTGCTTACCTCTCTAAATTTTTCAAAAACGTGTCTTTTGTGTGTATCCGGTATAACAGGCATTAATATCTTGCTGAATGCGGGTTCCGTTTTTTGCAAGCAAATCTGCCTGTTCTTTTTAATCAAAATTATAAAATAGTTTGTACTGCAAAAAATTAATGAAAAGTATATATCATACTGTTTCTGAGCAATTTATCTGCTTCAAAATTACTCTACTCCACTTATTATAAATGTTAACACAAGCAGTTTGCTAAAAATGCTTGATAGATTATTTGCAAATCATATGGTACCAAAAATTAAGTTCTATATTTAGCCTTCACAGCCTTGTGTTTATATTTGCTTATGAGTATATGTATGTAATTATACACAAGGTTTCTTACTTAGCAACAAACTTTAATGATTAATCTACTACTTTAATAATTCATCATTAAAATATTTCATAAAAGAAATTTTTTACAACAAAATATTTAAATTGTTCTGCACCAAAGAACTCCAGAAAAGATTTTTTTTGCTTTCTGGATCTGCTTCTCAAAAAGGCTATTTTGCTAATCTATCACTGGACTTTATGTGGATTTATTCCTCTTGTATATTCACCAATGATATGCTAAAATTCAGAATTTTCTAAATTTTTAATCAAAACTATGTTATTTGCATTAAATATGTATTAGTGGGCTACTGAAACAATAGATTTTTAAGGCATTATTTTATAATGTCTAAGTATGCTTTTAAGACTTTTTATCAAAGGTTTTATTTTACATTATATGATATGTATTTTTATAAAAAATCTTAAACTTTATCTCAATTTTCCATTCAATTTCATTTTGCTAAGTTAATTTTTCTTTCACTTCTTTAGCAAAGTCTAACAGAAAACTGACTTTCATGTATTTGGCTAATGATGTGATCCAAAACAGTAAAAAAAAAGGACCAGAATTTTCAAAAGAATTCAGTACTATTCTCAGTAAAGCATTTGCTCATGTTTATGAATGGTAAGCTTTACATATTTTTTTAGTATTTATTTAATTATTTTTGTCATTCTGTATGTAAAACAGCAAGTGCATCAAAGATTGTGCCTTTCTTGTTTTTTATATTTTTTGTTGAATTTCATTTTATATAATCTATTATATTTGTAACTGCTTCTGGTATTTTCATGAATTTTTGTTCAAAGGGACTGACAATCAGAATTATAGCCTGCTTGCTTACATAAAATGTAAGGGATTACTGAGTGCTGCATTAAAGGCATGTGCAACAAATATGTATTAATCCTCTGTAAATAAATGCCATCTCATATATAGAGAGACAGTCCTCTGTAAATAAATGCCATCTCATATATAGAGAGACAGGTATGAGGAGAAAGAAATGATAACTACTACTTGATTCTATTAAATTTAAAAATATATAATTATTAGAAATGGAAATTAATGTAAAAGCTTCAATAGTAAGGTGCAAATACATCATGTTTTCATAGAAGATTATTAATAGAAAAAAGTTAGAACAGCATTTCAAAATATAAAGGAAATCCAAATGCTTAAAGAGTTATTCAGATAAGTTTTCATTATTTGATTACTTGTGTTATTAGATGTACATTTGTTATAAGCATAGATAAAATTGTTTCTAAAAGAATTGATCTTTTGGTTACAATACATCATTTTATGATAATGTTAGTTTTGTTTATGAAGAGGAGTTATCATGAAACTTTGTTGTCATTAAGTTTTAGTGAATTAATTTTTCTTTCATGATTTAGATCGCAGTTTCAAGATAGATATGCATAAAACTTAATTTCGTAACATTGAGTTATATAGGTCACTTTATATTCTGCGCAGAACTGATTTCACAAATAAAATAGTCAAAGACTTAGGATTAGAAAATTATCATATTTGGTGCAGATCTGCGATTAAGTAATTTAGCCTGTGCTTTCACAGATCAAATAAAATAGCAAAATGAAAATAGTAGTAAAAATCATAAAAAGCCTACTGATAAATGAAAAATGTTGATCTAGGAGAGAGTGATTATAAACTTCAAAGGAAAAAATTCTTCAATATAAACTAACAATGCTTATGACTACTGATATCCACAAACCACTTTTATTGTGGTTATTTGAAATTCATGTTATACTCACCAGTCAGTAAATATTTTTCTCTATATAAGATTGAACCAAATTATCTTTGTTTTTATGAAAGCAGAAAATAAAAAAGACCATTATAACACCAGATAATCTCCAATTTAGGGAGATGCATAAACAATAAATTTAATGCATATGGATGTATAAATTCAATTACATAATCAACTAAACAACTCCAATGTTACTTCACCTGTTTCAAAATTAGTTTCTGGAGGTTTTTGTGTATCCAGCATAAGACTTGTTAGCACTTTTACTTTCCATTTTCCTTGATACGTTTTCTGGACGATAGTACTTCAAAACCTTTTCCAATGCTATTCACTGACATCATTACAAGTAGATAGAAAGGATTCCAATGACAGCATAAAAAATGTGTTGACACATGGCGCAATAGTGTATTGCAGTGCTATAGTAGAAACTAGCTTTTCATTTCTTGTGATGATATCATCAAAAGGCTCATCTTTGAAGATCTGATTGATATATGAACGATAGACAGATATAAAGAGAATCAACGAGAAGGTGACAATGTTTGTGTCACATATTCTGGGAAGTTATAGCTGAAGGTACAAAAATCCAGTATAGTTTTTATTCCATGGCTATAACAAAATTGTGCATAAGTCAAAAAGTTTTATGTGAAAGGATAGAAACAAGATCTTACTCTTTGGGGCAGTGGTTCTCCACTGCCCCATTGAGTAAGATCTGGTGTGTTCTTTGGTACTGGTTGAAATAAAAACCTTGTCATAATTAATGGTATAGTTAGTTTCTTTATAATGACATGTTCAAAAAAGTTTTTCCACAAATATAAAAGTATTGATGGTACAGTTACAGCATAGACAAGGCATTTTAAACTACATTTTTCTATTCTCTTCTTCTTAATCTATAAATAATGATGATTAAGGAAATGTCATTATATGGCTATAACAGTTACATAATCCAGTTCTTTTTCTGTTTGAATTTTTAAAATTCAGATTTAAAGCAATTAAGTTATACTCCTGTATTTCAAAAACTAGAATTAGTCCATAATGTTTTTTAATTATTATTTTCATTGATCAGCAAGATTAAATTAACGAAAATTAGTAACTTGATCTCAGTCCCAGTATTGAATGTCATTCTCTTCTAAAGGAATATGTTGAAAATTATATAATTATGAGATATTAGATTTTTGTTGTTGCTGCTGCTATTGCCTTTTTGCTTTAGTTCATAGAAATTAAATAGAATTACTTGTCTTAATTTGATTATTTATTTTCATGATTGATGTTATATGTACTGAAGTATTAATGATAAAATATAAAGTGGTAAAATATTGAAAATAATTTTAGCGTGTCAGATGCTAAGACAAAAAGTGGATTAGAAAGAATTATCAACGTGTGGGAAGACAGAAATGTGTATGATAGTCCTATCATAAGTGGGCTTAGATCTGCCATGAAAATTGAATCACCTATTTCAGCAGTTAAAAAACCTGAACCCCGACCTGAAAAAACAAAGCGAAAATCAGTTGAAAAGAAAATCAAATCATTTGGTAAGCTTAATATTTTTTATCAAAATATCAGACTGATATCAGTCAAATTTTACAATCTCTAATTTTATTTAAAGTTTTAAATAGTTTCTTTTTAATTTAAAGCTGTGCATTTATGATAATAACAACTCAATATATTTTTATATAATCTAGTTGCATGCCTGACTTATACTGTGGATAGGTGTTTTAAATTATCATGCCTAATGCTAAAAATTTCGTTTCAAGCTTTAAATTTGCTGACGAATTGGTAGTACAATAAAAAGCCATTTTAATTTCACATTAGAAGTTTTGTTTTGTTTTTTCTGTAGAGTTAAATGTTTGAGAAAAATTTAAAAAAACTATAGTTTTTATATATTCAGGGTTATTTTCAGAATACATATAACTTTCCTATAAAAATAATTTGTAAGTTTTTTTAATAATATTAAATGTATATGCTACTTAAATATATTTAATTTGTGTATAAACTGCTAGTAATAAAGTTAAGTAGACATTATTAATTTTAGCTTAATGGTGAATTTGGGGGAATGGTGTTAGTGGGGACTTTGTTATGGCATATTATTTAGCATGTAACATTTGGTATGATGACTGCAAGCTTTTGAAAAGCTGGATAATCATAGTAACCTAAAGTATAAAGGTCCACCATACTGTAATTGTGCTATTAACTGCCATGGAAAGCTTACATGCAATTTCTGTGACCTATGAAAAGCTTTATTATTGTTTTCTTGTATGAATTAGCATAAAACTATCTTATTTCTCTCTTGGTTTGAGAGGTTTTCTATAATGTTTCGTGGCTATTTCTGCAGTTTCTATTAATGTTTGCCATCTTGTCTATCAAATTGCCAAAGTGATTAAATTTGTTATACAAGACGTTCACTGATATTAGTTCCCACTATCATTTGATTTCCTTTCAGAAAGTCATTTTACTCATTTGAATGTAGCATATTGAATTCTTAACTTAGCAATTATCTATTGAAAGCCTTGTATGTTTATTTATTGTTGGATCAGTTAAGTTCTGCACATATAATGAGGAATTTGCACGTTTTTTTATTTTACATTTATGATATAGAAAATAGAAAAATATGATCGAAAGCATCTTTTTTTTTAGTTTTAGAACTCTAAAAGTTAACATAATTTGTTTTTAAACGCGCACTATTTACTTCGTCTCAAAAACGCTACTTTTCCTACGCGGATACATGTGACGTCACAATGCACTATATCGCATTTGTTTACTTCGGTGTTTGGATTGTGTTGCGTAGTTTGAGTTTGATATCTAGTGTTTTTTCTTTATTTTTAAGATGTCAAAGTGTGTTACAGAAAATTTTAAATATTGTATAGTACCTTGCTGCACAAGCACAATGGTAAATACACCTGGAAAGCTTTTTTTTAGTGTTCCATCCGATAATGTCAAAAGGAAATCATGGACAGTTGCAATGAAACGCGACGAAAAAAAAAATCTTCATTCAATAATTTTTTAATTTAGCTATAATTGTGAGTTTTAATGTGATACAGATGATTTGCCAAATCATTGCAGCAAATATGAATTTAAAATACAAGTTTTGACATTTTCCACTTAAATAAATATTTAAATATATTTGTAAAAACAACGAGTTTTGTTATGGGTTATATTCTCCAGATGGTGAATTCCACCTAACATGAAATCATTACGAAAGAAAATCATTTTAAGTGTTATTAAGTGTTATATATCATTGGAAAGCTTATGGCCTCTAGAACTAGAACCTACTATTGCTTTTTCCTTACATTAAGTTTGTTTTGTAGGGGAAGTAATGGGAAAATATCTATTTGTAAGTTTTTTTAGCAAGTAAAATTATCATTTTTATACCTTATTACTTACGTAAATTATGCCACTGAATTTAATTGGAGTAAATTTAATATAAATGTAAAAACTATAAAAGTAAAAAAAATGCATGTTTGTGACTGTTTTGAATATAAATAGCCTAGTTAAGGGTACAGTTGCAGCATCATGTATTATATGTAACGTCTGGTACAAATAGTTTTTAAATTTTTTATTACAGAAAAAAATGACTGAATTTTTATGTCAAGGTTCTGATAAATTACAGGCATGTCTTGTGATGCTATTTTTAAAAATTTTTGAACAAATTGACATAATAGATTCACAGATTTTTTTATCTTATGACGCTATAGTACAAATGATGTTCCATTTTATGTAGCATCCGTTACATTAAAGATTTTTTTTTTCAGCTTAAATACAGCAGAAATAAATTTTGAAACCTGTCAAGTTTATCTTTAGTATTGGTTTTATCAGGAAAAAATAATACTCTCCTATTTTGAAGCATTAATATGCATCTCATAATCTTTTTATCATTTATTTTGTGTGTGAATGCTTCGTCCGTTACAATGGAATTCACCAGATGCTGGGTTGGGGGTAGGTGATGAAATTTTAAAATAAATACAATTTGTGTGCAAAATGTGACAAAAGCATAAAATATATTAATTATTTTGTAAGTTTATTTTTAATTAATCTTTTTACACTAGTTTTGGGTGCTAGTTTTTTACATAAAATGTATATAAAAGTATTGTATTAAAAAGATTTTTTTATAACTGCTGAAGTATTACTAATTATTTATAAATGACTTAAAGCGGGGAAAGCTAACCATGAATGGTCTATTGTATCTACCCGAAACACACTATCATTAAAACTTTTAGATAAAAGGAAATATAATACATAAAGGAACTCACCCAAAGATGCTGCACAATCATTGCATTGGACGGAAAGGACATTTTCTTCCTTTTCATTCAACTTGAGGTCCACACTGTAAGTCTTTTTTGTGACATTATGTTCTGGTGTCACCCTTGCATTGACTGTACAGATGTCTCCATCCCTTTTTACCTGAACATATCCTACAGCATTATCTCCATAGCCTTATCGTCCAAATCTAAGTAAAAGTAACTTTCTAAGTACTAAAGCATTAATTTAAAAATGTGTTTTTAAAACACAAAATTATGGAGTTAGAGGATTGTTTTAAATTATTATGAGTAGTAAACATTTGTTTCTTTGCACCACTTAGTATGTAATTAGTCAAAAGTTTAATTATCATGCATAGTTCAGATTTATTATAATTCCTTTACCGTTTAAAATACACATATTTCTATGATATGAATGCAGAACACTGAACACATTCATAAATTTGGTAGTGTTTTTAATTTCTGTTAACTTTTTAATACACAATTAAAAATACTAAATATCCTATAACAGACACTACTTGTAATGTTGCAGAGCTAATTAATTCTACAAAATTAAACATGTACTATGAATGAATAATAATAGAAGCTGTTTATTAAACTTTTGGACTACGATATTAATTTAATAATATGCATAAACAATGTCTAACATTAAAGTTTGTGTAAAATACAACGCACGTCAGCGTTCTACAATCTACATTACACAACTAGAATAATAAACGCAAACAAATATATACATACCTCTGGGCTTTAAATCCTCGTATTTCTGCTCCCATAAAGCTTGGATTATTTTCCAAAAAGGAAAACACTGCAAATGAATCCATTTTAGGCAGGTTGTCAGATTGCCCTTTTGCAAAACCGGGTAATAACGCCATGGTAAACAAAACAGAAATAAAACTAAGAATAAAGACGACGATGAGAATATAATTTTTAAAAAAGTGGAATAAACAATAGCCACAAACTAAAATTAGAAAAATTAAACCAAATTAGAAAAAAATATGATTTTAAAATGTTAGTTTAAGAGGAGGAAACGTAGAATCTCGCGCTAGAAAATGTAAACATTGAAGCATGGTGCATAGTGACGTCAGAACCAATCACATAGCGTTTTGAGGTCACATGACTTTTCAACACTTTTCGCTTATTTTAAATTTAAAATTCTTATTATTTAGATCTATATGTACGTTTTAATTGATGTTTTCGAACAATTTGATAACCAATCTGTTAATAAAAAATAGAAATGAGCATTTTCCCCACATGTGCAAAATCCTCATTCTTGTTTGCATATGATGTGAAAGAATGTAGATATTAATGGTTAGGTTGTTTATATCATATACTGTCATAGGAACATTATTTTAAATTAGATATTAACAGCTGTTCCTTTTAACTTGCCATATTTATTGATACTGACAAATAATGTGCCATATCTTCATATTCATCTTCCTTTCTATTTATTATTTTTTATTGCAGTTCAAAAATTTGAAGCAGTAGCAGACTTTTGGTGTTTACCAATGTTTTCTGTGAAACTTCTCTTTGACTTCAACTTTTTTTTGTTTCAAATTTATAATGAGGAAAAGATATCTGTCCATTTATTTTAGTTTATTAGAAGCTGATATCCATGAGTTACATGTATGTTAATAGTTTCCTCTGTGTAATTAATTGAAACTAAATAGGTAGTTAGGGCAAAGCTGAGAAATAAAATACAATAAATAGAAAGAAGTTAAGAAAATTAAACCCTCTTGGCATTTAAGGGGAGAATAAAATAGATTATAGCTATCGAAGTGAAACTATTTGATCATACCATTTTTTTTTATTCATGCTTTCTATGAGAATATCATGCAATGGTTCAAAATATTTATTATAAGAGAAAGATGTTTATATAAGTACGGTCGATTCTGGTTAATCGGACCATATTGAGACGCGATCATTTTGGTCCTTATAACCAGCTGGTCCGATTAAACAAACATGTCTTATGTTGCAAGATGGGATTCAGTCCAAATAAGCAGCTGGTACGATTAACCGGTGGTCAAATTAACCAGAATCAACTGTACTATCAATAAATTATATTTAAGAAAATAAATAAGTATACACCATTAAGGTTTTCTATTACAAAATACTCATATTCTATGTGCTGTTAACTTAGGAAATTTAGCAGAATCATGCTCACTAATAGAGATTTTGGTTGTTGTTTTGGGGAGAGGGGAAGATATTTGCAATATTTTAACTGTAAATGGGATAAGATGAATTATGTGTTTCAGATATTGAACCTTTTCCTAAAAAGAAGAAGGTGAAAGAAGAAATTGAAGAAATAGTCAAATCTCCTGCTAGTGATCCACCTGATGTATGTATTTCTGCTTGCTACTATACATCCATTTTATATAGACCTTTAATTTGCTTATATACAGTGGAATCTCAATCAGTTGTTTTCCGAATCATTGTTTTCCTATATGTGTTGTTTATTTCACTCAATTCTGATGATCATATTGCTTTATGTTCCTGCATTTACCATTTTCCCACATTTATCATTCAGTTCAGTCAATCCTTTGAAAAACGATAGATTGAGATTCCATTGTATTTCCTTAATGGTCATAAACTGTATATTTTTTAGTCAAATATTACTCGGAACTTTTGGATGAGTTTCAGTGATATTTTATTCAACTTCAGTGTGTAAAATATCAATTGCTTAAAGGAAAAATAATTTCTGCTAGTTTGATTGATAGCTGTTTAAAAATTATAAGTTTGTGTGCAATTCCATCACTGATACAGTGTTGGATAATATTGTGAAGATATGCTTTTTCAACCATAAAAATTATCATTTGATATGCATCAAATGGGAATGTATCTGGATCAAAGAGTTCTTTTACAATTATTAATGCATTCTAGATGTGTAATGAACACTTCTTCAATTCCATATGTAGGATCAAAGTGTCCATTACATGTTTATCATCCACAAGTTTATTGTAAGTCATCATTCTAGAAAGTATGCTGTCAAATGTATAATCCTCAATCCCAGATATTATGGCATGAATGGCTATCTTATGTCAACAATATGGTAATATGTCTAATCTTCAATTTCATGCAGGCAGAGGAACTTATCAAAGCTCTACAAGAATTAGAAAATTGCCCATCAACAGATGCAGTTGTAAGAGAAAAGATTGCAAGTTTGCCACCTGAAGTATCTGATATAACACTCTTGGAAAAAGTACAGAGTAAGTTTTCATTTCTTTCTTTCTTTCTTTTTAAACATTTGCATTTTATTCAGTACAATCTACACCAGGGTTGTCAAACTCAAAGGCTACCTTGGGCCAAACAAACAAGATTTAACTACAGGTGGGCCACAAAAAAAATCAATATTAATAGAAATGTAGGTTTGTTTACCTAATTACAGTATATTCAACATAAATATATGCATTTTGTTTAATAATGACAAAAAAGAGTATCATTAAAAAAACATTTAGCGAATTCTTCCTATCTTATTATAATTCTGCGTCGGTTATTTTATTATATATTATTGTTTGCAAATATATTGGCCGGGCCGCAAAAATGTTCGCCGTGAGTTTGACACCCCTGATCTACACCATATGCGTGCATTGTAGACGAGTATCATTGAAAATGGTGATTTGGAGGATTCAGGACTTGAGAAAATTCATTTATTTTAAACATCAGCTATAGATTCTTAAATGGACAGCTACTAATTATTAGAGATTTATTTTTCAATTCTTAACTACAAAAATATTTTACAAATGAAATTTTTTAAGTTGTTGCTTTTCTACCTTTATTTCTCTCCTACAGTTTCAGTAATTTTGTTTGAATATTCCCCATTTTTCTATTCTTATGTAATTAAACTCATTTATTATCAGACAAATTTAAGTACAAATGTATGATGTGCTTTAAAAAAAAGGGAGGTAAGTACAAAAATTGATTATGATGATGCAATTGATTTAATGGTAATTAGTTGCTAGTAATGAATTTTTTAGCTTTATTTCTTCTATCCTAGTTTATTTAAGTATCATTTAAATACAGGGTGTCTCAAAAAACTTTGACAAATTTTTAAAATGTATATTTAAAAAAGTACTCATGGTAGGAATAAATTTCAATATGTGCTCCTTTTGTGGCATGGAGAATATCCAGTCGGTAATCCATTTCAGCCCATGTGCATTCCAAAATGGATTCTGTAACTCATGAAATTGCAGCAATTATACATTTTTTTTTCTTTCTTTTGAGTTCTTTAAGACAGTCCGCTTTTGTTGAATAAATTTTGTCTATGACAAATACCCAAAGGGAAAAAGTCAAGAGGTGTAATGTCTGGAGATCGAGGCAGCCATTGGATGGGGCCATCTTGTCCAATCCACCTGTTTGGAAATTCCTCATTTAAAAGTCTCATACAATCATACCCCAATGAGGTGGCACACCGTCTTGTTGCCAAATGATTTTGGGATATAAATAAGAAATTTGTGGGACAGCAAAAATTTTACAACTTTCACTTTCATGGAACAACTAGCGCCCTCTGTTGAACTTTATTGATGCAGAAAAATACTCTTAATATATGTGGTAACACATCTGTGAATTTCCAGTTCCTACCTTGTATACTTTTTTTTTATAAATTTTTAAAACGTGTCAAGGTTTTTGAGAGACACTGTATATTCTAGTAATAGCAGCTGATATAATTTTGACCAGTGGCAAATATATACCTCCAGCATACTCAGCAACCTAAATCTACGGGTATACTGACAGTGTATACATTTACAATTAGTTTTAAATTCAAACTTTCATACTTATAATGTTAAATCAACTTTTCTTTTAAAAAAATTTCCTTTGTTTTGATTCATACATATTTTGGTTAATACTTGTTATTTTGGCTATAGCAAGAGAAGCTGCTGAGAAACTATCAAAGCAAGTTGAGGAAGCATGTGCTATATTAGCAGACTATAACAACAGGCTGAGCGAAGAGCTTGAGGATAGGAAACATGTTTCAAAAATGCTTGGGGATTTTACTCGCGCTCAGAGAGAACATGTTGCAATGACAGAGCGAAAAGTTGAAGTAAGTATATGTTTTAATTGAATTACACTCAGAATTGAAATGTGATAGGGATATTATGCATCATATAAAGTATTATTTTTCATGCATGTAAAATTTGTAAATTTGTATAAAATAAACATAAAAGACCAGAGCAGCTTCAAAATTTTCAGAGCAAAATGTTCTTTGAAATGTCATAACTGATAAAAGATTAGGGTAAAGATGTTTCTTTTTTGAATGAGTTAGTAATTATACTTCCATGCACTCATTTCTCTGTTAGATAAGAAAGCAATTACATTTTCATCCTTACCATACTCATGGAGGAGGGGAAAATGATTGAGAAGATGAGAGTATATTAAAACAAATATAAAATAGTGGGTATTCACTAAAGCATGTCACTGCAATCCCTGAATGCTTACTTTATTGCAATTTTTAAAAATTTTATTCACTTAAGGTATTTTAAATAGATTTTGCATTAATATAAATTTTGAGGTCATGGGTTGTAACAAATTGTAATTTTCAACAAACAATAAAATTCACATATTTGTACTGCTCTTAAAATGATGATAAAAAGCCAAGAATATATTTTTTTAATCATAACTAAGCTGATGATTAAATATTGACAACTCTGAATATAATTACTTTGTTAATCAATATTCTAAACATTTTCAGTTATTTTTCATCCATTTTGTGAATAATTATTTTTTTATCAAAAGTGTTTCATTAAAATTTTCACTATGACAACAAAAAAAAAAAATTAAATTAGTAAAAGGAAAATTACTGTAAAATGTATTGTTTCTTGGTAGCCAGGTGGAATGTAAGCATATATATATGGAAAAAAGAATGACAACTATTAAATAAATATCTTACACCCATAATTTATACGCAGTATGGGACAACTTTTACAGGTCTTTCGCACTTTATCAAAACAATTTTGTACTTTATTTTTGGCATTTGCACTTTGAGATAAAAATTTAGCAACTTCAGAATAATTGTCTGCTGTTTTATTTTGATTAGAATGTAAAATAAGATTTATTTTGAAAATGGCTCCTAAAATTGATCGATGGCCCAAAGGTTTACGTAATTGCACTTTCCAAGGAGAAATATTCATATCAACAAATTATAAAGCTGTGTAAAAATCGTAGTTATTGCATTTCAAAAAAAGGTATTTATAATATATAAAATTTAAAAGGGAAAAAAATGTCTAACTGAAAGTAAAATTTAAAACATGTCCGCGAAACCTCATCCTAAAACACTTTGAATGCAGATAAATATCAAGAAAGTGAAGTCTCTGATCCTAAAAGAAAATCCACCAATTCAAAGATCCATTGCATCGAAATTAGGAATGTCTTCTGACACTGTAAGTAAAATCATTCATAAAGATATGAAATTTAAAAAAAGATGTTTAAACTGGTTCATCTTCTTTTGCCAAAGAATATTGCTGAAAGAAAAACAAACTGTAGAAAATTATATAAAGAAAACACTGCAGAAAAATGAAAATTTGTGGTAACACTTGATGAGCATGGGTGTATTTAAGTGACTGTAATATAAAGATCATTTTCCTATTGCTCAACTGACGGGAATGACCTTACAAAAGACTTCATCAGTGTACAGGAAAGTTCCTAAAGGGATTCATGATAGTTGCAGGATTTTTTTAAACGACAAATTAAAAATCAAAGAGTATCAAGTAAAACCAAAATTAATTCACTCAACTATCAGCAGAATATTTTAGAACCAATTTTTGAAGAAGAAATTCAAGTCTTACATGGAAAGGACATTGATAAAGTTGACCTTCATATGGACAAAGCCTCTAATCATGTCTGAATCAACTGCTGCTTATTTAGCAAAGAAAGAATCAGAAACAGGCATAAAGTGTATCCCATTTAATGAAATATCTGTAAAATCACATGGCACTTCTCCAATGGACTTTTGTGCTTTCTGTTTATTAAAATGAGCCTTAGGAAAATGGCATCCAAGAATACTGAACAGACTTTGGAAAACGGTCCAAGAGGAATGGAGTAAAATTTGGTATCCACTGTATGTATTTTGTAATAAACTTTTTTTAATATGTTGAAAAAAGTAAGTAATTTAAAAAGTGGAAGAGTCGGGGTAAAAAAAAAAAAAATATTCGAGTTTGAATTCTGATAAAGGAAAAGTTTTCTAGATGTATTATGGCAAGGATCACATATACATCATTGCAAAATGGAAATTAACCGTTATCCTTAATTTAAGAGGGAAGACTTCGAACCTTAAAATTGTGATTTTCCTATCCTGTTCATACTTTTTCTGACAATGTATCCACAATATTTTTACAATTGTGATTATTTCATTATTTTATATGTTATTTTATCATGCTACTTATTACATTTAAGGAGTTCAAAGAACAGTTGAAGCGTGTATCCCAAGTAAGAAATGAATTAAAATCCCATCTTCAGAATCTTCCAGATTTAACACTTTTGCCTAGTGTGACTGGAGGCTTAGCACCCTTGCCTTCAGCAGGTGATTTATTCAATCAACCTTGATTGCAAAATAGTAAGTTTTTGTTTAAATCTATTACATTTTTCATTGATACATTTTAAAGTTAAATCTTATTTTAGAAAAAAATTCATAAATATGGAATCAAGAAAGTTTTTTCTGTAGAACATTGTAATGAATAGACGAGAACTGTCAATTTTAGTGCAATCTCAGAATAAGACTTTTCTTGAATTCTGATCTCTCTAAGTATCTTCACTAAAATTTTTTTTAAGTGCAAAGTTTAAAGTATTCACATCTAAATTACCTAAATTTCTTTTTTATTTGCAGCATACAAGTTAATGGGGAAAGGCATACTGTGGAAAATGTTGGCAGTAGCATAAGTTTCTCCTTAGATGATAAACATTGAAGCCATTAAAAACTATGTTGTTCTTCATCTATAAAATATAACTGTACTCTGAAATTATGATATTCATTCTAAATTACATGTAAAATAAGTCTCCAAAATAGAATAGAATGATCAATAAAAACTGCAAATTAGGATGAATATTTTATATTAACTGTACAAGAAAACATGTTAATAAAGGACAAATTTGTTATTAACAAGCATGCATTATCTTGCTTATTCTATAAAGAAAAACTGTGAAATTACATATATTTATCATTATCGTAAGTAAAATTGTTGGTTTAAATGGCCATACTCAGTTTTAAGTTACCTTTTAAGATTGCTACTTTTCTACTTATAAAGAAAGATATAGTTGGAAAATTTATCATTTTCACTCCCCCCCCCCCCTTAACTTATAATTCATCTTGACAATTTTCATGCTCTGTTGTCAAATACATCATATTTAATGCATATTCATCAAGTTAATTTTTTCACAGTTATTATATTACTGTAATATTGTGCAATATAACTGAATGTTATCTATTCACCAATGTACAGTGAAATATTAAATCTTTTTTTTTTGTCAAATATTTTGAGTTTTAAACTATTGCATATGTCAACAATACTGCTGAAAAATGTAAATAGGATAGATAATTAAATATGCTGATTCAATAGATAATCCTCTTAATAGAGAGGGGTGGTAAACTCACCACTAACAAGATTATTAACTGTACAAAAAGATGTATGGAATCACAGTATGCATACCTGCAATAGGTTTCATCAAATATCTCAAATTAAGAAACTATCATAGAAGATTTTCGAAGAGTTAGGCTGTATATGTGATACTTTTTATCTATATCATTTAAAAAATTTTGAAATTGGAACCTATTAGGCTTTACATCATGTTTCAGAGGATTAAATGACTTGAAGATGAATTCAATCCGTGTTCTTTTTTCCTTACTTTTCATACAGCTGTGAGTTTTGAAGTGCCAATCATCTACAGATGACTTGCAGAACCTGTGTTGAACACTTTCTTCCTAACTATTAAAAATTTCCATTGACTATCTTCTAAGTGTTTTTTCTCTCTCCGATATTAAAGAACAGCATTGTCTTATTTCTCCTACTTAGAATTTACATTTAGGAATAAATTTTTTAATGAAACTTAACGTTTCAGAGGCTGGCTTATTTCTTAAGAGTGCAAATTTTACTTGTTCTTACTTGAGCTACACCAGTGCCTTATTCATTTGCAGCTCAATAACAGAACTAAATCTAACTGCAAGTTGACAAAAATATATGCAGTTTTAATCAAAACATTGTCATAGATGCTTTTTTAAGAGTTCGCATATTGTATGATTCAGAGAAAAAAAAAATGCAGTTATGAACATATGTAATTAATCATATATATAGCATCTTTTTGTAAATACATCTGTTGTTAAGAAATCAGTGAGTAGCAAATAAACATTTATAAAAAGAAAGGAAAAAAATGTGTGCTGGTAAACATTTGAATAACTTACTGTCATGAATTCTTTTTGCTGCTAGTAGTTTTTTCTGCTGCTACAATTTTCATAGGAAACTCAATTGCATCTGATACTCATTCTTTAGTTCTAACTGGAATTTGCTATAGAAGATTATTGCTGACTTATCTCTGGTATGAAATGTGCAGACCACATTTTTAGAAAAGCTGTCAATTTTGAGATAGTTTTGTGTAAAGATAGTGATATCATGGAAAAAGTAGATAATGGAAAATTTCTATGCATGTCTTCTGTGAAGCTTCCTTTGTATATTTTAAAAGTTCTCAAGTCTGGCATGAAATACTCAAGAAAGATGTCATCTACTTTTTGCTGAATATTTTTCTTCCTTTTTATTCAATTATTAAATCATAATTTCCATAAACTACATTGATGTTTTATGCAACATTTCAACTCTTAAGTTATTGAATTTTCCTTAACATTATGTATTATTTTATAATATTATCTCTAAGATACTATTTCTAACACTCATAGTTTATTACTTTGTAAATATTTTTCGTGGAGAAGAAAACATTTGTGTCAATTCAGTTTTAATATGCAGTGTATTATAGGTATCTTTATATGATATCAAATAATTATTTTTCAGGTGCAAAAGAAATTATATTTATATAAACATTGGTGTTCTGCTGAAAATATGTGCATCTTCAATAAAACATGTTAATGCTTTTGTACATCATATAAGAGTAAATGTTATATTAATAAAACTATGCAATGTTAATTTTAATTAATTTATAGTCGATTCTGTTTTGCTGGCCTATTGTTGTGTATGAATAACTTAATAAACATATCAAAAACATAATTTTGATACCAAATTAGTAACAGTTTTAGACTAGGTACACATTTTAATCTTCCTGTACTGTCAGGATTTATACACTACACTACCAAATCAATATCCAAACAGCTGGGGGAGGGGGTTTTGAATTATGTTCTTGACAAGTGGTGTGACTGGGCATCTCTCATTATTATTCTTTGTAGTATAGTGTCAATTTATTATTATTATTTTTTTAATGTTAGCTAAACACTTCATCTAGTCATTTGTGAATGCAGCCTTCAGCTTTCATCTTTGGATGTGGATGTTGTTAAAGCACCCATCCAGCACATTGTAATTCATCTTAAAGATGCTCAATAAGATTCAATTCAGATTATGGCTGATAGCTAGCAGATTTTCTATGCAAAGTAATCTAATAGATTCTTCTCACACATTTAAATTCTTTGTACTTAAACATTTTTTTAACCCTAGCAGGTTAATCTAAAACAAGCACACATGAACAAAATCCTACAGTTTTTAGATTGGATTTCAATTCTTGACTGGTGACAGATTTGATCATTTTTATTTAGACAAGTTATATATATATATATATATATATATATATATATATATATATATATATATAAAAAGTTTCCCATTAGAAAGGATAAATTCCAACTTTTGTTACCTAAGAGAGAGACAACATTAACAGAAGTTAACATCAGATAAGTTAACCTAAAATAATTTTTCCCTTGACACATGTTAAAATGAGTTTGCATAGCTATGCAAAATCTTCCTATCTTTTCAGGAGACTTCCAAACTTCAAAGCAGTCTCTTAAGCTCACAACTACTTAAATCTCTCAAATAAATATTGAAAAAAAGTCTTTTACTGAGGACAAAGCCATGTAATCGTGCAAGTACAAAAGTTCATACCACCCTAAAAAGTCTTTTACTGAGGACAAAGTCATGTAATCGTGCAAGTACAAAAGTTCATACCACCCTAAAAAATCTTAAGACTTTTTAAATCAAAAATATGGAATTCTTTAAGTTTTTATGAGCACTATTATGTGAATTTGACATCTGATGTATATTTTGGAATAAACTCTTTCATTTTTGTTCATTGTCTCTTTTGCCATTATTACATGAGATGTTAAACCCTCTATTTCATTCATATTCTTTTAGTTAATGACCAGAGAGCTTAAATAAACACTAAAATAACTATTTCTCATTTTTAATAGAGGCAAAAAGTTTTAATTTATGTTTTTGTATACCTTGAAATTATATATTACAATATTAACATTATTAAACTTTCTATTTACAAAAATATGACACAATATAATATATTGTTTTGGATATATATATCACACAGTCGGTGCTTGCATCAAATGACTTGCATACATTGTTTTTAATTGGACAAAAAACAACTAAAACTCTAAATGCTTTTATCGTGAAATAAAATAAGATTTCATTATTATATATTAGATCTGTACTGTTTACAAAAATAACCTCTTATTCTTATTTTCTATAATGTTCTTAAGAAAACTTTAAAAACAATTTTAAATAATGACCATACTTTATTTTACAAACTGGAATATTTACATTCAAATAAACAACTTAGCACATATACACATATATACATTTCTTTTATAGATAATATTTAACAATGTTAGCAATGCAAAGTGTATTTGGACCTCCAGATATTTTCAGTTGGTTTCCCTTTTTTTACCTATTAAAAAAAAAAAAAGTCAGAAATAAGTGGAACATTATTATGGTATATTTTAAACTGAATACAGTGTATTCATATAAATTTTTTTTTATGAAATTTTGCACTATAATTTCTTGATTTGTCATAGATCAAGTTTGAGTACATACTTGTACAAATATATTACTGATAAGTTAACAGCAAATGATAGAAAAATAATGAACTACATATGCCTCAATGGGCAAAATATGTCTACAAATATGTTTCCACTACTACAGATATGACACCAAACAGAATGAGGAATCCTAAAAAATAAATTAGTAAATTAATGTTAATGGCAAATGGTTTTTAAATATTAAAAACTGTTTATATACCATAATAAAACACAAAAGTAAAATTAAAATTTATAATTCATTTTAGGAACAGTTGAACACCAATGTAAGTTATTGTGTTTGAAACTCCAATAGTTTATTTCTTAAACTAAAAAACACAAATTACCCACCTAGAAAGTATTATGTTTCCATACTTTATGAAACTCCTGCAACCCATCTTCCGCAACATAGCACCATCATATAGTAATATATCTTAAGTTACACTGTAATACGTTTCTAATTTTTTTTTTTTTGTGCTATTGGGTTTCCTTATATAAATTTGATTGATTTTCACATATCTAATGTTTAATGCTGTCTGTTTTGTCTTAAAATGTTACAAAATAAGCTATTTAAGTATTTTACTTTATAATCTGATTTACCTGGAAAAAAAGTCATTCATAACTAATTAATAAGCATTGCTTTTTCATCAGGAAAAGAGTTAAAAAATAGGTCTTAAAATTTCTAAAAGAAGCATATTATATGACAAAATATGATATAATAAAAGTAAATAAAGTATGATACATAAGTATATTATATGACACATTCATAGAATCATTTTAGCTTTACTTACTTTCAATAAATGATCCCATGTCAGAAATCCTAAAAATATCTTCAATAATACTAATTGATTTTCTTTCAGGACAATTACTTAGCATCTAAGAAATAAACACAAAGGAACCTTTTTAAGTGAGTTTAGTAAGATAAAGTTCAAGCAGTGTTTCTTAAACTGTGGGTCGCGATCCCAAATGGGGTCAAAAAGTGAAATTTTGGGGTTGCGAATATTTAATTCTATGTAATATCAAATATTGCACCAAAGTTTAATTTGTTATGCAGCAAAAAACAACCACATCCGTCTTATTAAAACGGGATTTTCTTTCATTAATTTTTGCATACTTGAACCATGTATGAAAACTACTATTTTTTATACGTATATTGTTTAACAAAGAAAGAAATTATGAGAAAATATTTATCTTTATATCTTATTTCCTGGGGTCGCAAAAAAAATCTCGATGATAAAAAGGGGTCATGAATGAAAAAAGTTTAAGAAGCGCTGGGTTAGAGCAAAATTTTAAGAACTGTTTAAAAAATACTTTGAGAAATAATTCAGAAAAAAAAATAAATGTATGAACTGATACATGCTTCATGTACAAAAGTGAAAAACTGAATAGAGTGATCAGTTTAAGTACCTTGAGCCATTTTTTTAAGTGACCAACAGTGTTCACATCCACTCCTAGCAAGTACAATGACACTTGAACAACAGTTACTGCAATCTCTTCAGCTTTATAATTCAAACTTCGATTAGAGAGATAAAAATCAGATGCTAGTCGTGTACATGTTTCAGAAAACACATCCCAAATATTATAAGTTGATAGCTCTTCTCGTAAATCATTCATATAATAAATTAAATACTGAAAATAGAAAGGTTGGCATATAAGCATAATCTTTAATATTAAATAAGCACACAATTTGTTAGATTACAAGAAAAAAGATAAATGTTAATCAACATCAAAATTGATATATTTTGCTCATAATCTATCTTTGTATAATATGCAATTGTAATTTTTCTTTGTTGAAAAAGATTTCTAAGACTGAAAAATACTGTAAAACTTAATACACGTGTCCTCGTCTTTCAGCTTTTTTTTTTTTTTTTTTTTTCCAAATATTCCATGGACAAGAATGAAAAAGTGATATTTCACAATGTAACTGAAGTTTAAAGTAACGTTTATAACTCGATGTTAGATTTAATCTTGGCGACTAAAACTTGATCAGAATATCAACATTATCATTCTTCCAAAAAACAGAATATTAATAAGGTAAATATTTTAACTCAAACTAAAGTCTTCTGTGAAGGTAAAATATTATCAATATTAAAATATAAAAAGTAGATTCGCATGCAATGGAAAGAAAAAAATTTTCATGATGTACAACAAATCACTAGAATTTTGTTTAATGTTTGTTGAAGCAGCCATATGATTATTTCTTGGGAAACCAATGAGACAGACTCATTGAATCTCAAGTGATTTCATATGAATTTCACTAGCTATTGCTATATTAACATAATTATATGCCATGCCCAACAGGTGAGACAGGCCTAGAGCAGACAAGAATTAGGACACTACATTGTAATAGACTTCAGCTTCAGACTCCCTCAATATTCAATTGCTACAGAAATCTGACTGAATAGTAAACAATGTTAAAGTAAATTAACTGAATCTAGTACGGAACCCATTGAATTCCGATGCAATCAATTTTTATTAACTAAAAAAGAAAATTTCTTCCTAGGAGACTTAACAAAAAAGAACCTGCAATTTTAATACATGTGACAGATAACAAATGTTCTCTTTTTAATGAATTAAGCTACAAATGGTTATAAAGAACTGCTTAACAATCACAACCATTTACTTTTAAATGGTTAAAAAATAAATATGATTTCTTTTTTTTTTTTTGGGGGGGGGGGGGGGGGGGGTTTATAACTATAGATCAGACAAGTTCAAAAAAGCTTGATTCCATATCAGGGATTGAAAGCTTATAGGAAGAGTCAGTTAATTTTGCTACTTCATTTGTTTGTATTTGACACAACAGTCATTTTTTTTCCTTTTGCCATAAGGAACACCAACACACCAGGTAACAACATATGCCATCATAACTGTAAGATTCTTTTTTCTGATTCTGATCCTTTAGTGAAACACATTTCTATTTAACATTATATATAATGTAAACAGCTAAGTTAATTTATATTAATGATTTCTGCACATTAATGATTTTCAAATGCCTTTACTAGATGCTTTATTTCTCATGATAGAGACTTACAGATACATATAAAACAGCAGAATAAATAACACAAATTAAAAAGAAAAAAGTCGTCTCATTCTGCTTCCCAGTACTACTCCACCATAGAAAACCAACAAAGAGCTCTAGGGTAAAGAATGTGGAAATTATTCAAAATGATCAACCATATCCAATCTCTGCAGAGAGTACAGTGAGGATCAAGCAACACACCAATACAAGAAAGGTGTTCTAACAAACAATAATCATGGTTAGTAAGTAAGGAAGAACAAGACACAGTATTATGATGAGGCCAATCAGGGATACTTGAAAATTCTCAAGGCCTTAAATATTATACTTTCTGACAATTCTTTTTAATATTCTAGGTAAATAAATAGACTGATCTAAAGAACCACAAAGCTTCATGATTGAAGTTATAGGTCTCTTTGATGTCAGAGATTTTGCTCAGTGTATGCCATTGGGAGGAAGATCTAAGTTGTACACCCCTTTATCAGATGTTTAACACTAAATATTTAAAGACTATTTAAAATAATCATTCATGATCTCAAATAAAATTTAAAAAAAACTTTTAGCATGGTGACATTCAATTACCTTTTTTTTTAGACAATCCAATACATATTAATTGATTAGAAGTGTTTGTTAAAGCTTGATCTGTGAATTACAAGTAAAAAATAACAATAGTCAATTTACTAAGAATATTTTTTTTATTAACTTCAACTATATCAAGAAAAAGTCACACTAGAATGCAGGCTGAAAGTCTCTCGTTGAAATGCCTAAGGCAGAAGTGATTCACATATTGAATATTTTCAGATTCTGAAACATGTGTAGTTACCTAACAAATAACTAAAGATCAAGATATCTAAAACGCCAAAGTTTAAACAAAAAAATTCATTTATGTTTCATGTACACCTTGTATCAACACTCTGATGGTAATATGATGTTCTAAATAATTTTGTACATGTAACAAGGCTTAGTTGGTCTGAACCATCAAAAGGTAAGATCTCATAACCCGATTCATCCATGTAGACCAGTGGTTCCCAACCCTTAGAAGTATATGGACCACTAAGCCAGAAATTGAACCATGAGCAGACCATCCCCACCCCCTCCAACTTGAGGGGGTATGGGGGTATAGAATATCCCTCAAGATAAAGGGATACAGGCTTAATGTACTCACATTCTAATGTATCATATTCTAATAATAAAATAATTATGTTAAACTTTTAAGAAATTTTAATTCAACACTTGATAGTCAGTCATCACATCAGATATATTCCACTCATCTAGTTCAATAAACATTGATTGCTTTCAAAATCCCCATTCATTTGGCAACTTTTATATATGTGGTGCCGGGTCACTCCCGATGCTCTTGCGGACCACCTATGGTCCACATACCACTGGTTGGAAACCACTGATGTAGACCATCTATAGTAGGGGGCATCACCATTACTGACTGAATTTACACCTGACAAGGAATCACTTTTACACACTTATTTACACATAATTATTCAAAAATGGTAAAAATGACTTATAATTACAACAAAAATAAGTCATGTATGGTTTAGAATTTTTCCCTTAAAAGTGCATGTCAATAGTCAAGAAATTTAAGATTTGGGAACATTTAAGTTTTAATAAGGTATACTTAACGTGTATTTGTATATAGCAATAGAATGCTGAAACTTCAATGTGAGATATGAATGCAATATAGAGATTTATTGATAAACTGAAATTAATTCAATATCTTAACTACTGAAACATGTATCTTTGCCTGTAATTACTGTAAGCTAACATGACCTAATGATAGAAAGACAATTACCAAACTTTAAAATGGAACATTTCTTTTAATCTACTAATAAATTAAACAAATCAAGGAAAACAGACACAAATTAATTTCAACCTAAAAAATTCCCTACCTATTCGTATTCAAAATTTTATTTGTAGTGTCATCATTTTTGCGACATTATAGTGGGGAAGCAACGACCACAACAATATAGGACATAATCAACATTATTATATCTGGACTAAATATTAAAATCACTAAAATAAACTGTGCGAGAGGGATGTCTTCCCATCTCAGACTACAGGTATCATCTGTCGATTAGTGGTGAGATTACGTCATGCTGGTGCACGTAGTGATGTCACACAGACAGTAGCACCCCATAATGCTTGGAGATGGGATGGAAGTTCCCACATTATGTACAAAGGTGCGTCTTATGGTATGAAAAATACAGTATTTAACTTACAATATACAGTCCCAATTTTAATCCTCAAACAGTACAGAAGGGGTTAGATCCGACCCAAGGTTCCCCCTCCTGTAGTCTCCCCTCTCATTACAAGAGACCGAGTTGACAAGGAACCCTACCAGCCAGTCTTGCAACAGATGTTGGAGCATTTGCAGTGATAAGTTTGCAGTAAATATGAGTGTCTTTGTTGAAAAACGTTATTCATGATCACTAGCCTTTTTTTTTAAATTTATTATTATTATTATTATTATTTCGATTTTTGAAGGCCAAAAATGTCAGTATATATTATTTTTTACATTTTTGTGCTCGAAAATTTGGTTCAGTAACTTTTAAAACTAGGTACAAGACTAAATTACATATTAGACCTTATATATACAACATTCTATGTAAAATGCCACAGATATTTTCTTTGTTTAGCATAATTACAAAAAAGAGTCATTTCATGTAAAATAGTATCAATAAATGATATTATACAACAAAAATGCTTATTGTGCACTTATTTATACCAAAAACCTCATCAAAAAAGAGATTGGGTCGGATCTAACCCGACTGCACCATCTATTTTGTCTCAAACCACTGTACCGTTCGAAGGTTAATAATACAGTAAGTAAAGTAATTTAAAATGATTTAGTCACTTAAAAAAAATTAACACTTGTTAGTTAGGAGCACTAACTTTCAACAAAAAACTACCCACATTGTATGTTAAATAGCATGTCAAGCTTTCCAGGAGAGATCTGGGATCAAATAACTGCCAAAGCATAGACATTCTGAACTGTGCCCACATATAGAGCAATGCCAATTTACTGCAACCATATAAATCAAGCAGAACCATATAAATCAAGCAGCCAACAAAAATCCAAATGCATATGTGAATCTTCGCAGGTTAAGTACACAACACATTAGGGGAAAAAAACTTTAAACATAAAACTGCTAAACTCAGGATGGAATACAATCATAAAAAAATTACATGCACTTACTTCATGAGCAACAATATGATTCAAAGAAAATTCCACCATTCTTAATATGAGAATTTCTACTTTTGTCAAAGAAATTCTCATATCTTTGAACTCTTTGCTTTGAGTGCTTCGGTGTGCTCCATGATCAAGCATACTATAATTACAAAAATATAATACCCACTGGTAATTAATATCCATTTATATACACTCATAACAGAAAAAAAATTCAATAACAGACATTTTAATAAAATATTCAAAATTTCAATAGAAATCTTTTTATAAATTATCAATGAACAATGCTACAAAATTATGGACACAATAAAATTACCAGCTATTTGGGAGTAAATTCTAACTGAAATTATATGTATATTCGAGTATATTTTGCATAATTGCAGTTTTTTTCCTTTTTTCAGGAAATTACAATATTATTAGTTTTTTATTATTAGTTTAAGAATTTTTGAATTTTAATCATATATATGATTATTCTTCATTGTAATTTAGAAAAGTATCAAAGAAAAATTGTCTGCATTTTGAAAAGTAAAATGTTTAGAGAAAAAAAGTATGTATGTAAATGTATAAGACTGAAAATTTCTTCTGATATATGGATAAGTATACCTACCTACCAACTCAGGGTAAAAAAAAAAACAGATGTTTAAAATGGAACACTGAATCATAGCATTCAAGAGCGAAGTTTAAACATACAAATAACCTCACAAAACAAAAAGACGTTCAACCTAAAAGCTGAAGTTACTGTATAACAGGAAAACAGCAGTGTCCATTCTAGTGCATCCACACAGAAGAGTAGAATAAATATTTTTCTTTACTCATTTAAAGAATGGTAATTAAAATGTACCAGGTAGAAAAAATAAGGACATCAGTAATCCCTTTTTTTTTCGGTACAATATTTGGCAAAATATTTAATGTCACATTAAAATAACTAGAGAATAAAATAAATATTTAATTCTTCAATGTATGAATGCAAATAATTTCAAACTAGCATCCTCTTACACAAAGATGCTGGCATGTAAACTGACAAAAGTGAAGACAAATGTATAATTTTTAGAATACTTTGTTCTTATAGATTAATATTTCATATGCTTTAACACATGTAGAAACTGTATAATGCATAATACATTTTTCTTTCCAATATTGCATCACAGACTTTTTTAAAAGACTTAAATGAATAAACATGTATTCAGAGATTTACTCTCAGTTTGCAACATTTAGTTCCAATAAAACTGTCCTAAACTGAAAACTCCTATATTGATTGATCTGACAGATGAAAAAAATACAGAAATGAAATCCTCCAATTTACTTTTCAAAAAATGTTACTCAAAATCCTTAAAATAAAGATTTAAAAAATAAAAAAAGTGTTTAGAAAAGATTTAACTTTTACTTTAGACATTAATTTTATTGATTGATGCAATAAAACTAAGTCTCACTCAATCCTGTAGCATCCAGAGAAACAGTTATTTTTCCTATTCATTCATACAAATATATATATATCTACATATATAAAAGATCTTGTCTGTTTGTTTGTCCGCTATAGAATCATAGACTGTTTCACCCACCGGGACCAAATTCGGCACAGTTAATGTTTAGGACCCGAGAAACTTAAATCAGCAAAAACGAAGTTTTGGGGCTCAATTAGTTTTTTTTAAATTAATTTTTTAATGATTTTTTGTGCCCGTAAGAGGTGCGAGACCCCCTGTGGATACAGACGTTCAGTGAAATCTGAACCTATCCCTCTTCCCCCGCACGGGAGAAGAGGCGTGCGCGGGAGGTGAGAGCTTCATGGTAATAACCTTTGGCTTTGCCTAATTGACTGACTACAGATAATGCACAGTCCAAACCGTTGGACATAAAGAGCTGAAATTTTGCATGGTGATTCTTCTATAGTGGAGTTTATACTGGAGGGGTGAACTGAGAAAGATTTTTGAAAATTTCTTCTTCGATTTTTTAAAATTAAATTTTTAAGCTGTTTTTCTAATTTTTTTTAAGTTTGCATTTAAAATGATAATCCGAGGGTTATAAAATTTATATCACGAGAAAGATCATAAAAATTCCTTTAAATGGAAATCTTTTTCGAATCGTTACCTCCTTTTCAAATTTTTGGTGAATTTTTAAAGATTAATTTTTAGAATTTAATTTATGAAATGCTGATCAAGTGGTTTCTTTTCTTTTTGTGATACTTTAAATTAATTTTGCGTTACGTGCATAACAACGAAATAAATTGACAAAAGAAATATTAAAATACGGTAAAAGATAAAATTTAACCACTAGACTAACTGAGATGGGAGTTTTTTAAGAATGCAGTTCAAATTAGTATGTTTTAACACAACTTTCCCGGCTCTGCTTTTTGTCCTTTTTTTATTTGCAGTTTTTCTCATCGCTTGAACCGATTTACAATTTGCTTTTTCTACGGTTTTTGGCCTTAGGAAAATTAAAAACCGATACGGTTTTTGGCCTGTCGACAATAAAAAACCGAATCACCAAAGTAAGGAAAATAGGCTTCATGTGAAATCGTGCCTTACTTTGAATAAATAAAAGGGGCATCTGTCACTTTACCTCTTGGGTGATGTGGAAAAAAGTGCGTCTCTTGGGTGATGTGGAACAAACTGAGCTTTTAAGGGAAAAATAAATAATAAAGGCAAATGTAAATTATAAAACTTATTTCTAATTAAACAGATTTCTAATTAAATCTAATTAAACAGTAAACTTATTCAATCCGAACGTGCGAATCACGCAACACTGTGTTATTAATTCTCAATAAAATCAGACGAAGGTCCGCAGGCTCAAAGTTTCTTTCTTTCTTATTGTTTGTATATCATTTCAGTAGAAACGCGCTAAGCACATTCTGTCTGGCCAGATGAACATGAAGAGCGGGGGTTGCAGCCCAGTATTTTTTTGATGGAATGCATCAAAATTTTTATATCTATATATCTACCCGGGCATCGCTGGGCAATAATGCTAGTATATATATATATATATATATATATATATATATATATATATATATTTATATTTATATCAGGGCCCGATTTAGAAAATTCTTGACTAAAGGCACAACTGAGGATGGGGGTTCCCCTAACACTGATGTGGGCGTAACATTTCCAAAATTGACACACAAAAATAATAATCATGAATCATTGTGAAAGTACCATTTTACCAAGAATTGGCTATTTGAAGTGTAGAAGCGTAGAACATTATGAAATAACAAAAAGTAATACAACATATTAACTTTGTCATTAAAACACCAATACAATGCAACCAGAAAAACTTATTAATCCCTTATATAATAACATACATATAATGAACTATACATATAACTATACATATGATGAACCAATCAATCAAATTTGAAAAGGATACATAAAAAAAATTGCTATTAAAAAAGGTACAGTTAAAGAAAACTGAATTGGGTATTTTCTTTCTTTTTTTTTAATTAAAAATTTGGGGGGGGGGGACAACATTCAGGGACCCCTAGGCACAGGCCTACTGGGCCTAATGGAAAATCAGGGCCTGATTTAAATATATATATATATATAATTGGACGAGACTTAGCTATGCATATATAAACATATACCTAGGGGGATCTTAGAATTTTGTACAATAATGTACATCTCAAGTATACGATGAAATGTAACAGAAATAAATTTCTTTTTTAAAAGAAAATTTTTTTTCAGCCCAAAGTATCAAATTTTAAAATAAAATGAAAGCTTTTATGGGTTCAGATTTTTTGTAGTTCACAAATTTTTAAACACTGTTTCACAATTACTTTACAGAAATATATATAACATTATAGGAACTTTCATATAATAGTGAATTTGGGCAGAATATTTTATTTTATATTTAAAACTATACAGTTAACTTTACAATACTAAAGTTTAATTTAATACTGTCCTGGAATATGCAAATGAGAAACAAATACACTCATGTTCAAAATTAAGAATTTTCAGATTTGGTCAATAATATCCAGAACTACCACACAGATTTTAATGAAATTTTGTATGTACTGGTTACCTCCGAAGAGAAGATTCCTGAGAAACTTGTCACTCGGGGAGAGTTCTTTTTTGATGAGGGGTGGGACGTTAAAGCGAAGGTCAATGAGAGAGAAAGAGATTGTCACCAAACATATCCCCCCCCCCCCCCCCCCCGCTTTTCGCCAAATATCAGCATTCGCCCCAAGGAAGAGTCTAACAGGTGTTTTTCTGCCGATGGGCAATGGTTTACTCTAAGAAAAGGCAGTGTTTACAAGATTCAGATGGGGAGAAATACACATCTGCAGTTACAATTGAAAGGAAATTTTAAACACTATATTACCTATTGGAACTATTATACCTTTTGGAATATTAACTGCCGTGATGTGCTGTATAATCTGAAATGTTTAACTGCTGATTTCTGAAGTCTATTTTCCAAGGTATAAATTTGCAACCAAGCAAAACATCTTTTCCGTTTTTATTAACTTTTAAACTGGCCAAAAATATGGCTAACAAAAACCAAGTTATGAGAAAATATTTCAAAGAGGGGGAAATTAAAGTTTGACGAAAATTTTCCTTATTCAATTTGTGGAAAATGGGAAAATTTTATAGTGTTGATAAAGTTAATGGTGAATTTTCATTAGAAGAGGTCATTAGGGTAGCACACTTTAAAGGGCAGGGCCGACCTTAAGCCAATTGAACCTATTTGACCAGGAAAATTAAAAATATGTCTAAACTGAAATGGCTTTAACATATGAGCTGTAATTTTTGAAAGTGGTTAAGTCCATTTTTGTTCATGTATCTTGATATTTAAAGGTTTGCATTTGAATGAATTTAAAAATATTGACAACATTAATCAATTCGAGTGATGTTTTTGACACTATATACCTTTTAAATTTATTATGAAATAATTATTAAAATTATTTTAAAAATATACGATTTTTTTAGCTCCAAATAGATTTATACCACTTTCAAAAATAACATATTATAAAAAATAAAAACAAGTGGAAATTCAAGTCCATATTTTTATATACATTAGCTTCACTGAAATGGATTTTTTAATGTAAAAAATAAAAATTAAAATGAAGACATGTAGATACAAGGATAACGAAGTTTATTAAGAAATAATTTTAGTTATATTAAAAAGACGATATAAATAAATGAGTATTAAAATGTAAATTACTTCATTTGGGATATGGAAGGAAAAAGATAGATCAAATGAAAATGTGAAATATTTAACTAGGTTCGTCGATGCTAAGTTTTGATCTTCTTTTAAAGTTTTTCTAGCCAATTCTGCATTACTTAAATGCAAACTATGTTCTTCTAAAAGGTTGCTTTTTTCATTAAGGTAACTTTAATTTTCATATTTAGCAAATCGCATTTTTGACACGTATCTTTATGTGGGTGATGATAACTTTAAATTATTCTTAAAAATTTTCCTAAATATTTGCTTGCTGAGAAATGTTGTGTTGTTTGTTCTCTTCATACTTTTTGACATACAAGTTGTACATATTTCTTAAGTTCAAATGAAGTTTTTAGAACTCAGGAATTTTCTGTTTGGATTATTATTTTAAATGAAAACAAAATTACCGAAAAAGATCGTGTCCGAAAAAGATGGCGAAAGAAAAAATAACAGTTGCAAAACCCAAATACCCTGAAATCTGTATCTATAATAATAAATTTTTGTATGATCCAGTATTTATAAAAATAAACATGACTCTAAATTTTGAGGTTTTCTGAAACTCCCTTACATTACTTCGGGAAATAGTAAGTAATACAATGCAGGGTAAAAAGTCCCTAAATACATTGATTACATGAAAATGGAAATCAAACATGCGATGGTTTTCTTAAAGCCTAAATAGTTAAAACCTTCATAATTTTCTTAATGCTTAAAGAGTGATAAATACTTTCCGCAGGAAATGGTATTGGGGTTTTGATTAACCCCGACCCCTCATTTTGAGAATCGACATCCCCGAGGCAGCAAATTTAAAACCAGTTTCAAGTCTCTTCTGAAGGGAGGTCTGCAGTACATAGGTTGATATAATGCAAGAAAAATAACCATTCAACAATTATAATCCACACGTATGATCGTGCATAAGACTCATCAGCATCAGAAGGTTTAAAACAGAGCTTACAATATCGAACCAAAAAAATGGGTTAATAGGGGGTATGATCCCATCTTACAGTTATACAGCTCTCACAGACTGAATTCATACTGGAAATCAGGCAGTTTATGAGCCTCTGTGGCAGTCGATCCCACTCCTCCAGCAACGCTGTTTTTTGGCCCTGCATGGTTCAGGGAGATGGAAAGCAAGTTGCAATTGCCCTCCCCAGAGCATTTCAGACATGCTCTATAAGGTTTAGATCTGGCTGGCCAATTCAACAGGGAATATCCTCACTTTCCAGAAATTTGTCAACCAGATGAGCTCTATGTGGGAGCACGTTGTTGCAATTAAAATGAAATCAGGGCCAACTGCACCCCTGAAAAGGCAAACATAGGCCTCCAAGATCTTGTCAGTTGCTGGTCTTGTACAGCAATAATACACACCTATTTTAAGGTTTTAGTTATATTTATTAAAAGCATGTTGAGTTAAAATAGTACACATGGTTTGTGCTCCACCACTACATTCCTTCAGCACTTCACACCAGCTTACATCTAAAATCAATTACAGTTATACATACAATTACATATATAGTTACACATACAGTTACATATATAATTACACTTACAGTTACATATCACAACATGTGACAGATCTCATTCCTAAAGCTCACACTAGTCACAGAGCCTCTGCCAAACATATGGAGGGGTGTGCACCCATCCAACATAATGCCTGCCCAGACCATCAAACCTCCGCTGCCATAATGGTTTCATTCTAGGATATTGGAGGGCAGGTAGCAGGTCTCTGGTTCTCTCCACAGGAAGGTACGTTGAGAATAAGTGTCCAGGCTGAATTGTGACTCGTCTGGGAAAAGAACATTACCCTACTGCAGTCTGGTCCAAGGCTAATTTTGTGTGTACCAAGCTAAAGGGCTGAACCACTCCATGTGTCTGACAGAGGGTTCCTGACTGGTGAGAGGTATAGGGATGAGATCATACAGGCATATGTTCGACTTTTCAGGGGAGCAGTTGGCCCTCAGTTCATTTTTATGGATGAAAATGCTCATCCACATGAGGCTCACCTAGTCGACGATTATCTTGAAATTGAGGATATTCGCCAGATGCATTAGCCCGCCAGATATCTAGACCTAAACCCAATTGAACATGTCTGGGACCCTCTCGGGAGGGCAAAATTGCAGCTCGCCATCCTCCTCCAAGAACCATCCAGGAGCTGAAAACTACTTTGTTGCAGGAGTGGGACTTACTTCCACAGGAACCCCAACAAACTGCCTCGTTTCTAGTATGACATCGCACGATAAGCTGTATGACTGTGAAAGGCGTCCATACCCCCTATTAAAGTCATTTTATGTTCAATCTTGCAATGTCGGTTTTGGACATTCTTGTGTTGATGAGCCTAACTGACAATCATGAGTTCATACCATGACTGTTGTATAATGTAATTTTTTTTCTCTTATATAACTGAGTATCCAGACCAAATTTCATTAAAATCCATCCATTAGTTTTCCAGAAATTCAATAAAATGTGAAAATTCTCTTAATTTTCAACATGAGTGTATATTGCTAATTCATTAATAAGCTACAAAGCTTAGCATCTTATCCTCTTTTCCAATAAAATAAAGTTTTCATGCTGATCATACAGTAATATCTAATATTTAAAACATCCTAACAGTATTAAAAAGCCTCTGCAAGTTGCACTTACTATTTAAATTTTATGAAGTTGCTTCTTTAGCATAAACATCTATTCTTACCATTGTACATTTTTCAGAAATCCTTTGAAGAGAAATACATGATTCACACTGTTTTGGTAGTCCAAAATTTAAGTACTTTCAAGTACCTTGTTTTAAAATTCTTTTTCCATATAAATGTTAAGGAACTATTTTAAACTATACTTCCTGAAGAAAAAACAATCTCTGTTAACACAGTTACAAAAATTACATTTATTTAGTGTTTTCTTATAATTTGGTTTACCTGGAAGCAATACTTAAAATGGCTTATTTTAAATTAAAAGATCAATACAGATTAAATAGAAAACAAAATATATCATAAGTTTTAGTCAATAATATATAAATTACATTGATGTAATTTTATAACACAAAAATTTAGAAAAAAAATGAATAAATCTCCTTAGAATGAATTTCTTTTTTTCTTGTAGTAATATTCTCTATCCTATTAATTCATATTAATAATGGATTAATTTGTGTAGTTATCATTTATAAAAGGTCTATGTTTATTTTGTGCAGATTTTAATATGACATTAAGACATCTTTAAAACGAACATTACCTATTTTAGTACTGTCTAAAAACACCCTATACTACATGCGACCTAACTTCCATGAAACATACCAATTTTACAGAACAATCTCACCCATCCTCCCACCTCTTGGATAACTAACAAGAGGATAAACATATTTGACCTCTAAAAAGCAAGATATTAATGATTAAAAAAGTATTAATATAAAACAGAAATGTTTCACTATGAACTGAACACTATATGCAACACAGAGAGACAGACTAAAACATTTTTAACCTATAAAGAAGCACATATAAATATATACATTAAAAAGGACAAATTTGTAAATTGTATTAGTAAAATGATAAGAACTAATATTTTTTTATTTTTATTTTAATAACAATAAACAAAGTGAATAATTTGAAAATTATACTTATTTTTATTTAAACATGCCTTTTATTATAACAGTTATACTCGTATAACTGTAAGCATTAGCAATGAAACACACAAAGAAAAGAAGAAGAAAAAGGGAAAAAATAAGCAAAACTACCGAAAGAATATCAGTATTATAGCATCTAATTCCACAGGTTCTTCATTGTACTTTATGCTTAAACTGATACATGCAGCTGCTACCATCTATAAGAAAAAATATTAAGCATGTAAATAAAAAATTTTAACTATTGAAGTATGAGAATGTTTAATATGTGTAGTTCATAACACATTCTATGAGAAAGTTCTTTATAGTAATGATTACTGGAAAAAATTTAATGTAAAAAATGAATTAAGGTAATGAAAATGTTTTATCAAGCAGTCAAAAATTTTATATAAATTACAGGGAAAACTTATTGTCATCTAATATTATATACCTGATTCAAAGAAGTGTCTACTTGTAAACACTTACATAACACACATAAAGTAAAGGCAATGAAATGTATTTTCAGATCTAGCAATTTTGTGACTTTAAAAAATGAACAATAAGGCTGTTGCAACTGAAAATGTAGAGTGCAAATGGGACTTTGTTTATATACAAACTAAAGTTCAAGAAACACTAGATCTAAAGAGAAAAACAAAAATTATGATACACCTGAATGTATTGTAAAAGACAGCATAACACATGTTAAGTAGCATACATGCACACTTCCTTATCTTAAATCCAAACAGCTGTTTTTCAGACAAAACTGTGATAAGCAGCTCCCTACCATGGTAATGCTTCCAAATTTTACCCATAACATAACAGTGTGGAAGAACTGCAAGGCATTGCTATTACGACATTGAATTGAAAACAATGACTAATTTGTCCATAGAACTTTTTTTTTAACCTAATGTACATTTCATGTTATGAATATATATTAAGTGATGTTATCTGTAATTTTTAAAAATATCTTCTCTTCCTTTAAAAACAGCACTTAGCTTCTTTCAGTTTCTGAAACTTTTTTCTATAACCCATTTGATATTCTATCTAATTTACTAAGCAATTTTTTTTGTTAATTATCTCTTATTTTTCAAAATTAAACTTTATATTTTCTGCTTTTTTCATTCATATTCCCTTTCTCTCACTGTACTTTATTTATGCCTCTTTTACAACATTTAAGCTCATGGGTGATTTTCAAATTGACAACCTACCCATTTAATCCTTTGATGCAACATTTCATTTGCCTAAATACCTTAATGTTTTGTACATTTATGCATGGGTGGATCTTAAGAGCAACAAATGTTTATTCACACTGATACCCATGTATACATTCAATATAACTTGGACTACAGCATTTATTGTAGCCATTTTGTTTATTTAGAGTTTCCTGACTGGTCTATGGCAATATAAATCAAAAAGTACATATTTAAACTTCAAATAATCTAATATATTAAAAATTAAATATATTTACAAGCTAAAGAATGGAAACTATACCATGAGATTCAGTATAGAATCATACAAAAAATGAGTAAAGCTCACATCATGTGTTTGCTATTGAAAATCAATTTTTCTTTGTACTTCCTTGTTTTGTAATAAACTTTAGGGCTCATAACATTTCTTAATTTCTATACATATTTAATATTTTGGTATCATAAATAGTTTTTTAGAAAACACAACCAATTAATGTGTTAATTTTGTCTTTATCCCATTCCTTCAACTTCAAAATGGATATACAAACACATACAAAAGAAAACTGAATACTAAAACCATTTTTTAAAATAAGCATATGCAAAATTCACAGCTACATTCATTAAAGGAAAATGCATGAATACAGTGCCTTATTCATGCCTTTTTAACTTATTTAGATCTTGTCCTATACAATATGAAAACCAATATAAAACAAAACTCTAGACAAATTCTAGGCTTAATTATTTCAAGAGGTAAACAAACAATCTCAGCTTGTTGTTAGTATATCCTAAAAAAGTAGAATGAGTTAAATTTGCTGTAAAACCTGATATGCAATAAAGTTGGCCAATTCTCCAATTTAGTTGAATAATTTCAATCACTTTAAAAATCTCTTAAAACTGCACTGCATTATGGAGAAAAGTTTGTAATATTACAGACTTAAACCCTTTTCAGTAATTCTTCCAGAAAACCTTTACTTGCCAAAGATATACAGCCATACCTCAGCATTTGTTGGCTTTGAAACAAGCCAAATTCGGTATTCAATGCAAAAAAAATGCTTCAGCTCTCGATGCTTGCTCGGCACTCACCACACTTTTGAACACCTGCACCTAACTACGATAGTGTAAAATAAGGAAGTTATTTAAGGGGCCAATGTTGCTAGAAGTGTGAAGCCCAAGACTAAGCAAAGGTCACAGACAGTGGAGGAGAAATGCTCTACATCAGGATGAATGAAAAACAATTAGCAGGTGACAGTATATCTGAGGAAATAATTTGTGATAAAGCAATAATAACTGCATGACAATCTATTAAAAGACAAATGTAGAACAAGTGATGAGATCAGTATAGTGTATAAAGCCAGTCATAGATGGTTTGAAAAATTTAAAAAGAGAACTGCCATTAATAGTGCTGTGAGACATGAAGAGGCAGTCAGTGATTTAAAAAATTTTGTTGAAAAATATCACCTTGACAAAGCTCTAGCAAACCGAAATGTGAACTTAGTTGAAGAACAAACAATATCTCACTTCAGAAACATTTTGAAATGTAAGAAGAACAAAGTTTCTTTAGGGAGTTTCACTAATAGGTTTGTAGTGAAACTCCCTAAATCAGAGTCTCCGGCAAAGTTCAGTGGTAGGCAGAAAAAAACAAAGAACCCTTGTTCAAGTGCCTGATGTTTTATTAGATGGGCCCCCCTTCTAAGCAATAACCCCTCTTGTTTTCTACCTCACCAACACCCCATCAGGTCATCAACTCCTCTCAGTACAGGTTGTGTAATTTTTTTTATTATTCTTTTTTATTTATGCATAGCCTATTTTAAGATTTTGTATCATAAAACAACCCTATCAATTTATAAATTGCCAAGTAAAATGTGAAATTTCTAGGATTCAGCAACATTACTTCAATTTACAATACTCATTATGGGAAAAATTCATTTGCTACTAGTTGTGCATCCTGGAATCAATTAACGATGAGTAATGAGGTACCACTGTAGAAACATAACTCTCACATAGGAATGAATTATTTTTTGGTATCAGAATGTAGTAAGTGACAAAATTTTCTGTAGTTTGATGTAGATTTTCCACCCCTACAATGATAAACTACATTTTGCTTCCTCTACTTTGCCCAAAAATTATTCCTCAATTGTATTTAATGGATATTTCTAGGCTGATTCAGTTCCATTCCTCATTGAATTATAAACATCTCTGACAGCTGAGTTATGAATCCTCTAATTCTCTGAACACTTTTTGAAAAGTGCACTTACAAATCTGACATTTCACTATCAATGTATAAAGTCATTTAACTTAGTCAAGTATAGCAACTTGCAAGCTGACTACAAAAACCCACCCATTCAAAGCCTACACACCTATATTTATATCTAACATATTCATGTCATTTAGCATAATACATAGTAATGTTCCAATAACAAGGAAGGACACCCTTGTACAGTACTTTAAACTTTTTTAATTCATAATATAATAAAATAATTTTTAATTATTCATCCCTTCAAGACTAGTGCAAGAATAAAGAATATCTCTGGGGAGCAATGGGGTCAGGCAGCAAGGTGTACTATCCTATGACCAAACATTTTTTGTTAATGAGTCTAACATGCAAAGAGAATTCCTACAAAATCAAGTTCTTGAAAAAATAGTTTTATTTTGACATATATCATTTTAATTACATTATTCTCCTTGCCAGCCAAGAAGCAAAACAAAAATTGTAGAATATATATTTAATAAAATCCTTCTTCCACAGAAAACATAAATTATGCTTATATTTAATTCATAACTTTAATAAGATAGTACAATGTAAAAACATGCAATAAGTAAATATAAAGATCAAATGTTTCATGATATGATTAATTTCAGAACATTGTTCAATGTGTTGTCCAACATCATAAGTTTTGCATTTATATTTTGTCAAATTTTAAACAAAATGCACACTTTCTTTGAACTTTTTTTGTCTGTATAAAATCTAGAAAAATGTTGATTGACAATTCTTAAAAAATATTTCTTTTGCTCAATCTACGGATATTTTACAATTCTTGGTTCCATTGAATTTTCCTTAATCTGTTATAATAGATATCAAAATTGAAACAATCATATTTTTTCAATTTTATGTACCTTATGAAACACTTTGAGTCATATAGTTTTGTTCAAACACCTAATAAATAATTTTCAATACTATTTTACAGTATTTTAAACACCTTCAAAAATTTTTAAGATCATAAATCTGTTGTTGATTTCTTCTATATTTTTATTGTAATCAACGATGCAATCTAGTTTCTGATTTTATTCTCAAGACTTCCTGCATATTTTATTAGTTGGTATTTTTAAAACTTACAGATTTTAGATAGCATTACATTTTCTTTTCATTTTTAAATTTTGTCTTTTTGCCATAGCAATTGCTAGAAAACTAAACTGAATAGAACAGAATAAAACAAACAACCCCAGAAAATCTGTCACAGAAGGCCCTTTTCCATAAATATCAATAAAGTCAACACATCTGATTAAAAAGAAAAAAACAAAGCTAGAGAGAAAAGCTTATACAGCAGCATGAACACATTTTGAGAAATGTGACATTGGTTTTCATTACATTAATTATCCTCCTCACACAAACCAATAATTAAAGAAGAATTCATTAAAAGCATCACAATCAACATTAAAAACATCATATCAACATAGATTTCACAATACTATCTAGTTAGAATCTAATACTATCTACTTGTAAATTCATACAAAATCTAATTTTCCCATCATTGTAACTGGATACATTGGATAGTCAATGCTAACTTACACTACAATAAGAATGCTATGGTAGGTACACAAAAGAAACAACTGTATTGCATTTTATATGCTAGGAGTAAAAGGATTGAATTTTTTTTTTTAAATACGTACATAAGGATCATATTTGGATTCATGAACACATCTTCTAAAATAGTGATATATCAGCAAAGCTTTAGCTCTTGTCATTATTGTACATTTCAGTACTATACCTATACAGGATACAAACAGAGATAAAATTATCTTTTTGAAATCAGTAAAGGTGCAAATTATAACAGTCAAAATAATAAAATTAAATCAGAGAAAATTTTCAACAAATAACAAAAGTGGGTTAAATTTCAACGAATTACAAAATGACTTCTCCAAAGTCAATTACTAATTTTTTCTTCATATTGTTCTTGTATAACAAATTGTAAGAATATAGAAGTAAAATGTAAGAAATAAAGAAGTTATACTTTTCAATCAGTTCTCATACTTTTCAATAAATTTTGTTACTTTTCAAAAATTTCTAAATAATTACAAAAGAGGTAGGTAGGTTTCAATCAGGTGTGTAAACATCCAACATCTCTTGAAGGAGTATAGTAATTAAATTTTCAGACTACTACTATTTTAAAATGATCCAAATTATCTGAGTTATTTTGCTCCTTATTTATTTGAAAGTTGATATGAATGAATTTGAAAGGAGAAATTTTAATAATTTTCATAATTGCTCTTTAAAGCAGAAGTTGCTCTTGCAAGCTGCTTAACACAAATTCTAAACTGTATTTATCTGGCAAAATATTCATATCAATGTTCCATTGCTGAATTGAAAACAAGAAATAATAAAACAAACTCTATACGAAACTGAAAATAAATATATAATTACTTATATATATATAGTATATATAAATATATAATTACTTAAATATATAATAAATGCATAATTTCACTGCAAACATAATTCCACCACAAAACTGAAATCAAATTCAAAGGATGATTTTCATATGTAATATTCAGACAGAAATTCTTGGTCCATCTTCTAGTATGTTTGGACACAGTTATGGTAGGTGAAAGTAATATAAAAAAATAGGTTTTTATATAATTTATCTTTAATAAGTGGGTATTTTCAAAATAACTATGTGTTGTGGTTAATAAGTTATGATTTTTTTTGGCTAGTACTCGAACTTGGGTACCTTAGTTAAAATGCAAGGGTTTGGTAGGTAAAAAAATTTTCCATTTTACAATTTTTTTCTGTAAATAAAAACTAAACATAACAGAAGAGCAAGAATTTTCCTACAAAGTTCACTTGAATTTTTTTAAGGTTTTAAGCCTGCATTCTCACTTACCCCACTTAACCCTTTTTATAAATGTATATATTGCTCAAGTAAAATATACATACTAAAGAGAATCAGATTAAAAAATCATACAATTACTAAGAACATGTGCAAAAACTCAAGTGCAAGCAAAAATCAAAGAACTCATGTAGTCACCTATACAGCAGAAAAAAATCTGTGTATTGACTTTTGACCCTTCGGAATAGGCCGGCTTACTATTACGGCAACCTTTGTGACATAGCTCATCGAGGCAGCTCAACCAAGGGGAGTAGAACAAGCCACATCGTGAGGATTGGCATAAAATCGCCTTGGTGAGCTTGGAGCACAGATAAGGAAGCTTAGCCACTGTGAAATGTTCATGTCATTCCATAATATAATCTTTTTCTTAATAACACTAATTTTCTAATTTTTTTTTAACTATATACTCATCTTTACCTCCACACTAGGCCCACTTTCACCTGTGTGGGATAAAACTGATATATGAAACAACTGTAAAACCTTTTCTCACAGACATATTTTTGTAGCATAATAGTTCAATAATAGTTAAGTAGCTGTTTCATCCTGACAGGGTACAATGTAAGGAAAATACTAAAAAGGTTTGTAAAATATTTAAGGTTGAAACATTAAATATTTTACAAAAATATAGCCTATATCATAAGATAACATAGCTGGGTATTTATTGTCACTGCTATTTCTAATGAAGACTAATCATATGAACTCTCAGAAAAATATTTAATTTATAAACATAATAGTCAAAAAAGAGTGGTCTTTTCATTCATTATGAAAAAGGTACTGAGTATCAGAACTAACTAAACCATAACTAACCCTGTCCTTGGTTAGATAGGTTTAGACAATTATATAGAAAATTAATTTGACTAAAGTGCTTACTGGTAACACCATTAAATAGGTATCACTATGACATGGTCATTTGACTGCAATGTACATAATTTTTTCACTTTCATTAATGATTCAGTAACTTCTATTATACAACAAAGATTTAAAACAAATTAATAAAAGATGTACATCTAATATTTAAAATAAATAAATTAAATATTAATTTGCAATGCATTGATTTCTTTGTCACCATACCTAGAAGCACAATCAAATGTGTTTGGATATTTTTAAGAATTAGCTTTGTTGTGATAGGGAGATTTTGATAATTTAATTGAATAAAAAGAGCAGACTAAGATATAAATTATACTCACTTGCATCATTAATGTACTTTACTATCTCTTCTAGGCCATAATCTTCTATGCCTTCAGACTCTTTCTCACTAGGCATCTGAGATAGCTGATTTAACTCATGAGAAATTTTACTCTTTACATTACTTGCATCAACAGACATTATTAAACTCTGAAAAAGAAATTATCTATATTGCAATCATTTGTAATAGAATGCGTCTATCTGATAGAGTGAGCATAGATAGATGCCATCCTAAGGGTGCTTAGAATAGGGAAGACTACAACTTAATTAGAGCTTTAGGGATCTGGGAACTGTCATAGGACCTAATTAACGGTCCCAATATCTTGGAGCCATGTACTTACATTTCCCACAACAAAACAGAACACTAACTGAATAAAAACACGAGCGTCTGCCGTGCGTAACGGCTCTTTGAAATTTTTCCCAAAGAGCCATTACGAGAGCCCTTACGCTGTAGCAACCCTCGTATTCTTGGCAGAGTATTGGCGAACATGATTGTTATGGCAACCGTGTTAGCGCAGCTATTTTTTTTTTTTTTTTTTTTTTTTTTTGCCAATGTATCGCCATTATGTATTGTATGCATTCGTATAGACCACCTACAAAACTAAAAGCCGATGTGCTAACAGTTAGCAAAATTGAGGTTTGCTAAAGAGCTAACTAACCAACTAGCTAAAGAGCTAAAACGTTACATTGAATTCGGCCCTATACGTACAATCGACAAACATAAATTAATTAATGAAAAAACTATTATCCCCTAGTCTAATACAGTTAAATATTTAGGAGTTACTCTTGACAAAAATCTCACTTGGAGACACCACACCACACAGATCAGGGACAAGTTTCGAGTTTCGAAAAGACTTTTATTCCCCCTAATTGCTCAAAACAGTAAATTATCTATTAATAATAAATTGTTCATTTACAAATCTTTTCTTAGGCCTCTTTTACCTTACGCAGCACCGGCTTGGGCATATGCAGCGGATACTCATATTAATAAGCTTTCTGCTGCTCAAAATATTACCATCAGACAAATCGTTAATGCACCGTGGTATTTTAGGAATGCTGATATCCACGAGGAGCTTGGTCTCCTTTCTTTTCCAAATTTTATCCAAAAGTTAACTATAAATTTTCACAACTCACTTGATAATGAACTTCTTTCTAATCTTGCCAATTATGACCCAGCCGACCCTGCGAACAGAAAACGGCCTAGAGCCGTTCTCTGTTATTAACTTTTAAATATTTTCCCCTTTTTTCTCTTATTTTATATAAAATTTAATTATCAATTATTAATTCAACTTTACTGCTAAGTAACTTTTTGATCTACTTTTGTAGACATTTTCTTTTATTAAGTTAACTCTCTTTTTCCTTGCACTGCTCTTTGAGCATTGCTCCCAATTTTAACATCCTTCTCCTCAAGCTCAGAATGAACTACTTTGTGGGGTACCTGGGCGTAAGCCGAATCCCCAGTACTACATACAGATAGTATTGATAAAGTGCTCATGAGAAAAAATTAAGTGATGAATAAATACATACATAAAGTTAAAAAATAAGTTATAAAATGAGATACCTTAATGGTATATGTAAAAGAAGGAAAAAGTGAAATTACGTAGAGTTTAAAGAGAGAAGAAAGTAAGGAAAAAAGGTAGAAAATAATTTAAAAATATTAAAAAAGTAATTTATAAAATTAATTTTTTTTTGTATTTTTAATGTATTTATATAGAATCTTTTTTTTTATTTTAAAGAAAAATAAAGTAAGGAAGAGTTTTGAGAGAAAGATTAGTCCGGAGCAGGCTCTAAGAGAGCCGCCCGGGGTCTTTTTCTGTAAGAAGGGTCCCTAAAGTCATAATCAGGTAGTTCTGCTATGATGTCATTATTAAGAGAGTTAAGTTGATTGTAAAAATTAATTGAAACCTGCTGAGCGGCCCTACCAATAGTTTGGATATCGTAGTCACGTCTAATAACCGTATTAGCAAGGTACCTATGGCCCTCCTAATATTCCTCAGAATTTTATTTTGACAAATTTCTAAATTTTTCATGTTAGATTTGGCCGCGTAAGACCAAATAGGAGCAGCATAGAGAGCAATTGGAAGAAGTTTTATAAAGAAGACAGTTTTATAAAGAAGAATTTTGTTTCTAGTATCAAGATGGGGACTAAATAAAGGGGTGCGGAGCATACAAACTTTTTGGTTCATTTTATTTATAGTGTAGGTGATATGAGGTTTCCAAGTTAGGCGTCTATCAAAGGTAACGCCCAGATATTTCACCGAGCTCTCCCAGTTAATGACCGAGTCATAGATATAGAGACGCGGGGGTTCTTTATATTTGTGTGAGAAGTAAATATCATGGCATTTATCAGTATTGATTATAATTTTCCATTTAATGTAATAATCCTCAAGAATGTCAATATGATGTTGAATGAAATTAGCAATACGGTTGGGGTGGTGGGCAGTATCTAAGATAGCTGTATCATCAGCGTAAAGTGCAATAGAAGTGTATGTTTTAACATCCTTCTATTCTACAAATCACTTATGTTCATTCTCCCGGCTCCAAAAATCAACCTATCTGCTTTCATCTTTATAACCATTGGTCAATTACTATGAACATCTACGTTGGCGGGCGTGGCCCAAGTAACGTAGTTACATCACTGACTCTAATGAGCTCTAATGAGCATTCGTATAGAGAGTTTTGGGCGTCACTTTGTACTGCAGGCCTGGGATTGTTTTTACTTTGATGAATTATTACGTTGAGCGTTTATTAAAATCGAATAATCTACCAAATTCGTTAAACTCATGATTGATAAAGGAATTCTATCTCTTATTGTTTTATAAACAATATAACAGTAACACACGGCTGTGTAAAGTAAGAATGTCTTTGCTATTCATTGTCTTTACTGTGGATTTTGAGATATTAAGTTACTGTTTTGCATATTCCACTAGTACGTAATAAAATTATGTATTTTAATGTTATCTAGAGTTTGAAAATTCTGCCTAAATTGAGTCTGCATCGCATTACAAATTGAGAATTTTCAGCTCGTATTTTAATTTTGTCTAGTACATACGAGTTATTGGGCACATACAATTATAGATATAGAACGCATGATTTTATTACATACTAGCGGCCCGTCCCGACTTTGTCCGGGTTGAACAAAATATTATACCAATAAATTTCCAGTTGATAGCCAATAAATTGTAAATCTTTTTTTACCTTAATAATAACCTAAATAATACCTTAAATTAATTTTATGTTAGTTAATAAATAAAATAAATTTTTAAAAGAAAAAGGCGTGCCGGAGAACGGCTAGGTTCGAACCGCTAGCGTCAGAACAGAAGCCCACCGCGATAGCACCACGATAAGGATCGTTGAAATCTTCGGAACAAAAAGCGGTAGAAGACAGTAGCGGAAACAATGGAGATTGTTAGGATTAAGCCCCTAACTTTATTTCTACTGATCAGATATACATAATATATAGCCTATGTCCATCTGGAATAATGTACCTTTCAAACAGTGAAAGAATTTTTCAAATAGGTACAGTGGTTCTGAAGATTACCCTCCACGTACAAAATCACTCTCTCTTTATATATAAGTATAGATAGCACCACGCTAAGGATCGTTGAAGACTTCGGCACAAAAAGCGGTAGAGGACAGTAGCGGTAACAATGGAGATTGTTAGGATTAAGCCCCTAACTTTTATGTCTACTGATCAGATATACATAATATATAGCCTATGTCCATCTGGAATAATGTACCTTTCAAACAGTGAAAGAATTTTTCAAATAGGTGCAGTGGTTCCGGAGATTAACCTCCACGTACAAAATCGCTCTCTCTTTATATATAAGTATAGATAGCACCACGCTAAGGATCGTTGAAGACTTCGGCACAAAAAGCGGTAGAGGACAGTAGCTGTAATAATGGAGATTCTTAGGATTAAGCCCCTAACTTTATTTCTACTGATCAGATATACATAATATATAGCCTATATCCATCAAGAATAATGTACCTTTCAAGCAGTGAAAGAATTTTTCAAATAGGTGCAGTGGTTCCGGAGATTACCCTCCACGTACAAAATCGCTCTCTCTTTATATATAAGTATAGATATTGGGTGATGGTTTAAATGTAAATTTTTGCAGAATATCAGAGCAGGTTTTATATTTAATTAACTCACGGTTTAACACTACAGGTATTACCTTTTCTTTCCTTTCGGGTAATCAGTTTCTGTGGTTATTTTGAAAAGCACATCAATTCTATTTCTTCAATTAATACTGTAAGTTTAATTTTATTTATATGTTTTATAATGCTTTGTTACTTACTTGTATAGTGTTAGTTTTTAATTATCAAGGTTTAATGGGAAGCTTAATGTATTTCTCTACAGTAAGCTTTACTGTAGTGATTTTATTTAAATGTACTAGGGGCTTTGCCCCTAGGCTCGCTCCTCTGTTATGGCTAATAGCGAGATACATAGGGGTCATTCTCGGGCAATGTAACAGCCATTTACCGTTGTCAGTCACCCTTATGCGAAGGGGAATCACTGTTTCAGCTTTAAAATTCAATTAAAAATAGAAATTTTAAGATAGAGACTTGAAATGAGGTTTATATGAATGAGAAAACTTTCATCTTCCAGATGATGTAAATATTTTATTTGCAAGATAAAAACTCGAGGAGCATCAATATTACATCCACATATGTGACGATATCTCGAAAAAGTGGGTTTAATATTTTGATGAAAACATTAGTCTGTTTTAAATTATTTTTAAACAAATGAGGTCTGGTTTGAAGGAGAAATGTCTGTAGTCTTAGACTGTAAAAAGATCAAAATTCTACGATTAATTTTTGGCGAGTTATCGTAATCTGAACATGAAAAGGTCAATATTTTTCCACAAAACATAAAATAAAAAAAAACTCAAGTCCGACGAAGATGAGACATGTCTTACTTTCTTCCCCGCATTTTTCTGCATCTATTGGTATCGGTCTCGACCCCATACCCCCAGCGGTTTCGGAGGAGATAGCGTGACAAGCTTTTGACAGCGGCGGCACCAGTTACTTTTTTTTTAGAATAGAGAGAAACAACATAGATGGCACTGTAAGCGCGAGAAACAACAGTGCACTTTTAGCGCCATCTATGTTGTTTAGATTTTTTCTGTGTAAGCGCCATTTTTATCCTGTTTCAATTTTTTTAAGATGTAGATTTCTGTAACGTCTACTTATGTATCTAATACATTAAAAATGTAGAAATTTTTATTTTTAGTAATGCATTTTATGTATTTACTCTCAAACCTCTTATGTTTAATTTAATGTATTAAACCCTTTTGAACTTTTCATAAATATAGATTTGCTTTTTCTCGAGATTACATGTAAGTAGAAAATTTCCATTTATTGTTATAGGTTTGAATAGTCCTTGAAAGATTTTTCTAATTACTGCCATAAGTAATCAGTAAGTACATGTTTGCATGCATATAAATTTACATTCAAATATCTGTTATAACATATATGGTGTGTAAATGATGGTTAATTTATTAATTTGTAACAGAGAAAACATGTGAACCTTTATTTACCTTTTATAAAAAAAAATTTGATAAAATTGTCATGTTTGTTTTTATTCCTAAATAATGTTTTTGAGTAAGGAAATGACGGTACTTTAGGATTATTCCGTCGACCTGTCAACGCTCGCGAAAATGCGCAAATCCTTTGGCGCCATCATAATGAAAAGCAATTTCCAAAATAAACATTCTAAACACATTAAATTTATTATTAATACAAAAATATTATTAAAACACATTATTAATAAAAAAATCAAAATAAAGTAAAAACCTCTATTTTTTTATAATTTCACATTGAATTATTCTTGAATCTAACCATATATATTATTATCAATCATTTCGGCGGCGAAAAATCCTTGATAGCTTTTAAAGCGCAAATAAGCTAGTCATTATCCTTGTGCAGTCGCCGCCACATAAATTCGTTTAAATACAAATCCAAGTGTTTTCGGGTAGTTCCGCGGTGTTTCTTGTTTCGCCATTTTGCCACACCCCACAATCGTTCTATATTTTGTGTATGTGCACCAGTTTCAGGATCCACAAAATTATATCGGTGATTCACTTTAAAGTGTTGGAATACCGCTGCTTCCAATTCATCAGTTTTGTAACTTTTCCACGAGTCTGAGAAAATTGTAGTTCCTTCTACAATGTTGTTCCTAATTTCAGCCATGAGAGTTGCTGCATTTCGATTGGGAACCTTTACGATGAAACACTCGTTGGTCTCTCTGCACAGTCCCCCAAATATCCATTGTTTTGGAAGAATACGACCGACTTGGTTTTTGCGCTATGTAAAAAGGCTCTCATCTATCTCTACAATTTTGTTCGGACCTCCTATTTGTTTCGAATCACGTTGTAGAAGGCTATGAGTGCACACTTCCCTCATATAATTGTTCCAATCAACAATTGTCTTTCCTGTCAAATCCAGCTGTTTTTCTCCCCATTCAGTTGATGTTAATTCATGCGACCAGCAGTAAATAAACCGGAGGGCAGTCACAAACGGGTGTTTTGAGCCCTCCAACCACGTGCCTTTTCGAATAGCTACTCGTTTATCGCACTCCTTTACACTGCATCGCCATTGCTTATCAGTTTTGATATACAACGCCATATCGTGGCCATTCACGCACATTTTCTTAGAAGAAATGATTCCATACTCTTGAAAATATGCCACTGCACTCTCTTCGGTGCTAGGCAAATCCCAAATTCGAATCATTTTGCAGCGAAGTAAAAAAAAAAACAGTATATTTCAACACGCTAAAGAACACTAAGGGCCTGTTCACGTAGGAGTCCGGTAGCGGAGCGTTCAAGTATTGAAATATATTTAACCAATGACAAACTTCCAAACGATTAGCAACGAAATTTTTAACGCCTATGATTGGTTTATTTTCGTCTCAACGACATCTTTCCTTTAACGCTCCACTACCGGACTCCTATGTGAACAGGCCCTTACTCGCATAGTCAAGGATTACACAGTAAATGTGATAAAATTTGAGGTTATTAACGCAAAAGCTACCTTTTGGCGATAATATCGGGTTTGGCGAAAATGGTCGACGGGATAATCCCAAAGTACCGAAATGACATATAGATATGATTTTAATTTAAGCATGAAACAGTCAATCATTTCATATGAATTCTGTTTGTTGGTTCACTTGACGAAGAGTTTAGTTGTATCTAATGACATTGGTCTAGAGTAGGGGTCTTCAACCTTTCACGTTCGCAGGCCACAGCAATAAATTGGCAAAGTTCCGTAGGCTATACATATGTGAAATAAGTAGTATAGACAGAGGAAAAAATGTATTATTAGCAAACAAGCTTCAGCCTTTGAGATTATCTCTTGATTAGCTTTTTATAGCATGATGATGGAGGATTAATTCCTATAAAACACGTCACTGAAGTTTTGTGTGTATGGTGTGTTTTAAAAAGAAGTTGTAGCTTTATAACTATTATTAATTAAAAACTGTTTTATTATTTTCTATAAACAACAGAAAATGAGATGAAACAGTATATTTTGTACTTTATATTGGATGAAGCAGAATGAATGCAAAGGGACAAAACATACATGAGGTTCTGGAGAGAAATAGCCTTTGTATGCTGCTTTTGGTATTAATTTCATACTGAGATTCTGAATACAGTTACCAGTTTATTAATTTAATAAACCTATGTGTTGTGGGCTACTTTTCCCCGCATATTCTTTTTTGTCTGAGAGAATTTGCCGTTCTAAGGTTTTTTTCAAATGTATATCGAACTTTCGTTTTGCCTGATCGAAATATTTTGGTTGGCCACGGGTAGAAGACCCCTAGTCTAGTGGGTACCTGGAGAATGTTGGTTTGGTGCCTTTTTTTTTCTTCTTTTTTTGCAGGTTGATATGCTTTCTAATATCCTTCAATTCAGAGTTGTAAGTTTTTTTTCATTCTATTATGTACACTCATTGAAGCGAAATGTTCGAAATCCAGGGGTATCTAACTAATCTAAAATCAATGGTTGCATCGATAAATGAAATGAATGATCTAACAAGAGATCTACAGACGACACTGAATTTATTTACAAATTTACAACACTTAAAGGTCTACAAAAATGCCACTAATCTAAGAGCCATGTTTACATGGCGAAGTCACAGTTTCATCTGTCCAAAATTCTAAACACGGTGGGGGCGCTGCAATCGACGTCAACACATTTCGTCACACTCCCCACCTGAACTCCATGAGTTCACTCTTTATTTATACATCCATACAAGTCTACAGTGTGGTTCAGTTAGTCAAACTTCAATTCTAAATATTTAACACATGAATGTTAAATTCAAATCAAATAATCAAAAATGAATCATTATAAACAAATTGCAAATTAAAGTTTTAAATTAAGAAAGGTTAAATCAACAAACTAAATTTTAAGTTCACTAAATAAAGAAGAAGAATAACAATCAAATATAAAATAATGAAAATACTTACAGTTACTTACTACTACAAATTCTTACAAATTAAAAAACGTTCTTGAATATCTACTAGAATTAAAACACAAATAAGACAAATTAATCAACTAAATAAAGAAATTACTAAATACTCAAAAGTTCAAAAATTGTTCTGATTAAATAGATGCTGGAACAAAGTTTAAAAGTCTAAAGTTCGTTCACTTCGAGTGGGTACAAAAGTTGTATGGGCTTTCTAAACAGTCCCTTTGAGGTTTTCACCATACAAGCCCGAACATGTCCATCTCTTCCAGGAAAAGATTCATGAATGACACCTAAGTCCCACAGGAGTTTGGACTTCGATGTTCCGTCAATCAGGACAACTTGCCCAATTTTCATATCCTTAGAGGATTCAGTAGTTTTGAATTGGTACGCAGTTTTCAAATTCAGTAAGTACTGATTCTTCCATTTCTTCCAGATTTGTTTGAGAAGTTGTGTTTGGTACATCTTTCTTCTAGTTAAACCTTCTCTAGATGTATTTTCTAGTTCTATGAAGTTTATTGGAAATTCATTTTCATTTCTTCCAAAGTTTAAGAAATGAGACGGTGTTAAAGGCGAAGGTTCGTTTAAACAATCGTTAGCGTACGTCAATGGTCTCATGTTCACAACTACTTCTACTTCTGCCAGAACAGTAGATAATTCTTCAAAGTTCAATAAAGCGCGACCTAGTACTTTTCTCAACGGTTCTTTCACTGACCTTACCAAACGTTCATAGAACCCTCCCCACCATGGGGATCGTTCCGCAATAAATTTCCATGTAATGCCCTGTGAAGAAAGGTAATCTCGTAGCTCATGGTTCAATAATATTTTGGAAATGTTTCGCAGTTCTCTACTGGCCCTTTTAAATGCTTTCGCATTATCAGAGTATACGATGGAACAATTTCCTCTTCTAGCGACAAATCTTCTAAAAGCCAGCAAAAAACATTTAGTCGACATCGCGGTCACCAATTCTAAGTGTATCGCTCTGGTGACAGCGCAAGTGAAAAGTGCTATGTAAGACTTCACTGTTCCCGTTTCATTTTTTACATAAATCGGTCCGGCGAAATCAACGCCGCAAATGTTAAAAGGAGGCGTTTGAGATATTCGATCTTTGGGTAAAGGGGCTGTTATTTGGTCAGCAGGTTTTGCCGAATACTTCCTACAAATCAAGCAATTGCCAATAATCTTTTTTACTAATTGTCGTCCCTTAGGAACCCAAAATTTTTTCCTCATCTTTGTTAGCGTCAAGGATACACCGCTATGCATTACCTTTTCGTGTTCTCTTTTCACCAACAATTCCGTGAACCTCGAAGTTTTAGGGAGTAGGATCGGTTGTTTTTCATCAAAGGAGAGGTCTGATTCGGTGAGCCTGCCCTTTATTCTAAGTACTTTCCTGGAGTCTAAAAATGGTACTAATGAGCAGATATACGAATCAGATTTTACTTTTTGATCATTTTCTAAGCCTGAAATTTCTGAACTAAAGAATTCCCTTTGCGTGTTTCGAATCCAAAACTCTTCAGCTAACTGTATTTCTTCAGCTGTCAGAGGTCCACGATTTTTAACGGAGTTTTTAAGATTTGTCAAAAATCTCTTCACCCAAGCTGTAACTCTTAAAAGTCTTCTGAGAGTGCTATATTTCGAAATGTCGATAAGTATGTCGTTGGTCACTGCACACCCGAACTGGTATACTTCATTGCTGGTTTTTCGATATTCTAGGTCTTCATCGTCAAATTTCTTCTCATTTTCCTGTTCTGGCCAGTTTTCTTCAGACATCTTAAGAAAGTGTGGTCCTTCCAACCAAATTGAACCTCTCAAAGTAGAAATATTGGCTCCTCTTGAGGCTAAATCTGCTGGGTTTACTTTGCCAGGACAAAAATGCCAATTTACTGGTGATGTCAATTTGTTTATTTCTTCAAGGCGATTCTTCACGAAGGGCTTAAACTTCTTAGGCACACCTTTGATCCAGAAAAGGGTGATTTTCGAATCAGTCCAAAAATGAGTCTTGCTTTGAATCTCAAACCTGGGATTCATCCTCAAAGCCTTGATGATATGGTTACTCAATCTGGCTGAAAGGAGAGCACCCATCAATTCTAGTCTGGGTAATGTTAATGTTTTTAGAGGTGCTACTCTGGTTTTGGAGGCCACCAAGATAGATTGAATTCTATTGTCAGTGTAAGTTATGCGTAAATAAGCAACACTGCCATATGCTTTCTTGCTTGCGTCGGAAAAACAGTGCAATTCGACTGTTTCAACGTTGTCTAAATGACTCGAAAAATAATATCTGGGAATTTTGAATTCCTTTAAACAAGAGATTTCCTTACACCAGTTTTCCCAAGCGGAATTTAAATCATCTGGTAGTCTATCGTCCCAGTGCAATGAACGCGTCCAAATCTCTTGCATCAAGCATTTTGCTTTCAATACGAATGGTCCCAAGAAACCTACGGGATCAAATATTCTGCCAATAACTTGAAGAAGAAATCGCTTAGTGTTTTCTCTTTTTGACAGAAATGTCGTCAAGTCTTCAATATCAAAATAAAGAATGTCCTCATCTTTATCCCATGCCATCCCTAATACTTTGAAGGGAGGTTTTGCTGCATCAAAGTCTTTTTGAGTTTCCTCTGTAGTGATACCCTCCTTAACCCACAAATTTTGTAGTATTTTCGAATTGTTTTGCCACTTATGTAAAATCATTCTCGCATCTTTAAAAATATTAATGCATTCCAAGGAAGTTTTAAATGCGTGTTCTACGTCTGAATGACCACCAATAATATCATCTACGTATACGCTGTTGTTTAGGATTTCGTATGTTTCGGGATATACTGTTTCAAACTGTTTCAAATGGTGTCGAATTGTTGCTGCGAGAAGAAAGGGGCTACTGTTTACTCCAAACAATACGCGTGTAAATCTATAAATTGTAGGTGGTTTCAAATCAGAGGTTAGATCATCTGCGAAAAAAAACCTTGTAACATCCCTATCCTCCTCATCAATTTCTATTTGGAGGAAGGCTTGTTTTATATCTGCTGTGAAAGCAACTGGGTGGAGTCTAAAGGATAGAAATAGTTGAACCATATCAGGGAGCAAATTGGGTCCAACATGCAGGCAATCATTCAAAGACATTTCACTGGGAAGATGCGATGAAGCATCAAAGACGATGCGGAGTTTACTGGTTGTTCTATCGTTACGAATAACTTCCCTATGGGGTAAATAGAATTTAATTTGGTTTTTATCTTCATCAATCTTCTGTACGGGCTCTATAATATTTTGTTCTAAATAGTCATCTAAAACAGATTTATACGAATTAAAAAGATCAGGATCGTTACGAAGTCTGAGTTTAAGTTGTGAAAAACGTTTCTCCGCGACCACTCTGTTGTCCTGTAATTTATACTTCAGATCCGACCTCCAGGGCAATTTTACCTTGTAACGGGAATTTTCATATTTAATTTCGGATTCAAATTTCTTCAAAATATCGTCTTTTGTAGTATCAACAGTTTCATTTTCTGGATTAACCCCTAATCCTTCGAGCGTCCAAAATTTTTGCAATTGGTCCGAAATTGATTTCTCTTCCACTATAATGTTTAGGGCTACGGAAGATTCTAGAGCATTATCAGTTTTTCCCTGTACACACCATCCAAATATTGTTTCAGTGGCTACAAGGGTTTTGTCTAATCTTTCCAAATTTCCCGTTGCTATACTATAGTAATAGTCGGTTCCTATGAGAATGTCTATACCACCTTTGAATTCAGCTGAGTCAGCCAGTTGTAAATCTTTCAATTTTGACAATATTTTTTCCGATTTTAAGTTTGCGGGAGGCAATTCTGAGCTTGTTATCTGATGCATCACAAGTGCTTCTATTTGAATATTAGAATTTTCCTTTTCTCTATTTTCCAATTTTAGACTTACCACATCAAATGTTTGTTGAATGGGTTGTTTACCGCCAAAAGTATAGACTGACAAAGTCTCTTTTCTAATTATTGGGAGTTTTAATTTGCGCGAAATATTTTCATTTATAAAAGATCGCATAGATCCACAGTCAAGTAAAAGCCTTGCTTGTATTATGCGAGATCTGTGTCTAATTTTAACACCGCATGTTTGCAACAAAATCGAGGGTGTTTTCAAATGCGAAATCGCAGTAAAAGCCTGCGTCTCAGCGGCCTTCTCTTTCTCTTTGAGCTTTTTTTCGAGTTGGAAACAAATCTCTGAATTATGACTCTTTTTACATTCCGAACAAGATTGCTTTGAAACGCAGTCTTTAATCCTGTGCTTGGGCATTAAGCAAAGTAAACATCTGCCCTGTTTAAATAAAATGTCTCTTTTATCAACAACACTAACAGATTCGCAAATTTGACTTTTGTGGGTATGTTTTTCTTGTTTACAGAATATGCAGTAATCATCTGAATTATTTTGAGATTCGATTTTCGCTGGCGCCATCAATTGGGCTGCACTTGTAAACACTTTGTTTTTGTAATGTCTCACTGAGAGAGACGGTCTAGAGTCATTTACACTTTGCGCTCTTTCGAATGGGGGGGAAAGAAGAATATTTCTCTCTCTACATTCAAGTTCTGTGCGAACGAATTCCAGAAGCGTTTCTATGTTGTAAAGAGAAGAAAAGTTTGGATTTTTGCGATTGAATTCTAATGTCAAATCTTGGGGTAAAATTTTATACAACACCGGGATCAACATATTGCTATAAGAATTGGGTTGCACTTCCAGTGATTTCAAACTGCGTACGTGCATTTCAATATTGTCGTACAATTTTCTAAGTTTCGAGATGTCACTGGATTTGATAACAGGAGTTAAATTTAGTAATTTTGTCATATGTAAATTTATGGTTAATTCACGTCTCCCAAATCTGTTCTCTAGTAATTTAATGGCTTCGTCATAATTATCATCGGACACGGCAAACCCTTCTATTGCGTTCAACGCTGCTCCCCCGAGAAAGGAGCGTAAATAATTGAATTTTTCAATTTTGGATAGTGAATTGTTATTGTCAATCGATACTTTAAATGAACCAAAGAAATCTGTCCATTTCATGTAATCGCCATAATATTTCGGCATAACCAACTCTGGCAGACGAACTACTTTATTTTGTGGTTTCGCGTCTTCGGAATCGTTGTCGTTTACAGTAGCAGCTATATTTGGTTTACTATTTTTTAATCTTCTATTAATTTTAAATTTCCATAAAATAACTTTATCCTTATAATCTCCTACAGCGGAAAGTTCTGATTCGAGATCTTTAGTTTCAACAAGTGGTTCAATAGCGGCATCAATTTCTTTTAGTTCGTCATATTTATTTGTCAATAGTTCTAAGTTTTCTTCTAAGATCGATTCATCCACAGTTTCCTTTCCAAATTCTGTTTCAGTGTTCTTTAAAACTTTGGAAACTGCAGATCTAATAATTTTCCGTTTTGCTTTCAGTTTTGTAAGTTCGTCCGCCATAATTAATTAAATAATTTAAACGATCTTACCGTGAGCAGTCTTCGCACTTAAATGTGCTAATCCAAAATGATCTATTTGTCTATTGAGTTCAAATACTAGTAGTTCTAAATAAAATTCCGGTGGCCATGCACCATGAAGCGAAATGTTCGAAATCCAGGGGTATCTAACTAATCTAAAATCAATGGTTGCATCGATAAATGAAATGAATGATCTAACAAGAGATCTACAGACGACACTGAATTTATTTACAAATTTACAACACTTAAAGGTCTACAAAAATGCCACTAATCTAAGAGCCATGTTTACATGGCGAAGTCACAGTTTCATCTGTCCAAAATTCTAAACACGGTGGGGGCGCTGCAATCGACGTCAACACATTTCGTCACACTCATAGACAAAAAAATTAGCGCACCAAGAAATAATTGCGGGATCGTAACGAAACTTGCAATGAAGGTACATGTCGGGGAGATATGCAAATGATTAGAAATGCAGCGTGATTGCGCATTACGTATAGCCGGTAGAAGGCGTTGAACATCGTACTTTGTGGAGTATAAAACAGGTAACCAAAGCTTGTTTGAGTGTGCTGAATCATTTACAAAGGAAGAGCTGAGATAGACATGTCATTACGCCGTGTTCGAAGACAATATAAGCAGCTGTCGCAGTTTGAGAGGGGGAGAATCGTCGGGATGATGGAAGCTGGGTGGTCAGCTAGGCGAGTAGCTCGTCAATTAGGCCGCTCTGATTGTGTTGTGAGGAGGTGTTGGGACCAGTGGACCCGAGAGATGTCATGTACACGAAGACTAGGCTCAGGACGCCCTCGACAGACCAGTCGTCGAGAAGACCGCCACATCGTAAGAAATGCACGCGTACAGCCAACTGCTTCATCGGCCGCCATCCAGGCACAGGTAGCACCTTCACTAGGGGCCTCTGTGTCTTCTCGAACCATACGAAGGCGCCTGGCTGAAGGACAGTTGGTATCGCGGCTCCCATTACGTGTGCAACCCGTGACGCCCACCCATCGACGCCTCCGTTTGGAGTTTTGCCGCTCACGAGGAAACTGGATTGCAGCGGAATGGAACCAGGTCGTCTTTAGCGACGAATCCAGATTCAATCTCGGCAGTGATGACAATCGTGTTCGTGTGTGGAGAGCCCGTGGTGAACGCTTCAATCCTGCCTTTGCTGTACAGCGACACATCGCTCCCACAGCTGGTGTGATGGTAGGGGGTGCCATTGCCTACAATAGACGGTCACCCCTAGTATTGTTCCGTGGCACCATGACAGCCCAGCGGTATGTTCATGAAATCCTGCAACCACGTGTGGTGCCACTCATGCAACGGCTCCCAGGAGCCATTTTTTAACAAGACAATGCTCGACCTCATACGGCAAGGGTGTCACAAGACTGTCTCCGCACTGTTACTACCCTTCCTTGGCCTGCCCGATCCCCAGATTTGTCTCCAATAGAGCATATCTGGGATCATTCGGGACGACGAGTTGGGCATCCCACGAGTTTGAACGAACTAGAGGCAAGGTTACAGCAAATATGGAACGAAATGTCTCAAGACATCATACAGAACTTGTATGACTCAATGCCTGATCGTATCGCATCGTGCATTCGCGCTAGAGGGGGTCCAACGGAGTATTAACTCCTCCGTTCTTTTGCCTTTTTCTCTGAAATAAATTATCCTTTTTCTTTGATTTTCTTATCATTTACTTATATCAAAGTAGTCATTACGTATGTAAAATTTCGTTTCATTTTGACGACTCCTTCTTGGTGCGCTAATTTTTTTGTCCATGAGTGTATATATTGCTCTTCAGATAAATGTATAGGGAGATGAGTCAAATGACTGTACCTGCACAGTCATCTCTGTGAAACAAGAGATCCATCAATATAAACGGGTTAAATTTCGATTCATTGTGTTATTAGCAATTCTTTAAAAAATAATGAGTGTATGGTAATATTTTTTAATAGGTTTGTTTCTATGTAGTAATTTGTTCTGTTTGTTTATTTATCTTTTCTCTTATGCTTAATTAATATTCTTTGAACTTTAACTGCTTTTTTTTGTCATTCAAAGGATAATTTCATTATATTTTATCAATTCTTCAAAAAATCAGTGTGTTGGTAATATTTTTATATAAGTTTTAATTTTGTGTATACTGTGTAGTGAATTGTACTGATATTTGTTGTTTAGCATTTCTTTGGTGTATTTAGTTATATACTTAGTTGATATACTTAGTTAATTATGATAAATAAAATTAGCTATTCAAAATTTTATACATTATTCAATATTTTAAAAATGGAATAAAATTCAGTTGAAAATAATACTACTACTAAGATTACATTATCTATACTAATAAAGGGACAAGTGGATGTCGAAAGATCACGTGACCGTAACTCATCCGGGCTGGCCACTCCTCGAAAAAAAATGGCCGACAAATATACAGGAAAATCGGTGTATTTTTTTTCTCATGAAAGTACATAAATGTTACATATTTGGAAAGAGCTTCGAAAACTGATAATTTTTTCTGCGTACACTTATTCTGTTAATTCAATAGTTTTAGAGATATTTTCATTCTAAAATCACCCACTGCTGAAAAACCAAATCATATGGAGCAGTGGTGCTGCGATCTGTCGGCATCGACGGGAATGAAAATTGAAAGGAATCAATTCACTTGAATTTAATACATTTGTAGGCTTTTTTTTTCTTTTGTGGGGCCCGAAGTACATAAATATGTTACACGGATGGCTTGAGCGTAGCTAGGCGAAGCCCGGCTAGTATTATATAAATGCATCTATATACGTGCAGATATCATAAATATTTTAAAGACTTCTGGTTATATTGTTAAAGCTCTTTTTTTTTCTTCTCATATGATCATTTATTACAACCATTTATAGTAAAATCTACTGTATTAACCCTTCCCCCCCCGAATGCTTCCAGAGATTGTATGTATGTGTATGCATGTGTATTGTATGTAAAGATTTGTATGTATGTGTATATATGCACTGAATGGCCGATTTATTATTTCCACCTGACAGTTTTATGTAAATCAGCTATAACATCAAGCTGTTGCTGCTAGAGGGTCAAATTTGTACAAAATGTCGTTGGTTGATGATTGTTAAGAGAGTTGAAGCATATTGCTTGTGAAGGAATAGGTAAAAAATATAAATTACTGGACTCTTGAGTGATGGATGATTGTGTGTGCTAGAAGCAGTGAATATCACTAGAAGTGCTTCAAATGGGATGTGTTTGAGAACAGCTGTTCATGTTTACAAAGAGTAGACTACCATACAAAAAGCTTTGTCTCTGTGTAAGGTGTGTGACCATCGCTGGTTACTGGATGCATGAGTTTTTCTAATTATATAAATTTCCATAAGGTGCTCAAAATGTACTCTATTGCTGTTGCCTAGAGCGCCTGCCTTGTTTTTTTCCTTCCTGAGCTTGATCAACAAACCACATATTTCATGGCACTTACAGTACTCAGGTCAAAGAAAAGAATAACAGGTAATTTTTAAATATCAGTCAACAAATCTTTTTTTCATATTTTTTCTATAATTTTTTTTATATATGTTATCAGCCTGATTTTGTAATTGTTCGTAAATAAAAATTCTTCAGTTTGTGTGTTTATGTATATGTTTATGTTTCCTGCCTTGTTTTCATGTGTACACCAGACTGGGGTCTGAGACAGTCGTCAGCTCCAGGTACCTTAGAAACAACAACAGTTCTCGAAATTTGTTTTTGTCAAACGGTGCTAGATTGCAAATCACAATTCATTTTCATATAATGTTCACAAACTTTTTTCCTCTACTTCTATATGTTAATTTATTCTTTTCTTAATATTCCTTATCACAGCTAAACGATTTTGTCATGCAGACTCATATTAACTATAATAACATCTTTATATCAATATTCCTGTGGTTATGAAGTATTTTTATTTTACTGTTATAGTTCTCTATATAAACTGTATATTTTTTATGAATCGTCAAGGTTTAAACCAAATGAAAAATACTTGTTAATTTCTACTGTTTTCTATAAATTGCAGCATCTTAATAGCATTTCTTTAGCTCCAAAAACATCTATTATAATTAATGTCTATGCAAGGCTTCTTTTGTACTTCATTTAAATAGATAAAAAGTATCTCACTAACATAAAAGTCAGATGAATGCTTGTTGAATGCTGCTATGATAAAAGTAAAGCAGTATTTACCGAGTGCTTTTTTGGCTATGAAGAGTTTTATGAAGATTTATATATATTTTATAAATTACAATTTTTATCTTTATTTTAATCAAATGTTTATGCTACAGAGTTATGAAAAGGTGTTTTTAATATCTTATGTAAAGGGTAAGGTGAATCAACGATGTTGTAATGCGTCCTGCCTCTATAGATCTAGACACAAAGCAGAGACTCCATCAGAAGGCTTTTTTAAATACATTTATTCGGACAACACGATTCAGTAAGCCGCTCGGCACAGCGCGTCCGACCTGCGAGAGATTTTTCTCCTCGACTCACATCTGACAGCTCGCATTTCCCCAAAGAAGGGGGAAAGAAGTGATGTCACGTGGTTCGCCTCTCGCAGATTGGAGCGGGAACACTACATGTCTATGTTCATTACTTCTTCGTGATGTAGGAAGAGAAAGCAGTGAAAATTTTCTTTTTATTGGGATGTATAGATTTGGTCATAATGCGAAAAAGGACTTAAAAGTAAAGAATAGATAAGAAACAGATTTTTTTTTATCAGAAAATTTTTATTTTTTCTCTTCAAAAATTATATCATTTCTCATCAAAATTAGTTTTTGTCAGTTAAAAAAAAATTACTTTGAACACCTTTTTAACAATGACTTTTCCCTATAAAGTTGAATAGTTTTTGCCTAATTCTAAAATGTTTCGGTATAAATCTATGATGGCAAATTTTTCTCAAGAATATTAGCAAAAATACTGTCCATCTTTCAAATGACGTAATCCCTTTATTGTTACGTCAAAATTTTGCATCATCTCACGTCCATTCGTCTTTTTAAATTTTTAACTAACGAAGAAATTAAGTCATATTTAAAAGATCACGGAGGTTTTCTAATTGGCATGAACGATGCTATACTTCTAGATTCGTAACCATTAAGAAGGAACGCGAGATAACATAAACAAATATTTTATGTAAAAGTTTGGGGAAATGAAGCGATAAACCACATAATATATTTACCCTATATCTTGATGTTTTAGGGGGAAAAAAGGCGAGGAATTGCCAAATATGACAAACCAGCTATAAGTTGGCATTCTCCATTTTCTGCTCCAAGTTCCTGAGCATGCGCATATGTGTACATTTCAAAGAGCCGTTACGCGTGGCAGATGCTCGTTTCCAAGCAAGCAAAACATCGTTTCCAAGCAATACAAAAACTTGTTGCCAAAAGCAACTTCATTTTACCTTCGTGGCTTGAATTCTCCATAATGTATTTAGAGGTTGGCAACATTGAGGACTTCAAGAATGTTTGTATATGTTTGATCATGCTCACCATGTGCGCGGACCTGCAAAGGTAGCCGGCATAATTTGTATCACTAAGGGCATACTTGTATGTTTCGAAGTTGACGAAAATTTTGATTAATGCAATAATATACTGATAGAAAGCTTGCGAAATCATTGTTATTGTTTGAACTTACATTGCTGTAAAAGTTTTCATAATGCCATTAGAAATTGATGAAGATATACCTAAAAAGCCCTCTATGCGGGCAGTCCAAACCCGTCAATATGGGGTCCCTAAGGAAATGCAGTATAAGGTATAGTATAAAATTGTCATGGTAAAGTAAGCAGGTATCAGAATTTTATATGACGAAGCGGATTCCGCTTTCATCTGAAGAATTTAGAATTGAATATTCTTGTCTGCCTGTTCTGTTGTACACAATGTCATATTGTTGTCGACGCTTATCATTGCTTGAGACCATTACCTATTGCAAAGGAAGGAAGGATACACCTACGCACCTACGTTAGCGAAAAGTTGGCGTCAAAAATTTTTTTTACGCAAACGCACCTCCGTGTCGTAAACTTTTCTCAATTCCGCACACCTGTTTAGTCTTAAAGTGCTAAATGTAAACAAAAAAAAAAATCGATAGCGACCAAGAAATAACAAATAAGTTGAAAATAAACTTACTGCTGGATGTATTAAACTTTCAAAAACATTACAGAAATAACCAGCCGCTTATTTGTAGCCATAAACGCAAATTCTGCACACACACACATATTACACACCTTCCCCATAAAATACAAATTAAACAACAACCTCAGTTCAATCATGTTACTCATTTTGCCACAAACTACACTCTAGAAGACACAAAACATTTCACTTGAAAGGGGGAAAATCCATGAATCTAATTTCGGGAAAAGGAAATGACCGCTGGCTGTATTAAACTTCCCAAAACATTACAGAAATCTCCAGCTAACCTTAGTTAGCAAATAAATTTCCTACATTACAAAACAGCAATAATGCATGCGAGAAAAAAAACCATAGCAAAAATAAACAAACAAAATACAAAACATACTCAACCCTTCTCCAATGTTAAAAAATTAAGAAAACAATCAAAATTATAAATCTCATTACTTATTATTAAATTTAAACCCTCAATCTAATTACTGCCATAACCGCACATGACTAAATGCCCCCCCCCCCCAAAAAAAAGCCAAAATTGCATGATTACTATGCTGTACACAAAATCGCCAACTCGGCAGGGAGGTGTGTCTGACAAAGCTGTACCATCTAGTGATTCATTTGATGGTTTTAGCTTTACTATTTAAAAAAATTAACTGTAAGGAAAGCATGTAGGTTAAATGGATAGGCTGAGGCTTGTGACCATCTGCAAGTTTGGCAGAGAAATGCAAATTGTATAATCACGAGCGGGGCCCGATTTAGAAAATTCTTGACTATAGGCACAACTTGGGATGGGCCCCCCCCCCCCTAGCACTGATGTGGGTGTAAAATTTCCAAAATTGACACCAAAAAAAAATTAATCATGAATCATTGTGAAAGTATCATTTTAACAAGAATTGGCTATTTGAAGCATAGAAGCCTAGAACATTATCAAATAACAAAAAGCAATACGACATATTAACTTCATCATTAAAACACCAATACAATGCAACCAGAAAAACTTAATCCCTTATATACACTATAACATACATATGATGAACTATACATATAACTATACATATGATGAACCAATAATCAATCAAATTTGAACGTATATATAAAAAAATTGCTATTAACCCATTAATGCCTATTGGTACGAAAACATACCAGCTTAAGAATAATTATTTTTCTCTGCACTAAATGTGTCTAGTTGTCCAATATTATTCATGTGCTTCAAGAATAGTTCACTGATAGCGGGAAAAATAGATTTTCCGCCATTTGCTCTCAAGTTCTTGTTGTTATTTGACGTTATACTCAGGTGAAAGCGTCGTGAAACAAAATGCCTCTGACATCACATAGAAAATACTAAGTTTAGAGTTTTAGATATATCTCAAAATTATACATTGACTATTAATCACTATTATAAAAGTATATTTTATAAATTCATGCCACTCGAAAGTCATGTTTTGCTTTGTATTATAAAATATAAAAACTTATATATCGTTGGTATGAAACCGTACCAACCGGCTAATGTATAGTCAAGTTTGAATTAAAATCTGAAATCTTTCACGTTTAAATTAAAATCTAAAATCTTTCACGTTTGAATTAGAATTTTTTTAAATAATATTTTGAATTAAATCATTGTTATAAAAGTTTATTTTATAAATTGTTGCCCCTTGAAAGTCATGCTTTTATGCTGTTGGTATAAAATTTTGAGTGTAGAGGAGTCTATAATTCCATATTTCGGGCACCACGGACTAAAACAATTCATAAGAGGTAAGCCAATACGTTTTGGCTTCAAACTTTGGACTCTGTGTTCTTCTAATGGACATTTATTGCATGCTGAACCTTATTGTGGAGCATCTACAAAATTATCAAAATCTGATTTAGGCCAAGGTGCCTATGTTGTTCTTGTGTTACTAGACAAATGCGAGATCCCACCTGGAACACATGTTGTCATGGACAACTTATTTACTAGCATTCCCTTGCTGAAAGAGCTATCGAAAAGAGGCATAACCGGAACCTTGAGAGAAAACAGGCTGAAAAATACTCCTTTATCATCCAAAGAAATCTTGAAAAAGTTGGCAAGGGGGACATATGAATATATATGTCATGAAGATATCAGTATCGTCAAATGGAATGACAATAAAGTTGTTACTGTTGAAAGTAACAAAGTTTCTACAAAACCTATTGCATCTGCTACTCGATGGATTGCCGCAGATAAAAAGCAAATTAATGTTTCCATGCCACAACAGCTAAAAATTTATACTAAGCATATGGGTGGTGTCGACCTTGTTGATCAAGCTGTGGCAAATTATCACGTAAGAATTCGTTCTAAAAAGATGGAAACTGTATAAAATGAAAAATGATATTGATGAAATCCCACTTCTTGAGTTCGTACAAAAATGCGCACGGAAACAGTTAGGCACTTATGGAACATTGCCTAGAGGGCCAGGTAAGCCAATTTCATTTAGGCATAAAGTGGCCTTGCAAATAAGATTTGACAAGAATAGTCACTGGTAAATCAGATCAGATCAAGAACATACCCATTGCAAGAACTGTTCCGGTAGAAGCAGCTACAAGTGCGAAAAGTGTAATGTGCCACTGCATCCTCAGTGCCATAAAAACTATCATGTTTGCACTCAATAGACATTTTATTGTTTTATTCTGTGAGAAAATCATCAAACGTGCTTTTCATTTAATTGTGGTATTCCCGATTTTGTTATTATTTTCATTAATAAATAAATTTAATATTAGCTTTTATTCTCGATGTGTACTACACACGTACGCCGATTGGTACGAAAACGTACCAGTAAAAAAAACATAGATAAAGTGCAACGAAAAATATAATTTTAGTATAATACATATTAATAGACTTAAAACATACACATATGAGAGAAGTAACAAAAATGGTTAAAGAAAACGAAGTCGGCATTAATGGGTTAAAAAAGTTAAAATTTAAAAAAAAAATTTAATTGGCAATTTTTTTTTTCCCCTTTTAAAATAAAAAAAATTTTTTTTGGGGGGGGCCTCCAACATTTAGGGGCCCGTACGCCCGGGCCTACCAGGCCTAATGGAAAATCATGGCCTGATCATAAGACAGAAATGTTACCAAGTAAAAATGGAATAATTTAAAAAAATAAAAAATTGTCATTACTCAATGTACATTTATTCTGCTTAAGTATGTGTAATTTATATTAATCATTACAGATATATAGTTAATACTTGAATTGAATATTTTAATTGTATTATTAAGAAATATTTTATACTGGCCACTGTTACCTTGTACTGAACAGAGTATAACATAGCATAGCAAAAATAAAGGCAATATACTTTGAAGGATTCCAGAAAACACATTTGATTAGTGTTACAGTTGATAGAATTATTAAGATAATTAGCTTTCTTATGCATCAAGAATTACTCAACCTTATCTTCGTAGCATTACTGAAACTCAAAATATCTGATTTTTTCTAATAGATGTGTTTTTATTCTTTATGTAAGTTTAAGCACCATTATGTAATTATGATGTATAACTTTTTTTTATTATTAGGTGATTCGGGATATTAGTCGAGCACATGTAGATTCATTTAATTTCATGCTGAAGGATGGTCTTCGTTCTGTGATTCCGGTGAGTAAACATATTTAATTTTATTGTTTATTTATATTTCTGGGTTGTGATGTATTTATTAAGTTTGAAATATTATTTTTTCAAAATATGTACTTTTTTCTGGAAGATAAAATAGATTTTAAGTTTAATTTGAATGTAAAATGTTTAATGAATGTTTAACAGCATTCATAGTAAAACAGATATGAGTCAATCCATTTCAAGTGGTCCAGCACTGTCTGCTTGACTGTTTTAAAAAAAAATCTGACATTTTCTATACAGCAACCCTAACATGATAGAAGTTTAAAATGACTATTATTTTAATTTTATTATTTTTTGTTTGTGCATGTTTGTTTCATTGTGTGCAGTAATTTGCGTACATTTAAGGGTTCATGGAATTGCAAATATCTCATCTTTTATTTTTCCAATCCAAATGGAGTTGAAAGCAATTTATTCAGGATAAAATGGGCTAAATGTCTGATAACAGAATAGTTTCCAAAGATAAATCCTTATTTGTGAAATTTTAGTGTAAAGCTTAAGATTTTTCCCCCAAAATCTGTCCGTTTAGAAGAGGAAGTTTTTCTAGGAAGGAAAATTGTCAATATGATACAATTTTTTTTCTTGTAGGCAGAAAGTACTGGTAATCACATGTCAAGTTTCATATCTGAGACCTACTTCGTTAAAAAAAAAATTTCAAGAATCGCACTTTTAAGGCTTTGATATCTCTGGTGGAGCACGAGATAAAAATCTTTATGCCAAAATTTCACTAGTAAGGATTTATTTTTTTTAATTATTCTATTACTAGACTCTTAACCCATTTCATCCTGAACAAATTATTTCTCCATTCCAAATGGAGTTTATAGCAAAAGATGAGAAATTTGCAATTCCATAAATCCATAAATGTGCAAAAATTGCAGTACACAATAAAACAAACTTGACCGCCGTGCACAAACAATAATAAAATTAAAATAATAAGCATTTTAAACTTCCATCATGTGAAACTTGTTGTACGAAAAATTTTAGATTTTATGAAAATGATCAAGCAACCAAAAAATATTTATCTGGTCCACTTTAAATAGATTAACCTGTATTGGGAATATTTTTCTGGATTCCAGCCTCTTTGTTATAAAGCTGTAAGGATTTTTTTTTCCTTTGTGGGATTAAGCATACTTTATTTTAACCATGAAAGTTTGTATTAATTTGTTTCTTTACTTTTTTACCTGGATTATAGGTATTAAAATTCGATGTAATTATTTCAGTGTAATTATCTCTATACTATTGATAAGAAATAAAACAATTTAAATTTTATTTTCATATTTCATGCAATAAATTTCTATTCAAGCAAGAAAGTTAAAAGGAAATAATTATCAAACTTTTTTTATTTAAAAATAAATCATATTGCTATACCTACAGAAAAAAAGCTTTTGGTTGTTTGACCTGGACATTTCAAGTTATATCTCTATCTAAAGTCACATGTAAATAAAGCCATGTTAGCTCTTGAAAACTGCAGCCTGCTACACTGAAAGTCATATTTTCTTAAATAAAGTAAAATTTATAATTAATTTTATGAATTAAAAGCTACTTTTTTTGTAGTATTTATCTTCTGAGCTAACACATTAATGCATAAGATTTGACATCTCCTTTGTGTGATATAGATGCAAAATGGGAAATATTGAGTATAAGGAAGATAGAAAAAGTTTTCCAAAGATGTGCAAAAAAACTATTCTTGTCCAACTAATCTTCTAAGAAATGCTTAAAGAAATCAATATATTGTTGATTTCTTAGTAATTCATAGTTTCTCTGTCAGACTAAGTATAGGAGTTATTGCTTGTTATTTACCATATTTTCAGACCATAAGATGCACCACTTTACATTAAAAAAAAAAAAATAGACTTGGGAGAGAGAATTGAGGAGCATCTTATGGTCCGAAGGTAACATTAAAATAAAATGAATATTTTATTATATATATTTTTTTTATATATTTATTATATATATTATATTTATTTTTTATATATTTATTATATAATTTTTATTTTATCTATATTTATTATATATATTTTATCTTGATTAAATAAGAAATTGAAAATATCTTGAGTTACCTAATAAAATACAAAATATTCTTTTCTAAAAATTTTCCCGTAAATTTGAGGTGTGTCTTATGGTCCAAAAAATACAGCATATTGTTTGTCTATGTTTTTCTTCTAAAATAATGAATTTCTTATTTTCTCAATCATATACTTTTCTTGTTTTAGAACATAAGGCCTTTGGAAATGAGCCTTCCAAATGGGGATCGTCTCAAATTTCAGATACGAGTATGTATTTTATAGTATATTGTTAATTTTCATGCTGATAGAGGGTGTTGAAAGGTGATAGAGTAAAACTCGTACCTTATTGCATAAGATTTGAATCTCATCTATTATATGTATTTCATAATATAATGATGAATTACAAAGAAAGGTACAGATTCCTTATATGTGTTCCAAGCTCGCCAAGCCAATTTTCACGCCAACATTGGCACCGTTTTCGTTTACCCCAGTTCAAGTGGGTAGGACTGGTTCTTAAACCTTGCCCTTAGCACTACTCATCGCTTATTGCAACACAGCTTATTTAATTACCCTTTTTCAGTGAGATAAGCATATAAAGAAATTTATAAATAAATAAAACTTGCTTGTAAATTATCTGGTGATGACTTTTAAATATAAAATCGACATTTATTATTGAAAAACGTCGTTATTAAAGTTACGTTATTAAAATTACATTACATAAAATAATATCCAATTGACAAACCTAATCACTTCAAGTAAAACTAAAAAAAATTCAAATTTAACAATCTAATTCCATCTATTTCAATTTAATATAAATATGCTATATTGCTATATTATGCTGTATATATCTAAAAATATGCTATGTAAAATAAAATATACAAACTAAAGAAAATCAGATTAAAAAATCATACAATTGCCAAGAACATCTGCAAAAACTCGGAACAACAATCAAAGAACTAAATTTTAGCAATCTATTTCAATTTTATATAAATATATATTATACTATATCACAAGCACCTCCACAGAATTAACTTGGCTCCCGACCCTCTTTGTCTCCTGTGTAACAACCAGGAAGAAATAGACATGCTTCACCTTGCTCCTTGCCCTGCTCTACCTTCCGTTTCTTTATGGGAGCGCTATTGGATTGCCAGACATAAGTTGATGGATTAACAGATGTCATTTTTCTATCTTGTCTTGTAATTTTGTCTGTTTGATATCTGTTGTCCTCTATTACTTGCCATTGGAAATAAAATAAAAAAAAATATATACTTTATATATATAAATGTATAAATATGCTATATTGCTCAAGTAAAATATACAAACTAAAGAAAATCAGATTTAAAAAATCGTAATTGCAAAGAACACATGCAAAAACTCGGAACAGAAATCAAAGAACTAAATTTAAGCAATCTATTTCAATTTAATATAAATATATATTATACTATATATAAATGTATAAATATGCTGCTCAAGTAAAATAATATAAGCTAAAGAAAATCAGATTAAAAAATCATACAATTACCAAGAATACAGCAGAAAAAAAATCCATGTACTGACATTTGACCCTTCTGCACCAGCCAACTTACTATCACGGCAACTCTTGTGACATAGCTCATTGAGGCGGCTCTCCTGAGGGGAGTAGAACAAGCCACGCCGCAAGGATTGGCACAAAATCATCTTGGCGAGAATGAAACACATATATGGAATCTTAGCCCAAAGGTATACCTAATTAATATAATAGTAAGTGGTATCTTTACTCAAAAGTTGTCTATAATTCAAAACTAGAGCAAATATTTAGAATATAAAGATCTTAGCTCATCTGAAATTAAAAGCTTATTGGAAGATTAGCATCAACTCCAGAGTTTGTCAAACCATTTAACCCTCTGATGTCTGCAAAAAATGGATGAAAATTGAATAAAAGTTTAGTCATATCTTCAGCCTATTTAAGGCTTGCATTCAGGAGAAAGTGGTTGTTGACTATTTCAGCTCTTTATCTCACCCTGCTAACTTAATTGATAGTCCAGTCAAATTAGGTTTTCATTTCGCATTAAATGAAGGGGTTCTAATTTTTTCAGGAATGTGTAGGGGGTGCTCCCCTGAACAATGCCTAACAAAGTCCCCTTGATTTCAGGCACTGCGGGGGGGGGGGGGGGGGCGGAGGTCTAAAGGTCACTTTTTTTCAGTTTTTGGTGTTTATCTCGAAAATGGTGCTTGCAATGAAAATTGTCAAATCCCAAAATTAAAGCTGATAAAATTCCCTTCCAAATGTTATATCCATGTTTGTACCTATGTGTTATCATTTTCGAGATATGAGCCGTTGAATATGAAAATTTGTCAAAAAAAGTGGTAGCGGTTCAGTTATCTCGTCAACCTTCCTCTTCTAACTCTTTCCCCTTCCATTTCTCAGAAAACTCGTGATAGAGAAAGTTGTAGAGTGAAAAATTTCCTTCAAAAATGTATACAGTTATGCTAATTTATCTTTACCCGGTAAATAGTTAGAGCATTTTGAAGTTTAGGGGTACTTTCCAACATTTTGCTTGTAAAATGCTTGTCACTCAAGTTTCGTTTCCAAGGTCTGTAACTCTCTTAATCACTTTGTATGCTGTTTAATTAGATACGTATAGTATTTACAACCCATATAAATAATAAATTATGTATACCTGTATGTATAAGGTGTACCTCATAATACACAGAAGAACACTTGTAGTGCAAAGGAGGAAGTAAGAAAACAAACCAAAATGTATAAAAATTGTTCATATAATCAAAAAATGGTTATCAAAAGTAGGTTAAAACAACAAGTACGTACATTAAATATATTATATACAATTTATTTCATCAACCGCTTTCCTATATATTTAAAGCTGTCAATCTGATTCTTCGGGAAAAAGTTTCAAACAAGTCAAGGTCTTCACTATCATTTTGGCTTCTGTAGAATGTCCGAAATTTCACGAACTGATTTCCCACAAAGGTGGCATCCCACTGTAATGCCACGATCAAAGTCACTAAGTTCCTTTGACTTAACTCATTGTCTCACAAATGGATAAATATGACCTGACAAACCACTACCAACACTTTTATAGCTTTTGGTTATGCATCAAACTATGTCACCTACTAGATCCACTTCTTTAGGTGGGTGTCCGGATACTTTTGGCCAGATAGTGTATAACATATTGAATATTAATGAATTGTATAAATTATTAAATTTACTTAATAGGGTCAGTACGAGCAAAGAAAAATGAAAGACCTGTGGTGATTGAGATCATGCTCATTTGGCTGGGGCTGGAACATGAGCAGGAACTTTAGTTCCCCAGCTCCTGCAATGTCTCCTGGTGAAGATTTGGAGTCATAAAACACTTTGGCGATGATTGTTGTTTCATTGGCATACCGCTGGAAACATTGTTCTATTGCTGCTTTGCTTTTACCATAAATTGCTGACGTAGTGTCACATCCTGAGAAACTATGGATGAAGAGAATATACTGGCTGAATGATAAGGCCTGAAGATGTGAAGAGTAGAGCCTGTCTTCTGTGTTGCCCTGTCCGGCCTTCATGAAAAACACATTCGTGTTTCATGGGGTGAGTGCCACAAGTAAGACAAGCAGGTCTGTCTTCACCTACTATCACCACAGTTGAATAAGAGGTGTTTTGCCACCCAACCCTGACAATACTGCAGTCAGCATCTCCTTTGGCTATAGTAGACTGTATACCTCTTGCACCCAAGGCCTGAACTAACACAGTAATGAGCTTGGTTTTGTTCCTTTCACTAGAAAGGAAGTTTTTCTGATGAACAGTAGCCACCATGTTCTTATTGAAGTCAATATCTACTGATGTTTCACTCGAGGCTCTCCGATGTTGCTCGTCTCTTTTCGTGGAGTTTGTGTCTTCATAACCATCAAAAACCACAGCTGAACTGCTGCTGTAATGGTTGTTATGTATGATACATATTGATCGCAGATGGAGGCGAAGGCTGTGTTGGTGTTCCACTTTACTCTATGAAGCAGGAAGCTGCCATCAATTACCGGGAAACTGTTCTTCACATTGATCAGTTGATTACATTTTGGGAAAGCATCATACAGTGCTGACTTTTTGATTTTTCTCATTATTCCCTTGGCAAATAGAGACATAGGGTATAGGGCTAACTCGTACTTTAGCAACTCCTCTACATCCCCTTCTTTCTTCTTGGTGATCAGAGTTTTCTGAAATATCATCAGAGTCTCTACCACGACTACCTCATCATTAACTTTGACCATATTGCTCATCGCATCTAAAGGAACGACTGAGTTCTTGGATTGTTTCACTTCTGAGAAATTCATTCCAACAAAAGTGCTCATTGTGCGGGTTCCAATTTCCAAAGCCTGGTAGCAGTTGACGTTACTTGTTCCAATTACTCCCGTTGAAAGTGACATCAAACAATTACGTTCAGCAAAAAGTGGATGATCAGCCAGCCATTAAGCAAGCTTCCTTCTGTCTAGGTCATCTCTGGTTATGCGTGATGCTCGAAACTCAACATGCTGTTCTCTGCTTGCAGTATGGACACCCCAAAACTTCTCAAGTGAACTACATATTGCTGTAGCTGTGCATGCTCCCCCAACCCATTTCGCCAACACCGAATCACTAAAACCTCGCCTACGTGTTAATCCTCCTTCACTCTTCATGTCACACACAAGTGTCACCTCAATTGCCATGTCAGACCACACACCAGCCATTGGTGTTCCAGTTCTGTTGACAGTGAAGTATCCATGATCTATAAAATCCTGTTTAAGTTGAAGGTGGCGAGTTGTTAGTTCCAGCATGTCTTGTATATATAGGTGAGTACACTCAGCATAATGAAAATGCCCGCTGGCATGGAAGTAAGGTATCATCAATTGAGCACATGTCATATGATCTTCCCAGTTACCAGTGCGCTGTGCTGCAATGAATTTTTTCATCAACACCACCATTTCAAAGTACTGGACTCACAAAGCTGCTGTTGACCCATTACCTTTGAGACGTGACAATTCGTTGCTCAATTTCCACTGAATGCTGGCAAGGGAGGCATTTGTGGAAATGTGTTGTGGAGTAATTTCTACTGAGGTCTGAAGTAACTGAACTATTTCTTTTTCATATGGTGTGATATCTAAATTTTCTAAAGTGATCTGAGCTACAGTGACACTTTTATATATTTTGGTTTGTATTCTTACTTCCTCCTTTGTACTACAAGTGTTCTTCTGTATATTATAAGATATACATTATACGTACAGGTATACATAATTTATTATTTATATGGGCTGTAAATATTATACATATCTAATTAAACAGTATATAAAGTGATTAAGAGAGTTACAGACCTTGGAAACGAAACTTGAGTGACGAGCATTTTACTAGCACAATATTGAAAAGTACCCCTAAACTTCAAAATGCTCTAACTATTTACCGGGTAAAGATAAATTAGCATAACTATATACATTTTTGAAGGAAATTTTTCGCTCTACAACTTGATCTATCATGAGTTTTCTGAGAAAGGGAAGGGAAAGAGTCAGAAGAGGAAGTTTAACAAGATACCTGAACCGCTATAACTTTTTTTGACAAATTTTCGTATTCAACGGCTCATATCTCGAAAATGATAACACATAGGTACAAACATGGATATACCATTTGGAAGGGAATTTTATCAGCTTTAATTTTGGGATTTGACAATTTTCATTGCAAGCACCATTTTCGAGATAAACACCAAAAACTGAAAAAAAATGACCTTTGGAAACACCCCCCCCCCCCCCCCTTTATTTAATGCATGATTCGCCACCATTTTGAGCTAATTTGACTGGGCTATGAGTTTTCTCAAAAAAGTCAAAAGAAACCAATTTTGAATTGATTCTGAAAATATTGCAAAAATGTTTCAGCATTATCTTTTTCTTAGATATTAGACAAAAAAAAAAAATTTCATCATTGATATTATCTTTGTTATCCCACAGAATTGTAATATATAAATTTATAATTCTAAAGCTTGTAATTTCCATTATATAGCTTTTTTTTTCCTTCTCTGATATCGAGCTTTACTTTATCATTTTTGTCCTTGAAGTGATTTTTAGAAGTATGGGCTGTGGTTAGATTGCTGCTTAAACATCTGTTTTAAAAAATAATTCAGAACATGAAATAAATTCTTTGGTTGATTCTGTTTGGATTTCAATTGAGTCAGTGTATAAGGGTGAAAAACATAAGAAATAAGGGTAGTGTAAAAAAAAAAAAAAAAAAATCTCTATAATACATAGCTCACTCTCTATTGATCCTATTTAATAAACTTTTCAAATTCTAACATTAAATTTCTTAATTATAACAATGTAGGTATGATGGATATGATGCCATATGTATATTTACTTAAAAAAATTATTAAATAGATAAATGCTTTATGAGGGGATTTAAGCTATAAATAGTTGATTTATAAGTGAAAATAAAGAAACAAAATTATTATTCCAATTTGAAAACATTGCTTCTATTTTAGTTTTTGATTGTGGGTAAGTTATTACACAGTTATATCAATTATGTGCTCATCTTGTTCCTGTTAAGGATGTCACGTCCAACACTGGGCCCTAAGAAAAGGTTTCACTGGGCCCTAGTTTCAGTATTAGAATAGTTTGCTTCAGGGCAATCACTTGCTGTTTTTCATTATCTGAGTATTTCTTTGTATGTTGCTTTCAGCTTCATTTCTTATGCTGCTTTTTTTTTTGTTGTCTCTTTTAAAGCCAAGTTACAGCTTTAATATGTTAACTGATAGTGTGGTTTTTGTGTTAATGTAATATGTACATTTCTTTGAATTAAAAAATGTTTTCTTTTAAAGATAATTACTCCAGCTCTGAGATTTTACCATCAACCAACTTTTTACTTGACAATTTATTTATTTTTCTAGTGACAGGTCTTATTCACAGTGACTTTCTAGTTTAGTGATTAATGTCATCTAAGATTTGAAGTACTAATGTATGTTTTCTTCGTTATATTTTAGAGCTGTATGATACAGAACCCATGTATTAAAGCAAACACTAATGCTGCAACATTTAAAGTATATCCAAAGGAGGTATTGTGATTAACTCTTATTACTTTAACACCTTATGTTATGGTTTTTCAAAATAATTGTTATATTAAATGAATATTTTATTTAATTAAATTGATCTGTTGCATGAATTTAAAAAAATTGCTTTTAAATTGATTTCCTAATTGAAAATTAAAAATCTTTGGATATTTATTCTTAAATACCAGTCAGTGTAAGATAAAATTTATGTGGCGTTTCTTTGAAACTCTAATGACTGGAGATGGTTACTTGTAAATGCTAAAGATTATGTGATTCTATTTTAATTAAATTAAAGAAAATGTATTATAAATAAGAGATATTGTATTAATTTTTTTAAAAATAAGTTACTGGTAAGTTACTGTTTTCATAAAGATAACTTAGTAACTATCTTTATAAAATTCATTTTTATGTTTTAGAATGTTGCTACATGTTTGTTTCTTTATCCTTAATCCTTAACAGTGTCGAGAACGGGCTGTAACTTACAAAGGTGATTGTATAATAACAGTATCTTGCAGTCTCAATGACAGTGTAAAGGCTCTTATTGAAAAGAAAATAGGACAAGTGCCAATAATGGTGCAGGTATTGAACAATAATTGTATTTATATGTAACTTTTTATTTATAATGTATTTAAAATGTATAAAAAAATTTCATAAAAGTTTAAAATTCTGAGATCTGTATATGGTTTTTAGTACCTTATTAAATTTTAATTTTTATGGGCCAATAATTGATTTCATTGTTCATATCAGGTTTTGAAGAAAATATCCTTAAAGAATATTGTTTGTTCAAAATAGCAATATGCTACACATAACCGCGAGTTACGCTTGAAATTCTTGAATTTTTTTAACATGTATAATTCTCCCATTGGAGGAACCAAATCTATTTTATAAATAAATATTCTAGCGATTTAACTTTCAGGAATCATTGTTAAGTTAATTCTCTGAAATTCTAATGCTCTCAAACTTTTTAATGACTCGGCAAGTAATATATTCAATTTTAGTATACCCTTTCTTTTCTGGTAACCATTATTTTATAAACTATGTCCAAGGAAACAAAGTACAGTAGTATTTTTGGATTTAAGCTATATCCTGTAGCTGCCAATGTCAAAAAACTGTAAATCATATTTTTCTGCTGAACATAAAATTGCTTTGATTGTATTTTAAGTGCATAGTGAATTTTCATCAATTCATTGAAATAAATCTTATGACTTCTGTATCACTTTATTGTTTGTTTAAATAATTATTGTTTACTGAGATATTTTATTACTGTAAGTATTGAGTGTCTTATTATAGAGTTGCCTATTTAGACATATTATATGAAAGCTATTAATTGCATAAATATTTTTTCTGGAAATAACTATTTCTACTTTCAGTCTGAGGCATGCAATTTGGATAAATTAGTCCCAAAACAGCTGATTGCTAAAGGAGAAGAAGAACATGTAAGTATTTTTCCCCCTTTAAATATGAAAAATTTATTATTGCTTTTGTTCTAAAATATGAATTGTTTAATACTTATGATCCAATACAGATATATCCATTAGGAAAATAGTGAAAATTTAAAAATACAGTGTTGAAAATTTTCACAATAAGTATTTTGATTAACTCTCCATTTACTCTATACTCTATTTTAATTTTCATGATTTTATTTAATAAACTAGATTTAATCAGGTGAATGCAACACTTATCAACCCTCTACTGTGACAATATCATGTTCTTATTCCTCATGTTTGCTTATTTTTATAGGAGTTTGGTGGTTATTTCTTGATTAATGGTCTTGAAAAAGTTGTAAGATTGTTAATCATGCAAAGAAGAAACTATGTAAGTTTTTTTCTTTTTTAAGTCATTATCACTGTATACCTGAAGAAATATTTGAAAATCTATAGCCTTCCCCCCCCCCCCCCTCCTCTCTTTCTCTTTCTCTTTTTCCACCAAGTAAAATTTTTGTGCATGGGAAGTGTAAAATAGTTGCCTAACCTTTTAAATTATATTGTATTAATCCAGGGATTCCCAATGGGGTCCAGGTGGACCCCTTAGGGTTCGATGGAAGTTTAAAGAGGGTCTATAGTATTCCAGGCAGTGGCACACCCTGAAAAATAGAAATTGCTTTATGAATATTGATTTTGCATTATAAATATTTTTATCCATCCATCTCGGCACCCCCCTCCCCCCCATGTATTATAAATACTTTTATCCGTTCGTCTCGGGGCCCCCTTCCTCCAAGAAAAAAATCCTCAGTGCGCCACTGATTCCAGGGGTCTTAGGCGTCATTAAATTTTTCTGTTTTAAAATTTAATTAAATTTTTTAGGAATGTAATTATTAGATAATATCCATTTTAATATGTATAAATACAGATTTGCATAGGGCGGAGTGATCCACACATCTAAAGTCGAATGTCATGATGCTTTTGTATATGTGTTGAATGAAATTATATTATAATTACATATAAATCAGCAAAATTGTTTAGTAAAATTTATATTTCTATTCGTTATGTCAGTTATTGTGACTATATGATGATAAGCAATTTCAGGCCAAACAATAAAAAATTGTATCAATGCATCAAGCACAACCACCACATTAATTTAAATCAAACTTTTGTGCAATTACAATCTGTGTTCCTGAAATCTTGTTTATATTTGGGAAATTAAAAATTAAAATATTACAAAAATAATAAAACATAAACCTAATGAACAACTTTTTCTAATTTTTTGTTCATATTCTTAGTTAAATTGTTATCTCTAAGTGTTTTATGTGCAATTATCAGTATTATAATTAAGTTGTATTCTGCATATTATACAAAAAAATGTGAGAGGGCCAATGAAGAAAATCATTCTTTTTAAAAGGGGTTGATGTAGGAAAAAGGTTGGGAACCCCTATATTAGTCTATAAAAAAAATTACCTTACATTATGTCCTTGTGTTTATAAGAAAAAAGAAATGCATATGTAAAAATAACAAAGTTCCTAGGTATAAATTAGCTTCATAGTATTGAGAATTTCTAAAATAAGAAAAAATAAAGCTGAGTTTGTGAAGATGAATGTTCTTTTACTATCACTTTTTTTCAAGATTTTTAATTTCAAAATACAGTGGTACTTAATTTTGCTTCTTTATAAAATCTGCATTTATGGTGTCAAAGCAGTTATGCAAAGATCATATTAAGGTTTTTCTCTTTTTCTGATTACTAAAAAATTATATGATTATTATATTTGATTTTGACACTTATTTGATTTTGATGCACATTCTTATTTGTGCAGCCCATTGCTATGCAAAGGCCAAGTTGGAAGAAAAGGGGTGATTTGTTCACTGAATATGGAATTTCAATGAGATCTGTGCGTTCTGATCAGTCTGGCTCTGTAAGTATATCTTTTGGAAGTATTTTATTTTGCTGTGTTTAGCATTATTTTATGATTTTAGAATATGAAAAAATGTCTTATTGTCTTTTGTCGTATTGTAATCCAGTATAATCGCTGGTTTACCATGGTTAATTCACAACTAACAATAAATGAAAAGGAATACAAGGATCAGAAAATCAGACCTGCATTAGAAAGGGTGTAGCTATAAATAGAAACTGCTTAGAACATTCAAACCTTATATGTAAAAACAAACCATTCAAAATTACGAAAATCTTGCACTCTGTACATGGGCATGCCCACTAAAGGGTTAAACTGACCCTCTACACACCACTTAACTTGAATGGAGGTAACCTTTTACCTATTACTTCCTGATAATTTATATTCATATAGATTATCCTGCCACCCCATCCCGTTCCCCTCTTCCAAAAAAATTTTCAGAATAGGGAAATAAAGAAGGGCTGGTAACAATCTCCTTTGTGTTGTTCATAGAACACTTCAAAAGATTATAGTAAATTAATTTGTTTGGAGCAAGGAAACTTTTTCTTTGTAAACATTGTACCATGATATGTGTTACAGCTTGCAAAATTTAACCTTTAAATTTTTGATTGCCATGGTCCCATCTAGGTAAGCATCCAGTTTTAAGCAGGAATAGACAACTGTATTTTATAAATACGATTAACCCCTGTATAACATGGTACTTCAATAGCACAGATTCAGTCTAACATAGTTCGAGAATCAGGAGCATCCCTGTATAACACAGTGCTTTTATAGCACTGGTTCACTCTAACACGGTTCAGGAATTGGGTAAAACCCTCGTACAACATAAACTATAATAAAAATTGTTACCAGTTGATGATGCTCATGCTTAGATCATCATTTAGAATGAATAATCCTCTAGAAAAATATTTACTTAAGTAATAAATAAGTATTTTACTTGTGAAAAAAGGAATAATAAATCCGATGTAAAGAAGGATGTAACAGCATGTTTTTTAATTTTCGGAACCTAATCCCCCTTTTCACACTAGTTCTTTGTTTCATAACACACGGATTCGCATAACATGGCATTTTTTTTGGAACATAACTCCCGTATTATGCAGGAATTACCTGTACAAGTCAAAACTATATACATGTGATCAGACATCTTACATGTAGCAAAACAAAATTTCCTTTTTTCCTTATAAAATAATGTTAATTCTTGAAAGTGTGCCAAACTGCTCTCCAGTTGATAGGAGATATACATTGTTTATATTTTAGGTATTTTACTAAGTTTAAAGGAAAGCAAAGTGTTTGTAAATGTTAGGAAGCTCAGAAACTCAGTAATTTGACTTCTGAAGGAGCTTATGGGAACTATGCATTTGTGTAATATGAATAATTTTCATAACTTAAAAACCTTCTAAGTTTTGGGGGGGAGAAATCTTATGAATATTTTCGTTAGAAAATTAGCTATGTTTTTTATGACAATTTGCACATTGCTGGTCCATAACAGATATAGATAAATGCACTGTTTATATGGGGTACTTTGATGTTTTAATTAAGATAATGGAGAATTAAAGTTATGTTAATTTACTGGAAATAAAAGCTTTTAATTATTTTTTTCGTTAACCCTTTGTGCTAGCATGCATGCTTGCTAAGCCTGCTCTAGAAAGCAAAGTTCCCAGTTTGCTGTTATATTTCTTGGAAATGTATTTTAATTTAAAGCTATGTAATCTTTGTTTGAACTTCAAACTCAGCTAAGTAACTAAATGTTTTAAAAGATATTGTATATCTGTAAAATTTGTACTCTGTTTAAATTATTTCTAAAATTTAAAAGTTGTGGATTTTGATTGACGTTATCTTACAAATATGGTATTACAAAAGTATGATATATACCTAATTTATTTTTAAAATGGGGGGGGGGGGGATCAAAGCGGTATGAGAAAAAAATGCTCTTTGGTAAAATTTGTATGAACATAGAGTAAGCATTAAAAATAATAATAAGTGTTATATATTAGTTCATATATTCAAGCTTTTATTTAATAATAATTATTATTTATTTTATTTTGTGTTTTGTTTTTCTCCTCTATAGAATCTAGTTCTGCATTATCTTTCTGATGGAACAGTTAAACTAATGTTCACTTATAAAAAAGCTTTATATTTTGTCCCTGTGATGTTTTTTCTTAAAGCTCTGGTGAATGAACCTGATAGTTATATCTATAATCAGTTAATTAGAAATAAGGAAAAGGACACTTTTTACAAAGGGTAAGGTGAATTTTTTTTTTTATCCTTGTTTAGTTAGTATGCTGTTCTTGTACCTTATGTATAAATTTTTACCTATATGTATAAATTTTTAGGTGCATCAAGAATATGCTGAGCCAGATTAGTTGTTCTGAAGGAATCTACACTCAAAACCAAGCCTTAAACTACCTAGGTAGAAAGTTTAGTGTTAAATTTGATCTTCCATCATGGTATTCCAATATTGATGCTGCTAAAGTTTTGATTGAGTGAGTTTTAAAAAAGTTCTTTATTTTTAGCTTATATGATTAATTTTTAGTTTGTTTTGATTAGGTATTTTCTCTCAATTTTTTGTATTTTTCTCTTTCTGGATTTTTTTGTAAATTATGCAGGTTATAGATTAGGGGCACAAGAATTCTCCAAAACTGGTCCTATATAAAAAAAAAAGAGAATTTTAAATAAATTCATTTGGAAAAAGCATTTTGTAACCTTAAGTTACTGCATAATATTTCTTATTGTAGCTATTAGCATAAACTTATAAATGTGTTTACTTCATCCAAAGTTGTTAATATATATATGTAATATCTTAAATGTTATGCCCTCTATTCTAGCATATAAACTCCCTTTCCTAAATCCAATCCCCCGTAATATTAATTTATCGCTTTAAAACCCTTAGCCACAGAACTTCCCATGAATCGCATGCCTTTGCATTTCTACACATGTAGATGTCCTAATTCAGGAGTGGGTTAGCATCTTGAGCCCCAAAATGTGCTGACCCTACAAATAATAGTCACATGTCTACCTCGCCCTCACGTTTAATGTTGAAAGGTGATGCTACTTAGGAGATGTCCTTCTGAAATGAACAGATATACTTTTGTTGCTCTAATAAACAATTCGGCCCGACTGCTTCCAGATTTAATTTTTATTCCTTTCAGGCTGAGTCTAGCTCCACCCATGTAAATATGAGCTAGTTTTCCCTTTCAGATAATAATTTAAGGACATGATGTAATGGGTATATTATATATATATATATATATATACTTAAAAAAGTTTCTCTAAATTAAAAATATCTATGCTCCACATATCACTCTCTCCTTTCAACAACTTCATATCTCAAAAAATGCAATTTTTCAGGAGAGTGATTTTAAAGTGTAAAAGTAGGATAAAATGTATTACAAATAAATATTAAATCTGCTCTCTAGTGGCTAAATATTGAGTGGGGAGATATGACAATCTTGCAGAGATATGCTACTAGGCATTCTGAAAACAGGCATAACTAAAAATTGCCGATTTTTGAGATATGACGTTGTTGAAAGGAGTGAGCAATATATGAAACAACTCCTATGAATCTGATGTGGTTGAAATTTTTTTCTGTCATATTATTCTATGCTGCATAAATTCCAGTTTGTAATGCATAACAATTATTTACCTGATTCATGTTATGAATCAGTCTCTTAACCTCAAAATTGGTATTATAACTAAATTATCCTGGGAATATCAGGAACAATTTTTCACCCCACAATTCTATGCTGCACAAATTGGCTGTAAAACGCTTCATAGAACATCTTCTTTTTGAAAACAACAGTACTAGACAACAATAAACAACATAGACTGTTGGCATGTACTTTTTCCATTTATTTTACCAAGCTGTGCTTCTTTACTCTATGGACTAAACTAATCCTACAACTTGAGGAATTTTTTATATTATTCTTATTATTCCTTTCTTCACAAATGAAAATCAGCTTTCAAGTACTCCCCCCCCCCTCTCTTTCTGTTTATATATATATATATATATATATATATACATATATATATATGTGTATATGTGTGTGTGTGTGAGGTGGTAAAAGGCAAAGTGGTGTAAGTCACATTTTCAACTTTTTTTATTTGAGGGCTAAAATGTAATCTCCATGTTCAATTTATAATGGAATTGCAAATAATTATTATTTGTAATAGTATAATAATTATTATGAATTATAATTTGTTCAATTTATAGTGGAATTTTTTGTAGTTTTTGCAGTAAAACACTTTTGACTTACACCACTTTGCCTTTCACCGCCTCATATATAAACAGCGGATTCTGGTTAATCAGACCACATCAGGATACAATCATTTTGGTCCTAATAACTGGCTGGTCCGATTAAACGAACAAGCCTTATTTTACAAGACAATATTCGGTTGGAAGGATTTGGTCTGCATAAGCGGCTGGTCCGATTAGCCAGTGGTCCAATTAACTGGAATCGACTGTGTATATGTATAAAGTTAACAGAATAGAAGTATAATTGTAGTTTGTATTGCTCATTATATGCAGATTGAAAAGGAATAAGACCTAATATAATCTTGAAATATGTGTTAGTAAAGCCCTTTTCAAAAGAAAAAAATTTTGTGTCAGTACTGTGGATCTCAAGTGAAAAACACATATACTAAGAGGACCTTGATTACGTTTGTGTATGCACGCACACATATATGTGTGTGTGTATATATATATATATATGTATTGAATCACTGGAAAGATTTATAAGAATGATGGTCATAATAATGTGGGAACTGGGTGTAATCTTTTGATATATCATTTAATAAGACCTAAGTTTCTAGTCACATAACTTGAAAAAATATTATCTTTTATTAACTTCGTAATACTGTTGAGGGTTTTAAAATGTCATAGTAAATTAATGTGGGATGACAGAGTACAGAAACATGATAGTTTGTATACAAATGCTGACTATTTTTAACTTTTCACTAATAATTTTGTTGCTTCTTTTTCAGTCAGTGCATATGTGTTCACCTTGATAATTATAAAGAAAAGTTTGATATTCTTGTGTAAGTAATTTTTATATATTTTTTTCTGTCTTATACGGAGTTTTTTTAAACCTTCAAACCGGCCCACCAGTCATTATGACTGGCATTGGTGGAACTAAGGGGTAGGGCAGGAGTGGGGAGAGGCATGAACACTTGGCTGGCTTTGACATCCTCAGTCAGAACATTGTTGAATTCTTTTAAGAGCCCTACAATTTGATGATGTAGATACCAGATCAAAATGAATTGAATAAATAAGTGTAGATGATTTTTTCCCTCATTATTCATCACTAATATAAATCAAACAACCCTGTGCACGTTATCAACACGCAGTTCTATCGTAATAATGCAAAAATAACAGCTTTTTAGGCTTGGGGGTCAATTTGACTGATAGTCCTGATAGTGGCAACAAATTCATGGGCCTGTTTGAGGGTTAATATTTAATATTGTAATATATATATTATATTTTTTTAAAACTGATAATCAACTTGGGAGATTGTTTAAATTCTTTCACCTTTCACTTACATGCCTCTTATTCTTGTCAGATATTTATTAGTGGATTTTATTAAGTTTGTTTAAGTTGAATTTTTAGCATTGATTGATAAATGAAAATTGAAAAGTATTGCAGGTCTTAGTCATACACATGTTTTACTCTCTGAAACCTTTTTTTTTTTTTTGGGGGGGGGGGAATGTCAATGTTAATTTTATTGATGATCTCTTGTCTAATTTAGCTTCTGAACTGAAATGATGAGTTAAATTTTAGAAACCTATTACCAAGTAAAGTGGCATGCTATTGTGCACTTGTCCTCTCATTTGAAATACTAGGTGCCTTAATCACCAGTATTCTAAATTTATGTCAAATAGTTAACTCATTGTTAATTCAGCTTACTACTATTTTTTTTTAAATATATATAAACAGTTCCATAACTGACTGACTGACAGATAACACACAGACCAAACCGCTGGACCTAAAGAGTTGAAATTTTGCATGGTGATTCTTCTTATAGTGTAGGGGTGCACTAAGAAAGATTTTTTAAAAATTCTTCTTAGATTTTTAAAAATTAAATGTTTAAGCTGTTTTTTTAACATTCTTTTCAGTTCGCATTTAAAATAATAATCTGAGGGTTATAAAATTTATATCATGAGAAAGATCATAAAAATTCCTTTAAAATGAAATCCTTTTCGAATCTTTACCTCCATTTTCTGATTTTTGGTGAATTTTTATAAGATTAATTTTTAGAATTTAATTTATTAAATGCTGATCACGTTGTTTTCTTTTCTTTTTGTGATATTTTAAACTAATTTTACGTCATGTGCATAACAATGAAATAAATTGACGTGTTTTTTTTCTTGCTAATGTGGCAGACGGTTGGACATTATCCAAAAAATATTAAAATACAGTAAAAGAAATGTTCCTCAAACTGTACTATATTCTTTAGTATGTTCTATTAGATTTAATTTGAATATTTTCTTCTATATTATTTTGTCTATAAAAATATCACTTACAATTTTTTTTATAAGTGTATATATATATTTACGGAGTACATTCAAATTAAAAACAATTGTCAATGTATGCAATTAATGCCAATATATATATATATATATATATATATATATATATATATAATTAAGAAAAAGATGATAGAGAAAACCAGTAATAGCTCTAAAGCTACTTGCAGCCAGGAACAAATAACATGAAAAGAAATGCATGAAAGAGGTTTTAGACAGCATTTCTTCATCAGCGGTGTCAATGCTGTCTAAAAACCAATGGATTGTTTCCGATGAGTATGATCTATACAATAAACACACTCAGACACCGTACAATCCAGTCTGAGTGTGTTTATTGTATAGATCATACTCATCGGAAACAATCCATTGGTTTTTAGACAGCATTGACACCGCAGATGAAGAAATGCTGTCTAAAACCTCTTTCATACATTTCTTTTCATGTTATTTGTTCTTGGCTGCAAGTAGCTTTAGAGCTATTACTGGTTTTCTCTATCATCTTTTTCTTATATATATATATATATTGGCATTAATTGCATACATTGACAATTGTTTTTAATTTGAATGTTCTTCGTAGCGAAGCACAGGTATTCAGCTAGTATATATATTTATATATTGTTTTGTGATTTGCTAAGTTTGCATCAAACTATAAAAAAAATTGCCTTTTCTTACTATGTTGTGGTTTATCTTTTAACTGGAAGGGTAGGAGTAACATTCTATTCAGCAGTACATACTTTAAACAACCATAAAATCATATTTTTAGTATTATGGACATTTAATTTTTCGTTTTTTTCTACAGCCTGTTGAGTCATTTCCTAATAGTTTAACTTTCTTTTATAATGTTGAAATGTGATGGATATGACTTGATTTTTTCTGAATTCCAATTTTATACTCTAAATGTATTTATAAAATGCAACTTTTCCTTAACCAACAGAATTACTAAATTTTACTATTTTTTTTTTCAAAAGATTTATAAAGTGAGCAAGTTAATTTGGACTAATTGTTTTTTACTGGTTCTTGGAGTTTTCCCTCTAGTTCAGATTTTTTTCTAAAACTTTGTGTAGGTTAAGATATAAAAAGAGGACTTGTAATTCTTTGTTTTAGTAAAGTACTAAATTTGAAAACACTCATAAATAATTAAATGATATAAAAATATTTGAATATTCTTATTAAAAAGTATTTCCTTTCAATAAGCAATGTGTTATGGATTTAATTTTCAATAGGCAAAGAGGAAATTTTTAGTTCTTATCATGATACCTTTTGAAGTTTAATCTGTTATATATATTCTACTTTCAGATTTATGATTAAGAAGTTGTTTGCATTAGTAAAAAATGAGTGCTCACTGGAATCTCCCGATAATCCTATGAATCAGGAAATATTATTACCTGGACATTTTTATTTAATAGTTCTAAAAGTGAGTATTTTCCTTACATATATTTAGTTATACTTTGTCTCTTTGGTAAAATATTATATACTAGCTGCTGCGCGACCAGCATGGTCGCTTTTAGTTTTATATTTTCTTTTGCAAAACAACTCAGCTGAAAGAAACATATGTAAGGAATGTTACTATTACCTGTTATCATAAATGTACGTTGTTAAGTGGTAGTGCGATCTCAGCCAAAAAATTTATAATCATTGCAAAATTCTCTATAAGGCTGATTCTAAAACATTGGGATTAAAAAATTATGAATTTCTGTTACTTCAGATCAGAGTTAAAGATAAGACTGAGAAACCCAACAACAAAGATTTTAAAAATTACATTCTTCTCTGTATGTAATATTTTTTAAAATTAAGATATCTACACTTTAGCATTGCCTCAAATAAGAAATTGTTAGAGACAAATTTTTTCACTAAAAAAAGGAGTAAAAAATTCAGCAAGTACAAAAATATAGTGTGGATTATATCACTCTCTATATGTATTATTGTTCACAATTCAGATTCTACACTTAATCATACCAAATAAAAAATTGTAGAAAATTTCTTCTCTTATAAAATGGAGTAAAAATTCAGCAAGTAAAAAAAGTGTAGACAATTAATTCTTACTTACTATTAAGATATTACAATGCAATTATTAATAATTTACTATGATATTCCTCAAACTTCTTGATATACACAGTTGAATATTTCAGAAATAGGAGATACTACAGTGACAGAATCAAAAGAACAGACTCTAGATAAACCTACATACAACTGTCCAGGACTAAACACTGAATTTGATAGGTCTAAACATATTTTGTCAAAAGTTTGTCCTCTTACATACATTTAGAAAAACCGGTGGAGAAAAACCGGATAAAGAATAAATTATCTCGTGAATAAATTAAAATTATCCATGTGTAAAATACAGCAATTAAATTGCACCAAATTACGTGCTATTGTCGAACTGCTACACACATGCAGTTGGCCGCTAATGTTTACATCGGGTAGTTCCAGCCATTGCCATTCGGACTGTAGAAATATCGCCGATTTTTGTGCCGCATACCTACGCATTTTATATATATAGATTCTATATTATTTTTGGGTTTGGAGCAAATTTGATAATTAGGCCATTATTCATCTCTCTTCAATACAAAATTTTCAAATTCTTTGTATATGACATAGATATTTGATTGCTTGGAATTTTTTTTAGAAGGCAGTAATGTTGAATGAATTTAAAATCAGAAATGTCTGAATCGGATTTTTTTTTTTTTTTTAAATATATATTTTTGTGATATCACTTGAGAAAAATCACTTTTGCTTTGTATATTTATGTAGTGTCTTCTAATTATGATACATTAGAAAAATATCTCTGTTGCTTCTTTTAGCAATACTATTCTGGAAAGTTAAAAACAAAAATTAGTTAAATTTAATAGCTCTGTTCTATCTTCTTTCTTCTATTCCAGCAGCACAAACATTCAATAAGGTATGCATATTAATACAGTGGATATTTCATTATTTGATTCTATCGTTTTAGTTAATTCTCATTTTATTGTTTATTAATACATTGAGCTCTTATATGTGAAAGCAGGGGTGGCTCCAGTCCAGAGATTTTTTTTTTTGGGGGGGGGGGCAGCAACATTGGCTCTTAGGGTTATCTATATATATAAAAGAGCTTGTCTGTTTGTTTGTCCGCTATAGAATCATAGACTGTTTCATCCACCGGGACCAAATTCGGCACAGTTAATGTTTTGGACCCGAGAAACTTAAATCAGGAAAAACGAAATTTGGGGGCTCAATTAGTTTTTTTAAAATTAATTTTTAATGTTTTTTGTGCCCGATAGAGGTGCGTCTACCCCCTGTGGATTTCCCTCGACCAGCTGCGTTAAGAGGGGTGGTTTGAGGATGACGGAGGGGGGGGGGTCAAATTACAATGTGGGAAAGAGGGTTGGGAATGACCTTAAAATCAGACGAAGGTCCGCAGGCTCAAAGTTTCTTTCTTTCTTATTGTTTGTATATCATTTCAGTAGAAACGTGCTAAGCGCATTCTGTCTGGCCAGATGAACATGAAGAGCGGGAGTGCAGCCCAGTATTTTTTTGACGGAATGCATGAAATATTTTATATCTATATATCTACCCGGGTAACAATGCTAGTATATATATATATACTAGCTGAAAACCCGCACTTTGCTACGGAGTACATTCAAATTAAATACAACGGTCAATGTATGCAATTAATGCCAAAAAAAATAAATATATATATATTTATAATAAATATGACGATCAATGTATACAATTGATGTAAAAAAAAATATTTATAAAAAAATCGTAAGGGATATTTTTTATAGACAAAATAATGTCCAATCGTCTGCCGCATTAGCAAGAAAAAAAGTACCAGAAAAAGAAATCACGTGATCAGCATTTAATAAATTAAATTCAAAAAATGAATCTTTAAAAATTCACAAAAAATCAGAAAATGGAGGTAAAGATTCGGAAAAGATTTCATTTTAAAGGCATTTTTATGATCTTTCTTGTGATATAAATTTTATAATCCTCAAATTATTGTTTTACATGCAAACTTAAAAAAAGTTACTAAAACAGCTTAAAAATTTAATTTTACAAAATCTAAGAAGAATTTTTCAAAAATCTCTCTACACCCCTACACCATAAGAAGAATCGCCATGCAAAATTTCAGCCCTTTATGTCCAACGGTTTGGTCTGTGCGTTGTATGTCAGTCAGAGAGTCAGTTACGGAACTGTTTTATATATATAAATAAGAAATAAACATCCTCTCATTTTAAATTTAAACTCATTTAGCATTAGGTCTACAATTATATAATTTTAGGCTATGAAAAAAATACCAGACCTTTTTTTTTGGGGGGGGGGTAATTGCCCCTACTCCCCCCATCCCCTGGAGCCGCCACTGTGTGAAAGTAGTTATTATTTTTTCTTCTTTTTGTTAAATTAATTTTGAGATGTATAATATTAATTATAGTTTAATTAATAAAATGCTGTGTGAAATTTTTAAAATAACTTCTGTGAAAAGAAGAAGGATAATACATCATAAAACTAACTGCTTAAAATCAACAATAGAATGTAAAAGTGGAAAGATTACATTCTTTTGTTTGTTTTATCCAACACTGGTTGTTATTTTATGTTCTTTGGCAGATTTTTAGATGGTTTTTAAACTCATTTAAATATTTATTTTATTTTACCTGGTTGGGCATTATTTGTTATTTAATTTTTTTTCATTAATCCCTTGAAAAAAGGAGCGTATAGAAGGTATGTTGTATTAAGAAGTTTTAAAAATTTGCTGTTGTTGTTCAAGTATGTCTGCTAAAATGTTATACAGTTTTTTAAGTGTGAAGTTAATACATTCCCCTTTTATTTTAGGAAAAACTATACTCATGGCTAGGTTCATTAAGATTTTATGTTGAACGTAAAATGAAATCCAGCAAAACTCTGGAGTTGAATGACGGTAACTATCTAAACTACTTTTGTAAAAATAAGCATGATTTTGATTAACTTTAAAATATTCTTCCGGATGATTGTTAATTTCACTTAATATAAGAATATTTCCACATTTTGTAAAAATGTAGCCCTCAAATACTTTGACATTTAATTCATTGCTAATTTTTAAACACAATAAAAAAATTATGACATTAAAGCTTCTAATAATTAAAGAAATTCAAATTCTATTTCTTTTTTCTACTAACTGTTACTAGTTTACTGTTGATTAACAAGAAAGCTTTTCTTTTTTATAGTCTTGTTTTTTCCTCTAAAAGAAAAATGAAATATTTTCACTCCTGTTTGATATTCTTTCATAAAATATCAAAGTTTAAGGATGAAAATTAATTTTAATATTATTTTTACATGGTTATTTGTAGTAAAGAACAGTTTTTAAATAAACTGCTGAAAAAAATTTTATTAAATTTTATTTCTTCTCAACTGTAGCTTTTATGAGAGAGTGCTTGAATAGAAGTATGAATATTACACAAAACTTTGAAAATGTGTTTTCTACTGGGAACTTTCTTCCTGTGCATGAAAGAAGTATGATGCAGTTTACTGGATTGGTCACTATAGCGGATAAATTGAATTTTTGGCGGTACCTATCCCACTTTCGAGCTGTACACAGGGGTGCATTTTTTGCACAAATGAGAACAACTACTGTAAGAAGGTTATTACCTGAAGCATGGGGTGAGTTGACCCATTATTTTTGCTTTGAAAATTTCTTCAATTTTAGCTTATATCACTCAAAGTTAAGTGCACACGGTATACTTTTATATATAAAAAAAGTTGTATTGAATATTAATTTTCCATCTTAATTTGCTTTACTAGGTTTCTTATGTCCTGTTCACACTCCTGATGGGGCTCCATGTGGTTTATTAAATCACATGTCTTGTACAGCTCAGGTATGTAGTTACTTTTTCATATAATACTAGCTGAATACCTGTGCTTCGCTATGGAGTACATTCAATTTAAATACAATGGTGGATGTATGCAATTAATGCAAAAACAAAAAAATATTTATTAAAAATTGTAGCACATATTTTTATAGACAATGTAGAAGAAAATATTCAAATTCAATACAACGGTTAATGTATGCAATTAATTTGTATGTTTAATATCCATATAACATGCTAATTTGAATTAAATTCTTAAAAAACTTCTATCTCAATTAGTCTAGTGGTTAAATTTTATTTTTTACTGTATTTTAATTTTTTTGTTGTCAATTTATTTCATTGATATGCACGTGATGCAAAATTAATTTAAAGTATCACAAAAAGAAAAGAAACATTCAATAAATTAAATTCTAAAAATTAATCTTTAAATTTCATCAAAAATCAGAAAATGGAGGTAAAGATTTGAGAAAGATTTCATTTTAAAGGAATTTTTATGATCTTTCTAGTGATATAAATTTTATAACCCTCAAATTATTATTTTAAATGCAAACTTTAAAAAATGTTACAATATCAGCTTAAGAATTTAATTAAAAAAATTCTAAGAAGAATTTTTCTAAAATCTTTCTTAGTGCACCCCTATGCTATAAGAAAAATCACCATGCAAAATTTCAGCCCTTTAAAGTGTTGCAATCGCCATGCAAAAGTGGTATAATTTTAATTATAACACTAAATAAGAAAAATGAATTTGAAGGGTGAAGCATGAGTTTAGTAATTTTGCATGTAACTTAAATATTTGAAAAGTTTTGCTTGTTTGTATTTATAATACTAAGAGTCAAAATTAATTCTACTATGCTTTTATATAATTAATATGTGCCGAAAACAATGTAGAAAAACTGCTAAAAGTTATGAATAAATGAAATATTGTATTGCTCTGATTCCCCTCTGATTCTTTGTATTATCATCACATTATGCTGGTATTTTTGCATGTGACATGTTTTTCCATAGTAATTTAGGTCTCGGAACTGGTGTTAGTGTGGCATGATTTCCCTAAGGGTAAAAGTGGTGTAACATGTTTCCATGTGTTTTACTTACTACCTAAACTTTCCTATTTTGATTAAAAAATCAGGAGTACCTAGCATAATATCAGTTCTTGAAGACTGGTAAAAGTTGTGGAAGATGTAATTTTCTTTGATAAATGAGTTTACAATCATATTTCTAAAATAAATTAGCAAACACTCTTGTTGGAATCTTTACAAGTGATCTGCGTCAACAGTTTTAGTTCTTATGTTCAAAAGTATTGGATGGCTACAAAGTCAATATTTTAGTGGCTAAACCAACTGTGCTTCTGTTAACAACAATCTCAAGTCAATCACCATACAGTCTGGAGGAACAGAATGGTTGAGAGAGAGAGAAATAGTAGTCCAAAGATTTTCAAAAAGGGGGCAAAATATGTGTGCAGTTCTTTTTTTAAGGTATCAAGTTTGAAAAAGATGTATTCTCTCATTCATTTTATATAAAACATTTTATTTATGCTGGATTCTAAAATACATAATTTTTAATATTCCATCAGGAATTTTAAAGTGATTTTTTATTAAATTTTTTTTTTGCTTATAATTTATCTATGTGAATTCATATTGCAGGTAGTTAATATACAGCCAGATGTTAACAACGTCTTGAAGACTTTGCACAGATTTGGTATGGCTCCATATGATCATCCTATATCAAATGGACACTTGGTAAAATTAGATGTAATATTAGATGGTAAAGTCGTTGGTTGGATTTATGAAATAAAGGTGCATAGTTTTGTGATGAAGTTGAGGGAATTCAAGTCCTTAGGTCAAGGAAATGTAAGTAAATCAACCTGTAATTCATTGCATCTATATTTATTTTAATAATATTGATTATTGTTAGCTTCCTCTTTATATATTATCATTAGGCTCAAAATAGAAAATCACAGATTTATATCTAAAGTTTATTTTTTGTATTATGTAAGTGATAGAGAAATTATCTTAAGATGCAATAATTTTCATTATATATTACATATTTCTTCCTTTTTAACTTGTTAACTTTTAACATAATAGTTGCTCTTGTTATACCACCTTTCTTGATATTTATGTTGCCACTTATTGAAATGCATAATTCAGATGCAAAAGTTCTTACAAGAGATATAAAAAGTCCTCCTTTCTAAATTATTCATCCTACTATCTTTTTAGTTCAAAACACTAAATTCTAGATTTCTTGTGCTCTATAAAATTTTTGAAAGAATACAATATATTAATTTTTTATGGAACTCTTTAATTGATTTGAAAAGTTCTTAAAAGACTACTCATTATGTTTCACCCTTTTTTAACATAAATATATAGATTAAATAGTCAAAATAGGCATATAGATTAAATATTTTCATAAACAATTTTGATTGAGAGCTTTATACCCTATTATTAAAGACCTAGATTGGGAATGTTGACTTGAACATTACATAGTTGGTTAAGGGATCTAACATATCTGTGTAGCCTTGGAAAGCCTATGATTTTTTCGGGGTTTGAAGAATAAATCCATTTTGGAATTTAATTTTACCTACACTACAATCTAGCAAGTAGTAAACTGTAGTGTAGTAGATCCTTTGAATAATTTGGGTGGCTACCTGCATGGAGATAATTAATTTTGTAATTTCCTAAGAAAAAAAATTATTATATTTTCAGATTTTAGTTGTCAGGGCTAACTACTGTAATATAATAGAAAGAATAATTAAAGATAAATTCTTTTGTATAATTTTTTTTTTAAATTTAAATATATAGTAGATATTTGACTGTCTTGTTTTGAAGATTGATTTATGGAAGAAAATCTATAGTCTGATAAATTTTGCCAGACAGTAGATTGTGCTAAATGTAGTTGAATGAGATAAATAGTTGTTTCACAGGTTTTGGCTTAATGGATATTAACTATGGTAATTGTATTTTATTTTTTATTTTTTAAATCTTATAGGATCAGCAATAACCATTTTTTTATAGATTCAACATTAAGTTACTTTATAATAAGATTCATGTAATTTAGAATTTTTATTGAAAATAAAATTTTGTGTTGTCTCTTTTTTTCTTCTTTGATCTAGATTCCGGGAGCAATGGAAATATGCTACATTCCTAAAACTAATCATGCTTCAATGTACCCTGGTTTGTTTTTATTTACAACTCCTGCACGCCTTGTCAGACCTGTAAGAAATCTTATTACTAAAGGTATTGAATTTATAGGGACCATGGAACAAGTGCACTTACATATAGCAATACATCAAAAAGATATAGTGGAAGGTGTAAGTATTTAAAGTCCTGTAATTTAAAAATTTATCTAGTTAGTAGAACTAAATTATTAACTGTTATTTTGTTTTTATTATTTTTATTCATTAATTATATTTTCATTAAATTGATTGTATTGATTGTACACACACACACACACACACACACACACACACACATATATATATATATATATATATATATATATATATATATATATATATATTAATATTAATTAAATGTTGTAATAGTGAGCTCTCTGGAATCTTGATATTCTGAACTAATTGAAATAGAAAAGGTTTTAGATAATTAAATATCAATGGAAAATCGTGCATTTCTAAGGGATTGGTGGACATTAAAATTTATTCTTTTTAATTTTCATCATAGAGATACAAAATTTTGTACATATATACATTTCACTATTAATATATAGAATACCTTAAAGGAAATTTCCAATATCATAATTTTAAGATTTTTTTCAAATTTGAAATTTATAAACAAAATTTTAAAATTCTCTTTGCTACTTAATTTTTGAGATTTCCGCGATTTTACATTTTAATCACTTTAAACTGTATAACAAACAAATCTGGGTATCAATTATTTAATCCCCCGAATAGTTTTTTCTGAATTCCAATCCGATTTTCATCAAAATTTTGCCTTTTAATAAGTTATAAATCAAATTTAATTACCTTAATAAAGTCAAATTGTAAAATGCATGCCCAGTTTTTTTGTAAACATTATCAGGATTCTTCCTTATCAATTTCATGAATTTTGAACAAAAATTAAGTAGCATGGAGCATTTAAATATTTAAAAACCTTGAAAAATCTGTTTGAGAAAAACAGATATAAAGTTTATTACTACACTTACCCTTTATAAATTACTTCATAGAAGCTTCATAAATAATTTTTTACTTCATAAAACTATTTTGGTACTATTAATCTACAGAACTATATACATATATATATTTTTTTTTTGCATTAACTCAATCAATATTACAATAACAAGATTTACTCAAATAAAGGTCCACCATTCCCTTAAGAATATAAAGCTTAAAAATCAATATATTTTTATACAAGTATGTTGAAATTACTCTGAAGTTACAGAGCAATAATGTGTAATATTTGCAATCTAACTTATTAGGAAGAAAAAAATATGCTGTAGGCGCAGCTCTTATGACTGTTAGCATCAACATTTGAGAAGGGTCAGCTTAGGACCAAGACTTAGAACACACCTCTTGAAAACATTCTCAACTTTTCAGCTCTGAATACAGCCATTATCTGTTCATCAATTTCATCAGTATTACTCTTTTCATTATTCTAATCATCCTGACAGTCTAGTTCATCATCATCTACTTTTGGTATTCCAGATCATCAATGTCCAATTTTAGCCACTGCTGTATATTTCAAATCCAGGAATTATATGTAATAATACCATGAATTAAGGATATCCTGAGTTTCATTCTCATCAGGACTACTTCAGTTTTTCTAAAATGTAGGCTCTAGTTTCTTGAATTTTGTTAGATTGTGCACTGCTTTAAAAGGAAAAAAAGATCAGCTGACTAAGAGGTTAATCAGCATTCAGATAATCAAGGGTTTCCTGCATTATGATAATCATTTTCAACAGTTTTTGTTGGAATGCTTAGAACAGGCATCAGGAATTCTGCAAATGTAATGAGTCAATAATTCCAACTTCCACATGATAAAGATATTGTATCATGTTTTATTTTTTATTTTGTTTTTTTTATGCATTTCTATATATTTTTTAGAAATGTGCTGTCACCATTAAGAGCAAAAACTGTTTTATCTTTCTCTCATAATATTAATTTAATTAAATGTGTTCTGTATTATGGAATAGAAAGACCTGCCCTTTTCTTTATACTAGTACGAAAACTAATATTTATAAGCACTGAATTTTATTTTACAGCAACATATTTTTTAATCTTGTACCATTAGGGATTAGTGAATTCATTGGATTTTTGTTTCAGTATAATAATATACTCTAAAGACTGTATGCAGACACAAAAGTGTAACATGAACTGACTTCATCAACTTGCTTGAAATACTAGCTGAATACCCATGCTTCACTACGGAGTACATTCAAATTAAATACAAAGGTCAATGTATGCAACTAATTCCCCCCCCCCCCAAAAAAAAAGAAAATAAATAAATAAATATAAAAATAAATAAATAATATATATATATATATATATATATATATATATAAATTGTAACGAATATTTTTATAGACAAAATAATGTAGAAGAAATTACTCAAATTAAATACAACAGTCAATGTCTGCAATTAATTTGTATGTTTAATATTCATAAAACATACTAATTTGAATTAAATTCTTTTAAAACATCAATCTTAATTAGTCTAGAGGTTAATTTATCTTTTACCGTATGTAATATTTTTTTGTCAATTTATTTCGGTGTGATGCATGTTACACAAAATTAATTTGAAGTATCACAGAAAGAAGAGAAACCACATGATCAGAATTTAATAAATTAAATTCTAAAAATTAATCTTTAAAAATTCACCAAAAATCAAAAAATGGAGGTAAAGATTCGAAAAAATTTCATTTTAAAGGAAATTTTATGATCTTTCTTGTGATATAAATTATATAACCCTCGAATTATTTTTCTAAATGCAAACTTAAAAAAAATTACAAAAACAGCTTATAACTTTAATTTTAAAAATTCTAAGAATTTTTCAAAAATCTTTCTTAGTACACCTCTACACTATAAGAATTGCCATGCAAAATTTCAGCCCTTTTAGGTCCAGTGGTTTGGTCTTTGCACTATCTGTCAGTCAGTCAGTTATGGAACTGTTTTTTATATATAGATTATATGTATTCAATCATGCATTATAGTATGCCACGTTAGAAATACAGCTTATTAATTGAAATGAAATTTTGTTTGTCAGGATTGTAATTTTAAGGTAATTTTATAATATTTGTTTTTCAATTGCTGTTGTAAAAAAGACCATTAATATTTGTTTCTCAAACTTGTAATGAAATTTTTAGGATTTGCGCTCCTAATTTCTTGGAAAATTTTAAGCCAAGCAAAATGCTTGATGCTTTATTTTGAATATATTACATTTTCATTTGTATGTTTAATGAACGTATACTTGTAAATATTGGAAAATATCTGTCAATGTTATTTTTCAGATAACTTTTCATCAAGAACTAGCCCCTACTAACATGCTAAGCATGCTTGGAAATCAAATTCCTTATTCTGACTTTAACCAGAGTCCGAGGAATATGTATGAATGTCAGGTAAGGCATTTTTAAATTAATTTTGAATGATAATTTTTTTCTCATTAATTTCAACTATACTTTATAGCTCTGCCATGTTTTCTTTTTTTTATGTGAGAATTTTTATTATAATTTTTTGCATAATTCATACACCTTATTTATTTTATAGCTTGATGTAATGAATATTGAATTTTATAAAAATTCTCTTTCTTTCTGTTTTAATATTTCTTTAGATGGGTAAACAAACTATGGGAACTCCATGCCATGCTATTAAATACAGATGTGACAACAAACTGTATCGTATACTTACACCACAGTCTCCAGTTGTTCGTCCTAAAATGCATGATCATTATCATATGGATGATTATGCCTTAGGTACAAATGCAATAGTTGCTGTTATATCTTATTCAGTAAGTACTCAGCTATTTTTAAGTTTTATTTATGTAACCATAAAGCATATTTCAAATTCAAATTTTTAAGTGTATCTCCTTAATGCGTATCTGTTTTATATTTTTACTAGCTGAATACCCAGACTTCGCTACAGAGTACATTCAAATTAAATACAATGGTCAATGTATGCAATTAATACCCCCCAAAAAACAAAAAAAATATATATTTATAAAAAAATTTATAACTAATATTTTTATAGACAAAATAATGTACAAGAAAATATTCAAATTAAATACAACGGTCAGTATATGCAAGTAATTGGTATGTTTAATATCTATAAAACATACTAATTTTGAATTAAATTCTTTAAAAACTTCCATCTCAATTAGTCTAGTGGTTAAATTTTATCTTTTACTGTATTTTAATTTTTTTTGTTGTTAATTTATTTCATTGTTATGCATATGACACAAAATTGATTTAAAGTATCACAAAAAGAAAAGAAACCACATGATCAACATTTAATAATTAAATTCTAAAGATTAATCTTTAAAAATTCATCAAAAATCAGAAAATGGAGGTAAAGATTGGAAAAAGATTTCATTTTAAAGAATTTTTTTTTACTTTTCTCATGATATTTATTTTATAACCCTCACATTATTATTTTAAATGCAAACTTTGAGGAATGTTACAAAAACAGCTTAATGTAATTTTAAAAAATCTAAGAATTTTTCAAAAATCTCTCTTAGTGCACCCCTACACTATAAGAAGAATCGCCATGCAAAATTTCAGCTCTTTAGGTCCAGCGGTTTGGTCTGTGCGTTATCTGTCAGTCAGTCAGTTACAGAACTGTTTTATATATATAGATAAGAAATTTATGTAATATTGTCTTGCTTTTTAATTTTTTATAGCAGAATTTAAGATGCAATTCAAACCACAGATTTTCAATTATTTGTATATATGCCTTTAACAAATGTGCACCCCCCTTTTTTTTGGGGGGGGGGGGGGGAGGGTGTTGTTTTAGATGCATTTTAAATACTAAATTGTTGGTAGTTTATGAAAATACAAGCATCTAGAAAATTTTAAATATTAATTTCTTGTTCCCTACACATTGCAAAAGTAACAAACAGCATTTATGTTTTTAGAGAAGAATTTATTACAGTCACAAAGTAAATATTTTAGTGCTATAGTTTGGAAAACTTTTTAGAGCTGATTGCAAAATTCAAGCATTTAGAAAAATGTCTGTACAATGAAGAGTCTTTTAAAATTACATCAAATTGTTTTACTCCACTTTCACCAAATTATAGTAATATCTCATTTATATGCTTCTCATGTGTATATTGAGCTTTTCTAAGTAGATAGTATTTCTGTAAAAGATAAAATTGAATAATTTAAAGTTATGCTGATTATGAAAAACACTACGTGTTGCTATTTAATGTTTATTATGCTAAAGTAGTTTGTAGGACTGAAAATGTAGGAAGTTATATACATTAGTAATACAGTGATGTGAGAAATAACACATTCAATAATAAAAGAATAAAAAAAATTGTCAAAATTGGGACCTGAAAGGCATTTTTCTGTTTTGTCTGAAATTATGAACTTAGTAAGTTTTTTTATGCTTTGTAATTGGCATCCAGAGAATTAGGAAATTAAATGCATAATGTATTGTGTTTTTCATATCATTTCATTTATTTTTTTGAATTTGAAATGTTATATTTTCGTAAATCAGCTAAATGCTTGCCTTATTATTTCTTGCCTACATTAGGACTTGGTCTTGTAAATTTTTAACTTGAATTTTCAACTATATGAAAATTTTCAACATCCCAATTTCTGCATGTAAAATGATGGACAAAAGCATTTATTCACTATGTAAAATTGGAACATGTTTGATTTTCATTTTCTCTGAGGTGATGCATTTTTACTTTTCTTTCCTAGGGATATGACATGGAAGATGCCTTTATTTTGAATAAATCCTCTGTTGAAAGAGGGTTTAAACATGGTACTATATACAAAACCCAATTTATAAACTTGCGAGAGATTGCTGGTGATAGAGGTTTACAGAAGACATTATTCTTTGGAAGAAATGCTGATGATGCTAAGCTTGCTAAATTTGTTGATCTTGATGGACTGCCTTATATTGGTGGTAGATTGCAGAGTGGTGATCCTATGTGCAGGTTACTAGTTTTTCTACTTTTTTGTATCTAACTTTTATGTGAATTTACATTTGCATATTAGGATTCTTGCTTGTTTTGTTTCATCAATTTACCATTTTCTCTGATGTGCAGTTATTTAAGGAACAAAGCCATGAGGAAAGTCTTATAGTCTTACAAAAGTTTTAATCAAGTTATGTACTTAAATAACCCTAATGACTAAATGAGGCTGTGGTACTGTGTCAAGTTGCTACCATCTCAGTAGGAAATCTTATTAGTGTAAATCAGGGGTTTCCAACCTTTTTCCGATATCGACCCTTTTTAAAAGAATGATTTTCTACATTGACCCCCCTCACATTGTTCTCCATAATATACAGCATACAACATAATTATAATACTACTAATTGCACACAAAACACTTAAAGATAACAATTTGACTAAGAATATGAGCAAAAAATTAGAAAAAGTGGTTCATTAGGTTTGTTTTATTATTTTTGTACTATTTTCATTTTTAATTTCACAAATATAAACAAGATTTCAGAAACACAGATTGTAATTACACAAAATTTCGATTTCAATTAATGTGATGGTTGTGCTTGATGTATTGATACAATTTTTTAAATGTTTGACCTGAGATTTCTTATCATTGTATAGTCACAATAACTAGCATAACGATATAACTATATATTTATAGATATTAAAATGGATATTGTCTAATAATTATATTCCTAAAAAATTAAATTTTAAAACAGAAAAATTTATCGACCCCCAATAGACTCCTGGAATACTATAGACCCAATTTAAACTTTCATCGGCCCCCAAGGGATCCACCTGGACCCTGTTGGGAATCCCTGGTGTGAACGAAAAGAGATTTTGTACAGAAACTGTCAGTTTCAAAGAAAATTCCCATTTTGCTACTCTGCTTACATTACGCTTTATGTTAACCAAAAGTTCCAGATCACTTCGTTGTTTAAAATTCAGTAATTTACCTCTCCTTTTAAAAGAAGAAGAATGCTGAAATTTTATTTTACTGGGGCTAATAGATTATTAGATGTAATGAAATGTTCATTTATTAAATTGCATTTTTAATCATCAAATATTTTGACTGGTGTTTAATCAAATAATTAGTACACTGTTTGTACGAGATATCAATTAATCTAATTTTAAAATTCCTCTCGCATGTATGAGAGATCCCATGAAGTTGGCTTGATATTGTATTTAACCCTTCAGCGGGTGCGCCTGTGTACAAAGTGCAACATTTTCGTAATTTTGAATGGTTTGTTTTTATATGTAAGGTTTGAATGTTTGAAGCAGTTTCTATTTATAGCTACACCCTTTTTAATGCAGGTCTGATTTTGTAACCGTTGTATTCCTTTCCATTCATTGTTAGTCTTGATTTAACTGTAGTAAACCAGCGATTATTCTGGATTACAGTAGGACAAAAGCAGGAGTTGATGTAGTCAATCAAATGTGCAGCTATTACACGGATGATGGACAATCTCATTGTTTTTTAGGCTTTTAGACATAATAGTAATCCATTCGCAAGTTATCCTTAGATCCAATAAACTGGACAGTTTTGAAATAAGGCGATTGTATCTGCATTCTTTGGCCTTTAATTATAAATATATCTCAATATTATCAACATTTTATATCTTGTCATAAAATGCAGAATTATTATTTTCAATTTGAAAAAAAAAGTTTATTACAAAAGGAATAATCAAGGCTGAAAGAGATGTTGCACTTTGTGCCAAGCGTGCCTGTTGGTGTTCCAAAAATTGGCACGCCTTCTAAAGGGTTAAAAGAATCATGTTAAACAAAATGGTATACCGCTTTGGAAATTTCCCACATTTTAATTGCCATAAAACTATATGCTTATTAATTTACATACATTACAAATTAGTTAAAGTATTTTGATACCAAATATAGCAGCTTCTATAAAATGTATAAGAGTCAAAAAATGTTATTTTAATTACCAAAATCTAACTTCTCAATGATTTAAATTATTTCAATCTTTTCGCTTAATGTTATGTAATTTTGTTTTTAAAAATATTTTCATCATTATTTCAAATTATCTTGACTACCTCTTGATTGATGAATTCCTATTATACAGCACTATTCTTCTGATATCTACAAAATGTTGTATAGAAGTCTCACTGTAAAATATGTAAATGTGGCTGTGAATATTGAGTTTATAGTTCATAATTTTTAATCTTTAGCCAATATTAATGTTTTTATTTCTTCATTTAAATTAAAAACATGTAAAGTCTGACTGGTTACATCAACTGTTTTTGTAACTTTTCAGCTATATTGATTCAGCTAGTGGAGAAACTAAAAGTATTATGTATAAATCATCTGAAGAAGCATACATAGATGATGTCAAATTATTAGGAAATGATACTGGAACAGAAACTGCTCAACAAGTAGCCATAAAATTCCGTGTGCCTGTAAGTTGAATAATTTCTGTGATTTTAACATCTTGAAGAGAATTATTTATAATTTAAAAGTTATTTGGGAAAAACAAGTATCAATATTTTTAGAAATTTATATTTCTTATAATTATTTTTAAATTAGAAGCATAAACCTTAAAATTTGGAATCTTATGGATTTAAAACCTAAAAATATTAATTTTCATACCTTAGTCAATTTTCAAATTTATATTTGTCATTTTTGACAAATATGTTAAAACCTTAATCATGTCATCACCAAGCCTCAGTGAGCTGTGAATTTCTTCTATTCAGTTTTCTTTTTGTGTGACCTTCCCTGTAATAACTTTGGTATTATTCAAATGACTGTCAGCCCTACATTTTAGGAGCAATAGTTTTAGTGTATAGACTTTAGAAGTTGTCCAGTCAGTGTGATTTTAATAAATGTAATTACATCGTTTTCTTGCAAAATTTGTAAAAATTCACTGTTCTACCCTGTTCTCCCCGAATTCACCTAATTTTATTTGTCCGAAATTTTTTTCTGGTGCCCCATCCCTCAAAAATGGCCTACAAAGTATTTTAGTAAACGTCCAAGTTTGTTATGAGGCATTCATTTCAACTTAATGGAATTCAGGCCTTGCATTGTAAAAACTTAGTTTTTCCTTTAATTTAGATTTCTTATAAAGTTCTAAGACTTTTGAAATAAGGATTTGAGGTGATAACTCTATTTGTAAATCACTGTTTATGTTATTTTGGCTGTTGTTTCCTGATCCAGCTTATTCAAAATCTATAGTTACCAACTTCAAAGTAAGATGGCTGTAATGGTACTTAATCATGCAGATTTCTGAAGTCACCTACAATTTTTTTTTCTTTTAAGAACTCTTATTATCTCTTTGTTTCCTTCCCCCCACCCTTTTTTTTCCCACTACTAAAATTTTTTTGAGAGGTGTACATTTTAAGTCTCAAGGAATTCAGAACAGGTACTTTTCTTTCATAAATGCTTGAGACAGTGAATGTTTAAATTTCCATCTATAAAATAGCTAAGCCAAAACAACCTTAAAAATCACTGTAATAGGTAAAATAATCACTATTCAAACTTCTGTAAAAGCCTTCACTCTCTGGAGACTTGTAATACTCAGTGAAATGGTGATCCCTGGTCTGTTCATACCATAAGTTGTTATTGCAAACTTTGATTATTTAAAGTGCAAAAATTTTTAGTTGAAGAGCACTTTTTCCATATAAAAATCGATGATTTATTATTCAGATAAAATGTTTTTTGTTTTTCCGGTCAGTATTCATTTTTCCAATAATACAAAATATATCACAAATTCATCCTTGTACATAAGCTTCATCAAATATACAAGGTTAACAGAAACTTAGATATATATTATTTATGAGAATATCTATGTGTGTGTTTGAAGAGAATACATTGTTGTTGTTGTTGTTTCCAATCTCCTTGGGGTAGGAAAACCTACACCAAGTCCAAAGGACCTAGGTCCTTGGCGAAGGGTAGTAAGCAGCTTCACTTTAAGGTGGGGTACCACTAGGGCTGAAGTCTGACTTGACCTCGAAGAACATTGGTCCCATAATTTTGAACCAAGTCAAGTGACGAGGCCAGAACACTTGACCCTGCACCTCCAGAGGTAAATTTGAGAACTTGGAGGACATGCCCTTTTTTACGTGTCCCGGCCACCATTAGTGAACATGGCGATTGTAACGAATTCCGCGATTTCGTGTCAAAGCCGACACTTTTGGTAGCGACACGCGATTATGTAAAAGGATAAACCAGCTAACTAATACAGAACCTTATACACATAAAACACTCTTTATTGAAGAATTCTCTAGGAAATTTGGCATGAGACAGTTGCGCTCTTGGACATCTATTTAAGAAAAGAGTCAGTCAGAATCTGCTACGCTTGTCGAGTAAAGTTTACGCTGATGAATCAAGTCACACCTCCTTTGGCTGTAAATTCGCCTCCAGGGAATACAGCACGAACGCATAGTATAACTCCTCGCAGGAAAACAGGTTCCGCTCATCGGGAATTTTCCGGATTGAGAAAAATCTCGAACTCCGCACTTCTGCGATGAATTAATAGCAAATGTGTAGATGGCTCGTCACACTATCTTGCAATGCAGAGGCTAACTGCTTCCAAACAAAAAATAGATCAAGCTTTGATCTAGTGCACAACCTTTCTCAGCGAGAAAAGGTGCAATTGGGAAAATTTATCTTGGCCTGAAATCTGGCTCAGATCCAGCACCAATCTCGTTGAA
>OU015491.1:213799439-214164439 GCA_907164885.2 Dolomedes plantarius
TTAACTGGATTGACTGTGTAAAGTTTTATTTCTCAGCACATAATATAATGTATGTTCCCACTCATGAAATATATTTAAATTATTACACTTATTATGTTTATTAAGTTCTTTCTGAATTCAGTTGTAGTCCTGAATGATTTTGTTTCATACATTCACAGGTTCGAACGACTGGCCCAATAGAACCTTATACAAGGCAACCTGTGAAGGGTCGTAAAAACGATGGAGGTATTAGATTTGGAGAAATGGAGCGTGACTCATTAATAGCTCATGGTGGATCTATGCTGTTGTTTGATAGACTCTTCAGATGCTCTGATGGCTGTGAGGTATGTATCAATGGGTCTTAAGTTTTAAATTTACTTTTCACTGTGTCACTCTAAACTTTAATTAAATAAAACTGGATTTTCATTAGCCGTTAGAAAGAGTTCATTTTAAGAGCCATTCTGATTCTAATTGCCAATATCACTTAAATGGCTGTCATACAAAAAATTGCAGGACAAAAGTGTGAAGGGCTCTATTTGTGTTGAAACTTTGTCTAACACGCTATGGAAATCACCAAGGAAGATCTGTTTTATTTGACATTATTATTTTCAATTCCTTTTTGTTATTTTGATTAATCCAATTATGGGATTATTGTTTACTGTTAGTTTTACTGGAAGAGATTACTTTTAATTATGTATTGCATTGTCTTTATTAGATGCAGATACAGTTAAAATTGTATCTGTATGTTATATAAAATATTGTTGATCTACCAGGGATAGGTGTTTGAATTAAATTCTTATCAATATTTGCCACTGTGTCTGGTTTTAAATTACTGCTATATTGGATTGAGCAAACATTATTAATATCAAAATATCAATTATTCTGTTCCCAGTTAATTTATCCTTCCCGTTTAATAAACTATGATTCACTAAAATAACTTACAAGTAATCAACAAATAAAACAGTAATAGCAAGCACAATGTATCAAGATGTATACCACAAAAATTGTAAACAAGAAATCACGAGGGAAGATTTGATAACTTGTTGCCAAATTATAAATGAAAAAAGAGGAAAAGCTTGTTTCCAGATGTCAAATAATACCCCCCAAAATATAAAAAATTATTATGAAACAGCAAGAAGGGCCAAAAAAAAAAATGAAAATTTGATATAAACAAATCCCTTTAAACACCGACTTCCGGTTAAAATCACGATCACTTCCGGTTTACTGAAGATCACAAAAACACTTATAACTATGGTTCTAATTAAGATATCAAAAAAAATAAAAACTGTTTTAGAGAGCTAAATATTTGGTCTATAAAGTAAAACAGTAAAAAAAATTTCAAAACTTTGACCAAAAATCACCTTTTGTACGAGGTCAGATACCTTAAATCTTTTGCTGAAAGACCAGTTTGAGGTAAAATAGTATGAAAAAAATGTCTTGGCTTCAAATGGTATGATTGTAGGCTTTCTTTCTGCATAATAGCAATGAATATGGAATTTCAGCCAGTGGCTTTTTAAAGCTGAAAGAAAGAAGAAAAAGATATTTGTTTATTTCTCTAAAGATTAGGGTTGGTTAGTTTAGAGCAGTACGATCAATTTTTGCTGCAACTTAAGGTTTGCTGCAAAAATTGATCAATTTTTGCAAGAACTTAAGTGGACCAGGGCCTATAGTTTAAAGCCGATTCTGTATTGCTATAAACATCTATGCCAATAGTGGAATGTAAAGTCACGGACTCTGGACCAAATGCTAGAGCCTTAGTATTTGGCCATCACCCTAACCTAATGATTAGGGACCAGCATGGCAAAATTTTAGAATAACGCAGCTAAGTTTTAACCTTTTAACCATCAAGTTATTTTGATGATTTTGGTATAGAAAATGGTCATTTTTTTTTAATTGCAAAAATCAAATGTTTATTACAAAATAATGTACATAAACTGCCATCTACTGAATAACACAAAATTTCACCTCCAAGATAAGGTATAGAATACTAGTGCTGCCATCTATTGAATAAAGCTTAAATCAACTTGTCCTGAGATAGATTCAGGTTTGACAATAAGATGCAAGAAAAAAATCTACTTTAGTCTATCTCAGGCACATTTTGGAACGCAAGTGCTGTGCCCAAGAGTATCTTGGGCACAATAGTTAAAAGGTTAAATGCATTAACATTCATTCTGTTTGACCTTTTATTTATTTATTTTTAACATTTATAATAATTTTCAGATTAAAGCAGATTACAAAAAATAAAAATCAAGAAATATTTCAGAATATTTTCTTTTTTAGATGGCATCTAATTTCAGAGTATTATATTTCTGAGTTTTATTGTATTTATTAATGTGTAATATGATTTACAAATTACTTGCATTGATGATTTTTTTCCCTTATTTTCAGCAATTGGCATGTGTAAAATGTCAAACCCTGTTAACAACTCTAGTGGAAAAAAGTGAATGCGCAGAATTCCCATCCAATGACTGGATCTGTAAAGTTTGTGGTACAGATGAACATCTAGTTTATTTAGACATTCCTTACGTATTCAGATATTTGTGTGTTGAACTTGCAGCAATGAACATTAACGTGAAGTTAAATATTGGAAATTGTATAGACTTTTAGCAAATTTACATGTAAATTAAAAGAAGTTGTAATGACTGTGTGAATAACTTATTTTTAAAAGTAAAACTACTATAAAGTGTATATAAATATTTATTTTTGAAACCCATTGACTTCAAAGTGTATTATGTTCTCATTTGTAACTTAATCAGTTTCAGCAATAAACAAAAAGATACTGAAAGTTTTAGAAATGTTCTTCTAAAATATTCATATTTGTTTTTACTTTATTGAAATGCATTGTTTACTTTTTTTAAACCATTTGTTGTAAAGAGTGAGATTGTAATATCTTTATATCATGTTGATTTTTTGGGAGTGATTTTCCATTGACTATTGTTAATACTGGCTGTCGTGCCAATTATGATGGTTGTTATATAACTTTTTAATAAAATGTGTATACATTGATCTGCTTTTCTTTTTGATTGTTTATACTTAGTGGCTTTGTCCATGTTCCCCATAAGAATTCTTAAAAGTTTGTACAAAGTGCTTGTATTTGTTAGGGTATTTTGTTGCAATATAATTCAGCAGGATATATTATTATTTAAGCAGAGTACTTAAATTCCTTCAGCAATCATGAACCTGAAAAGGGATTATCATTCTCTACAAAAAGAAATGGTTGATAATTTCACAGCTATGCCAACCATTGAGTAGCACTTATACCAATTATATTGTGCAGAGCAGCTACGATTCTGTTCAACAGATAAAAAAAGAGCAGTATTTTTTAATTGTTTATGCCATAAAATCTGTAGTTACTAACCAACTGAAAGTAGTAAATTTTAAATAATTTATGACCATAACCATGTAATAGCATTTTCATTTTTAAAAACCTTAAATATTTCTTCATCTGTAATTCATAATTTTTAAAAAATATATCTTTGGTAGAGGGTGTTTAAAAATTCTTAAGTTTTCTATTGTAATTCGATCAGGGAAAAAAATGTCTGTGCTTGATTCAAGTATCTGAGATCAAACAAATGAAGAATTATTATTTACTTTTGCCTGGAGCAGGTTGATGATAATTCTGGTCATTGTGCATTTATTACTGTAAGGGATAAATGCACAAAATGGTAAATATGGATATGTCTATCCATGTTTACCCTTTTCATAATCACTGTAACTTCTCAACTGAAAAATAAGCAAGTTTCCCTGCTTTTGTATGTCGCTGCACCATTATGTAGCATTTTTACTTGAACAACAAAAGTAGGGTGTCAGTGGTACCTAAATATTTAGTACCGATCATCTTAAATCAAGAATTTAGATTGGTAGAGCTATCTTATATACTGCAGTAGAGAAAATGTCTTCTATTGTCTTACAAAAATATGTAAATGGGTTACCAGTTCATTCTTTTAAATCAGATTTTCTAGAAACTTTGGAATTATAATCTTAATATTGTTCATAATTGAACTACACTGTGTTGAATAAGGGTGTGAACTTTCACTCATATTTTAAATGCTGATACTTTTTTGAAGGTCACTCTCTCTCTCGTTACAATATTTATATTTTTCATTTTAGTACTTATCACACTATTCTGTATTGGAATCAAGTATAATACCAGAATTTTGCTACTTACATTAATTGAATACAGGAATATGTATCATTTTGAGAAAAACTGATTTACCATAACCTTTTATTTTGAGAAGGAAACTGTTACCATCTATATTTGACCTAAATTTAAGCAAGGAATAATCAGGTTGCAATTGGTATAGTATGCATATTAAATGCATAAAAATTAAAAATAACCCAAAAAAAGCTAAGCTTCATGAAGGGTTTGTTTGGTTTGGAGCACTACGGTCAACTTTTTGCTACACAAGGGCTAATTAGACCGGGACCTACAGTTTAAAGCCTAACTTCATGAAGGGAGATGACTGCAAAAGATTGAAATCTTCAAGGATACACAGAGTATGCTGTACAGGTATTGGTATAGTTGTATACATATAAAATGCATGAAAATTAAAAATAACAACTAAAGGGGAAAAAAGCTAAGTTTCATGAAGGAAGATGCAAAAGATTTAAATCTTCAAGGATACACAAAGTATGCTGTACAGGTATAATGCAGATTAAGAAAATACCAAGTACCTTTATAAGGAAAATTATGTTCATTCTAAAAAAATATTGATCTTGTATACTAGCAGGGAAAATAGATAAAATAGCAATAAAGGTGCTTTCCAGAATCCCACTGTCACACATTTTGCAATACAAAGTTGGAACTGTCTGTCAGACACTTCAGTGATTTTTATTACTATGTTTTTATTAACTTGCCTTCTTGTTTGTGTGTGTGTGTGTTTGTCCAGTACAAATCTTGCAATCGATTTTTAACTAACTTCCCGACTAGCTAGACATTTGAAACTTTTAGAATAGCTCAGAACACGATGACAATGCATTTTTTAATACTTTTAGCAGAATTAAATGCATTTTCACTTAATTTTGTTTTGTAGACTGGTGCAGCCATCTATCGGCCGGGACGGGAATGAAAAGTTAAACGCAAGTTAACTTCCAATTAACTTCATTTTCTTTCAAGTTGATGGGATAATTCATCAAAACAAAATTTTTTAAGTATTTATTAATACATAGAATTGTCAAGTTTATATGAGATTCAACAGAAAATTTAAAAACATGGTATATAAAAAGTTCTTTTTATCTTGTAATTATTGAATTAGGCTTGTTTAAATCAGTTTGTAAATCTCATGCAAACTAGCTTCAGCTTTGAAGTATGTGCATATTAAGATTTACATGAACTTCATTGTCGCATAACTCATTACGTCAGTCCTATTGTTCATCCGCTTTAAGCAAATTTATTTATTGTAAAGGCATTGCAACGACCTACCTCGTATTACAATATAAAAGCAAATTAACTGCTTTGTCCTGGAGAGCCTTTTTATGGGAAACACAATCGTGTATTGGCCTTTTACACTGCTATCGGCAGATTTACCTCTTCTCTTAGACCCACATACACATCCTATAATTTAAGTGAGGTAATCATTCCAGCCCTACCTCTATCATTTGATTGAGAGAATGAATTATCGGTTCGATCATTAAAGACCGCGAAGATTCAATACTAGATCAGCTGCAGTTGGAAACAGGCTTCCGGAACAAATGAATATTTCAACAATTAAAGGTTGGAATATATGGAAACTTGTGTGATAAGACAAAGTCAGAACAACAACAACAAAGAAAAAATAATGTAGGAATTTTATATTTTCTGGAGTAAAATGTTAAAACATGGTTTTCATTTTTCGTAGGAAAAGAAAACTAGGGAAATTCTGTTACAAAGGCATTATTACTGCTTTTTAACAGGGTATGTTTTCCTTTTGCAGTCATAATTTCCAAGTGGTGTCATTGGGCTGTGTGGGAAAAAAATTTCGTTCCGGCAGTCGAGTTGTTTTCAGCTTCGGAATGTTCCTTTGTGGGTGCTGACAGGGTACAATCAGGCTCCGTTATTCTCAATGGAATTTACTTCCGAAGACTGGCGGTCATTGCATTCGCCGGATAACTTCCCTCTGCAACAAATTATCCACCAGATGACTTCGGTGAGGGCACATTGTCATCCAGGGATAGGAATTGTGGATCTACGGCACCTTTGTGCCGTTCCCAGATTAAATGATCTGTCACAGATGCAGAACTATATGTGCCCTCTCAAAATTAGGCCCTTCGGTACGATCGAACGAAACTACGCCCCCCCCCCTCTTTTGTGGTAAGGGGACGGAAAAGTATTTCTCATTCTTTCCATTGAGTGTTGAGACGAGAATCAGTCTGCAAACTGTACCTAGACTTCTTAGAGATGAGCAATTTTTTCTCGCTGATTCAAAGTGCAGTTTCGATGTTCTTGGCACCATAGTAAACGTAGACCCAGTGAACTTGCCACAAATGATTGGACATCATCTAGCGTACAGACCAGGTTCCTAACACAGCTTGTCTTTTGCTCCTATGAGTGCTGTCAACTCAATAGAGAGTTGGCTTGTGGCCCAGCGTCCCTTGACGTAATGACAGATATCGGTCCTATCGAATGATGTAACTGTTAAAGGAAGTTTAGATACCAAACTTATGTGACCCAAGATTCAACATATATATACACGATATGCAACCCTCCCACACCTTCAACTGTTATTATATGCTGATGATACCACAATTATTTGTTCCTACAAACAATATTGCTCTGTGTACAAAACCCTTCAAAATTATTTAAATACTCATTCCAGATGATGCTCAAATGGAGAATTAAAGTTAATGCCAATGAATGTGCTATCGTGTATTTCCATATTCGATCTATCACACTCAACGATAACTTCCTCTTTAATGAATAGAGCATTCCCTGGGCTAACTTATACAAATATCGAGGTGTCATCCTAGATTCCAAATCAAACTCTATTTTATGTCACTGTCAATGTCATACTCCCTTTGAGCATTTGTTCCATCCCTTGCTCGTGCTGGACGATGGCTGAATGGCTAGGGCGCTGGCATTCGGTACCAAGTCTGTGGGTTCGAATCCCACTATTGGCATGGACGTTTGTAGCCGTTCGGAATCGGCTTTAAGCAGTAGGTCCCGGTCTAATTAGACCTCGTGTAGCAAAAATTGACCGTAGCGCTCCAAACCAAACCAAACCATCCCTTGCTCTAGCAGTTTACATGAACCATGTCTTTGATTTGGTGTTAAGCTGATCTGCCATTCTAACATCTTAATAGCAAAGCGCTCACGAAAGGCTTCCATGTGTAGGTCATAACACCATGCAGGGAGATAAAGAGGAGGCTTCGACCCCCTTTTGGCATCAAGTGAGCAGAAAAAATCATCATTTTTAACTTTTATAACCTACTACATTACTCCTACTGGACAACAACAACAACAAAAAAACTAAAAACCACTTCTCACACATTGCCAACATCAGCGCGAAATAGCCAAATGAGTCACCAATGACGCCAAACACATGCGGAGCTCGAGATTGGGGGTTGTCGAAAATCTTAACAGTGCAATATGAAGTGTCGGCGTTTGCACCAGTACTGAGATTTACGGCAAAAATGAATCTTTTTTTATTTATTGCGTAACAGCTGTTAATATTTTTTTTCTTTATCGTTATCTTGATGAAACTATGTTTTGTCAAATGATAAAGTGTCTACGTGTATCTGAATTCCTGTAAATAGTAGTTTTTTAGCCGTTCTAGCCAAAATTTCTCTTGTAAGTACTATTATGAGTACCGGTTTGTTGATATTAGGAATTAGATTTTATTTATTTATTTATTTTAGTCCTGTGTTTAAAGTTTTCTGTGCGCTTATAATTAGTAATTTAGAGGATTTGACTGCCCATTAGTAATTTTTATTAGATTAATAATTGTAAGTTTACTGATAAGGTTAACGATAGTTCATGTATCATGTTATAGTGTTATTACTTAATTTAAATAAAGTGTATTAAATTATTATAATACTCAAAGGAACTGAATATGAAATCCCAGCAGTATTTTCTTTTATTTCAATCATAATTTAACGAATAAGTTTATGGTGTGAAGGAAAATCTATTTCCTGTGTCAAATATTTAAATGGCTTATCAGTTGATTTTTTAAAGAACAGACAAGAATTGTATATTATGTCAGTGCAAAAAAATTTAGGAATTGTGCTTTTGAATTCACATGCTTATTTCGTTTTATTTTTTATTTCTGATATTTTTCTTGTGCTAATTTAGATAAAACAGGCAGATTACTTCTCATATGATTCTTAGTCACAGTAGTGAGAGAATTGAAAAAAGAAAATACTCTGTGGTTCTTTTTTATCAGCATTATTTTCTACATTATGGGTAAAAAGCTCTATATTAGTATTGAATGTTAGTATGAAATTTAATTTTGCTTTAATTTATGTGAGTAAATCAAAGCAGTTTACTCCTTATCTATCTCCTCTCTCTGTCTAAGTTATCTATATAAATAAAGCAATTCTTAATAAATATGCATTCATTGAATTGGGCCGTATTTTTCTACTAAGTTACTGATGTTTTCAATAAATCATAGTCTTGTAAATTTTATACTGGGTACTTTCTTGTACTATCTACTTATATAACTATAATAAAACCAGAGTTAAATGATTTTATCTATAACCCCTAACTTTATAGTTATCATATATTTATTACTATGGCTGTTTAAGTTCTTTATGAACATTTTAAACACTTTTAAATGTAAAAAATTTATATATTTGTTTACATATAGGTTTCTTGGACCAAGTTTGGAAACCTAACCAATTGATTTTATACTAAATACAGACATAGCAATGAGACATTTTATAATTCATATTTTCTTAAAATCTAAATTTATAATATATAATATTTCTAGGACTCTTTGAAAATGTCAGGCAGAGGTTCAACAGTTTTTGTTACTGGGGGTGCTGGCTATGTAGGAAGTCATTCAATTTTAGAGCTTTTGAAAAATGATTATAATGTTGTTGCTGTTGACAACTTTTCTAATTCTAGTCCAGGTAAGTAAGTCAATATTTAATGTATTTAATATTGACTGATTTCTTATTTGTAAAGAAATGTTTGGTAAGCAGTATCAATATTTTTTAACTTTATAAATCCTCCCTATCCTCTTATATATATATAATATATGTGTGTGTGTGTGTTGTGTGTACATGCATGTACACATTATCCTCTCATTTTTATTTATAATTATACATTTCTCAATTTATACATTATTTATATATATATATATATATATATATATATATATATATATATATATATATATATATATATATATATATATATAATATATATATACATACATACATATATATACATACATACATACATACATACATACATATATATACATACATACATACATACACACTCACACACACACACACACAGAGGGAAACTTTTCTAGCCAGCCACCATGCGAACAGGCCATATTTTGCTCAGAACTGATTAAACACACTCCATAGAGCCAATGTTATTTTATCCCTCTTTCCATGGCTACCCCTCAAAACAGCCACTTTTTTTTCTCAAAACCATGACTGGCTCCCATAGGGAAGTCTCTATGTATGCATATATATATATACTTTATATATTATTTTATTATGGTTTTGGCCAGTATATTTATCAAAATATTTGACACTCTTGCATATATTCAGCTGTAAGGGACCTTTCAACTGTTTATCATTTTAGTTTTCAAGTAATCAAAAACCCTGATTATGGTAATTTATTATATATATATATATGGCTCTGTTAAGGCAGAGAAATAAACATGCTAAGAGGTAAAAATTTAGTGTGGCACAAAAGTAAAAATTGTTTCTATAGAGGCATAAACTGTTTCTTCTTTAAAAAAAAAAAAAAAAGCGCATCTGATTTCTGGTTTTTTTTTTTTTTAAATCATCAATTTTGATTTCTGCAGTTTTCCAGTCTTAGGACTTATTTTCATTTTTTAAAATTTTGATTTTTTGTTAAAACTATATTTTAACTTGGAAATCTAGAGCAACTTCTGAACTTTGAGTATACATTGCATGTCTAGAAAAATGGTTGAAGATAGATGTAACCTGTGGGAAAAGGAGTTTCTACAGAAAAAAGATAGGAATCACTTATTTCTGAGATTATGTATAAATAATTATACTACCATGCAATCTAATATATACATCTAGTAAAAGAATAGCTCAAAAGAGTAGAAATATCAAGTCCTCATGGACCTGATTTCTTTTTATTAAGTGGGTAAAATATACATTTCAGCATGCCGAGGCAATGCATCTCTTAAGTCTATATTTGGGTGAAAAAAAAAAGTTATCTATTAAGGGATGGGTGGAAATACTTATTGTAATGCAACCCTACTTTTTACTTTTATAAAATTAAATATCTGTTCCAATAAAAGTAAATCTATGCAATTTTATAAACTGCTTTTGTTTATATAGGTAAAGATAGTATAATGCCTGAAAGCTTAAAAAGAGTTCAGTCATTAACTGGAAAATCTCTTATATTTTATCAAGTGGATCTTCTCAACAAAGAAGATTTGAGGCAAATATTCCTCAAGGTAATTTATATTTTAATATTCTACTTTCATTTAAATTGTTTTAACTTTGTATTACATTGCTCATTGATCAATGGTTTAAATCTATAATATAATCTTTAAAACTATTTCTTACTTAATCAGTTAAGTATGTCATACAAGATAAATGATTTTGTAAATATGCCCCTATGAATGAAAGACTATTATAATGAGAACAAAATAGCAAAAAAGTCTATGACTGCTGGGTAAATATTGAGTTAATGATTTAAACTGAATATATTAAATATATCGCTGATATTGTTGATTAAAAAAAAGGTTTCAATTTCTATCACTTTAAATCTATATCTATGTCAGTAGGCTTTAATGTTCTTTTTTTATTTTCATGCATCATCTATTTTTTTCAGCATACATTTTCATGTGTGATCCATTTTGCAGCCTTGAAAGCTGTTGGAGAATCATGTAGACTTCCTTTAGGATATTATAGAAACAATGTTGGAGGATCCGTTAATCTGCTTGAGGTAAGATTCGTTAAAGTGATTAAAAATGCTTCATTAAAAGCTAGTAGTAACAGAGATTTTTGAATTTTCTTAGCTTTTGAAAAAGGTCAGACAGCAGAGTTTTATGTCAGTGCACACTGCAACTAAATCTAAAAGAATAATTGAGGCATGTGTGACAAAATAATTAATGCTGTTGAACTGAAATTTGAATAGCTATAAAGCCGGTCATCAGAGTTTGATTTTTTTGTATAATTTATTGGATTCCTCTTGAACAGATCAAGATAATTTAATGAAATATTGAAAATATTTATAGCAGATTACATTTGTAAGCACTACAGAGATCAAGTTCTCTTCAACTTCTCAATGGAACTATTACATTGTATCTGTTTTTACAAGAAAACTTGAACCAATAAAAGTTTTGAACTATGTGTCTTTGAAAGGATTTAATTGGCATTTTGCCTAACTGGTCAGTTTTGTGCAAAATCCTATCAACAATACCTTTAGAACTGTTGCAACTGGAAAGAGATCCTTTTCAAAATTAAAATTAATGAATAATTATTTGCTGCTAGTTTGTCTGAACTGACTAAAAAATGTATATGTTTTATTATTTTTTAAAAAATGTTTTTAATTAAATAGAATTTTTTTTATATATTTTTTATTTTTATTAATGGTCATGGTTTTACATTTACATAATTCAATTTTTGTAACTTTTTCCCTTTTATAACTTGATGTAATTAGAATTCAGTAAAGGTAACAAGTTTTTTGTAGTTGGTTTTGAAAAACTATTTTAGAAGTTATTTCAATTGACTTTTGTAAGTTTTTGTTAAAAGTGTATATATATATATATATATATATATATATACAGTGGAATATTGATCGATCGTTTTCGGATCGATCGTTTTTCCGTATGTGTCGTTCATTTTATCCAGTCCCAACGATCATATTGCTTTGTTATGTTTCTGCATCTATCGTTTTCCCGCATTTATCGTTCATTTCAGTCGGTCCCTTGAAAAACGATAGATCGAGATTCCACTGTGTATATATATATATACACACACACTTTTATCAAAGTCACTTGGGTTGTATTCCATGTATTCTGCATTCATCACATTTACTATGAGTACCTAATGTTATATCTATCTAGTACATTCATAATATTTTCATTTCTCGTTTGTTTGTGTTCTGATAATATCTTTGTACTGTACAGTAGATTACTTCTACATAGGTAATGCAAGAATTTGGTGTTAAGAAGATGGTATTTTCTAGTTCAGCAACTGTGTATGGTGTTCCTGAATATCTTCCTTTGGATGAATCTCATCCTGTTGGTTCTACATGTACCAACCCTTATGGTCGTACAAAATATTTCATTGAAGAAATTTTAAAAGATGTTTGCAAGTCAGAAAAGGTAACATTTCATAATTGTTCATGAAAAAATTTTTTTAGCTAATATTTGTAGTAACCTATATATTATGGTGTATGTAGAAGAATAGAAAATTGTCTGTAGAGACTCTTTTTGTGGTACTTGCGCATTATAGCTGAAACTTTGGCACTTGGTGTGATAATGTCACTAAAGTGCCAATTATGTGGTTTCCTTATTGTTAGTATCACTCCCGGAATTCATTGCTTTTTACTGTCAAGGCCTTACATTTTAAGCATCATTTTGAACTTTTTATTTTTTATTTTTTTTTGTTTATAAAAACACAGCTGAATACCTGTACTTCATGATGAAATACACTTTTACCATCAATTATGTAATTTGGTAAATTTAAATTAATTTTGATAGCAAAGTGTTTTCAAACCTCAGAGGAGTTCACCCTATAATTTAACGACAGTAATCTGACATTAAATAATGGGTTTTATATATATTTTTTAATTTTTAAGGATTTAAACCCCTGTAGCAGCCTTAAAGGTTGAATTTATCTTTAAAAATCTTCCTGAGTGAGCACCTGGGGAATTAAAGCAGTGGTTAGGAAATGTTGTTTGACTGCAACCCTTTTTCTGTAAAGTAAAAAAATCACGTGACCCCCCAATGAATTTTTTTTTTTTTGTAGTAGCATTTTTTTTTTAATTAGGAAAAGGTTAACAAAAAAGAAATAAACAAGTTTTTACAAACTTTTTTAAAAATCAATAGGGTTATATATTTAATTTGCCTAATAACAATTTTAAAAAGTCAAGCTTACTTTGTACAATAATTGTTTTTGCCAAATCTCATGTAACCAAAACTTCATATTGAAATATTAATATGTATTTATATTTTATTTAGGTAAAAGATCATGATTTCAAAATTTATATTACAACATTGATCTTTACAAACTGTATTTATTTATATTTATACTAAAATAGAAAAAAATTAATGAGACAGGTGAGCCTGGATCTCGAATAATAATTGTTAAATATTTGTTGAAATATTTTCAAGTGCTACTCTTGCGACACCCTCTTGGTTAAGTTTTGATCATTGTGTGGTTTTTATAGCAACTAATTTTGAAATGCCATTCTCACACAGATAGGTACAAGCGAATGTAAACAATTTATGTGTAACATTACAAGACTGTTTGACACCTTATATAACAATATCATGTAATGATATTTTTATATAACCATAAAATATTATATAAGAAAATATAAATACAAATATTATAAATATGTTATAGAAAATTTAAAATATTCTTTTTAATTTAATAATTAAATTATTTAAATTTAATTCAAACTATCCGTGACCCCTTGTTAGATAGACCCCTTAATAAAATCTATTTTTCTTTTAATTAAAACAAAATTCTTAGTGAGAACCTAGGGCATAAGAGGAACCACCATTCAAAATTTCAGCCTCCTAAGCTTTATGGTTCCAGAAATAAGTTTCCTTTTTTTTTGGGGGGGGGGGGGGGTTAAGCTCCTTTTTAATCTCTTAAATTTTACATGTGAAAACATTTCTTTGTGCACAGTTAGGGTCTAAGAAGAACCACCATACAAAATTTCAGCTCCCTATGCCTTACGGCAGTGGTCCCCAACCCCCGGTCTGTGGATCAAATGGTACCGGGCTGCCAGCTTAGGGCCACAAGCTCAGGGTTCTCATTGATTTATCATTCTAGTGAGTTAAAATGTTAAATCACTTTATATTAATTTTTTGGTGTAACTGTATTTTATTTTGAAGGCATGTTTAAGTACAATTAAATTTAAATTATTAAATCAAAACAATCTAAAGTATAAACAATCAACACCCCCCCCCCCCCTTATCGCGCTGCGGTAAAATTATCAAACGTTGACTGGTCCGAGGCGATAAAAAGGTTGGGGAGCACTGCCATACGGTATCAGAAATATAGTGTTTATTTTTGGTGGGAGGGATGTTAAGCCCCTTTTAACCCCCTTAAAATTTGTATTTTTAAAAAAGATTTCTTAGTGTGCACCTAGGGTCTATGAGAAACCACCATACAAAATTTCAGCTTCTTAGGTCTCATGGTTCTAGAGATACAGTGTGTCTTTAGGGGGGAAGGATTAAGCCCCTGTTAACCCCCTTAAAATTAAAATTTATTAAATAGATTTCTTAATGAGCACGTAGTACAAAAGAGCAACCACTATGCAAAATTTAAGCATCCTAAGACTCATGGTTCTAATAATTTGACTTTCTTTTAACAAACTCATTTTTAATATTTATTGTATATTTCTGTTTTGTCATTAGTACACAATTTTTAATTAGATCTGAAATTATTTATAATCAAAATTTTGTTCTTCATCTGCCAATATTTATTATCTCATGTGGTTTCCACATACATATTTGTATGTTTTTAACATTCTGCTGCTGAAAATGTTTGCAACTTGCAGTTAGAGAATAGGTTGCTGCAGTGAAATTAGATGTTGGTGAGCTGATATTGCACCAAGTGCAAGGAGCCGCCAAGTTTCAGCTATAATACGCAAGTACCCTTTTTGTATATATGAAGAGAGAAGTAGATAGATGTAATTTAAAGTCTGTTAATTAAAATTTGTTACTAGTATATAATCTAGTATTGTTGACTGCAAAAAATTTTTTTAAATCTGTGGTGTTTTATTTTTGTTCTATTGATGATAAAATTCTACTAATTAATGGATGTATGTATAACATTCTGCGAAATACATTTTAATCATTATCAATGTGATATATGAAAATGAACATTTCCTTTTTCTTCTTTAAGGGTTGGTCTGTTACTTTGTTACGATATTTCAACCCTGTTGGAGCTCATGAATCTGGTATAATTGGAGAAGATCCTAATGGCATCCCAAACAACCTAATGCCTTTTATTGCCCAAGTTGCTGTTGGACGTTTGAAAGAATTACAAGTATTTGGGGATGATTACAAAACTGGAGATGGCACTGGTGTGAGAGATTACATTCATGTTATGGATTTAGCTGAAGGACATGTTGCAGCAGTCAATGAAATTCTGAAAGAAAATTTTGAAGGGTTCAAGGTAAAACAAATTTAACCATATTAAATTTTCTTTCAATTTTGGTGTAAAAGCTAGTTGTATATTTAAGATAATTCTTGAATGAACAGGCCAATACAGTTTTCTTTTGATATAAAAATAAGTTGGAGAAATAAGAACCTAATGTAATTTATGGTGTAAAAAACTTTTTTTTAATGAGAACCCAAATATGCATAATGCTGTATTTTCAAATATACTGGGATTAATAGGATAGGCATGATGATGTAGCTGGTTGGTTGGTTGGTTGGTTGAGAGCACTATGGTCGTTTTGATGTGCACCTTGTTGATGTGGCAAAATTTGCAGTTACTATTTGGACTTCTGTAACTTAAGTTTTAGTTTTCAAAAAATACTAAATAGACCAGTTTCTCTCCTCGATTTATTTTTTAATGCTATCTGTTTTTAAAGGCTGTAAGTTTTAGGGGATATGCCTACTGCTCAAAAATAATTGCACATAATTTACATTTTGGCTAGCTTAAGTAACAACGTCCATCCTGCTTTGTCCTCCTATCTTCTCTATATTTAACCAATACTCATTGAATATATTTTGACTGCTGTCTATGGGTATGAGCAGTGCTTGATTTCTAGAAATAGAGGTGCCGGAACTGTAACCTTCCAAGGGGGGTGCGGGGAGATTCCAAATTATATATATATATATATATATATATATATATATATATATATATATATATATATATATATATAATAGGCCAGGCCAGGCCCACTCACTAACAACAGAGTAATATGTGATTAGATAAATGTTTTTGACTATCATATTTTTTTTTCCCTAAAGAGAGGTACCAGAATGCCATTCCAGTGTGTTCCGCCTCAAATCAATCCCTGGGTATGAGAATGTAATAAAAGAGTCGCATGCTGTTTTCAGTTGCAATAAACGGTTCAGTTTCAAGAAATTGAGTGCTAATTTTAGGATATCAATGTATGAGTACTTAAAGTGCATCAAACTTTTTTGTCATTAATGAGAATAGAGATGCTCATATTTATTAAAGGTGGTTTGAATCTATATAGTTTTAACTATATTGGCTCTACATAAAATGATTTTTTTTTTTTAAATGTAGTGTATTTTTAATATATTCCTGTGAAAATAGCAGTGACCATATTTTCATTAGTTTCTCTTCCTAAAATTGACCTTAAACCTTGGTTATTATAGCCAATGGTAATCAGTGTACTCAGTGAAAAATTAATCATATGAATAATATTCTGATTTATTTATTTATTTTAGGTGTACAATTTAGGAACTGGAGAAGGTTATTCAGTTCTTCAAGTCATTCATGCCTTTGAAACTGCCTGTGGTATTAAAATACCATATAAAATTGTTGGCCGTCGTGAAGGGGATGTAGATAGCATATATGCTGATGTATCTTTATCAGAAAAATGTTTAGGATGGAAGTCCAAACGTTCTCTTGAACAAATGTGTAAGTTGACTTTTTGATTATATGAATTTTATAAGTAACTGAAACCTGATCATTATGTGTGTACAATGAGATCTATAATATACATAAATATTTTATAAAGAAATGTTTGGGCTTATAAAATTATGTCATCAGGTTTTAATTATTTAATTGTAAAATTGCTGTTATACAGTGCTAAGTAAAAAATGTCAGGTTTGTAAAAAGTTAAAATTTTGGGTTGTTAATAACATAGATACATATCATAAGAATAACTACTTTACTTCTTACAGATTAGTTAAAATATATTGTTATTAGATTAGTTAAAATAAATAAATATGCGAATGTTTGACAAGTGCCTCCGCATTGAAAAAAAAAGTCTACATCAATATGTATTACTTTATAGTTACAGCCTTTCTAACATGTACAGTTCCATTTATTGCTGTAGACACCTATTATTTACAATCTCCAATTACCTACATCGCTATGGCACTGAGAGCATCAGTTTTGGTCTCAAAATTTTGCATGTGTATTCTGTGATAGTATTTGAAAGTTCAGGAAGGAATTTGACTTGAAAGAGTTGTTCATATATGTGATTTGAACTACATTATTTATCTTCCCTTTAAGGCTATAAATCATTTTATTATATTAAAAACAGAATTCCTTAGGATAAATCTTATATAATTAGGGCATAATCAAATAAACAAGTACCTTAATTATTAAATGCTAAATATATGTATAACTGTACCTTTTTATTATAATCACAAAAAGTTATTTGTAGTTGGACATTATATTGAATTCTAGTTTCTGTAGATTATGGCAGCATTTCAGTGAGAACTGATTAAAACGTTGATGCTACACTACATTTAGAGTTGTGGCTCTGGAAAAATGTAAAAAAATTTCAAAGTAGGTCTTGTGAATTTCATAGCCTGTTTTGAACCTTATTAGGACAAAATTAAGATCACCTGTCACAAGAACTATACTTGAAACAAAATCTGACTGGGCTGTTTAAGATTTTTTTTTTTTTTAATCTTAAAGATAATTCTCATGATGAAACACATGCCTTGAATATTTACTGTTATTATAAATATGAAAAAGGTAATTTAAATATAAAATTTATGAACCAATTATTTATGTTTTAAAAGAATCATCTTTGGATACTTTTGTTAATTAGGTACTAACCTCCAGGTGTCACTCTTGGGGGTGCTCAGTCAAAATTGAGGTGTCCCCAGGGAGTGGTTTTTGGTTCACCTATACCAGGGATACTCAAACTGTGGTTTGCCTGTCAGCCACATGTGACCCACCAAGCTTTTATGTATAGCACAAAACACTCATTATTAGGCAGGTGCTTTTGTAAATATAATTTTGGAAATGAGTGCCTAAAAAATACAGAACTGTTTAAAAAAATGTGCTACCTGCTGCTCACATTGTTTGCATCAGTGTATGTTTGTGAATTACCCTATTCCAAAATGAAATATGGGAAGAACATATATAGAAATCAGCTTACTGATTCATACCATGATGACACATTGGGAGTAACATATAGAAAGCATAATTATGATTTGCCTAAAATAGTCGCAAGTTTGTCTCAACATAAAAAATCACACTAATTTTTAAATAAACACTTGAATACATTTAGGTTTTGAGTTTCTTTTTACATTATCTTCTCCAATGCGGAAGACGGTTACTTGGACATTGCAGTGTCATGTGACAGTAAGGATAGTTTTGCTAGCCACTTTTCTGGGAGCACCATATAGGTGGACCAGCATTTCCCCCTGTGGGCCGGTCCCATAATTTTGAACCGAGTCAAGTGACGAGACCAGAACACATGACCCGCACCTCCAGAGGTAAATTTGAGAACTTGGAGGACATTACAGCCATGCCCTATTTTACGTGCCCCAGTCACCATTTGTTTTTACATTATTATATTATGAGTTATAGGATACTATATTGTGGCCCATATAATGTAGCTGACATATGCATGTGACCTGAGAGAGAAAAGGTTGAGTATGGCTGACTTATATGGTGCTCCCATTGAAAGCAACCAATGATTTTCATGGATAAATTGCAAATGTCTTCACTATATCCAAGAAAACATTGACATGTGCCCTACATTGGCAAAAAAAAATTTAAAAAATTGTAAATTTCATATATCTGTATTTGCTGTGTAAAGGGTGTTAAGTCCAAACTGGGCTAAAATGAGTTATCAAACCAGGCATGTTTGAAAAATCAAGGGCTACGGCAGGGTACAGAAAGCTAAGTCCAATTCCACTCCTAAATTTGATCAGTGAAAATTTGGGATATGTGAAACAGAATACAAACATGTTAGTTTTCAGTTCTGTTTTTCTCAAAATCACGATTTTGGACTTGACACCCTTTACACGGCAAACACAGATATGTTGCTAAGCCTTTTAAAATTTTGCTATATTAAAAATATCCTTTCAAGTTTTATATTTTGGATATGGTGGATTTCTCTGTAGAGTAATTTTGTTGTGTGCAGATAACATGAATTTGAAATGAATTGGATATATTTTAAAAGTATTCACAATCAAAAGGGGACTATTTTTTGTTGCTGTCTCTTTTGTTATCTCGTTAGACAGTTTTATGGTTGTTGTGTTTGTGTTCAGAGGCATGCATAATTTTCATTTTTCATAAGCCTAACTGCTGTTTTATAAAGGTGATATAATGGTATCATAATGGGACCAATAGAAAAAGGGAAAGGGATATATTTTTTAAAATTTTTAAATGATAATACATTTGCTGTATTTTTTACTCTTTAATATAATTATAATATTCTAATGTATTGAATTTGGTTTTTGTATTCTAGGTAAAGATACTTGGAACTGGCAATCAAAAAATCCACAAGGTTTTAATTCATCCTAGCAATTTATGCCCTAAAATCAAATTAAATCCCAAGTGCATTACATTGTGATTTGTCTCTTGTATGGTGGGCTGGATGAAATTTATTAAGTGGAATCATTTCTTAAAACATAGCTTTATTTAACATATGGTTATATATATATATATATATATATATAAGAAATCAAGCATGCTGAAATCAAATTTTTGTGATATTTTCTGATAATTATACAAATATAGTGGATTTATAGTCATTTTGAAACATTTATATGAAGTATTTCCCCAAAGATTTTTTAAGATAAAATTTGATCTGAATTATTAAATGATGTATTTTCTTTATAGTAACACATGAAATATAAACATTTTACATCTGGAGTGGTTTATAAATTTTTGGAAAATTAACAAATATTTATTTTTTGTGACTTTCATGTCATTTCATGTACCAAATGCAAACTTTACATCTGTGAAACTAGGCCAAATTTATGTATTTTTCAATTTGATCTCATTGAAAATTTTGTTTCATTACAACAAACATAAATATGAAATTTTTATGATGTCCAAATAAAGGATACCCTCATTCATAAAATTTTTTACATACAACTGAAACAGCTTTAATGCTTTAAAATATTTACATCTTATAGCAATTGTTCATTTTCTTCCCTCTCATATAAATTGGATCAAATCAAATCATCGGATTTTACATATTCCCACTACTGTATAGGTAAAGATTACCATCTCTACCCAAGGGTATGTAAGTCCCCCTCCCCCCTTTTAGTACAGTCTTGAAATCTTATTAAAATACAATCTAATAAATCAGTTATGTTGAAAAAGAACTACTCCAGTGACAATATTTATATTTCAGATTTTCTGAACAAAATTTAATTATAATTTTAAAAAAAATTCTTGTCTTATTTCACTTTTTCAGACAAGTTTTAAATAAGAATTTAAGTTGTTTCTTGAATTCTAGATATCCAAGTAATTTTAGTGATTAGGTTGGGTCGATACAGGACCAAACTAATCAATAAAATTCGAAGGCAATTGACTATTATTTGGGGTAATTGACTATAATTTATCTATAAGGAAACTTATCAAAAGCTTGCTACTATGACAATTTTATTTTCCTCTTGCATCATGTACAAAAGAAAATTGCTTACAAAAAGTCTATCAACTGACAATAACAACCCCTTCCATTTAACTATTCATGTACCATTTGAATAATTTCAAGTCATTTATTCACTCATTATTTATGGTTGTGAGTTATATTCCCATATAATGATTGTTTTTAAATGATATAGAAGCTTTGTTTGTAACATAAATTAAGTTATGGAAGTATTGATCAGATAGAGATGCACAGAATCCAATCTCTGTGCCTGAAATGTACTGTTTCAGAAGTCATTAATAATTTCCATTATGGTAATTATCTGTTAACTTTTTTTGTTCAGAGGTGGGGGGAGGGGTTATTATGGTTAAATAATGAACAAATTTTTGTCTTGACCAGGTCTTTTCTGTTGTCAGTCTAAACAAAAGATAAATACTTATTGTTAAACTTATTAATGATTTAAGTTAAGGCTGTTGATTAATAATCTTAGATCAGCTGTATGAGTTTTAGGTTTTTGCTTGGTAACTTACTGCTCATTAGTATGCTTTCTCAATTATTTTAACACATTTGTATGGGAAAAGAGAACATGAATGAGTCATATTTGCATTTACCGTGCTTTATTAAAGAATCTGTGCTCTTCCAGCATCAAATTTTTCAGAGAAAATAAGAAAGTTATCTGCATTTTTATAATTTTAGTGCTAAAATTATTTTCTTCTCCTAGCCTGTAGCTTGCCATCCAAATAATAAAATAAGTGTTTTACTATTTTATATGCAATGAATAGCAATATGTGAATATTTAATTTTAATTATTATTTAATTACTAAATAGCACACACATCATAAAATGATAATTTTCAGTTCACTTTCACAGGCAAGTAATGAAAGTTTTATGACATACCATGATGCTTAAAAATACTCTTAGTGTATATACAGAGTATTTTTTAAAATTCAGTATATTCTTGTTTGCAGTACTCTGGTTAAAAGTGTTGAGTGTTGTATTTTAATAATGTTGTTCTTTGTTTCCTTTGATTAATACTTTTTATGTAAATAACGTATCCTTTAACCTTACTTATACATAGGTTACAGCACAGTACCTGCAAAAATTTGTATTTCAAGAATTTAATGCTATTCACGCACAGTCAGATATATCCTGTATGGTTTTCTAATGCATTCATGAATTTAGTAGCATCCTAATTTTGCACATCAAAAAACTTTTTTCAGGTCACAGAATATTTCAATCAGAGTTCACCTTGCATTTAATAGTTTTACTTTGAGTTGTGTCCTCATATTCATATCTCTCCTTTCTGTTTAGAGTTTACTGTACCAGTTAGAGAAATAATTTATACAGAAGATATTAATGTTTATGTATTGATTGTCTGAGATTATAAATTTCTCAAAATATTTTTTGTTGTATTTCTTGTTTTTCCCTCCATCCTTTTTTATAGATAAAAAATAAAATTAAAAGCTTTTCAATCATGCACAAATTAATTTATCAACTTTCTAAACTTTTATGTTTGTGCTGGTTTATAAATCAGCTTTCCTATTATGTATAAGTTGTTTTACTTTGCCTCTTCATTTTTAGATTATTCCTTTGTGAATATCTGAATGGCCCATTCAGCAATATTAATGTCAGTTTATTTTTTATCCAAGGGAAGCTTCTTTTATAGTCACATTAGGCTTCCCCGTTTATTTTGTATTTTACTGCACTGCCATATTTATGTTACTTTACAAAGCTATTTAGCTAGCACAAGTTTATTTATCAAATTTTAATTGTTTTCTTACCCTAGTACTGGTATGAATATACATTGTTCACAATATTGTATTAGAGATTTATCTAATGTGAGCTTTATTTTGGTACTCCTCAGTACAATTGATACAAAGTTTAAAATAGTGTAATATTTAAATTGTGGGTCTCTTTTAAATCCAAACAAAGTTACATTTTGTGAAAGAGTATTTCTTTTGAATTGTTTATCATTGAAACTATTACATTGTAAGTTAATTTAAGTTTCTTATTTTAAAAGGTGTTGCTTAGAAATCATTATTGGATATGTAATTTAAATATAAATTTGTGAGCATCAATATATGAAGTAGTTATGGTTTATACACTATAATGTAGATACCATATTTAAGACAACAAAATTGCTAAAAGGGATTAATAATTAAGAGTAATTAATTCAAATTTACATTATTTTTAAATAAAGATATAGTAATCACATTGTAATAAAAATTATTAATATTATGTATACCTTATTCATTGAAGTGATCAGAGAACATTTATCCCCACTATACTCTTAATTTTTTTTTCTGATATATATGAAAAGATGTCTCTGAAATTGTTGAAAATTAAAATATAAAATTTTAATGTGTTTGAGATACAAATTAAAGAAAATGTTTCAGAAGTATGTGAATAAAAGAGTGTATAGATAAAACTCAGTGTTTTCTGGTAAAATTGGATACATTAAATTGATAATTTTTTTTGTCAGTTTTAATTAAAAATAGTAAGACTTAAAGAGTCTCATTTTTTTTCTTTCCCCCCCAAGAATATATTGGTTACATTTGAGAAATAATTGTTTCAGTTGTGTGAATATCACTTTTTAATTCTTTATTTTTGCTTGTACAATATATTTTTAAATGAGATTGTATTTTTAAAATTAAATTTTTATAATGTTCATATTTTGGCTGTATACATTAGCTAGCTCTCTCAAAATTTTTTGGTAAAATGTATTTATATAATTTCATTTTTTTTCTTTCTTTTCCTCTTACTGATATGGTTGTGTTGTGAACATTGACATCTGAATGGCTTATACGACTAAAATCCTTTAACATCATTCATTGATATATTTTATGTAAACCAGTGTTTCTCATGAAGGAGCAGGCTCCTTTATTGTTGAATTATTTTTGGATCAAAATTGTGTTTGTTTATATAAATCCTTTAATTGTTTGTTGGAGTATATGTACACTCAACCTAATTTCTGAAATGAAAATGTTTTGTTAAAAATTGTTAAATTGTGATACATAAATATAAAATTGTCTTTTGTTTAAATTTATGTAATTTTTATTACAGCATTTAAAAAAAATCTTTTTATTATAATTTAATGTAATTGCTCTTCATTGTTATATTTGACTACAAATTTGTAAACTGTGACTGTTGTCATAAATTTTGTTTTGAGGTTATGATGTGAAGAGAGAGATGCTTTTTTTTTTCAATGTATTGTTATATCTCTGTTGTGATTGAAGTTATTGAAAACTTAAATAATTTTTCAGGCTTGTAAAAGTACTTTTTTTTAAAAAAAATCATTTGGTCTTGTGCACATGTTTACTTCATAGTAACATTTTTATCAGTTCACTATTCCTAGTCTGAAATATGCTTTTATACTTTACTCTAGTCAAGATTTTATGTCAGAATAAATTTAATCTTTCAAAAATTAATTTTTTTCCTTTTTTGCATATCTGAGACCATGTTCAGTATTTGCAGATATTCTGAGACCTCATCCCAAAAAGTAATTGTGTTACTAGGAACAATGACAGCAAAAAATACTTATATCTCTTATATATGAGGTTTGTTAAAGTTCTCAAATTTTCATGATTGTTCCCCAATGAAGAATCGTAACGTGATGCAGTTGGTATCTATTCTTTTATAGCCGTGACCTTCATGAGTAAGTTCGTATTTACTGCATCAGAAATCTACATTAGCCATCATTCTGCAGTGTCACGATGAGTAAGTACCTTGTATTGTGCGTTTACTACACTGGTGTACAAAAATTAAGGATGGAATGGAGAAATTAACAATGGAAATATCAAGCAGAACCGAACAAAAACCGATGTAGTCATTGCCTAGAGGCAGGTGCTGCGTATGTGCTTGCTCACATGCGCAGCACTGGGATGGTATGATTTGCGAAAATCATACCACATCATTTGCAGCAGATCTCATGGTAATGACTTGTAAAAACCTTGACCATTGCAGAGCGACATTATATGTGTAAAACCTGTCTCGTCCTTAATTTTTTTTGCAACCAGTGTAGTTTTTGAGATGACTGATTTTCATCAGCAGTGAACAAACATTAAAAATTTTTGCGTTTAAACTGGTAAATTTTTACAAGCTTGTTGTCTGAAGATTTGAATCCTGGGGGTTGTTTTTGGAGAGTAGTTAATTGTCAGAGTTTGGGGTCAGTTAACATCGAATGTTGGAGTACGCCATAATCGATATTTCTCGCTGTTTAGGGCATGATAAAGCCCTGAGGCTTTAGTGGATTTATTCCGTGTTAATCTGTAAGGGGGTAAATCCACTTTTCGACTTGTATAACGATGAAAAATTATGTATACAGACACTACCCTACTTACGAACGAGTTACGTTCTAGACGGCCGTTCGTTTCTTGAATTGTTTGTAAGTCGTTATTTAACGTCATTTTATAATTACCGTGCTCTTCACCCCCATTTAAGTATGATAGACTAGCTGAAAACCCGCACAGTACATTCAAATTAAATATAACGGTCAATGTATGCAATTAATGCCAAAATAAATAAATATATATATAAATATAAAATAAATACGACGATCAATGTATACAATTGATCTGAAAAAAAAAAAAAATATATATAAAAAAAATTGTAAGGGATATTTTTATAGACCAAAATAATGTAGAAGAAAATATTCAAATTAAATCTAATCGGACATACTAAAGAATATAGTACAGTTTGAGGAACATATCTTTTACTGTATTTTAATATTTTTTTGGATAATGTACAATCGTCTGCCGCATTAGCAAGAAAAAATTTTTTTTTTGTCTATTTCGTTGTTATACACGTGGCGATAAATTTATTTAAAGTACCAGAAAAAGAAATTACGTGATCAGCATTTAATAAATTAATTCTAAAAATGAATCTTTTAAAATTCACCAAAAATCGGAAAATGGAGGTAAATATTCGAAAAAGATTTCATTTTAAAGGAATTTTTATGATCTTTCTCGTGATATAAATTTTATAACCCTCAGATTATTATTTTAAATGCAAACTACTAAAAAAAAGTTACTAAAACAGCTTAAAAATTTAATTTTAAAAAATCTAAGAATAATTTTTTTAAAATCTTTCTTAGTGCACCCCTACAGTATAAGAATCGCCATGCAAAATTTCAGCCCTTTAGGTCCAGCGGTTTGGTCTGTGCGTTGTATGTCAGTCAGTTACGGAACTGTTTTATATATATATAGATTGTGAAGTCAATAAAATGCTGTACGTTATTTCATCCTAAAACATAATACACTGTACAGTATTGTATTTTATAGGTTACTTAATTTATACGAATGATACATAAAACGTAAAAAAATTAGGAGGATAACACGTATAGTACACGTACTGTACAGTCGTTTTTCTCACCTTTGAAACTGGTGGAGTTACAGGGGAGCGCGTCGTCAACGTTAGTGTCCTCTTTAGCAAGGTTTTTTTTAAGAGGTGGGGAGGCTTTTACACTGATTTTTTCTTTTCATCGTGTATGAGACAATAACACTGGATAGCATTGTTAATGGTTGTTACTTCTTTTGAGAATCTCTCAACATTCGGATCCTGATTCTCAAAAACGTAAGAGAAAACCCCTCGTTCAAAATTTGAACTTGCGAGTGGCAAAGCGAGCGCTCTGAACAAATTTTGAGTGGCGAACCCGGTCTGTTCGTAACTTGAATACTCGTAAGTCGGTTGGTCTCCCTACTTTTTCCCCCAACAAAATAATAGTTTCGGGAGTCCGTGATAAAATTAATAATTTTACTATTTGAGGTTTTACTATAGTTACACTAATGAAGAGGGGCTTTTGAATTTTGCACTTCTTTGGTTCTCCTTTTATCAAATTAACTGCGATTTTTTATAGTAGTTATTTTCCTTTAATATAAGGGAAGTCAGTTATATTAATAAATAATGATAACATAACATTGGATTTTCAAAAATCATCGATAATCTGAATAAATAATATTTACTCTTAGTCAATTATTGTAATAGTTTTTTAAAATTTGTATGGAAGAGTCCTGATTATTATTAGAATTCCGATTAATTCTAATTTCAGCTTTCTGATAGGTATTTTGATATCTGCGATTTTCCTAATATTTTTAATTTGATATAAGATACCAACTATACTAATTAGGAATTACACAACGGCAAAATGACATCCAAGCGCCTAAAAAGCACGTAGAAAGACAGTAAAGCGGAAAACACAGTCGATTCGGTTTTTGAAACTAAATAATTCTGCATAAATGAAAGTTTACAGCATTTTAAAATATGTATCAGTTTTACAACAATCACAGAATGGAATTTTTGTTGTTGAATAAATAAGAAAATTTTAAATAGCAGGAAATGAAAAAGCGACATTAAATGTTGACAGAGTTGTGCAAAATTGATATATCTTACTTCCTACTACGTTTTTGACTATATTTAGAGGGTGAGGACAAAATTCAGATGAGATGTAATTCTGTCACATTATATTCTCAAGGGGAGAAAATCGGAGTAATAGCTCGGTGAAGTATCGACTCTCCGGATGTCCTTTATGCCACGTGTTGGAACTCGGTGATTTAAAAATACTAGTTGATGTTACCCTATCCAGGAGATCCTTTAATGTCAACTGATGTCGCTCATCTGTCACATGTCTATGAAATCGCTGTTAATTTTTTTCAGGGGTACAAAGTGTAAATCTATGGAACTACGTGGAGGTGTTGCGTCTTCGAGAAAGTATGATGAGATAAATTGAGGAGATATGCTAGTGTTCCGACACCACGTGTTATATTAATTCGTGACGTTTGAGCAAAAAGCAGCAAACTGATTCGCCGTACTCTGAACCCCGTGTTGTTTGTTTGCTTTATTATTATTTCCAAAATTTTAATTTCTGCTGAAAAGAAGAAAACCTACGATGACAGAGAATATAAAAGAAAAATCGTAGAGAGCTACGCATGATCTCTTTAACAGCATTCCATGACTACGTCCTGAAGTAAAAATTCCAATAAAAAGGTTGGACGATGGTCGAATGGCTAGGGCGCTTTCAATCGGTACCAGAGTCTGTGGGTTCGAGTCCCACTCTTGCCATGGATGTTTGTAACCTTTCGGAATCGTCCCGGTCTATTGAGCCCTCGTGTCACAAAAATTGACCGTAACGCTCCAAACCAAACCTGGAACAGGAGTGTGTGTGAGTGAATTGTTTTCCTATTAATTGCGCTCATCCCTTTGCCTATAAATCTCACCAGATCGGTCCTTACTGAGAACCAATATCAGATTTTGAATTATCAATGAAGGAGTGGTAGTGTAGGGGAAAAGACATTAAAAATGCCTTTGTATTTGACGCGAAAGACAAATACAAATGAAAGAAACAACGCAAAGTCATACATTGCTGGAAAAAACATCGATTGAACTTGATAGGCCTGAGTCATTTTGACTTGATTGAGACATGTACTCATCCTAAGGATGACGAATATATTTTTTTTTTAAATCAAAATCGAGAAATTTTCTCGACTTTATGTGAAGGTTGTTTTCTTTCCTTCTTTTTCACTTTCATCACTAATGAGGACAAAACTAGAAGTTAAATTTGACTTCCTGTTTTCAGATGTGAAAGAGTAGTCATTTTCGACTCCAAACTCTAATGCGATATAAGTGCGTTTACACCTCTGTTCAATTTCTTCAAGGTCTAATTAACCCTCTTGTAGCAAAAGTTGACCGTAGCGCTCTGAACCAAACCAATTTCTTCAAATGGGTTTCCTTTATTTTCCGATTGTGCTTAAATGTTTACCATTTATCCGATCACTGTTACACACAGTGGTCTCAACATTATGATTTTTAATTGAATACCATGGAAAATAAACTTTTTTGAGAGTGCGTGCCAAAATCGACCAAATCTCTGGCACAAAATCGTTCCACGTACCAACAAAATATTTTGAGAACGTATTATTTGATACTTGATTTGAAAGTGATTATGTAAATCATATAAAACTGACTGAATGAGAAAAATTATGGCAAGTTCTTACGAAAAAGTTTTTGTGGTTATTTTTTATTAGCCTGTTAGTATAACTTTAACTGTCTCGCACAATTTAAAGACACTATTATTAGCATCAACACAAAAAGTTAACACCAACTGTTATTTTTTTTCGATTGCGCAGTCATTATTTTTTTCCTGTTGTACATTTGAACGACTAAAACACAGCAAAAGATTATTACAGATAATCTTATGCTGATTTTAAATCCCTTATTAATGATGTATAAAAAAGAAAATTTATTTATTCAACTTCAAATCTACATTTAAACAACTCTGAACCTTTGAAACTTTCAAGTGAAACTTCAGAAAAAACTAAAGACAGAAAACTTGTTGACTCTTTACATACACTGGTGTGCAAACCTTCAAGGACCATATGGTTTTTTCCCAGTTTCTTCGCAATGGAATAACTTGGGTGAATGAAATTCACACCACAGAGACCTCAATATGTAACACATTGGTGAATGAAATATCACACGTGCAAAAAGAATACAAAAGTTAGTACGGATAATTTATTTAGAAGCATCTAGAAAGCAATACATATCGTACAAAGGCGTATTTCTCAAAGATTTAATAAAGCAAAGAGGTGATACTCGGTAGGGAATAGGATGTCCTATAACTGCAATGGTTGCTTTGCAGTGTCTAACTATGATTATAACGAGTTAGTTTGAGCTGTTGGGGCAACATTGTGCACTTCTCGTTCAGTGCTCTTGGGCATTTTGAAGTGGAGGTATGCATGCCGCAAGACGTCATCTTAGAGCGTCCACCACGTTCTATTGGATTCAGCTCTGGGGACTTCGCAGGCCAATCCGTACGAGTGATATCCTCACTCCAACAGTTCACACACGAAGAGGTATGGCATTACCATCCATTAAAAGGAACTGAGAACCAATGGCACCTCGGAAAAGACGTACGTGAGAAATGGTCACCTGACTGTAGTAGTTGTTTCCTGTTACTGAACCACGTACGAAAATGGGGAGCCCAGTACGACCATTTAGAAATATGCCTCCTCAGACCATGACATCAGCACCTCTATACCAATCTCTTTCTGTAATGTTTTCGGTGTTTCTGGATTACAACATGCTCTCACCTCTCTCCAGATTAGCTGACGTCCAGAATCGCTCGTTAGACTGAAGCTCTCTCATCAGTTAAGAGCACCATGCCCCACTGCTAGGCAATCTAATCTTAATGGTATTTACACCATTTTTGATGGTGTCCCCGATGGCAAGCGTTGGCGCGATGCAACGATCTGGCAGTCGGGCGAATAGACCACCTCTATGCAAACCTCTGTCCACAGCGCACCGCGACGTTTTACGCCCTGTGGCCATCTGCAGTTGCTTTGTGATATTACTTGCCGTCTGTCTCTTTTGGCTTGTAGGGCGATATACAGAGGCTGTTCGCACATTTTTTAGACGATTTTGGTAAGCGGTAATAAAAATTCGTTTGCTGCAAAAGAAATAATTGCAATTGTATTATGTTTTTAAAAGTCAAAATTATAGTCTGCGGCTTGAAAGTTTTGTTTTTATTCAAAATGGCGTTTTTAACAAAGCAGTGGTTCGAAGGCTACATTTATGCTCTTTCCGAAGAGAAATATGCATACTCCGTTATCCAAAAACGATGCGAGAGTCGTGGTTTTGTGATATCTAAAGCGTCGATAGGTAATATCATCAACAAGAAAGGAAAAAACCGTCAAATTGGAGCCTCAAGTGGGACAAAAATTCCAAACAAGTATCCAAGGAAAAAACGGACACCTTCGACTATTGCAAAGGTACGTTGTTTAATGTTAAAAGAAAATCCCCCTAGTCAAAGGACAGTTGCAAAATCATTAAAATGCTCGGTGTCCACTGTAAACAAAATGATAAACGTTGATTTAAATCTTAAGAAAGCGAAAAAACGCAATGTGCATCGTCGTCTTCCAAATCATATCGCTGAACGCAGGACACGCTGCAGGATTCTATATGAGAAACACTTATCCAAAGAAAAATGGAAAACAATTGTCACAATAGATGAACCATGGGTGTATTTAAATGATTGTAACAAAAAAAGAGCCATTTATTATCATAAAAGGGGAGAAAAAAATTTAAGTACATGGTTCAAAGAATCGAAAGAAAGTTTTTCTAAGGGATTCATGATTGTTGCTGGTTTATCTTATAGTGGCAAGTTAAAAATAAAGAGAGTGGAAAAAAATGCCAAGATTAACTCCAAATACTATCAGGAACATATTTTATTGTCAATTTTTCTGAATGAAATACCATCGCTTTACCCACAGTGCAATCAATCTGTGAGACTCCATCAGGACAAAGCTAGCAGTCACACATCAAAATCCACTGTAAATTTCCTAAAAGAAATGGAACAAAAAACTGGTATCAAGGCTATACCCTTCACTGATATCCCTACTAAATCTCCAGGTGTATCACCTATGGATTTTTGTGCTTTCGGACTTTTAAAATCTGCATTATCCAAACGTCGTCCCAAAACCCTTACAGGACTCTGGAAGCTGTTCAGGAGGAATGGGATAGAATACCTCTTCTGACACTTCAAAAGGCATTATTATCCTGGAAATTGCGGTGTCGAAAGATAGTTCAGAATAAGGGATGTCAAATAGAACATTTAAAACACAAGAATTTTATGTAATTTAGTTTTGAGAATACAATATACATCGTCTAAAAAATGTGTGAACAGCCTCTGTATTGGTCATTCTTTGGTGTCGTTTTCTTTGTGCCACCACCAACGATCTTTCAAACAGCTGTCTCTGTAGTTTTGAAGGTCTTTCTTACACGTGAAACAATGTTATGGGGGATTATTCTTTCTACACTATTCACCCTACGCCCTTCTTCAAGCTTACCAATTATTCTACTACGCGTAAAGTCATCTAATTGTATCCTACTAGACATTTGTATCACCTGTAACATATTACAATTCACTTTAACTTCTTACAACGACCAGCACACTAGCTTTCTATTCCTTACCTTTTCTCATTAAAAATCCTCTTATCAAATTCAGCCCTGGCACGTGTCGTGCAACGTGACTGTCTAGAAATTTACATATGCGTCATCTTTCTTCAAATCGGGTATCCTTATGTAAATCACCTCTAGCTTTTGCGTTTCAATTTTCGGGTTTAAACCAACGGAATTCTGTCGGTCCTTAAGTTTTGCACACCAGTGTATTATCAGTGGGACTCCTGCTGCTGCAGAACTGATGGCAGAGATTTTATATTGGGTTTATACAGTGGTACCTCCGAAAAGCGGACAGTCACGGGACCAAAAGTTTTGTCCGTTAATAGGAGGTGTCCGCTATTGGGGAGGACAACCTTTTTATAAAAAAGTTTTTGCTGTTCTGTTTGACATTTGAATGAAAATTACGGCTGCAATTTTAATTAAAAAGGAAAAATTAATTAGGCAAGAAAAGAATAACTATTTACTACATTACCTTTTAATTGCGTGTTAATCCTTTTATCTTGCATTAAATAATCCCAAAATGCAATGTATAGTAGCTAAATTATTTTAATTACTGCTAAAAAATCACTTAAGAAAGTGTGATTTCTCTTTTTTACACAACAAACCTGCTTTTCAAGATGAATCTTCATAGGATTTAGCTTTGCTAGTCCCTCCGAATCTTCATTGTTCAGAAAGGACTGTTTTAGTTGTTCGCTGTATTTCAGTGCTTCCGAATAATCTTTGATTTTGCAGTCTTCCATTGGCGATTCCTCATCATCATCCTCAGAAAGGGCCAGTGCTTCAGTGGTGGCCCGATGAATGAAATTGGAAACACGCAGGTTTTTTTCCTCAATGGATAAATCGTCATCGATCTTGTCTTCCTCTTCAACGCTGACATTTGAATCCAAATTGGCTATTAGATCCACAAGTTCTTTTTTGCTTTTTTCGGTAGCACTGTCAGTTGCCACTTCGCTTGTACTCAAAAATCCCGTCTTCTTAAAACATTTTTAGAACGCACCCAGGTTCCACCTTTTTAAGGGATGACGTAGTCCAGGAAATTGCATCTAAAACAGACACCGATTTTGCCAACTCTTCGCTGGATTTGCAGGAGATAATCCGAGAAAGCAAATGTCTCAGAAGCAGCTTTCTGTATCGTACTTTAAAGCTGAGGATAATTCCCTGATCAAGTGACTGTAGCATCGAAGTGGTGTTAGGAGTCAAGAAAATTAAATTAACACTTTTTAGCTTTAAATCATCAGGATGGGAAGTAGCATTGTCCATGAACAGATTGATTTTTCTCTGTTTATTTTTTATTTTGTTGTCTAACTCCACCAACTAATCGCTCATTATCTTAGTGGTTATCGACGCTTTCTTATTTGACTTCCACGAAACATTAAATTTTCGCACATTAATGTTCTTGAAACATCTAGGCTTCTTAGCTTTTCCAATAACAATTGGAGTTTTGATTTCTCCCATCATGTTGCAACGCAGCAAAAGAGTGAGCCGCTCTTTTGAAATTTTCCCGCCACTACATTTTTCACCCTTAAAACATAAGGTTTTGTCCTGAAGGACGCGGCAAAAGAGGCCAGAATCATCGGCATTGAAAATGTCTCTGTCATCATATCCTTTGCACAAATATTTAAGCTTTCCAATCCAATCTGTTACTTCATTTGAATTTACAAATTTTTCTTCACCTCAAATCTGCTTAAAAAATATGTTGTGACGTGTCCGGAATTTTTCCATCCATCCATTTCATGCGTTAAAATTTCTAATTTTGAAATATTTGCCAAAATAATTGAAAGTTTTTCAAAAATACCTGTCCGCTATTCAGAGGGAATAACATGGATTCTCCTATATAAAAGGACTGGGACTCGTCCGTTAATTAGAGGTGTCCACCAGGGACGGATTTCCCATAAGGCCAACCTAGGCCATGGCCTAGGGCGCAGCCGTTAACAGGGCGTAAATTTAGGAGAAGTAACAACCAAATTATAAAATTTTTATCGATATAAAACGAGAAATTTCAATTTTTTTTCTTTTTCATTTTAATTTATATATTCTTAGTATCGCTAAAAATGTTATTTGCAATATACGCATTTTGAAATTACTTTTTCGTCAACTGACTGATTATTTTTTTCCTTCTTTTTCTTTCATTCTTTTCCCAAACATCCATTATGAGTTAACGAGAAGCAGGTTAAGAATTCTTGCAATTTGAAGGGATTGTACCGTAATAAGACAGCTAATTAACAGGAAAAACAAACTTTATTTTATATTGACGAGACGAGGGCAACACAACACAAAAATTGGTGTGGAACACATCACACTATATCGGTAGCATAATATCTCAACAGAATCGAAATAATGATACTTCTTTTTACACTGAAACACGAACAACACTTCCTTTTTCCTCCGCTCGACCCACGCTACCTCACTTCAGTTCCGTTCGCTAGCATTTCAAAAAACCGCATTCCGAGTCTCGATCGGGAGGTCGTCACAACTCCTCCCCCCTTGAAAACTTTTCTGTAGTTTTACGAAGGAAAAGTTAGTCAGATGGTATTCAGAACCATCAAATATAAAATGATCACCGAAAAGTTCATTTTCCTTTACTAAAGGGAACACAAACAAGTACCAAGTGATTAAAGTTATTAGGGGTCCACACACACAAAACAACAACAAAAAAAAACGTAAATGTAACATGTAATTAACGGAAAATCAACTGAATAAAGGTAGTGGATTAAATTCAAAACATTACCGAATCTACTACCACATATGTACCTCATATTAGCTAGCATTATTCTGTTTACAGAATCATAATTTTTACACAATATCCATTATAACATAACATTTTCACATTAATGTATTATCTAAGACAAAAACAAATTAAATGAATAAACCAAAATAAACATGGGAAATATATATATAATAACAGTTGCACTACAATACAGTTACAATACCCTTTTTCGGGTATAGGTATAGCCTTGTTAATCTAGAGAGGCTCTACTCAGACTATCAGCATTCCTATTCTTCAAACCTGCCCTATGAACAACAGAAAAATTAAAAGGCTGGAGAGCAAGGGCCCAACGCATCAGTCTAACATTAGAACTAGCATTTGTTTTTAGCCAAGTTAAAGGATGATGATCCGTCTGGATAGTAAATTCTTGACCATCCAGGTAATGATGTAATTTTTTATTGCGAAAATTATGCTAGCGCACTCTTTTTCTGTTGTACAGTATCGTTTTTCGGTTTCGGAGAACCTCTTGCTTAGATATATAATCAAGCCCTGATTTTCCATTAGGCACGGTAGGCCCGGGCCTAGGGGCCCCCGAACGTTGGGCCCCAATGAAGAATTTTAATTTTAAAAGGAAAAAGAAAAATTCCCAATTCAATTTTTTAAAATTTTACCTTTTTAGTAGCAATTTTTTATAATATCCTTTCAAACTTGATTGATTGATTGGTTCATCATATGTATTGTTATATGTATAGTTAATTATATGTATTTTATAGTGTATATAAGGGATTAATAAGTTTTTCTGGTTGCATTGTATTGGTGTTTTAATGATGAAGTTAATAATATGTTATATTGCTTTTTGCTATTTGATAATGTTTTAGGCTTCTACTCTTCCAATAGCTAATTCTTGGTAAAATGGTACTTTCACAATGATTCATGATTATTATTTTTTTTATTTATTTATTTTTTGTGTGTGTCAATTTTGGAAATTTTACGCCCACATCAGTGTTAGGGGGACCCCTCCCGAATTGTGCCTATAGTCAAGAATTTTCTAAATCGGGCCCTGTATATAATTGGGTGTTCTTCACCTTCATCATCGAGTTGAGTTAACACCACACCCATACCCAAATCTGAGGCGTCTGTCTGCAAAATAAATTCTCTATCAAATTTCGGGGAGTAGAGAACTGGATGGCTGGTTAGTTTATCTTTTAGTTTTTGGAAAGCCTCTCCACAGTCCTCAGTCCAGTCGATGTCTCCTTTTCTAGTTGTCCCTTTCAAAGCGTTCGTTAAGGGAGCCGCTATCACTGAAAACATCGGAATGTATCGGCTATAGTAGCCAGCTTATCCTAAAAAGGCCCTGATATCCGTTTTTGTTTTAGGAGTAGGAAATTCAACGACTGCCTGAATTTCAACTCCGAAGGCTTTCGATAGCCTTGTCCAACCACATGCCCTAAGTATTGAACATGATCTTGGGCAAACCGACATTTTGAAGGTTTCATTGTCAGCTTCGCATCTGCAATTCGTTGCAATACTAACTGAAGATGTCGAATATGTAGATCCCAGGAAGTCGAGAAAACGGCAACATCGTCCAAATAAGGGACTGCAAACTCCTCTAAACCTTTCAGAAGTTCAGACATCAGCTTACTGAAAAAATATGGTGCATTTTTTAGCCCGAAGGGTAATCTTAAGGGTCGATAGTTTCCGAAGCTAGTCACGAATGAGGCTAATCGTTTAGCATTAGCACTCAAAGGAATTTGCCAGTACCCCTTCGCGAAGTCCAGTACAGTAACGAATTTAGCGGCGGCTACCGTTTCTACTCTGTCTTCCATGTTCGGTAAAGGGAAATATTGGGTTACTGTCACGTTATTTAGTCGACGATAGTCAATGCAAGGACGAGGGTCCTTATTAGGAGCTTCTACCAGGATCATGGGAGAAGTATAATCGCTTTCTCCTATTTCAATAATTTTCAACTCAAGCATTCTTTCTATCTCTTTCTTCATGATTTCTTTTTGTCTAGGCGAAGATCTGTAAGGCCTTGACATAATAGGTTTATCGTTATTGAGTAGAATATCATGCTCGACCATATCAGTTTTACCAGGTATATTAGAGAAACTGGACGAATATCTTCTTATAATATTTTGCAGCTGTTTGATTTGGTAGTCTTCCAGTCTTTCCTCCAGTCTACTGTTACTAAGAATTTCAGTAAAATCGAACTCATCGGGGGTAACATATATTTGTGGAAATTCGATATCTTCATCTAGAGAGGAATTTTCTGCTTCGTCACAAGACAAAAAATTTACAAGTTCAGCTCTCTTATAATAAAGCTTAAGCATATTCATATGGTATATTTGAGATCTCTCTTTATTTCCGGGGACACTAACCAAATAGTTGGTATCGGAAATTTTTGCTTCAATTTTCCCTGGTCCAATCCACTGAGCAGCTAGCTTGCTTTCCCTTGAGGTAGCTAAAACCAGCACCGAATCACCCTCTCGAAATTCTCGTCTTATGGCATTTCTGTCATACCATAATTTCCTCTTGATCCGATTCTCTGTAACGTTTTTCAAGGCAACTTCCTGACATCTTTTCAGTCGATTTATAAGCTGGAATACATACTCAGTCACTGGACTTTCATTAATTTCCGCATTTGTCCAATGTTCATACAAGAGTGTCTCAGGTGTTCTCACATTTTTCCCATAGACTAACTCGGCAGGCGAAAAGCCTGTACTTTCATGAGTCACAGTTCTTAGAGCTAGGAGTGCCAAAGGTAAATACTTCTCCCAGTCTGGACCAGCTTCTAGGCATAATACTCTTAATACGCGTTTGATAGTTCTGTGGAAACGTTCCTAGGGATTCGATTGTGGGTGATGCACCGAGCTATGTCTAACTTTAACACCGAATTTTTCAAAAAATTCTGATGTTAGCATGATTGTAAAAGACGTACCATGATCGCACTGCAGCTCTCTAGGGAAACCAATCCTGCTAAATATATTCAGCAACGCATTAGTTACAGATACAGATCCAATATCACTTACTGCTATAGCATCAGGATACTTTGATGACATGCAGATGGCTGTAATTATGTATTTTTTCCACTAGCTGTTGTCGGCAGGGGACCTACTGCATCAATATTTAATTTTGAAAAGACTTCTTGTATGACAGGTACCAATTTCAGGGGTGCCTTTGTCTTATCGTTTGGTTTGCCAGCTCTTTGACAGCTATCACAAGATCGCACGAAGTCTTCCATATCTTTATAACATTTGGGCCAAAAAAAGTACTTTGCCATTCTATCTTTTGACTTAGTAACGTCCAGATGACCTGATGTATCTTCATGACACAGTCTCATAACTCGGTCTCTATACTCCTCTGGGATAACCAAAAGTTTCTTAGTGTCTCCTGAGCTGTCTTCCTGACAGATTAGCAAATTTTTATCAATGATAAACTTTGATCCTTTTTGGCATTTTGAATCTTCGTTAACAATCTTGAAAATGGACTGTAATTCTTCACTATCCATCTGGGACTTAGAAAACTGCTCATGGTTTGTCTTCAAGAGAGAAAGCTCATTTGAATTGGTTTCCACTGGAGGCAAAAATTCGTCATCTATGATTATAGAAGTGTCGTTTTGCTCTTGGACCTCTGTTACAAATTCCTTGCTGGATTCTTCATTTAGAGCACTCTAATTTGGCTTAGATTCTTGTTCGGGGCCTAAACTCTCTTCATTTACTGTCTTTTCTCTTTCCTTTTGGGCGCGAGTCTGCACTGCACAAAGATGAGAAATCGAAATCTTTCCCACCTGTAAATTCGGTAATCTGGCTGCAGTTCGATTTCCTAAAATATAGCACCCCTTATCTAATTCACAACGCACAACTGCGGCTTTGGTATCAGTGCTCCCAAATTGTCCAGAGATCCTAACCTTTGCCAACGGTAGACACGTCGGACCTTCGTCCAAAGGTTGCTGCACCCAAATAGTTTCGCCTGTGTACATCTCAGGAGAGACATATTTCCTACATATGACGTCTATCGTGGCACCTGAATCTCGAAGAACAGGCATGGCAAACCCATTTACTTCCGCTAATGTTGTAAAAGGACTTAGCAGATTTTCCTCCTCTTGTTCCTCACAAATTTGGTTCACTTGGTCTGAAGTTTTCTGAGCCTTTAATTTAGGACAAGTTGGTCGCAAATGGTCAACCGATCCACATTCATAACACTGCAAGGGTTTTCGCGAATCAAAATAATCATAGTTCTGACCCTTCCCCACCACTTGCTTTCCGTGATCCCCTTCATTTTGTCCAGATTTAGCCGGAAATTTCTGATATTTTCGATTTTGAAATTATTGCTAGTCTTCCTTTGTTCATAGGTTGGATAACTTTCGGATTTCCTACTCTCCCGTACACTGTCATATTCGTCCAACATCTCAGACAGTTTTGTAGCTGAAGTTATTTTAGTCCAGTTGTCAAGAAAATGTTCCCGAACATCATTGGATACACGTTTTTTTATCTGGTCTGTAACCATCAGATCCTTCAGCAATTCAAAAGTATTAATTTCCAACCCTTGTATCCATTCTTCCAGATAGTTTCTTAATTCAAAAGTAAAATCTCTCCATGAACTATCAGACTTCTTTTGATGTTGCACAAACTTAACACGAAATTTCTCGGGGCTAAGTTTAAAACGCTTTAGGAGCAACTCTTTGACGTAATCGTAACTGTCCGTCTTTTCCTCTGGCTCTCTAGCTATAAGCTGGATGATATCCGGCGGAAGAAGGGGTAGCAACTGTGTCACCCAATCCTGTTTTCAAACATCTGCCCTTTTTGCCTGGCGTTCGAAAATACTGAAATATAGACTAATATCTTCCTCTTTTGGATCGAATTTTTGAAGAATTTTCTGAAGTATAAAATTAGTTCGCGAATTCGTAATTTGCTCCTGATGAGAAGTCTCAGTAACGGATACCTGCATAGTTTCAATTCTTAATTTCTCCATTTCGAATTGGAGTTTCTTTTCTTCTAGTTCAAATTGGCGCTTTTTTTCTTCTTTCTCGAGTTCGAATTGGCGCTTATTTTCTTCTTTCTCGAGTTCGAATTGGCGCTTTTTTTCTTCTTTCTCGAGTTCGAATTGGCGCTTCTTATCTTCTTCTTCAATTTTTAACCTTTCAAGCTCAAACTGGTTTTTACTCTCTTCTAACCGATTTTCCGTTATACCTTCTAAAATATTTTTCACATACTCCTCTTCATAGTGCCTAGATTTTTTTATTAATATTATCAGGTCTGTTATCACTAATTCTTCACTTATATTTTCCCCCATCTCAATAGCCAAGGTCTGAAGATCAATTTTTCTTGCTTTGCAAAGAAAAGCCATGGTAAAATAGTTCAAGATTAGTTACACTCAAAATTACTTAAAATTACACTTGAGTAAATCTTTTTTTTTTTTTTTTTTTTTTTTGGACACAATATAAATTTTAGCATAAGATACAGAAACCGAAAGTAAGTACAATTTGTTTCCTAGCAGGAGTTTCAACTCAAACAATTACCAGCACAGAGTGTGCTAAACCGAAAGTAAAGATAATTTATCTCCTAACAGGAGTTTTCACACTTCATAAATGTTGCTTACAATTACATCAGCACATGGCGTGCCACAAAACCAAATTTATAATAACAATTGTATAACGACAGCGTGATGCTTTCAAAACCGAAAGTAAGACAATTTATCTCCTTGATGGAGTTTTCCCACATAAATAAATGTTGCTTACAATTACATCCAGTGGCGTAGCTACATATTCAGCGCCCTGGAGCAAGTAAAATCGGTGCGCCCACTTGTTTCTTGGAAGAGTTCTGGCGAAATTTGTTTTCTATCTTCTCTTATTTCGATTTAAAACCTTACTTAATAACAATTTATTTGAAATTCAAGACATTTCAACAATAAGAAATTCAATTTAATAAATATGAATATAATAATAAAACAAATTATAATTCTTTAAGTACGGAGTACCCACTAATATTATTATTACATATTTTATAAACTCTATTGACAAAATGCATTTCAGCATGTTTAGTTTGCACATAAAAACCCTTCAAAATTGTTGTTTTCTCGCTTTCTCGTTTGCAAGTCGGTCAGTCATTTTCTCCAGATCAAGTTGACAAGCTATTGTTCTTTCAATTGATATCGTGGCCAAAGTGCTAAGACGGTGTTGTGAGATGTTGCTTCTTAAATATGTTTTGATTAATTTCAGTTTTGAAAAATTTCGTTCTGATGTCGCAGCCGTCACCGGTAAAGTTAAAAAAATCATGCATGCTGTAATAATGTCAGTGAAGCTACTTGAGGCTGTGGTGGGAATTAAAAGTAGTTCAGCAACTTTGCGTATAGAAGCAATTGGTTTTAATTGAATATAAAAGCATATTTTAAATTGAAACAGTTGAGGTCCCAAACTAGGCAAAATATCGGAAAGATATGCCGATTGTTACAATTATGATTCTTCCAGGATATTTTTATCAGGTGACGCGACGAAATATGCAGGTGATAGACATTTAAAAAGTGTACATAATTGTCGAACGGATTTCAATCTAATAGTTCATTGATTAATTATTAAATCCATTACCCTATAAAACACCTCGACTTTGAACACATTATTCACTGTTTTCAATGCGTTCATCTACTTGTAATTCATCAAACAATTTTTTCACACGACGCAATCTTTTTTGGGGAAAACAAGGTTCAGTATTCCATAGATCTGATAACTCAAGGGCATCGTTTTTACCAAACTCCCAATTATTCCTTAAGTTCTGGAATTTGATTAGGAGTGATGAAAACATCTCAACGGATTTCTCTATATTTTCATGAGTACCTTGCAGCATTTTCGAGACAGTATTAATAGGTTCGAGTATTTTACTTTGTACAATCATCAAAATAACTGTTGAAAATTGTTCAAAATAATATATCAAATTTTTAGCTACACGTTGCTCGTCATAATTTTTTCCATTCAATGGTAAATATACCCTTAGACCCCCCCCCCAAAAAAAAAAAAATTTAATTAATTAATTAATTAAAAAAATCGACGCACCAAGAAGGGGTAATGCAAATTGGACACAAATTGCTATGCATACAGGTTTCGACCGAAAATGCAAAATTTTAAAATTTGGCGGCCAATGAATGAACATGTGACGTTGCAACACATCTTAACTGCGCAACTGGCAGGACATTAAAGAGGAGAAATTTCGATTACAGGTCATAAATTCTTTGTGACTTTCATTCCGTGTACTCAGGTAGACAGTAACTATGCTTCGCATACAGGTGCGCGAACAATATGCGCAGATGTCAGCAATTGAGAGAGAACATGTAGTTGGGCTTAAAGAAGCCGGTTGGTCTAATCGGCGAATCGCTTGACATTTGGATAGGAGCGATGCCACTATTAGACGATGTTGGCAGGAATGGGTGAACCATGGCCGGACACAGCGTTAAGAAAGAAGCGGTAGGCCTAGAGAAACGACAGAACGTGAGGACCAAGCAATCGTCAGAGCGGCACTCACAGCCCCAGATTCATCATTATCATCAGTCGTACAGGCAACTGGTGCTTCAGTGGCCGCAAGGACCATTCATAGGCGGCTGAGCTCACGGCGCCCCTTGCGTCGACTACCATTGAACTCTGTACACCGACAAGCCCGTCTGCTGTGGTGTCGGGCACATTCGACCTGGAATGTTACTGACTGGAGCAGAATTGTCTTCAGTGATGATTCCCGCTTCGAACTGAGCCCCGGTGACCAGCGAATACGTGTCTGGAGACTCCCCGGACAGCGATGAGATACCAACCTTTCTGTCTTCCGCCATACGAGCCGACAACGAAGAGTGATGGTCTGGGGTGCCATTGCAATTCATAGCAGGACCCCTTTGGTTGTCATCCACGGCACCCTTACAGCACAGCGGTGCGTCGATGCTGTTCTACGCCCCGTTGTGTTGCCCTTCATATCACGCTATCATGGTATTACATTTGAGCAAGATAATGCCCACCCGCACACGGCGAGAGTTTCTACTGCTTATCTTCGTGCTTGCCCAACGCTACCTTGGCCAGCAAGGTCGCCAGATCTGTCCCCCTACCCCATTGAGCACGTTTGGAGCATTATGGGCAGGGACCTCCAACCAGCTCGGGATTTCGATGATCTAACGTTCCGATTGGACAGAATTTGGCACGATATCCGGCAGCAGGACAACCGCCACCTCTATCAATCAATCCAAGCCGAATAACTGCTTGCATAAGGGCCAGAGGTGGACCAACGCGTTATTGACTTTTTCACCTTGTGAAGCTCTTTCTCTTTAATAAATCACCCAATTTTTCTCAAATTGTAATCATTCGTTTTTTTATACATGTACATCACATCTGCCGACTTTCGTCTCATTCGGATAACTCCGTCTTAATGCACCGTGGTTTTTTTTCTTGGGGGGGGGGGTCTAACAGTGTATGTCAATATTTTAATTACATCAAAATAACGCGAATGTGGGACATCAAGGGCCTGAACACGGAAAGACAATCGTGTTGGACAGACTCTTTTTAATGTTTTTGCTAAGTTGGTTTGATTCGTTTCCCAACGCCTAAGAGAACTGAAAAAACGTAAATTCTTTCTAGCTGTTCATAAAATTGTCTGACTTCCTGTACATTGGTGATACTGTCAATTCACTGTTAATTACCCGTATCCAACCAAGAGCACTTAAAAAAAGTGTATTTTAATTTAATTAATCGATAGTCTGGCTGTTAATTTTATGTCACTTATCCTGTGACACACGCTACCTGTAGTATTGAATTCAACTCTAAAGTCACAGGTAAAATAAGCTACACCTCTTAAAGAGTTTTTTTCATTTTTCTTAGGGAGCATCTAGGGCCTAAGAGCAACACCATACAAATTTTAATTTTCTAGAAAACATGTACCAGAGGTAGGTTTTTGTTGTTGTTGTTTTGGGGAGATTAAGCTCCTTTTAACCCCTTAAATTTTGCATTTTAAAAAAATATTTCTTTGTGCGCACCTAGGGTCTAAGAGAAACTATCATGCAAAAATTCAGCTTTCTAGGTCTCATGGTTCTAGAGATACAGTGTGTGTGTGTGTTTGTTTGTTTTGGGGGAGGAGGATTAGGCCCCATTTGGCCCCCTTAAAATTCTAATTTATTAAAAAGATTTCTTAACGAACACCTAGGGCATAATAGCAACCTCCATGCAAAATTTAAGCATCCTAAGACTTATGGTTCTAATGATTTGAGTTTCGTTTAACACTCATTTTGAATATTTTTTGTGTATTTCTGTTTTGTAATCAGCCCGCAATTTTTAATTAGATCTAAAATTATTTATAATGGAAATTTCGTTCTTCCTCTACCGATTTTTTAAAAATTACCTCATGCATGTTATAAAAATATACATTTGTATTTTTATAACATGCTGCTCCTGAAAATGCTTGCCGCCAACTTTCAGCTATAATACGTAACTGTTAGGTAGTACCTATTATTATTTATGTTGCAACATCAATTAACATACTTCATAAACAAATCACTTACTTTTAAAATTATACGTCGGTGAATCCAACAACACGCTGTAGATAAGTAATTTAGTAAAATAATAGTCATAAATTGTACGAAGTCACTTAAACAGAACAATAAATTGCAAATCCACAGTCAAGTTTTAAAAATTGTATAACACATTCATTCAAGAATCACCTTGAAATTCTTACACTGCACAAAGTAAACAATGGGAATATGAAGCGCTAAATACTAAGCTTGCTTTAAAAAAATCCCCGAATATTTGCCTCTATTCTGCGCCGATGTTAAGGCTGCTGTCAGACTCGCGTCCGACATTCTTAATTGGGACTGAATTAAGGTGAGCGACAGGACAATCAATAAGCTCAAAAGAACGCAAACAGGTGACAAAGTGGAATGCACCTTTGAAAATGACCAACAATAGGTGATGTGGACACATCATTTAGAATGATTAGCGAAGGCCGTCAGCGGTATCCCACAAAGCGAAAAGCCGACGACAGTGGGAATCACTGTAGGTGGTCCACGTACAAAGGAAACCGGAAGATAGGGGGTCTGAGCTGTGGAAAGGTCGAGATGGTTCCAGAAAGAGAGGGAGAAGAATGGATAAATAGCGGTGACGGTAACGAAAAGACTAGACTAGATTTAGACTTTTGAAAAGACGCCACGCGCGAGCAGAGAGACGGGGTCTCTTTTGGACTTTGATAATGAACTCCTCTCTCTCATGAATGTATCAGCGTTCTTCGGAACAAACTTATGTAACTTATTATTAGCCAAGATTTTGATGTTTTAATAAACTCGATATAAATAAGAGCTATTTCTCCAGTTATGATTAACTCTACGAGACACTGATTTAACGGATCACGACGATCCAGGTTTACAGCTGCTATGTAAAACAAAATGTTTGTTTGGACCCCTGCATGTTTTTGACTCTTGTAGCGAGAGGAGTCAGTAAGTTGACCCTAGAGAATTCTACCCCCGCTCGTTTAGAATGACATTTGAAGGATTGTAATGACTCCCGCCATAGGGGATGAAGATGCTCCAGCCATCTCTTTTTTTCCTGATAAGACACTCAACTGGTAACGTTTGAGAATATCTAGTGTCTAACATAGGGCAAAAATTCAAAGAGCGGCCTTGCCTAGTTTTATTTACTTAAATATATTTCATTTATATTTTGTATATTTTATAGAAAAAATTAATCTGACAAATTAATTTAAATAATTTTTTCAATTTAAATCTGACAAATCGAAATTATTTATACAAAAGTTTTCACAAATTTTTATTTCACTCTTTCAAATTTTGCGCCCCTCATGATTCGTGCGCCTGGAGCAGTTCGCTCCAACTGCTCCACGGTAGCTACGCCCCTGATTACATCAGCACATGGTGTGCTACAAAACCAAATATATAACAACAATTGTACAACAAAAGCGTGATGCTTTGAACCAAATAAGCACGTGGTGTGCTACAAAAATTTTATTTACACCAGCACATGGCGTGCTACAAATTTGCATCTATATCAGCATATGGCATGCTACAAAATTTTTGCTATACCAGCACATGGCGTGCTACAAGTATCAACAGTACCAGCACGTGTCGTGCTACAAAATTTCAATTATACCAGCACATTGCGTGCTACAAAACTTCGTGTATATCAGCATATGGCATGCTACAAAATTTTTGCTATACCAGCACATGGCGTGCTACAAAAATCAACTGTACCAGCACGTGTCGTGCTACAAATTTCAGTTATACCAGCACCTGGCGTGCTACAACAATTACTAGTGAAATAACAATTTTTTTGTCATATAGCATGCCCCAATTCACACTCAAAAGAACGTAACCAAAACAAAACAAAAAAAATTATATCATACAATAATTAAATTTCTCCATTTCCCCTAATAACAAAATCACTTTTGGTACTCACCCCTCAAGTGGAATTTTCTCATGCCGCGGCTGCCACCAATTTAGCTGTACCGTAATAAGACAGCTAATTAACAGGGAAAACAAACTTTATTTTATATTGACGAGACGAGGGCAACACAACACAAAAATTGGTGTGGAACACATCACACTATATCGGTAGCATAATATATCAACAGAATCGAAAAAATTATACTTCTTTTTACACTGAAACACGAACAACACTTCCTTTTTCCCTTGCTCGACCCACGCTACCTCACTTCAGTTCCGTTCGCTAGCATTTCAAAAAACCGCATTCCGGGTCTCGATCGGGAGGTCGTCACAGGATAATGATTGCAGAAAGCAGTCGGACTTGAACCTCACAAAAGACAACTTCCGCTCTATCTTTCGATACATTTGACAAAGAGAAAACAGCCCACGCTCTTTCCTCCAAAAACAGATTTCAGACCAGGGGCACTCCGATAAGAAGACTAATGGTTTTTAAACTCCCAACCCATCGTCATTTGTCCAGTAATTGCTGTCCCGTTGTCAAAGGAGCATGGTATAACGAACGATGACACCCTCCGGGTTTAGAAGCTGTTTCAAGGTGAAAGAATCATTGTGTGAACACCGGACTAGGGTGTATGTGCAAGGTGTTTCTTTCAAGTAAAATGGACTATTATATGGAAACTGCCAGAGTGTCTGCAACCTGAATGGGTCGTCTTCAGTTAATTTAAAGAGACAGTTAATTTTGTCAAAGGGAACCGAAATATTTGTCGGTTCTTTTCTTCTAAATTTTTCTCTGGGAGGAGCCATAGTTGGGCAAATCAAAGTTCCCAAAAGGGAACATCTAAGGGGACCGCGTACCAATCCCGGTTGAGAGGGAATTAAAAGGAAGGAGAGGACGGATGGAGCCTCAAGGGGTTAAAGGGCAGGGCCCGTGCTTGGTTTTGATACGAAAAGAGACTTGTTTTTCCGTTACAGTGTGATCTGCAAGATCATTTTGGCTGAGTGCTTTGTCAACCTTTTGCAGTATACAAAATATAAATTGTTGTTGTGAGTTTACTATTTCAGTTAGTTTTTTCATCTGGACCTATGAACATTTCTTGCTATTTTAAACAAACACCTTTTCTATCGTGTAATTTCCAGATCTAAAGTCTTCAATATTAACAGTTATAAGGTGAGTTTAGTTTTAATTTAGTTTTAATATTAACTTGATTTGCTTTGAAAAATGTTTTTATTATTATTATTATTATCATTATTATTTTGTTTAATTTTTTTTAAAGAGTGTACTTGATTTTAATTTGGTTAAAAGCTAAACCTGGGCTGGGGTCTCTAAACTTTTCGTTATGAAAAGGGAGGAAATGTCTTTTGACTGAAAAGTCTCGTGTTGGGTGTTACAGGAGGCTCTAGTAGAAAAAAATAATAATAATCTAGAACTAGATACGAGTGTTATTAAAATTACATTATGTTTGTTTAAATAGTTCATTTTTTGCCATTTAAAGCTAAGGGTCTTTTATACTTTTAGTCTAAATGTAAAAGTTAAAAATATTTTTTAAAAGAGAACTATTTAACTTTTTTGAACTTATATTAGTGTGCTAGTTGCTATTTTTAATATAAATTATTTTTAATCCATATAGTTATTTTTATGTCAATTAATACAGATATGAGAATTTTGCTTTTATATTGTTTTTAGCTCGTTAGTTCAATTGTTTTGCACCAACATTTTAAAGTGGTCTTGTTCAAACTTTTCTTTTAATTAATAACTAGTGAGTAACTTAAAATGAATGTAACACTTTTTTTAAGTTTGCTTGGAAATTGCTGTATATCTTCTAAAATTTATATTTTAGATGAAAACAAAATCTGTCAATATGTAAAAATATGTTCTAAAAATAATATTCTATGTTTAAGTTAGAATTTTCTGATTGCGTTTTAAAATGGAAAAATTTTAGCTTTGAAACAATGTGGAAGAAAATCCGGGACCACCTTCGTCTAAACTCAAATATTATTTAAAACAAGGACATAACGTTCCGGAGCAAGTTTACCTCCTAAACCTAGGGTAATATATGTGTTAAAAAATCACTAGTTTTCATTTAAAAAAAAAAGTTTTATATATAATTTTTTTGTAATCATATTTTAAGGTCTTTTAAAACAAAGTATATTTTTTAATTAAAATTAAAGCTCTGCAAATGAATTTCCAAAATGAAGCGATCTCTGTTAGAGGAAAGTAACATTTTCTTTTACTTATCTGGAGTTGTGTTTTGAGATAAATTCTTAAAATATTGATATTTTATATAATAACTGTAAAAGCAAAAGCAATTAAAGATAAACAATTTTATCATTTTATTTTTTAAGCTAAACTACCGAATAAACATGAAACAATCAATTTTAGATGAAAAGCAAAAATGCATTTTATCTCCCTCATAAAATGAACTTTTTTATTAATAATCAGGGATAATTTGTGATAAATTATTATAAAAACTTAGATTTTTAGTGTTGGGTAAATGTGTTGTTGAAATATCTTTTCAAATTTCTGCTTTGAACAATGCAACCTTTCGATGCCAGGTCACCAGGAGCCAGGAGTATATATTACGTATTATTAACAATCATTATTTGAAGCTGTCTCCCCCCAACGTTTCAAAGTGTACATTTTTTATACTTTTTTCAATGCTTTGTTTTAAATGAAAAGAAAGTTTTCAAAATGTTTCTTGCCTCATAGCCAACGTCACGAAGTCTATGTTTGAAACAACCAGGAATCATTTTTAAATGCTAAGATAAAAAGCATCGTAATTAACTTTACTTCTATTCTTTGCTTATGCTTAGGTTTCCTAGGAAAGCGGTGCCGTAATATAGCGGCCGTAATGTAGCAGTCAGTGGTTAGCGTCACTAAAACGTTTTATATGCAAATCAAATGACTGGTTTTCAAGTATGGTGAACATGCGTATTTCAAGTTATACTCAAAACTAACACTCTCTAAAAATCCAGCATTTTCTGATTTGCATATAAAAATGTTATAAGGAAACCTAACAGGGACACTCTTTAAATTTAGTGGGCACACGTGCTGCAGATTGCTGCATTGAAGCCACATCGTTTTTTAATTTGCTTCAAGAACTTTATAATTTTTTCTCGTCGTCTACAGCGAGGTGGGAAGCATTGAAGAAAAATAGCACCCTTACCGCAAAAAACCTCTCCACGACACGATGGTCGGCAAAATATGATACTTGTAGAGCATTAAAAGAAGATTGGTTTGCAGTCATAAAAGCTCTAAAATACTTTGAAAGTGACGAAAGTCAAAAATCAGGAACAAGAGCAGAAGCTAGAGGTTTACTAAGGAAGTTGCAAAGGCTCGAAACAGTATTCATGGCACATTTTTGGGGAACGGTGCTGATTAGACTTCACCAAGTCAATGAGTATGTACAAAACGTAGAACTTGATGTTTCAGAAGTTGCCACAGTTCTTCAGTCACTCGTAAAGTTCTTGTTAGAACTGCGAGAACAATTTGGTATATATGAAAACAAAGCTCTGGATATTTCTAAACAGAAAGTTTATGAGCGTGATGAAAAGCGTCAGGTTTTCAGAAAACTACAAGATGACGAAAAACGTGAAGGCGAAGTTAATTTAAACGGGCGTGATATGTTTAGAGTTAATACCTATTTCACAATTGTGGACAATCTCAAATCAGAGCTTGAGAAGAGGTCACAAGGTTATAGAGAGCTCAGTGAAAAATTTAAAGGAATTACGAAAATTTGGTCACTGACTTCTCCTGAGCTTGAAGAAGAGGGAAGAAAATTACAGGCAATTTTTAAAGATGATTTGGAACCTGCATTATGTGATGAACTGCAACATCTAAAATATCACATAACTGAGTGCAGCATTGGTTCGAAAAGTCCCTTAGCAATTTGCAAGTGGCTACGTGAAAGTGGATTACAAACAGTGTATCCAAATGTTATATCGTATTGAGAATGTTTGTGTGCACACCTGCCACAAATGCCGCTGCAGAAAGATCTTTTTCTGCACTAAAAAGAATCAAAGATCATTTAAGATCTTTGCTGCAACAAAACAAACTAAATGCCTTGGCACTTCTTTGCATTGAAGCAGATTTAACAAGATCTGTTGACTTCAATGAAAGTATTGAAGAATTTTCATGGGCGAAAGCACGAAGGAAAAAATTTTAATTGTAATTTTTAGATAAATTAGAAGAAATTATGTAGAAATTTTTTATTAAAAATATGTTATTCAAATATTTATTAAATATATATGTTTCAAAGACTCTTACTGTATATTAAATCTAATGTTATAAGTCAAAAATTTAAATGGAAGGAAGGGGCGCAAAATGGTGCTTTGGCCTAGGGCATAAAAATATGTAAATCCGTCCCTGGTGTCCACTATTCGGGAGTGTCTGTTAAGGGAGGTTTCACTGTATTTAATAGTAACCTTAAGAGATATGCATGCACCACTAGTTTCATCCGTCAGGCTACTTCTATTACGAGACTTAACAAAGTTAATCTCCGAGAACAGAGATTCACAAGCATATGTAGACGAAAATATGGATAGTAATGCGACAGCAAGGTTTTGTAAACAGATATAATTTTCTGGAATAGTATTCCAAGTCCTTAATACTTCGTTTTCCGAATTTTTCTCTGTTACTCCCGTCTCTAATCGGTCCTTTTCAATATTTTCCAAGTCCATTCTAAGGTCAACAAATTTCTGCTTCCAAATTGAGCTACTCTGAACAATCAACTGCATTTCACAATCATCCATGTCTATCCATGAAGACATTTGCAAGTTTAGTTCATCCAGTTTAATACTGTGTGGAAACTTATGAATTTAGTCCTCTCTTTTCAGTTCTCTGAATTTAGAAAAGTTTGTAATGAACTGCCCAACATTCGATTTACAAACAGCTTTTCAAGATATTGGTGTTCTGTCATCTTTTGGGAGATCATTGATGAACCTGTTTAGGTTTGGGTAGTATCTACATCCCTCTTAAAAACTTCTAGTTTCAATTCAAAAGCTTTTATGTAATCAAACATAACATCAAGTGTCATACCGTGCCCTATAACATAATATTCAGTTCATTTAAATCTCCAGAAAAGTCTGGAAAAACCACCAGTTTACAAACCCACATCATGGTAAGACTTGTTGATCATTCAAAAAGAGCTTAATGTCATCTAAGCATTCAACAAATCGTTTCAGAACTAAACCTCGGCTAAGCCAACGAATATTGTTATAAATTTTAAGTCCTTTATACTCGGAATAAACCTCATTCAGTAGAATTTGAAATTGTCTTTTATTTAAAGCCGAAGAAGTTATGTAATTAACAACCTTGGTAACTGTTTTCATCACTTCCCCTTTTGAAAAGTTCCTTCACTCCAGTCATGCTGGGGGCGCTATCTGTTGTTGCAAATACTACTTTTGAAATGTCACTTTTTCGAGTAGATAATTCGTTCACTACTACTTTACATATTTCAGCCCCGGTAATACGCTCAGGTAGTGCTACAAAGGCAACCATGTTTCAATTAGCACCTGTCGGCTCTTGTTTCAGCCGACAGGTGCTAACTTCAAATAAATTTGGCAAGCATTTGTTTCGCGTGCCAGAAACAAGTTATCGGCGTGCCAAGGATTGTCTACCCCTGTCTTTAGGTCTAGCGCTCGCCTCTTTAACTTTTCCCCTTTCGCTGCCGTTTTCACGTCTTTCCACGAAGCTCCAAGGGGGGCATTCCTTCGATCTTTCTACCAGGCGCCCTTTCGTCGTCGTTCCCTGGACACTGTTTCTCCCGTTCCTCTGTTCCATTGGGTGACATCTTATCTACCGTTCTGTTCGTGCTTAGCAGGAACTTTTCCTTGGTTGTGTCTTCACGGACGCCAGTCCGTCTGTCCCTAAATTAACCAGTCCGAGAAGTCTTAAGTTTTCTTTTCTAGTGCTCGAGATATCGAGCTATCTGAAAAAATCTAATATAAAGCCGTAACATACCTCTGACATATATAGTGCTTAAACTAGGAAAGAAAGGAATACACGCATTCAAATTTTGAAATACAGTTGAACCTCCATATATCGAACTTCCCTATATCGAAATTTTCTATATATCGAACTCTTAGTAAATCTCCATGTTCATTACATAGAAAAATTGTTTCTATATATCGAAAAAGTCTCTATATATCGAAATTTTTTTCAAGTCAAATTGGGAGATTTTATTCCACTTTAGAATAAAATCTCCCAATTTTTGGCATTTGAAACAATACGTCGTAGACTTAAATTCGCGGAAAATGTCCCCGATTTAGTTTTTAGTGGATTGAATAAATACGAACATTTCTTTGAACTTTCCGCAAAACTAGCTGTTCGGCAAGATATTCGTAGTTTTTTTTTTAAGAATGTAACTGTGATCATTGTAACCACTGTCTGGATTATTGGTTTTTTAAAGGTAAGTAGTATTCAATAAATCTTTCATATTAATTCATTTTTTAGTTATTAACTTTCATTTAATGGGATTCACATATAAATTAGAAATGAAGTTTCGTATACGAAGAATAGCTTTAATTTTTTTTAGGATAGTTATGATAAAACTAAGCTCAATTCTATAGATCGAAATTTCTATATATCGAATTTTTTTCCGGCAATTTGCTACTTCGATATATGGAGGTTCGACTGTAATAGAATTTGTTAGCGTCTTATGCTACAATATCCACCATAATTAATGTTTTTCTGAAATCTGCTTATTAAAATAATTTTAAGTTTCAATTTCAGTATTTTTAGTTCTCTTAGATTCTGAGAAAAAAATTCAATCTAAACCTATAGCTGACTCCCTTTAGCACTATACAAGACCTCTAGAGGTTTACTACTCCGTAGGTCTTAGGTTTGATTCCTCGACTGCGGAACACCGTTGAACCATGTCTATTAGACGTTCGGAAGTTTTCTTTCCAAATTGCGACATTGAAGCCAATTATAGTTAATGTGACTTCTTTACGCTTACAAGTCCTTAGGAAATATCATGTATTAGATATTTTAGCCAGCAAAACTTAGCGGATTTTCATGGTCCAATGTCAGAAGTACCTACCGTCTGTAGACAAGTGCCTGCCGCATTGGAAAAAAAAATTCTTAGGCTTGGTAGAATGACCCTCGAAGCACACTCATCGCGACCAACGCAATTAGCCTGTAAACAAAATGGTCGGTTGCTGAGTTTCCTGTATTTGTCCCAAAGTTCGACCCATCCCACGACTTATTTTCCGGAACAGTATATGCTGTGTTTTCTAAAGTGTGTTTCGGCCTCCTCTTTCGAAAATTTGACGTTCACGCACATTTAATCCAGAGAATATTGAAAACGTAAAGCACAACTGTACGTATTTTGCGAATATCACTTGCAGTTAAAGGGATCATTTACTTGGAACCGCTTGCCGCTCTCTTTGTATAGTGGTCAGGGTCACGAGAGTTGTCATCACGTAGGCCTGGATTCAAGTCCTGGCCAAGGCTTGGGATGCTTCTGTGGTGTTCTTTGATGGAAAGCGATGTTTGTTCCCTTACTGTGTGCTTCTGTAACAAAGAAGCCGACAAAAATTGGAGGAAAATGCCCTTGGGATATTGTTTGCCGCACTGGATTAAAACAACAACTACTTGAAATTAACGTTTAATTTTCGGCTCTAAATAGCACTGTGTTCCAAGACTGTGGGTTTTGAAAAAAATTTGAGGGGTCGCGGAGAGTTTGAAATAAATTTATGGGATATTGAATGAATTAATCCTGTGACTGGGTAAAGTCGACTCAGCCTTTCATCCCTTGAGTGGGTCGATAAAACGAGGGCCAAGCATGTTTCGGAACTAAACTCTGGGGGTCCCACTTCAGGTTGACCACCTGACTGAGACATATGTTGTATGGCACCTCAACCCCATGGTCAAGAAAGCGGAGATGGGCAACGCCTGCCTTGGTCCACTGCGGACTGATGAGCCATGAGTTTATTGATTTAATTAAAAATATGTTTGAATTTTCTACAATTACATATATTCTTTATTTTTATTTATCTTATTTTATGTGTTAAAAAATATATGATATGATATTATTAAACAAGCTGTAAAACAGTTTTGCAATAAACACTTCATCAACAGAAGGCTATATTCACACTACGTCTACCTATCTGTGTGAGACTGGGTTTTCAAAATTGGTAGCTATAAAAAACCACACAACAATCGAGATTTAACCAGGGAGATGATACGAGAGTAGCACTCTCAAATACTTCACCAAATTTTTTCCGTGGTCCAGGTTCACCCTTCTCAATGATTTTTTTTTGTAATTTAGATTAATATAATAAAATGAAGTTTATAATTTTCAATTTTATAATATGAAGCGGATAACTTTGAATTCATGCTCTCTTATAATTTTAATTTTTGTTAATTTTTACCAAAATGAAATATATATTAATATTTGAATATGAAATTTTAATCACACGATATTTGCCAAAAACAAACGCAGATGGCGAGCAAGGCATATTTTTTACAATGTTTTTATTAACTCGCTTTCTTGTTTGTTTGTTTGTGTGTGTGTTTGTCCAGTCCAAATCTTGCAATCGATTTTTAACTAACTTCCCGACTAGCTAGACATTTGAAACTTTTAGAATAGCTCAGAACACAATGACAATGCATTGTTTTAATACTTTTAGCCATCTTTAAGCAGAATTGAATCATTTTCTGTTAATTTTGTTTTGTAGAATGGTGCAGCCATCTATCGGCCGGGACGGGAACGAAAAGTTAAACGCAAGTTAATTTCCAATTAACTTCATTTTCTTCAAGTTGATGGGATAATTCATCAAAAAAATTTTAAAGTATTTATTAATACATAGAATTGTCAAGTTTATATGATTCAACAGAAAATTTTAAAACATGGTATATAAAAAGTTCTTTTTATCTTGTAATTATTTATCTTTATTATGCAAAGTAAATACACTCTATAACACAAAATAAAAAATCGACGCACCAAGAAGGAGTTGTCCGATTGCGACGAAATTTGTCGGATGTGAAGAACAAGCACTGATAAAAAAGGAGATTAAAATTTCAGAACAATTGAATGATTTATTCCTGAGTTTGATCGTTACAAAGTGAGGAAGTCAATAAGGCTATGGACCACCCCTGGCCTGGATGCAAGCTGTCACCCGGAGTGGCATAGTCTGATAAAGTTCCCGGATGGTGTCGTGCGGGATTTCTTGCAAAATTGTCTCCATCTGTCGGACTAAATCGGCAACATTCCGGGATAGTTGCAACCGTCTTCCTATCACGTCCCAAAGGTGCTCATGGGGGAGAGATCAGGTGACCTAGTGGATGAAGGAAGTGTTCGGAAAGCTTGAACACAATTCATAGCAACATGTGTCGTATGTGGCCGGTTGTTGTATTGTTGAAAAGTTATTCCGGGCTGGAGCAAGAGTAACGGCAACATAACGGGTCGCAGGATGTCGTCTATGAACCGCTTGCTATAAGTGTACCACTAATGACTGCCAAAGAGGTCTGGCTATGAAAGGAAATTGCACCCCAGACTATAACACCCTGTTATGGGTCTGTGTGGCATGCGATAGTTTAAGGGCAGGATCCACACGCTGCCCTGGACGTCTCCAGACACGTCTTCGGTGATCATCAGGACACAGTTGGAAACATTACTCCTCACTAAAGATAATACGTCCCCTGTCAGCGAAGTTCCAAGTTGATCGAGTTAAGCCAACACATTCTCTCAGCGGAGAAGGTCTCCGCTGAGAGAAGGTGTTGGTTAAGCACCACTGTAATCGGACCTGACATTGTACAGGCATGAGCATAGGCATAGTGTGCCTCTAACTTTTTTGGGAGGAGGGGGGAACGAATTGAATTCAGTTAGGGCCCTCCTCAGCTCATTGACTGTCGGACGGTCCTTAAAATATGAAATATTGTGATTATTTTAAATTGAATAACAACAGAATTGATGTTTGATTAATTTTGGGTTCAGTCAACGTTAGCTCTATCCAAAAACAGTTCAAAAATGAAAATCGAAATAAAAGTCTTCTTACCTTTTCTGAAGTCGATTCCCGGGCATGAAAGCTCTTTAAAGGTCGAGAAATTTTAGAGCGGGTTGTTTTTCTAAATATTTATTGCATGCTACTACAAAATATATGCATAACATTAATGACACACGAACACTACAAAAAACATCTAATTAAAGGTTACATTAAATTTTAGCATAATTTTCGCACACCTAATATGCAGCGCGTTTTTGTGCGGCCTCTAACAATCAGTTCTCTATCGGTTCTGTTTACAAAAAAAAGTCTCTTCTGCATTCGCGCATGCGCAAAGAGTACATATTCATCGACAAGTAGTATTCAAAAGTTATACAATGAGAAAAATAAAAATAATATAAATAAAATGAGAAAAAAATATAACATCGAATTTTTGTTATGGATCATATTATTCTTAAAAACTAGCCGCTGCCCGACCAGCATGGTCGCTTTTAGTTTTATATTTTTTGCAAAACAACTCAACTGAAAGTAACATATCTAAGGAATGTTACCATTACCTGTCATCATAAATATACGTTGTTAAGGGGTATTCTCTATAAGGCTGATTCTAAAACATCGTGATTAAAAAATGTGAATTTCCATTACGTAAGACTGAGAAACCCAACACCAATGATTTTGTAAATTACACCCCCCCTCTGAATGTACTATTTTTCAAAATTAAGATATCTACACTTTATCATTACATCAAATAAGAAATTGTTGGGGAAAAAAATTTTCACATAAAAAATGGAGTAAAATCTCAGCAAGTACTACAATATAGCGTGGATTACATCACTCTCTGTATGTACTATTGTTCACAATTCAGATATCTACACTTAATCATATCAAATACAAAATTGTTGGGAAAATTTCTTCACTTATAAAATGGAGTAAAAAATCAGCAAGTGCTGGAAAAAGTGTAGAAAATTAACTATTACGGCTATCGGTTGCTATGCCGGCGACGTTAAGCCTAACCTCGCTATTATTTATGCTTTCTCTTAATGAATTATTTCTTCTTCGCTTTCTTTCTTGAGACTGTCCCCAATTTTCTCTTGATCGTCAAGCTTGCTTTCGAGCATTCTTGATTTCAGTACGTAAATCCATGTTGACACGCGGTTGCAAATTGCGGACGGCCGCTAATGTTTATATCTGGTAGTTGCAGCCGTTGCCATTCGGAGTATAGATATATCGTCGATTTTTGTGCCGCATACCTACGCGTTTTATATATATAGACTATGTTAAGGCTAAAGACATAATCGGAATCGTCAGTGTCACAGTTTGAAAAGGTGGAAAAAAACCAATTTCATAAAAGTTTTCTACAATTTTCTGATTTTAACTGAACTTCTATTATCGTTTTAATTTAATTCAAGATGGGGGGCATATTACGCCTATGGGCGTGAGGGGTAAGCGGCGTAACGGTCGACGCGAGAGTAGATTCCGCTCTCTCAGTCTGTCAATGATCATGTTGGACACTTGTGTGCGGCTGATACGTCGGATTGTTGATAACGACGAATACGGGGCTGCGACAGCTGATCTGACAATCGTTCTGTCTTCCCGTTCTGTTGTGGTCCTAGGTCGACCGCTCCCTTCCTAACGCTTAAATCCGCCGTTGTTGACCCACTCTTGAAAGCATTGTCCAACCGCAGCGTCACTTCGACCCAGATGTCGAGCTATTGTTCGATTTTCCCTAGCAGCTGTTTTCAATCCGCTGACACGACCTCTTTCAAATTCTGAAATATGCTCGTGATGAGCACGAATCCCTCGCCGAGGCATTGTTACGGTCGACGTAAGATATCCACAGTCGAAATGCATCGGAAATTTTGAACATCAGGTTCAGGTTCAGGTATTTCAGCTTGTCAGAGCTTCAAGGTCTGTAGGACTCTCCAATTATAACATTATGCATCAGAAATATATTTGCTCAGCATGTAATTAAATATCGTAAATAGGCCCTTATCAGTAAAAACATAATACAAGTAAAATAAGTAATAGTAAAATAAAAGCAATCGCCGGGAATCGCACCCGGAAGAAAAAAATTACAAGGCGCACGCGCATCCATTTGGGCCAGAGTTGCCACAGTTATTTAAGAAAAATGAGGAAGATATTCGCACTGAGATTATAGTAAAGTTCTAGGGGGTTGGTAAAAATACAAGGGGAGGAGGACTATGACTACTCCCACCGTGCTAACCAAAAAACGCCCTCGGGCGTGACTTCTTAAGAGTTAACACTGTCTCTTCTATCTTGCTTACTTATTCTTATTTTGAACATCAGATCGAGAATTGCTCCTTATATTCACCTGCTGGATGTGCAGTTCTGATGCGCTGAGTATATTATTCAGTATCTGCCTGCTAGTCAGATGTTCCCACCATTGTGCTTTCATAATCTCAAATTATTTTGAAATATTCATTCCAATTTCACCCAAAACGTTTATTTATTGTAAATAATTGTTTAATGTAAATTTTAAAATATTTATTTGTTGAACAGTTTAGTTTCTTGAGAATTTCGTATTTCTGCTCCTTTTTAAATTTTTTTTCTTGTAGATTTCGATAATTCTAGATTTTTGAAAAAACATTTTCCTATAAATTTTTATACTGGATTTTATTATATAGATTTTTTTTTTTATCCTTATGCCTAGATTGTCATACTTTTAGAATCCTGGTCTGTTTATTTCTCAATTCTGACTTTTGAAGTCATTTTAGGAATTTCCTTTTAAATAATATTTGTTTATTTTCATGTCATTCTCCTTTTATTACAATGATGAGATATTGTTCATTTACGAATTAAAGAAACAAATTAATGTTACCTGTTTTGAAACGAAGGCTGAGTAAGACTGATTTTCTTAAATAGAAATTTTTTTAAATTAAATATAAAAACATATATTGATGTTTTCTACTTTCTTTTGTCTGAAGTTTAAAATAAAGTATTGTTGAAAATAACTGTGACCCTGAAATATATGAACCTGAAACTCTAGTTAGGAATACCTGGGAAAGAGGTATTCCATCTATATCCGGCTCACAGACAGGTGTTCCCACTAAGCGGGGGGAAAAAATCATGTTCCGACCGAAGGGTTAATCTGATTTTATTTTCCATAGACAGGGATAACGGCTGTGAAGTGCAATAAACATTTTGAAATTCTCATTTGACCATGGCACATTTATTCAACGTGCTGTTCTCATACTTTTCCAATACAAGCCCAACAACATGCCTGCCTATCAGGGCCCGACTTTGACCCAATGGGGCCCTGGGCAAAGCAGACTTTGGGGGCCCCCAACGTCAGATCCAAAGGAGGGAAAGTGTTCCCCTCAGGACCAGATTTCCATATGAACATGTAGGACACTTACCCAGGCCCGCCATAAATTGGGACCAGAAATTCAAAACATTTTCGATCATCAAGTGAAAAATTTGAAATTAATAATAATAATAAGTGCGAATTAAGTAATTTACTTTTTAAAGTTAATAAATGAATTCATGAAATTTTTTTTCGAATTCAAAATAGATCACAGTCAGGAGTTATTACAACTCCCCCCCCCCCAAAAAAAAAAAAAATTAAAAAAAATTAAATAAATAAAAAATAAAAATAAATAAATAAAACCAGAAACGCTTACGGATGTAAGTATGCTTTCACTTGCTTTAAATTTTTATAACTAGATAGGTCAAAATCTTTGACTGTTTCCATCATTATACTTTCAACCATATTAATGTGGATATAAATTTTTGATTAAACTATACTTACCCCCCCCCCCTCAATAAAAATAGAGAGAGAGAGAAAAATTATGGTCAATATATTATAAAAAAAAAAATTAAAAGATTATGGAAACCGTTTTTAATTTGCGTACATATAGGAAATTTTAAAAAATACTTACAACTTAATTCTAAATTAGAGGGCCCCATAATTTTGGGGCCCTGGGCAAGTGCCCCACTTGCCCATGCGGAAATCTGGGCCTGCTGCCTATCGCTCCAAAACTGCTGATACCACATAAATGTGGACAAAGTCCAGACAGTTCAGGCATACTGGCGAGAGCGCAATCCCGGCTGTCTGAAGGTCTTTTACACGCGCCCACACAGTTTTGGCGTGCATGACAGGTGTGGATCTCCAAAACTCGAAAAACGGCACGTAAAGGCCTAAAATGCTCTTTTTCGTGCAAGTCAAATAATTTCTAGCGGGGGTTCGAGTTCGAAGTCTTCCGGTTTATCTCCTACCGGATCAAACCTGGAGCGCTTAGCATCCCAAAGTAAAATAATGTATGTGCAGTGAGTTTCGGCCCACTTGGTATTGCCGGAAATGGAACTTCTGACGATCTAGTTAGGTTAGGTGCGGGAATTCTTCGAACAGTCCAACAAAATATACTTTTTACAACAGCTAGGAGAATAATTCGAAGTATGGATAACAATTAGAAGAATAAAATAGAAGCAGATCTGAAATCCAAGAGATGAAGAGTCTCCATTTTAAAGATCCCTTCACCACCTAAATCTGTCGCAGTTGCAGCATTTAAACGTTAGTAGTTGTTTAGGACAGCATTTACATCTAATCGGAATTTTTAATAGCCTACATTGTGTTCATTGTTTCTAAGACATCTATATGGACAGTAAACATTTATTGACGTATCTGTAAAGAACTTATACGAGCGATAATAGCACGCCAGGGAACTGATGATGCAATTGAGTTCTGACCTCTATGTTAATTTCTCTGTTTCGCAATCTTTGTGTTTTATACGCTTAACTTGCTTTGTTTTGTAAACTCATTTGTCTCTTATTGGTTTCTCTAAATTGCTCCAAAACTATGCACCACGCTGTGATGCATGGGGGCCAATGGTTATATTAGGTGCTTTTGCAATGAAATCTATATACACTGAAGAGCCCCCCCCCCCTCCAAAAAAAACTGATACAGGTGTGCGTATGCAAATAACGGAGATATGCAATCAATCAGCATAACGCGATGCCGTCGGCAGTGCCTATATAAGACAAAAGGTGTCTGGCGAAGCTGTCAGATCGGTTCCTGCAGCTACAATGGCAGGTTATCATGATCTATGTGACTTTGAATGGGACGTTATAGTCGGCGCACGGGAGATGGGACCTAGCATCTCTGAGGTAGCGATGCAATTAGGATTTTCACGCACGACCATTTCACGAGTGTACCGTGAATATCAGGTATCCGGCAAAACATCAAATCTTCGACATCGGTGCGGCCTGAAAAAGACCTTGAATGAACGGGATAATCCCGTCGACAACTGACGAGAATCCTTAAACGAGATAGACATGCAACACATCCTCAAATTGCTGCGGATTTCAATGCTAGGGCATCAACAAGGGTCAGCGTGCGGACTGTTCAACGGACCGTCATTGATATGGGCTTTAGAAGCCGCAGGCCCAATTGTGTACCGTTGTTGACTGCACGGCACAAAGCTTTACGCCTCGCCTGGGCCCGCCAACACCTCCATTGGACTGTTGATGAAACACTGCCTGGTTTGACGAGTCTCGTTTCCAATTATTGTATCTGGCGGATGAATGTGTATCGGTATGGAGACAACCTCAGGAATCCATGGACCATACATGTCAACAGGTGACTGTTCGAGCTGGTGGAGCCTCTGTGATGGTATGAGGCGTGTGCAGTTGGCGTGATATGGGGCCCCTGATACGTCTAGAAACGACTCTGACAGGTGATGGGTACATAAGCATCTTGTCCGATCGTCTACACCCATTCATGTTCACTGTGCTTCCGACGGATTTAGACAATTGCAGCAGGACAATGCGACACCCCACACGTCGAGAGTTGCTACCGAGTAGCTCCAGGATCACTCTTCTGACTTTAGACACTTCCATTGGCCACCTAAATCCCCAGACTTCAACATTATTGAGCATATCTGGGATACCTTGCAATGTGCTGTTCAAAAGAGATCTCCACCCCTCGCACTCTTATGGATTTGTGGACTTCCCTGCAGGATTGTGGTGTGAATTGTCTCCAGGATACCATCAGACATTAGTTGAGTCCCTGCCACGTCGTGTTGCAGCACTTCTGCGTGCTCGTGGGGGACCTAAACGATATTAGGCAGGTGTACCACTTTTTCTGGCTCTTCACTGCATATATAAATGTATGTATGTATGTTCCAGCATAACTGTCGTATTGCTCGTCCAAAGTTATCTTATCGGGCGTGAATTAGTTGGGTAGTACATTAATTTATTTATAAAGGGGTAGTTGGGTGCGTTGTGTTTTAAAATTATTTTGTTAATAACCCGTAGTTCAGGACGTAATTAGCAATTGACGAACAAATGAACTAAAATATTGCAGAACAAATAAAACAGAGAGTTGATTTAAATTTAACTTAAATTTAATTTATTTACAAATTATTATACATTTTTTGTACATATTATTTTAATCATACCTTTTATACGCACACTTATCCACATACCAAAATCAGTTTATCATTATATCCAATATTAACATTAAAAATTTACTTGACGAGGAAAATAGGTAGCGCACGACAAATAACCAAAACTCAAAATACTTATTCAACTCTAACTCTTATATAAATTACTCCTACTCTGACCGTAATCAACCTTATCTTTAAAAAAAAACCAAAACAAAAAGGGGACTGATCTAAACAATAAATTGTGCCATTCACTCGGTTCCATTGATATTTAGCAGATTGTTGACTCCACTGACTCGTCTAGCTGGGGTCCGTTGGATCCTTCCGTACATAGGCAGGGCACACACACCTCTTGATTCTACGTCTCTGATAATTCTTGTGACCGCTACACCACTCGCTCCACTATTATTTTATATGCATGAGAATTTCTATTTTTATCAGTAAATATGTGTGGGGAACTCCAAGTTCGACTCAACGCAGTAATAACACAAGGAGAACCGCAGCTCTAGTACGCAAAATCTCAGGAAAAAAAGGGGGAACCGAAGCTCGACCCGACACGCCAGAAGTCTGAGACTCGAGAGAGAGATCGGAGAGCACCCTTTTTTTTAAACTCCCAAATTTATACTTTTCAAACTCCTTTCTTCTTTCGTGCCTCCTCCTTCTCAAAACTTCCCATCCATTCAAGATTCTGCAACAAACTCATTCGCTTGCTCACTTCAAACTTTATTTAATTGTCCGCCCCTGCTAACCAGCATACGCCACGGGAACACGCTTGCATAAACCTCCCACGACGCCCTTGGTTCCTACATGCCGCCGTTGTAAATCCGAAAACACAGTCCATTGTCGTGTAGTGTCAAACCCTGGCGACATCTTCTCTTAATCTTGTCTGGCGATCAACCAAGTTGACCACCGCCGCAGGACTATTCACTACCTTATGTCACACAGGACCGCTCCGCTCTGTAATTATCGTCCCTCTCAGCCGGCGTTCCCAATTTTATCAAATCAATGTAATGATGAAAGCCTTCGATCGACTTCACCTCTTAATATTTCTATGAAATTTTCATATATTCCAAGGCGTTTCATTACATACGCTCCCTTCCTCGAAGCCTCAAGCCACACTCCATCATCTCAAAAAAATTTTTACAACACCACTACACTCAAATCCGAAACCAAGTCTCTTCCTCGAAACCTCACACAACACTCCATCATCTCCACAAATATCTCATAACATCACTACTATCAAATCCTAAACAAAGTCTCATCAACCGTTCTCTAAAGCAAACTCTATATACGCTCCCTTCCTCGAAAAGTTTACAATACACTACACAAACATATATATACAATTTTTAACATTGAAACCAATTACAGATTTATATTATATTTCTTACCGTCAATATACATACAATCTGTGTTAACATCAAATACCTGAAAAGCAATATTTTAAACATCATCATGATGAGAGAGTTTTTGTTTTCTTGTGACATATATTCTTTATTCTGACGATGAAATTGTCTCTTTCACAAAGGTTAGCTTAGCATCTACAAGTACGACAGTCATCGAGTCCATAATGTCCTGCTCGAAACACAATGGAAAACTTTACATGCTGCAAACACCAATTTTTATATAAAATCGCCGACGAAATGTCCTTTGCCGTCTCCGTCACACTTGTCATCACATTTTATAATATTCAATCCGTTTAGAACACAATCACAGCTTTTATCATGAAATGTTTTATCATATATTGAAAAGATCAGTCCCAAAACACTATCAACAATGCACTAGATTTTCCTTTCTATCATCATTATTTTAAATTCAAATTAATTAATTAAACCTATATGTATTTGCCATATGAACATAAATTTTTTTTTTATAACTTTATGCCTTCAAAACATTTTTCAAAACACTTTTGCACACCAAACTCTAACTTTATATTTCACTTTTTCAAATACCCGGTATCAAATACCCGGTTTCATATATCCAAGTCCCAAATACCCGGGCAAACAACTAGTAAAAAATAAAAAGCCTCCAAATTGATATTGTTATGTCCTAAAGAAGGAAGCCGTTTGTGAGCGCTTTGCTATACGAGGTTAAAATTTTTTGTTCAATGAGGCAAGCACTTGTCTCTGACAGTAGGTACTTCTTGACATTGTCCCAGGAAGTTTTGCTGGCTACTTTATTACGGGAGCACACTATAGGTGAAACAGCATTGCTCCCTATTACGGGGATGACATGGAAACGATCATGAACCCAAGTCCACTGCGTAGTAGCTCAGACCGCTAACCACTATACTATGTGGGCGGCATGTTAAAATGGTAGATCATCTTAATACCAAGTTAAAGGCATGGTTTAGACAGATTGCTTGATATGGAACGAGTGCTCACAAGGAATAGGACTTTGATTTGTGGTAAAGTGGGTATATTGCAGTACAGCTAAAACTTAGGTAGCCTGGCTCCTTAGGGAAGAGGGACGCAGACAAATTGATTGAACGAAACCAACTTAGCACGAAAGGGAGATCTCACGAGTCCGAACGATGGGGACGAAGGCACACGATGACAAGAAAGTGGGCCGAAAGAAAGAAGGAACGAAACACACACACACAACGAATTTGGAGCGCTGAAACATAATTCTATAATTTCACCTTACGCTTTTTTAATGGGGTAAGGGAAATATCGGGCTTGTTAAAAAAAGGCTCTGGGTCTTTTAGCAAAGGCCAGGAACCTATGATCGTAAACCCGTTGTCGAGTGAGTTTTTCCGCGGACGATATACCTCGTTCACACAAACCCGAGTTCGAACCGGAGCTTCCCGCCCCCTGAATTCGCTTCGCTCGGAGCGGAGGTGAACTAGAGCTCCCCTCGTTTAAACTCCCCCCCCCCGGCCCCAACTGAGTTGGGGAACACATTAGGCTGGAAATTTGGCGTTATTTTTGTTCTTGCGTACACAGGAGGCGAGCGGATTATATATATATATATCTATATCTATATCTATCTATCTATCTATCTATCTATCTATCTATCTATATATATATATATATATATATATATATATACATCTATATATATAAAAGTGAATTCTTCCTATCTTATTATAATTCTGCGTCGGTTATTTTATTATATATTATTGTGTGCCAATATATTGGCTGGGCGCAAAAATGTTCGTCGAGGGCCGCATGCGGCCCGCGAGTTTGACACCCCTTATGTAGACTTTCCCAAATAGCCCTTAACGCGGTTTAGCGTGACCACGCCTGTTATATAGCATATATGCATACATGTTTACATAAAGCATACATATATAGGGCATTCATTAACGTACAATATACATGTATAGCACACGTTTAGTATACGTATAGAATATGTTTATATGTTTCCAAAAATAAACACGTTTAAAAAAAAGTCTGTAGTCCCCCCCCCTGATATTAGCCTCTTGTTTTTTAATGATGTACAATTTCTTTTCTTCATTTCCAAATTATTATATAATTTTAGCAGATGTAGTGCGGACAACGCCAAAATTTCTGCGTCTTCCATAGCTCCAAAAAACAAAAACAAGGTCTGGAAAATCCGCTAGCCTCCTGTAAAAATAACGCCAAATTTCCCGCCAAATATGTTCCCCCAACTGAGTTTAAGGAGGGGGGAGGAAACGAAGGGAGCACGGGTTCACCTCGACTCCCGGTGAAGCGAATGGGGATCAAATTTCGATGGGGAAGACGCTCCGATTGGCACTCGGGTTTGTGTAAACGTGGTATAATGTGTGAGCCCGTCTTTAGGGTTGCTTTCGCAGTGATTAGTCAAAGTCAAATGCATTTCGGGGGGGGGAGGAGGGGTCGAAGGTCCCCGCTTTACCTCTAACCGGATATTTTTATGACCTAAAGATGGAAGCCTTCGCTATACGATGCAAGGAAGGCAGATCGGCTTAACGTTAAGTCAGAGACGTGGTTTACGCACATTGAGTGGGGGCTCACAGTAGGACTTGAAAATGAGCTGTGTAAATTGGGGAATATGTGAGTGCAGCTAAGACCGAAGTATCCCACACCTTAGGGGAAGGGGACGCTGTCAGATTGATTGAATGAAGCAGCTGAGCACGAAGGGGAAAACTCGCGAGTCCGAACAATGGGGACGGAGACACGCAATGACAAAAAAAGGCCCCAAAATTAATTCAAAGCGAAGGGTATGAAACACAGTGAATTTGGAGCACCAAATCACTATTCTATAATCTCACCGCCTTTTGAAGGGGAAAGTTTGATATCGAGCCTGCTTAAAAGGGCTTGGGTTTTTCAGCAGAGGTCGGGTATCTAGAATCGAAAACCGGTATCGAATGAAGAATGCAGTTCGAAATTTGACTTATTCCTCAGTAGAACTTCCAGGCTAGTTTCTCAATCTCGGGTAAAAACGACCTAATTCTGAGATTACGATGAATGTTGCCATTACTCGCGTACCACTCAGCAGAAACATAGTCACGTAAGGTTTTCTAAACCCCCCGCTTTACCTCCGACCGTAAGATATTATGATTGAAGTATTTTTCTTCTATTGGGCACTTTGCTTTCCATGTTGAACAGCAGGCGCGCCAGCTTAACTCCTCCGCAGAAACAACGACGAGATGAAGATGGCTGCGGCTAGCTTCAATCGGTGGGGGGGGGGGGGGGGAGGGGATCGTCGATGCTCGCACAGAGCGAGGGACTTTGACAATGACAGCTCCATCAGCCAGGCGTGCAGGACCAACACCTCCTAAAGATGTGTTGGAAGCACACCTAGGAGGTGTTGGCAGGACAGCGTCCGAGCGAGCCAGATAACAAGGGGTAGTTTGGGGAGGGGAGTGCAGAAGCGACCCCGCAACGGGGAGAATAAGACTCCGTAAAAGCAGGAAACAAACAACAAAATTCGTTTCCAACCATATGGCTGCAAACAAATCTTACAAGTTCTCAGCAAAGAACCCCACCAACATTTATCTCCTTCTCCTCTTTTTGGAGGGAGGGAGAGCATTATCTGCAGGGACGGATTTACATATTTTTATGCCCTAGGCCAAAGCACCATTTTGCGCCCCTTCCTTCCATTTAAATTTTTGACTTATAACATTAGATTTAATATACAGTAAGAGTCTTTGAAACATATATATTTAATAAATATTTGAATAACATATTTTTAATAAAAAATTTCTACATAATTTCTTCTAATTTATCTAAAAATTACAATTAAAATTTTTTCCTTCGTGCTTTCGCCCATGAAAATTCTTCAATAGTTTCATCGAAGTCAACAGATCTTGTTAAATCTGCTTCAATGCAAAGAAGTGCCAAGGCATTTAGTTTGTTTTGTTGCAGCAAAGATCTTAAATGATCTTTGATTCTTTTTAGTGCAGAAAAAGATCTTTCTGCAGCGGCATTTGTGGCAGGTGTGCACACAAACATTCTCAATACGATATAACATTTGGATACACTGTTTGTAATCCACTTTCACGTAGCCACTTGCAAATTGCTAAGGGACTTTTCGAACCAATGCTGCACTCAGTTATGTGATATTTTAGATGTTGCAGTTCATCACATAATGCAGGTTCCAAATCATCTTTAAAAATTGCCTGTAATTTTCTTCCCTCTTCTTCAAGCTCAGGAGAAGTCAGTGACCAAATTTTCGTAATTCCTTTAAATTTTTCACTGAGCTCTCTATAACCTTGTGACCTCTTCTCAAGCTCTGATTTGAGATTGTCCACAATTGTGAAATAGGTATTAACTCTAAACATATCACGCCCGTTTAAATTAACTTCGCCTTCACGTTTTTCGTCATCTTGTAGTTTTCTGAAAACCTGACGCTTTTCATCACGCTCATAAACTTTCTGTTTAGAAATATCCAGAGCTTTGTTTTCATATATACCAAATTGTTCTCGCAGTTCTAACAAGAATTTTACGAGTGACTGAAGAACTGTGGCAACTTCTGAAACATCAAGTTCTACGTTTTGTACATACTCATTGACTTGGTGAAGTCTAATCAGCACCGTTCCCCAAAAATGTGCCATGAATACTGTTTCGAGCCTTTGCAACTTCCTTAGTAAACCTCTAGCTTCTGCTCTTGTTCCTGATTTTTGACTTTCGTCACTTTCAAAGTATTTTAGAGCTTTTATGACTGCAAACCAATCTTCTTTTAATGCTCTACAAGTATCATATTTTGCCGACCATCGTGTCTTGGAGAGGTTTTTTGCGGTAAGGATGCTATTTTTCTTCAATGCTTCCCACCTCGCTGTAGACGACGAGAAAAAATTATAAAGTTCTTGAAGCAAATTAAAAAACGATGTGGCTTCAATGCAGCAATCTGCAGCACGTGTGCCCACTAAATTTAAAGAGTGTCCCTGTTAGGTTTCCTTATAACATTTTTATATGCAAATCAGAAAATGCTGGATTTTTAGAGAGTGTTAGTTTTGAGTATAACTTGAAATACGCATGTTCACCATACTTGAAAACCAGTCATTTGATTTGCATATAAAACGTTTTAGTGACGCTAACCACTGACTGCTACATTACGGCCGCTATATTACGGCACCGCTTTCCTAGGAAACCTAAGCATAAGCAAAGAATAGAAGTAAAGTTAATTACGATGCTTTTTATCTTAGCATTTAAAAATGATTCCTGGTTGTTTCAAACATAGACTTCGTGACGTTGGCTATGAGGCAAGAAACATTTTGAAAACTTTCTTTTAATTTAAAACAAAGCATTGAAAAAAAGTATAAAAAATGTACACTTTGAAACGTTGGGGGGAGACAGCTTCAAATAATGCTTGTTAATAATACGTAATATATACTCCTGGCTCCTGGTGACCTGGCATCGAAAGGTTGCATTGTTCAAAGCAGAAATTTGAAAAGATATTTCAACAACACATTTACCCAACACTAAAAATCTAAGTTTTTATAATAATTTATCACAAATTATCCCTCATTATTAATAAAAAAGTTCATTTTATGAGGGAGATAAAATGCATTTTTGCTTTTCATCTAAAATTGATTGTTTCATGTTTATTCGGTAGTTTAGCTTAAAAAATAAAATGATAAAATTGTTTATCTTTAATTACTTTTGCTTTTACAGTTATTATATAAAATATCAATATTTTAAGAATTTATCTCAAAACACAACTCCAGATAAGTAAAAGAAAATGTTACTTTACTCTAACAGAGATCGCTTCATTTTGGAAATTCATTTGCAGAGCTTTAATTTTAATTAAAAAATATACTTTGTTTTAAAAGACCTTAAAATATGATTACAAAAAATTTATATATAAAACTTTTTTTTAAAAATGAAAACTAGTGATTTTTTAACACATATATTACCCTAGGTTTGGGAGGTAAACTTGCTCCGGAACGTTATGTCCTTGTTTTAAATAATATTTGAGTTTAGACGAAGGTGGCCCCGGATTTTCTTCCACATTGTTTCAAAGCTTAAATTTTTCCATTTAAAAACGCAATCAGAAAATTCTAACTTAAACATAGAATATTATTTTTAGAACATATTTTTACATATTGACAGATTTTGTTTTTATCTAAAATATAAATTTTAGAAGATATACAGCAATTTCCAAGCAAACTTAAAAAAAGTGTTACATTCATTTTAAGTTACTCACTAGTTATTAATTAAAAGAAAAGTTTCAACAAGACCACTTAAAAATGTTGGTGCAAAACAATTGAACTAACGAGCTAAAAACAATATAAAAGCAAAATTCTCATATCTGTATTAATTGACATAAAAATAACTATATGGATTAAAAATAATTTATATTAAAAATAGCAACTAGCACACTAATATAAGTTCAAAAAAGTTAAATAGTTCTCTTTTAAAAAATATTTTTAACTTTTACATTTAGACTAAAAGTATAAAAGACCCTTAGCTTTAAATGGCAAAAAATGAACTATTTAAACAAACATAATGTAATTTTAATAACACTCGTATCTAGTTCTAGATTATTATTATTTTTTTCTACTAGAGCCTCCTGTAACACCCAACACGAGACTTTTCAGTCAAAAGACATTTCCTCCCTTTTCATAACGAAAAGTTTAGAGACCCCAGCCCAGGTTTAGCTTTTAACCAAATTAAAATCAAGTACACTCTTTAAAAAAAATTAAACAAAATAATAATGATAATAATAATAATAATAAAAACATTTTTCAAAGCAAATCAAGTTAATATTAAAACTAAATTAAAACTAAACTCACCTTATAACTGTTAATATTGAAGACTTTAGATCTGGAAATTACACGATAGAAAAGGTGTTTGTTTAAAATAGCAAGAAATGTTCATAGGTCCAGATGAAAAAACTAACTGAAATAGTAAACTCACAACAACAATTTATATTTTGTATACTGCAAAAGGTTGACAAAGCACTCAGCCAAAATGATCTTGCAGATCACACTGTAACGGAAAAACAAGTCTCTTTTCGTATCAAAACCAAGCACGGGCCCTGCCCTTTAACCCCTTGAGGCTCCATCCGTCCTCTCCTTCCTTTTAATTCCCTCTCAACCGGGATTGGTACGCGGTCCCCTTAGATGTTCCCTTTTGGGAACTTTGATTTGCCCAACTATGGCTCCTCCCAGAGAAAAATTTAGAAGAAAAGAACCGACAAATATTTCGGTTCCCTTTGACAAAATTAACTGTCTCTTTAAATTAACTGAAGACGACCCATTCAGGTTGCAGACACTCTGGCAGTTTCCATATAATAGTCCATTTTACTTGAAAGAAACACCTTGCACATACACCCTAGTCCGGTGTTCACACAATGATTCTTTCACCTTGAAACAGCTTCTAAACCCGGAGGGTGTCATCGTTCGTTATACCATGCTCCTTTGACAACGGGACGGCAATTACTGGACAAATGACGATGGGTTGGGAGTTTAAAAACCATTAGTCTTCTTATCGGAGTGCCCCTGGTCTGAAATCTGTTTTTGGAGGAAAGAGCGTGGGCTGTTTGCTCTTTGTCAAATGTATCGAAAGATAGAGCGGAAGTTGTCTTTTGTGAGGTTCAAGCCCGACTGCTTTCTGCAATCATTATCCTGTGACGACCTCCCGATCGAGACCCGGAATGCAGTTTTTTGAAATGCTAGCGAACGGAACTGAAGTGAGGTAGCGTGGGTCGAGCGGAGGAAAAAGGAAGTGTTGTTCGTGTTTCAGTGTAAAAAGAAGTATCATTTTTTCGATTCTGTTGATATATTATGCTACCGATATAGTGTGATGTGTTCCACACCAATTTTTGTGTTGTGTTGCCCTCGTCTCGTCAATATAAAATAAAGTTTGTTTTCCCTGTTAATTAGCTGTCTTATTACGGTACAGTTAAATTGGTGGCAGCCGCGGCATGAGAACATTCCACGTGAGGGGTGAGTACCAAAAGTGATTTTGTTATTAGGGGAAATGGAGAAATTTAATTATTGTATGATATAATTTTTTTTGTTTTGTTTTGGTTACGTTCTTTTGAGTGTGAATTGAGGCATGCTATATGACAAAAAATTTTGTATTTCACTAGTAATTGTTGTAGCACGCCAGGTGCTGGTATAACTGAAATTTGTAGCACGACACGTGCTGGTACAGTTGATTTTTGTAGCACGCCATGTGCTGGTATAGCAAAAATTTTGTAGCATGCCATATGCTGATATACACGAAGTTTTGTAGCACGCAATGTGCTGGTATAATTGAAAGTTTGTAGCACGACACGTGCTGGTACTGTTGATACTTGTAGCACGCCATGTGCTGGTATAGCAAAAATTTTGTAGCATGCCATATGCTGATATAGATGCAAATTTGTAGCACGCCATGTGCTGGTGTAAATAAAATTTTTGTAGCACACCACGTGCTTATTTGGTTCAAAGCATCACGCTTTTGTTGTACAATTGTTGTTATATTTTTGGTTTTGTAGCACACCATGTGCTGATGTAATCAGGGGCGTAGCTACCGTGGAGCAGTTGGAGCGAACTGCTCCAGGTGCACGAATCATGAGGGGCGCAAAATTTGAAAGAGTGAAATAAAAATTTGTGAAAACTTTTGTATAAATAATTTCGATTTGTCAGATTTAAATTGAAAAAATTATTTAAATTAATTTGTCAGATTAATTTTTTCTATAAAATATACAAAATATAAATGAAATATATTTAAGTAAATAAAACTAGGCAAGGCCGCTCTTTGAATTTTTGCCCTATGTTAGACACTAGATATTCTCAAACGTTACCAGTTGAGTGTCTTATCAGGAAAAAAAGAGATGGCTGGAGCATCTTCATCCCCTATGGCGGGAGTCATTACAATCCTTCAAGTGTCATTCTAAACGAGCGGGGGTAGAATTCTCTAGGGTCAACTTACTGACTCCTCTCGCTACAAGAGTCAAAAACATGCAGGGGTCCAAACAAACATTTTGTTTTACATAGCAGCTGTAAACCTGGATCGTCGTGATCCGTTAAATCAGTGTCTCGTAGAGTTAATCATAACTGGAGAAATAGCTCTTATTTATATCGAGTTTATTAAAACATCAAAATCTTGGCTAATAATAAGTTACATAAGTTTGTTCCGAAGAACGCTGATACATTCATGAGAGAGAGGAGTTCATTATCAAAGTCCAAAAGAGACCCCGTCTCTCTGCTCGCGCGTGGCGTCTTTTCAAAAGTCTAAATCTAGTCTAGTCTTTTCGTTACCGTCACCGCTATTTATCCATTCTTCTCCCTCTCTTTCTGGAACCATCTCGACCTTTCCACAGCTCAGACCCCCTATCTTCCGGTTTCCTTTGTACGTGGACCACCTACAGTGATTCCCACTGTCGTCGGCTTTTCGCTTTGTGGGATACCGCTGACGGCCTTCCCTAATCATTCTAAATGATGTGTCCACATCACCTATTGTTGGTCATTTTCAAAGGTGCATTCCACTTTGTCACCTGTTTGCGTTCTTTTGAGCTTATTGATTGTCCTGTCGCTCACCTTAATTCAGTCCCAATTAAGAATGTCGGACGCGAGTCTGACAGCAGCCTTAACATCGGCGCAGAATAGAGGCAAATATTCGGGGATTTTTTTAAAGCAAGCTTAGTATTTAGCGCTTCATATTCCCATTGTTTACTTTGTGCAGTGTAAGAATTTCAAGGTGATTCTTGAATGAATGTGTTATACAATTTTTAAAACTTCACTGTGGATTTGCAATTTATTGTTCTGTTTAAGTGACTTCGTACAATTTATGACTATTATTTTACTAAATTACTTATCTACAGCGTGTTGTTGGATTCACCGACGTATAATTTTAAAAGTAAGTGATTTGTTTATGAAGTATGTTAATTGATGTTGCAACATAAATAATAATAGGTACTACCTAACAGTTACGTATTATAGCTGAAAGTTGGCGGCAAGCGTTTTCAGGAGCAGCATGTTATAAAAATACAAATGTATATTTTTATAACATGCATGAGGTAATTTTTAAAAAATCGGTAGAGGAAGAACGAAATTTCCATTATAAATAATTTTAGATCTAATTAAAAATTGCGGGCTGATTACAAAACAGAAATTCACAAAAAATATTCAAAATGAGTGTTAAGGGGATGGTGGACTTTTAAATTACCAAAAATCGAGCAAAAATTGGAATTTTTTTGGGGGGTGTATTAATATTTTAAAAACAATTAAATATTGGAATGAAATGCATTTAAAATGTGTAGTGAAAAGAAAAATGAAAAATTGGTGGCTTTAGAGTAGTAAGTATTAAAGGTAGATAAAAAATTATCTTTTAAATGACTTTTTCTCAAAATGAGAAATTTCCAGATTTGCAAGTCTTTAAAATGCTCCTCGCGTCATAATTTTTGACGAAATTTTATGAAATTTATAATAAAGATTCCTGTAATACATCAAAATAAAGTTATGTATCCATTTTAGGATTCGAGGTCATTTAGGTTATAAAAGTTTAACTTTAGTGTAGAAAAGTACAAAAATTTCACGAAAATTCAGAGTACAAGCATAAAAATATTTTCTAAAAATTAACTATTCAACGGAAGTACAAAAAAATACATACCTTTGTTCAGAAAGTATTTATAAGCAATATAAATGCAAAATTAAGGGGAAAAGTTTAAAATTGAGTCGCAAGGAGCATTTTAAAGAAGGGTAATTTAATTTAAATTTTTTAATTATAAAATATTTTTTTAAAAATTTTTATAAAATTTTATAAGTTGTTTAATATTGTTATACTTTAATGAATATATATACAAAATTTCATATCTCTGTGGTAAAAATTTCAAAAATCGTTTTGAAAGGTCCACCATCCCCTTAAACGAAACTCAAATCATTAGAACCATAAGTCTTAGGATGCTTAAATTTTGCATGGAGGTTGCTATTATGCCCTAGGTGTTCGTTAAGAAATCTTTTTAATAAATTAGAATTTTAAGGGGGCCAAATGGGGCCTAATCCTCCTCCCCCAAAACAAACAAACACACAGACACACTGTATCTCTAGAACCATGAGACCTAGAAAGCTGAATTTTTGCTCTTAGACCCTAGGTGCGCACAAAGAAATATTTTTTTAAAATGCAAAATTTAATGGGTTAAAAGGAGCTTAATCTCCCCAAAACAACAACAACAAAAACCTACCTCTGGTACATGTTTTCTAGAAAATTAAAATTTGTATGGTGTTGCTCTTAGGCCCTAGATGCTCCCTAAGAAATATAAAAAAAACTCTTTAAGAGGTGTAGCTTATTTTACCTGTGACTTTAGAGTTGAATTCAATACTACAGGTAGCGTGTGTCACAGGATAAGTGACATAAAATTAACAGCCAGACTAGCGATTAATTAAATTAAAATACACTTTTTTTAAGTGCTCTTGGTTGGATACGGGTAATTAACAGTGAATTGACAGTATCACCAATGTACAGGAAGTCAGACAATTTTATGAACAGCTAGAAAGAATTTACGTTTTTTCAGTTCTCTTAGGCGTTGGGAAACGAATCAAACCAACTTAGCAAAAACATTAAAAAGAGTCTGTCCAACACGATTGTCTTTCCGTGTTCAGGCCCTTGATGTCCCACATTCGCGTTATTTTGATGTAATTAAAATATTGACATACACTGTTAGACCCCCCCCCCCCCCCAAGAAAAAAAAAACCACGGTGCATTAAGACGGAGTTATCCGAATGAGACGAAAGTCGGCAGATGTGATGTACATGTATAAAAAAACGAATGATTACAATTTGAGAAAAATTGGGTGATTTATTAAAGAGAAAGAGCTTCACAAGGTGAAAAAGTCAATAACGCGTTGGTCCACCTCTGGCCCTTATCCAAGCAGTTATTCGGCTTGGATTGATTGATAGAGGTGGCGGTTGTCCTGCTGTCGGATATCGTGCCAAATTCTGTCCAATCGGAACGTTAGATCGTCGAAATCCCGAGCTGGTTGGAGGTCCCTGCCCATAATGCTCCAAACGTGCTCAATGGGGTAGGGGGACAGATCTGGCGACCTTGCTGGCCAAGGTAGCGTTGGGCAAGCACGAAGATAAGCAGTAGAAACTCTCGCCGTGTGCGGGTGGGCATTATCTTGCTCAAATGTAATACCATGATAGCGTGATATGAAGGGCAACACAACGGGGCGTAGAACAGCGTCGACGCACCGCTGTGCTGTAAGGGTGCCGTGGATGACAACCAAAGGGGTCCTGCTATGAAATGCAATGGCACCCCAGACCATCACTCTTCGTTGTCGGCTCGTATGGCGGAAGACAGAAAGGTTGGTATCTCATCGCTGTCCGGGGAGTCTCCAGACACGTATTCGCTGGTCACCGGGGCTCAGTTCGAAGCGGGACTCATCACTGAAGACAATTCTGCTCCAGTCAGTAACATTCCAGGTCGAATGTGCCCGACACCACAGCAGACGGGCTTGTCGGTGTACAGAGTTCAATGGTAGTTGACGCAAGGGGCGCCGTGAGCTCAGCCGCCTATGAATGGTCCTTGCGGCCACTGAAGCACCAGTTGCACTTACGACTGATGATAATGATGAATCTGGAGCTGTGAGTGCCGCTCTGACGATTGCTTGGTCCTCACGTTCTGTCGTTTCTCTAGGCCTACCGCTTCTTTCTTGACGCTGTGTCCGGCCATGGTTCACCCATTCCTGCCAACATCGTCTAATAGTGGCATCGCTCCTATCCAAATGTCAAGCGATTCGCCGATTAGACCAACCGGCTTCTTTAAGCCCAACTACATGTTCTCTCTCAAATGCTGACATCTGCGCATATTGTTCGCGCACCTGTATGCGAAGCATAGTTACTGTCTACCTGAGTACACGGAATGAAAGTCACAAAGAATTTATGACCTGTAATCGAAATTTCTCCTCTTTAATGTCCTGCCAGTTGCGCAGTTAAGATGTGTTGCAACGTCACATGTTCATTCATTGGCCGCCAAATTTTAAAATTTTGCATTTTCGGTCGAAACCTGTATGCATAGCAATTTGTGTCCAATTTGCATTACCCCTTCTTGGTGCGTCGATTTTTTTAATTAATTAATTAATTAATTTTAATTTTTTTTTTTTTTTTGGGGGGGGGTCTAAGGGTATATTTACCATTGAATGGAAAAAATTATGACGAGCAACGTGTAGCTAAAAATTTGATATATTATTTTGAACAATTTTCAACAGTTATTTTGGTGATTGTACAAAGTAAAATACTCGAACCTATTAATACTGTCTCGAAAATGCTGCAAGGTACTCATGAAAATATAGAGAAATCCGTTGAGATGTTTTCATCACTCCTAATCCAATTCCAGAACTTAAGGAATAATTGGGAGTTTGGTAAAAACGATGCCCTTGAGTTATCAGATCTATGGAATACTGAACCTTGTTTTCCCCAAAAAAGATTGCGTCGTGTGAAAAAATTGTTTGATGAATTACAAGTAGATGAACGCATTGAAAACAGTGAATAATGTGTTCAAAGTCGAGGTGTTTTATAGGGTAATGGATTTAATAATTAATCAATGAACTATTAGATTGAAATCCGTTCGACAATTATGTACACTTTTTAAATGTCTATCACCTGCATATTTCGTCGCGTCACCTGATAAAAATATCCTGGAAGGATCATAATTGTTACAATCGGCATATCTTTCCGATATTTTGCCTAGTTTGGGACCTCAACTGTTTCAATTTAAAATATGCTTTTATATTCAATTAAAATCAATTGCTTCTATACGCAAAGTTGCTGAACTACTTTTAGTTCCCACCATTCCTCAAGTAGCTTCACTGACATTATTACAGCATGCATGATTTTTTTTAACTTTACCGGTGACGGCTGCGACATCAGAACGAAATTTTTCAAAACTGAAATTAATCAAAACATATTTAAGAAGCAACATCTCACAACACCGTCTTAGCACTTTGGCCACGATATCAATTGAAAGAACAATAGCTTGTCAACTTGATCTGGAGAAAATGACTGACCGACTTGCAAACGAGAAAGCGAGAAAACAACAATTTTGAAGGGTTTTTTATGTGCAAACTAAACATGCTGAAATGCATTTTGTCAATAGAGTTTATAAAATATGTAATAATAATATTATTGGGTACTCCGTACTTAAAGAATTATAATTTCTTTTATTATTATATTCATATTTATTAAATTGAATTTCTTAGTGTTGAAATGTCTTGAATTTCAAATAAATTGTTATTAAGTAACGTTTTAAATCGAAATAAGAGTAGATAGAAAACAAATTTCGCAAGAACTCTTCCAAGAAACAAGTGGGCGCACCGATTTTACTTGCTCCAGGGCGCTGAATATGTAGCTACGCCACTGGATGTAATTGTAAGCAACATTTATTTATGTGGGAAAACTCCATCAAGGAGATAAATTGTCTTACTTTCGGTTTTGAAAGCATCACGCTGTCGTTATACAATTGTTATTATAAATTTGGTTTTGTGGCACGCCATGTGCTGATGTAATTGTAAGCAACATTTATGAAGTGTGAAAACTCCTGTTAGGAGATAAATTATCTTTACTTTCGGTTTAGCACACTCTGTGCTGGTAATTGTTTGAGTTGAAACTCCTGCTAGGAAACAAATTGTACTTACTTTCGGTTTCTGTATCTTATGCTAAAATTTATATTGTGTCCAAAAAAAAAAAAAAAAGAAGATTTAATCAAGTGTAATTTTAAGTAATTTTGAGTGTAACTAATCTTGAACTATTTTACCATGGCTTTTCTTTGCAAAGCAAGAAAAATTGATCTTCAGACCTTGGCTATTGAGATGGGGGAAAATATAAGTGAAGAATTAGTGATAACAGACCTGATAATATTAATAAAAAAATCTAGGCACTATGAAGAGGAGTATGTGAAAAATCTTTTAGAAGGTATAACGGAAAATCGGTTAGAAGAGAGTAAAAACCAGTTTGAGCTTGGAAGGTTAAAAATTGAAGAAGAAGATAAGAAGCGCCAATTCGAACTCGAGAAAGAAGAAAAAAAGCGCCAATTCGAACTCGAGAAAGAAGAAAATAAGCGCCAATTCGAACTCGAGAAAGAAGAAAAAAAGCGCCAATTTGAACTAGAAGAAAAGAAACTCCAATTCGAAATGGAGAAATTAAGAATTGAAACTATGCAGGTATCCGTTACTGAGACTTCTCATCAGGAGCAAATTACGAATTCGCGAACTAATTTTATACTTCAGAAAATTCTTCAAAAATTCGATCCAAAAGAGGAAGATATTAGTCTATATTTGAGTATTTTCGAACGCCAGGCAAAAAGGGCAGATGTTAGAAAACAGGATTGGGTGACACAGTTGCTACCCCTTCTTCCGCCGGATATCATCCAGCTTATAGCTAGAGAGCCAGAGGAAAAGACGGACAGTTACGATTACGTCAAAGAGTTGCTCCTAAAGCGTTTTAAACTTAGCCCCGAGAAATTTCGTGTTAAGTTTGTGCAACATCAAAAGAAGTCTGATAGTTCATGGAGAGATTTTACTTTTGAATTAAGAAACTATCTTGAAGAATGGATACAAGGGTTGGAAATTAATACTTTTGAATTGCTGAAGGATCTGATGGTTACAGACCAGATAAAAAAACGTGTATCCAATGATGTTCGGGAACATTTTCTTGACAACTGGACTAAAATAACTTCAGCTACAAAACTGTCTGAGATGTTGGACGAATATGACAGTGTACGGGAGAGTAGGAAATCCGAAAGTTATCCAACCTATGAACAAAGGAAGACTAGCAATAATTTCGAAAAGGGAAATCGAAAATATCAGAAATTTCCGGCTAAATCTGGACAAAATGAAGGGGATCAAGGAAAGCAAGTGGTGGGGAAGGGTCAGAACTATGATTATTTTGATTCGCGAAAACCCTTGCAGTGTTATGAATGTGGATCGGTTGACCATTTGCGACCAACTTGTCCTAAATTAAAGGCTCAGAAAACTTCAGACCAAGTGAACCAAATTTGTGAGGAACAAGAGGAGGAAATTCTGCTAAGTCCTTTTACAACATTAGCGGAAGTAAATGGGTTTGCCATGCCTGTTCTTCGAGATTCAGGTGCCACGATAGACGTCATATGTAGGAAATATGTCTCTCCTGAGATGTACACAGGCGAAACTATTTGGGTGCAGCAACCTTTGGACGAAGGTCCGACGTGTCTACCGTTGGCAAAGGTTAGGATCTCTGGACAATTTGGGAGCACTGATACCAAAGCCGCAGTTGTGCGTTGTGAATTAGATAATGGGCGCTATATTTTAGGAAATTGAACTGCAGCCAGATTACCGAATGTACAGGTGGGAAAGATTTCGATTTCTCATCTTTGTGCAGTGCAGACTCGCGCCCAAAAGGAAAGAGAAAAGACAGAAAATGAAGAGAGTTTAGGCCCCGAACAAGAATCTAAGCCAAATTAGAGTGCTCTAAATGAAGAATCCAGCAAGGAATTTGTAACAGAGGTCCAAGAGCAAAACGACACTTCTATAATCATAGATGACGAATTTTTGCCTCCAGTGGAAACCAATTCAAATGAGCTTTCTCTCTTGAAGACAAACCATGAGCAGTTTTCTAAGTCCCAGATGGATAGTGAAGAATTACAGTCCATTTTCAAGATTGTTAACGAAGATTCAAAATGCCAAAAAGGATCAAAGTTTATCATTGATAAAAATTTGCTAATCTGTCAGGAAGACAGCTCAGGAGACACTAAGAAACTTTTGGTTATCCCAGAGGAGTATAGAGACCGAGTTATGAGACTGTGTCATGAAGATACATCAGGTCATCTGGGCGTTACTAAGTCAAAAGATAGAATGGCAAAGTACTTTTTTTGGCCCAAATGTTATAAAGATATGGAAGACTTCGTGCGATCTTGTGATAGCTGTCAAAGAGCTGGCAAACCAAACGATAAGACAAAGGCACCCCTGAAATTGGTACCTGTCATACAAGAAGTCTTTTCAAAATTAAATATTGATGCAGTAGGTCCCCTGCCGACAACAGCTAGTGGAAAAAATACATAATTACAGCCATCTGCATGTCATCAAAGTATCCTGATGCTATAGCAGTAAGTGATATTGGATCTGTATCTGTAACTAATGCGTTGCTGAATATATTTAGCAGGATTGGTTTCCCTAGAGAGCTGCAGTGCGATCATGGTACGTCTTTTACAATCATGCTAACATCAGAATTTTTTGAAAAATTCGGTGTTAAAGTTAGACATAGCTCGGTGCATCACCCACAATCGAATCCCTAGGAACGTTTCCACAGAACTATCAAACGCGTATTAAGAGTATTATGCCTAGAAGCTGGTCCAGACTGGGAGAAGTATTTACCTTTGGCACTCCTAGCTCTAAGAACTGTGACTCATTAAAGTACAGGCTTTTCGCCTGCCGAGTTAGTCTATGGGAAAAATGTGAGAACACCTGAGACACTCTTGTATGAACATTGGACAAATGCGGAAATTAATGAAAGTCCAGTGACTGAGTATGTATTCCAGCTTATAAATCGACTGAAAAGATGTCAGGAAGTTGCCTTGAAAAACGTTACAGAGAATCGGATCAAGAGGAAATTATGGTATGACAGAAATGCCATAAGACGAGAATTTCGAGAGGGTGATTCGGTGCTGGTTTTAGCTACCTCAAGGGAAAGCAAGCTAGCTGCTCAGTGGATTGGACCAGGGAAAATTGAAGCAAAAATTTCCGATACCAACTATTTGGTTAGTGTCCCCGGAAATAAAGAGAGATCTCAAATATACCATATGAATATGCTTAAGCTTTATTATAAGAGAGCTGAACTTGTAAATTTTTTGTCTTGTGACGAAGCAGAAAATTCCTCTCTAGATGAAGATATCGAATTTCCACAAATATATGTTACCCCCGATGAGTTCGATTTTACTGAAATTCTTAGTAACAGTAGACTGTAGGAAAGACTGGAAGACTACCAAATCAAACAGCTGCAAAATATTATAAGAAGATATTCGTCCAGTTTCTCTAATATACCTGGTAAAACTGATATGGTCGAGCATGATATTCTACTCAATAACGATAAACCTATTATGTCAAGGCCTTACAGATCTTCGCCTAGACAAAAAGAAATCATGAAGAAAGAGATAGAAAGAATGCTTGAGTTGAAAATTATTGAAATAGGAGAAAGCGATTATACTTCTCCCATGATCCTGGTAGAAGCTCCTAATAAGGACCCTCGTCCTTGCATTGACTATCGTCGACTAAATAACGTGACAGTAACCCAATATTTCCCTTTACCGAACATGGAAGACAGAGTAGAAACGGTAGCCGCCGCTAAATTCGTTACTGTACTGGACTTCGCGAAGGGGTACTGGCAAATTCCTTTGAGTGCTAATGCTAAACGATTAGCCTCATTCGTGACTAGCTTCGGAAACTATCGACCCTTAAGATTACCCTTCGGGTTAAAAAATGCACCATATTTTTTCAGTAAGCTGATGTCTGAACTTCTGAAAGGTTTAGAGGAGTTTGCAGTTACTTATTTGGACGATGTTGCCGTTTTCTCGACTTCCTGGGATCTACATATTCGACATCTTCAGTTAGTATTGCAACGAATTGCAGATGCGAAGTTGACAATGAAACCTTCAAAATGTCGGTTTGCCCAAGATCATGTTCAATACTTAGGGCATGTGGTTGGACAAGGCTATCGAAAGCCTTCGGAGTTGAAATTCAGGCAGTCGTTGAATTTCCTACTCCTAAAACAAAAACGGATATAAGGGCCTTTTTAGGATTAGCTGGCTACTATAGCCGATACATTCCGATGTTTTCAGTGATAGCGGCTCCCTTAACGAACGCTTTGAAAGGGACAACTAGAAAAGGAGACATCGACTGGACTGAGGACTGTGGAGAGGCTTTCCAAAAACTAAAAGATAAACTAACCAGCCATCCAGTTCTCTACTCCCCGAAATTTGATAGAGAATTTATTTTGCAGACAGACGCCTCAGATTTGGGTATGGGTGTGGTGTTAACTCAACTCGATGATGAAGGTGAAGAACACCCAATTATATACAGGGCCCGATTTAGAAAATTCTTGACTATAGGCACAATTCGGGAGGGGTCCCCCTAACACTGATGTGGGCGTAAAATTTCCAAAATTGACACACACAAAAAATAAATAAATAAAAAAAATAATAATCATGAATCATTGTGAAAGTACCATTTTACCAAGAATTAGCTATTGGAAGAGTAGAAGCCTAAAACATTATCAAATAGCAAAAAGCAATATAACATATTATTAACTTCATCATTAAAACACCAATACAATGCAACCAGAAAAACTTATTAATCCCTTATATACACTATAAAATACATATAATTAACTATACATATAACAATACATATGATGAACCAATCAATCAATCAAGTTTGAAAGGATATTATAAAAAATTGCTACTAAAAAGGTAAAATTTTAAAAAATTGAATTGGGAATTTTTCTTTTTCCTTTTAAAATTAAAATTCTTCATTGGGGCCCAACGTTCGGGGGCCCCTAGGCCCGGGCCTACCGTGCCTAATGGAAAATCAGGGCTTGATTATATATCTAAGCAAGAGGTTCTCCGAAACCGAAAAACGATACTGTACAACAGAAAAAGAGTGCGCTAGCATAATTTTCGCAATAAAAAAATTACATCATTACCTGGATGGTCAAGAATTTACTATCCAGACGGATCATCATCCTTTAACTTGGCTAAAAACAAATGCTAGTTCTAATGTTAGACTGATGCGTTGGGCCCTTGCTCTCCAGCCTTTTAATTTTTCTGTTGTTCATAGGGCAGGTTTGAAGAATAGGAATGCTGATAGTCTGAGTAGAGCCTCTCTAGATTAACAAGGCTATACCTATACCCGAAAAAGGGTATTGTAACTGTATTGTAGTGCAACTGTTATTATATATATATTTCCCATGTTTATTTTGGTTTATTCATTTAATTTGTTTTTGTCTTAGATAATACATTAATGTGAAAATGTTATGTTATAATGGATATTGTGTAAAAATTATGATTCTGTAAACAGAATAATGCTAGCTAATATGAGGTACATATGTGGTAGTAGATTCGGTAATGTTTTGAATTTAATCCACTACCTTTATTCAGTTGATTTTCCGTTAATTACATGTTACATTTACGTTTTTTTTTGTTTTGTTGTTGTTTTGTGTGTGTGGACCCCTAATAAATTTAATCACTTGGTACTTGTTTGTGTTCCCTTTAGTAAAGGAAAATGAACTTTTCGGTGATCATTTTATATTTGATGGTCCTGTATACCATCTGACTAACTTTTCCTTCGTAAAACTACAGAAAAGTTTTCAAGGGGGGAGGAGTTGTGACGACCTCCCGATCGAGACTCGGAATGCGGTTTTTTGAAATGCTAGCGAACGGAACTGAAGTGAGGTAGCGTGGGTCGAGCGGAGGAAAAAGGAAGTGTTGTTCGTGTTTCAGTGTAAAAAGAAGTATCATTTTTTCGATTCTGTTGAGATATTATGCTACCGATATAGTGTGATGTGTTCCACACCAATTTTTGTGTTGTGTTGCCCTCGTCTCGTCAATATAAAATAAAGTTTGTTTTTCCTGTTAATTAGCTGTCTTATTACGGTACAATCCCTTCAAATTGCAAGAATTCTTAACCTGCTTCTCGTTAACTCATAATGGATGTTTGGGAAAAGAATGAAAGAAAAAGAAGGAAAAAAATAATCAGTCAGTTGACGAAAAAGTAATTTCAAAATGCGTATATTGCAAATAACATTTTTAGCGATACTAAGAATATATAAATTAAAATGAAAAAAAAAAATTGAAATTTCTCGTTTTATATCGATAAAAATTTTATAATTTGGTTGTTACTTCTCCTAAATTTACGCCCTGTTAACGGCTGCGCCCTAGGCCATGGCCTAGGTTGGCCTTATGGGAAATCCGTCCCTGATTATCTGGCCAGTAAAGCAGGAACCTGGGTCGCTTTACAGACGACGGGATACTCGGGTCGTACGCCGGTATCGAATGAAATATAGGGTTCTCAATAGAGTTTATACCTCTATGAAATTTCCACGCAAGTTTCTTAATTTCGGGTTAAAAAGGCCTAACCCCGAGGTCATTATGAAGGGTTGCATTACTCCTGTACCACTCCGCAGAGAAGTAATCACGTAGGATTCTGTGTTGAATTGCTTGTAATTTCTTGAGGTGGGTGATTGCAGCAGTGCCCCAAACAATAGATCCATAAGTCATAACCGGTCTAACGAAGACTTTGTAAAGAAGCAACTTGGTTTTTATTGACAGGCGACTTTTTCATGTCAATAGATAGCTAAGGGAACCCTGTGCAGCCTTAGATTTTCGAATCAGATCATCCACTTGTATGCGCCAGGTTAGTGTCGAGTCTAGAATGACACCTAGGTCTTTGTAAGATCAGTAAAAGCAGGAAACTAAAAACTCGATTTGTAATTGCGGTACATCCCAAAACGCTACATCGGTAGCAGTGATTATTGATTAATCTTTCCAAGCACATTCACCGTTATTTGTAATACGTTATATTTTCACTTTGTTTACATTTAGCCATGTGTTGATTTTTTTTTTTTTTTTAAGTGTTCAAAAAGAAATTGAAAGTAAGTAGAACTATTTTTTTTTAAAGTGATGTATATTTTAATATTTAATTCTTTTTAGAATGATTATTGAGTAGATTAACTATCAACAAGATTTCATTTATGTTTAATTATTTTCTGTAAAATTTATTGAATATCATACAACATTTTAGTAATTTTTATTTATAGTAACCCTAGAACTCTATTTTGCCGTTCAGTTACTTATTTTTTTGAATGGTAACACTTAATTATTTTTAAATATAGATGGAAAATTGTTCTTGCATGGAAACAACATTTGAAGCAGAAGTTGGAATGCTTGAAATTGTTTATTGTGAAAAAGGTGTTCACAGCTTACAAATTGTATCTCACGATAATCCAAGATGCCAGAATAAGGAAAATCTGTTAGACCTGTTGTGAGTTAATATTTTTAAAACAAGAGTTTCAAGACATTAAAACCGAAGCATCGGAGTTTTCATTGCGAACACAATCTGTTTTAAATCTCAAATCAACTTTTCAAAGTAATTAGGTGTCAAGGTGTTCTAATAGAAATTTTAACTTTATATTTTCTTTTCATTATGTCATGAATAATACTGTCATGATTAAACTCTAAATTTATGTGAACATCTATTATCTACAAAAATCATGTTAAAGAGTTTGTTAAAAGCAAATTAATTTTTTTACTAAATGTCATCTGGGCCATTTGTAACTTTTAAGTAATTTATGTATTGATTATAATAAAAAATGAACTCTCAGTCATTAAGGATGAAGTTCTTCCCCAATCTATTACATGATAGTGTATTTTTAGAAATTTTAAAAGTTAAAATGGTAAACTCTCTTTGAATAATACACATGTATATTAGTAGAAAAATTTAAAAAAAACCTTATTTAGTTTCATAACTCTCTAGCAAAGTATTAATTTTACATATGAATGTGGAGTTTTTTTATAAAAATCATATATTAAACATGTGATTTATTTAGATGATATGTGATAAGCATATTTTACATTTTTTGAAAAAGGTTTTGGAAGAAAGTGATTAAATATTCATAATACTTTTAACAGATGAAAAACTTCTTAGATTTTATATTGATTAATACTTGCAAGACATTAATGTATTTACGTTATCCATATTATGTTTTTTATAATTCATGCTGATACAGGGATTCAAAAAATGAAGAGAAGGAAAATATATTGAAGATTATCCAAGCTTGGTTGAAATCATATTTTGCATCATCATTCAAAGGTTTAAAGGAACTTCCACCAGTATGTTCTTCAATATTTTCTCATAAAGGTAAATACTTTTATTCTGTAAAATTTAGTTTTATCAGTGACTATATAGTAAATAACTTGTTAAGTTTTATGTTTTATAATAGTGCTTTTTTATGCCTTTTAGGGTTTCCTTGATTTAAAAAAACACTTTACTTCATAACTAAATCAAAATTGTTAGAAAGAAGTAGTTCAAATAATTTTGACTAATTTTAAATTTTTTTGGTGTAAAAACTGAGATTGACTGAATATTAGTAATGTGGTAATAATACTTGAAGTTATTGATTCTTAAGATCGTGATGATGGTGAGTAATTTGATCCTGGTTGTATGGCCATTCAAGATTAGCACATTTGTTTAGTATGATAATGTTTGTTATGTTTAATCATAATACAGCTATTCCTTGACTTACTACCAAAATTTTTATCTTATTTTTACTTATTTATATATTTTTTAAAATCGAAAATATTGTTCCTTGAATGTACAGTGTATACCTATATGTATCACATAATTATTAAAAAAATATGATGCAAGTTACTTAAAAATTAGGTTTGCACAAGCAGTTACGGCACTTGAAGAGGGGACGAACTTAAAAGCATTTTGGAAAAATCATAACATTCTTCATAATATTAAGATCATAGAGAAAGACTGGAAAGGAGTCACTCCAGCATGCATATATGGAATGTGGAAGAAACTACCAAGACGTTTTGAAACCAATGCAATTCATTCAGTATCTCAACAAGCAGATCCTTTGGCCAAGGTTACAGATCTGATCTTAAAATTTGGGGAGAAACTTAACTAGGAAATGGACAACATAGATATCAACCAATTTATTAAACGTGATCTGGAAGAGATTACCAATGAGGATTTGCAAGAGATTGCAACACATTATGCTGCAGAAGAAGAGATAGACACAAGCGAACAAGCTAAAATACAATACAAAGAATTTGTTTTGAAAGAAATGGCTTCAGCTTTTCACTATATTAATAAAGGACTACAACAATTAGAAGCAATGGATCCAAATGAAGAAAGATCCACAAATGTAAATCATCATATTCAGGAAAATCTGGCTTGTTACCAGACAATACACAAGAAAAAAAAAGATGCAAACTGTTCAAACTACCTTGGATAACATTGTTTAAAAAAAACTTGCTACAACGTATCTTCTGTTGCAAATTCTGAACCAATGGACTGTACTAACATAATAAGTAGTGATGGTGCAGAATAATGTATGTCTTCTGAATAAAGTACAATTATTTAAAATTACGTGTGTATGTATAAAAGTAAAAAATATATGTATGTACATATACAAAAAAAAAAAAAAATTGTTTGAAACTCGACTTATGACCAAATCAACTTACCAATGTCTCGGTCCCTATCTCAGTCGTAAGTCGAGGAATATCTGTACATTTATTCATCCATCAACCATGATCCAGTTTTATAGCTATTATAGTCTCACTTGTGTGATATAATTAATATATTAACTGAGAAGCCTCCCCTCTACAAAATAGAATTACTCTCCTTTTTAACAAAAATATTCAGTCATTCTGTTTATAATTTTTTTCTTTTGTGCATGTATACATTATGTCAAACTCATAGCTCTATAATGTGGGTGAAGCTGTTCATAGACTACAGTGAAAATATGAAAGGAGATAAATGTCTTTTGTATTCATAACTTTACCAGTGTAAATATTTTATTTTTATTGTTGTATCAGTTTTATTTATAATGGGAATACTCCCTAAACTATCCTTTGAATTCACAAAGCATGTAATAATTTAATCAGCATAATATAATGGATAATGGATGTGCATATTGTTAGTTTATATGTGCTATTTTATACTTTCAGTTCGACATGTTTGTGAAATAATTAGAGTATATATGTACAAAAATAATTAAAGATTTTGAACTAAAATTATTCACACTTTCCCTGCCTAACTAGGATGTATTCATGTATGTATCATTATGTTGAAAAGATTCTTAAGTAGGAAAGGCAGTCACAAAAATAAAAGAATAGATTGCTGTAAAAATTTACAAGGCATTTCAAAAACACAAAACAAATCTGCTAGTGATATTTTATATTTTCAGTTTACAAATTCGAGAGTGGAATTTAGTTAGTTTATTTTTTTGCAGCAATAGTGATTATAAAAGTACAATAATCAAATTTTCTCAAAGGCTTAAAATCTTTAATTTTTTTAAAAAGTTGGTAAAGATAATTTTATCTGCAAATATACATTTTTTCAAACTAATCTGTTGTGTGCATTCAAGTATGCATTTGGTAGTTCAGCTCTCTGTATTATACTGTTTAAAATTAATTGATTATCTCAAAATTTAATTTTTTATGTTGCATTTACTCATGCATATATAAAATAATTTTTATTTTTGTTTGTAAAAATGTCTATTTAAAAAATCTAAGTTTTATTTGGATGAAAAATTTTGTTTATTAATTTGTGTAGGCAATTTCACCACCAGAGTATGGAAAACTTTAATGACTGAGGTTGCATTTGGTCAAACCATATCATATGGTCAGCTTGCAGCTCTTTCTGGTAACTCTGCAGCATCAAGAGCAGTTGGTTCTGCTATGAAAAACAACTGTATTCCTCTGATTATTCCATGTCACCGTGTTATAAAGTCTGATGGTAGAATAGGACATTTTTCCGGTGGTAAAAATGTAAAAGAATGGCTGTTAAATCATGAAAAAGCATCTTTCAAAACTTAGTTTTGTCATTTTATCTGTTTTGTTATATTACTTGTCATATGTATATTTTTGATGTGATATTGATGAATAATTTGTATATTTTCTGTATATGCATAATTAATTAAAACTGCTTTCAAATTATTTTTCACCTTAATGTTACGCCTTTCTTCTTGGGCAAAAATTAAATTAAAAAGATTATTCTGTAAGATTTAGGGGGGAAAATGCATTTTGAAATGATTCTGTCATGATTTGTTTTTGTAAAAATAACTACGTACTTGATATATACTGGTAAAAATTACTGTCCTTTAAACATTCGTGTTAAAATAGCTCACTTTTATTTTATGATTGTGTGTATCAGGTGAAATATATTGATTTAAATGAACGTATCTTAGTGACAAACCTTGTATTTTTATTGAATAAGTCAAGTCGTAACTAAAGCAGGAAGTTCCACAACTTGAATATGTACATGCAAGCTCCACAAATCTAGAGTCTCACTTCACCAAGACTCCCCCCCCCACCAGCTAGCAAAGTAGAAGATTTTTTAAAGGTGATGTACAGCTTTGCTGGAGAACAGAGAATTAATAGGAAGAGGTAAGAAAGCTGAGTATGTATATTGTCATAAAGTAGTAAAATGCATTCGTTCAGACTCACGTAACCTTGTTATCAAATAGCGGCAGTAGTTAGTATGATATATCCCACCATTTCGAAAATGACAACTTTTTAAAGTGCTGAGAGTGTTTTGTGGAAGCAAAATGTGTTTTGCTTTGAGTAAATGGAGTAGTCTACAACACAGGTTGACAGGAAATTTCATACACAATAGAAAAAGGGCCTCTTAGAAAGTGCTCGATCTGCAAGTGGCCCAAGAATTTTGAGAAAACAGGCAGTTCTCTGCATTATCCAAGGTCAACAGGGAGGGCATGTTTCTGATGCTGTTGTGGAAAAATTCGGTAAATTTCAACAGAGTCCTAAGAAGTCAACTAGACTTGTACCTCGTTACATTGAATCAAACACAAATTGTTATTTTCGCAATGAACTTGGATGAGCTACGGTGCCAAAATTACTGACGCAATAGCAATTGATTACAAATAGGGCATATGCAGAATTATTGGAGGGCAGTCGTATCAAACTTGATATATATGTGTTGAAACTTTGTGCTGCACATCATTTACACGGTAATAAAAAATGTTCACCAATCACTATTCATCTTCTATTGTTATTCAAAGTTGTATATATTCCTTCAAAATACATCGGGTAGAAAAGAAGAAGATGTAACTACTTCATCTCACATCTCCACTCCTTCATATATTTTTTAAAAATTAAGAACAAAGTTTAGTTGGGCCCAGAATCATACCTACTTTCTTCGTCATCGTAGACCGATGTTCTGACCACTGAATAACCATACCATGTCGCTGAACTAACATTCTCCCGGCTTAAAGAGAAACCGAAGAGGAACTTATACTTCGGTCGGAAATCACTGAAATTCTGCAGGGCGCCACTGTAACGGTCCCATATTTCACATACCCAGTGGCGTAGCGAGGGAGGGTAAGGGGGTCTATCCTGCCCCGGGCGCCACTCGCAGAGGGGCGCCAAATGGTCTTCAAGACCATTGGACCATTTGGTCCCCCAAGACCACGGGAGGGGGGCTCCAAAAAGGTATCGTTCCCCGGGCGCCAGTTATGCTCGCTACGCCACTGTACATACCACTCATTCATATTTTCTTTTTTGTTAAAAACGAACTGTGGTCGGGGTAGGAATCAAACCTTTTATCTTCGGCATTTTGGGCCGATTTACTAACTCAGTGGTTTCCAAATATTTTCGACCCTTTAGTGCTCTCCGGTTTTCTCCGATGACCCAATTTCAGAAATAGGCCAACTGAACATCTACAGGTCTCAGTTGGTTTGGTTTAGTTGGTTAACTTAAAAAAATAAATGAAACTTGTATTTCTAATTCGCAATTTCAGATTTGTGTAAAAAGTAAGAAAAAAAGATATTTTGAATAATTTTATTGAATGAATAAATCGTAATCAGTGAGACTTGTGATTCTGTTGTTCATTGCACATCATCTGAAATCTTGGAACCAAACTGGACACTGTCACCTTCATTTCCTGTTCGACATTTTGTATTTTCCCATACTTGTTAATATCACAACGGCCGAACCAAGCTTCGCACAGCAAATGGATTTAAGATTCACCGATTTTATAAAGCAACGGAGGAGAAGATTTCAAGCAGGATTTTATCATTTTAATTTGAGAATTTTAAAAACTAGTGAAAGCAATGATTGTAAGGTAAACGTAAGTGAAAAGGTAAAGAATATTTGTTCTATAATTGAAGAACGAATTCTGCAAATTTCATGGTTTTAGTGTCAGATGTCGATGCCGGGCCCTGCGAAAGACTCTTGAAGCTGCATGGTCGAAGCTGTATTGTTGGATTTTTAGTTGTATGAAAAGCGTTGGGTTTAAATTTTAAAATTCAGGCTCCAGGGCTTAAAATTTGTAAATCAGTATGTCTTCACCTATACATGTTTTAGCGATCGACTAGACTTTTAAAGCACATCAAAATATTTTGTGTTATCCCCTATTTACCATACTACTACTACTGCTTAAAATATTTCCCCCCACATTGTGGAGTGGTTAGCGTCTCGAGCTTCCCTAAAGTGGTCTCGGGTTCGAATCCCAGTTAAGGCATGGACGTGCCTGTGTCATCGCTTCATAGGGAGCAGTGTTGGTGCACTAATGTGGTGCTTCCATAAAAAAGTAGCCAACGCGGTGTGAATGGTTTAATGTCCCCAGGACTAAGCACCTGCTACGGTGAGAAAAAAAAAATCTACACAGAATTAAACTTTTTTATTATAATTATTATTATGTCAAAATTTTTAGTCCCAAACTATTTTCTCGTGAAACAGAAATTGATGGACAGAATGCATTTTATATGCGCAGAAAACTGTATGGAAATAGTGTATGGAATCAGTTTATGTTGTCTGTCTATGGTGCTATCGACGACACGGTGGCATGCCGCTTAAGGCTGCATGGTATTAGCCATATTGAATTCGCTCAGCTCAATGTTAACTTTAGAGAAAAAATTTCTAATCATTGTCAGACTTAGAATTAAAGATTTTTTTTTAAAAATTGTACTCCGTAATAGAGGAAAAATTGTTTACTTCGCTATCTTAATCATTTTTGAAATTTCGTCTTCCAAAGGAAATTATGTAAAACAGTATCACATTTTCTCCCCAAATAATTTAAATTAAAAAATGTTTTTTGCGTTTCTTTAAAAATATGAAAAAGAAGGGGAAAAAGAGGGAAAACAAACTTTAGTATTACGGAGTACAATTTAACAAAAATAAATCTTTAAAACTTAGTCGGACTGGAATCATCACTGGAGTCATTTATTGGGAAAAAAAAAATTCCGTTGATTAACGTTGAGCTGAATAAATCCAAAATGTATACTATCAGCCAAATGTACCCATCAGCCTTTAATATAAAAATAATCTATCCAATACGTGTTTTCTTTCTATTATAGTTTTTTAGCTAATAAAGGAAATGTTTCGGTACTGTTTGGTCAACTGATAAATTTAAATTGCAAATTATATACGAACTGTTTATCAATGAATAAATTTCTGGCAGGTACGTTACGATCCCCCCCCCCCCCCCCCCACCCTCCCTCCAACGCAGAAGGTACATTGTTTGTACAACATTCGCTGAGATTTGTTGGTTATTTGAACAAAACAGGGGAAACGGCGGGAATTTAAACAGAATCACATTTTAACACATGTAACGGTTATGAAAGTAACCTTGAACTACCCTGTTCGAAGATCCATTTCGCTAGAATATACGAATAGTAGGCGGAGTTTGCGGACTCGGGAAGTTATGGTTTCGATTCTGAATTCAGTATTTATAGCACGCGCGCTTTCTACTTATGAATCTGCAGGCGGCTTAGTTGCTTTTGGTTCGAATTTGGTGCTCATTTATTGTTGACAAATATGAAAATGCTGTTAATACCTTTATGTTTTATAGTATTTTTTTCATGTTTAGCCCTACCAGACACCCATTATGATAGCCTTTGGATTTCGTATAAGGTAATTTCTTTATTCTCTATTTCTTTTGCCTCAAATTATTGTTTTATTATCTTTTGGTGTGAACTACGTTCCATTCATAACTACGACATTCAGAGTTTGGTTTGAGCTATGAATACAGACATATTAAACATCTTATGAGTGAATATCGTGCTTGAAAATACTTGAGTATTATTATATCATGTGTCGTGGATCCCGTGAGGTGTCTATGCTTGGATGCAACACGGACGACAGGAATTCTCCTTGAAATAACATTTCTTTGTTATTTCCATTGCTTTTAATACTTTAAAACGTAAGCGGGTGGAATATTTTCAAGTCTTTATAGCTTATATGTTAATCTTTTCACTGAAGGTAAAGCAGTAGGCGCATCATATTTTGAGTGATCAGCCCTTGATCATCAAATTTCAGTATATCCACTAAAATGTCATCTTTCTAATTAGCATATCTGATTTTAAAATAACCTGTAAAATTAAAGTTTGTTCGTTTCCTTGTTTTTGTTCATATGTGGCTGCACGTGGCGGTATGTTTTAAATTGTGTATTTGATAGACGTAGCTAGTTAAAAAGTTATTTCTAATAAGTAGAAATCAAATAAACTGCTGATGAATATAGCTGACCATTAAGTTTTAATGTTAGTAACCACTCGGGTAAAATTATGCAGATAAAATTTGTGAGGTGAAATAAACAATAAAATCGGTTTTTAGAAAATGTATTTATTACGATAAACATATTATTTATGCAACTTGACTAAAGGAAGAAAAGAAGGCTGAGATATTATTAGATGGAACAAAAATAAATTTAATTAAAATAGAAGGTTTGTTTTGTTCGCCGGGAATCTTAACTAAGATGCTAATCTTCATTTTAACTTTCGGTTCTCATTAATGTTATGCTTAATTAATAATTTTTAGTGCAGTATTTTTTTTTTTTTTTTGTTATAAATCGGGACTTAATGATTACCAGTTAGGAGTTCTTATGAGTACCGTAAACGAGATATTCTGCAAAATTCCGGGCGGTTAATCACTGTTAATAATCATACTCAAATTTATAAGAACCTATTAGCTGTATGTTCGGAAATGTACATTCCGAACTGTTCCCGAAACCCCGAACCTGAAAGTTCGGGTGAACTCTTTAAATTACCAAAAATAATTTTTATTTGCGTAACAAAAGGCACGTATCGAATAACACAGGGGTAGCCAACCTTTTTGGGAAGAGTGCCACTATCTGCAAAAAAAAAATATGCGTGCCACTTCCAACTTTTCCAACATACAAAAAATATAAAAAGGTGCGCTGTTATAGGCTAAAAGGTGCATATATTCCTGCGCTGTTAATTTCAGTAGCGTATGAGTAGGGTTTTTACAGATTTTGACAAATTTTATTTTTTCAAATTTCTTAATTTTTCAATAAGTCACCGCGTGCCGCAGGTTGGCCACCCCTGGAATAACACTTAGATTAAGATTCGGCTGACTTACGTGAGTTAGGTCCTTTTTGATTTTGTGCCTCAATGCTCGTCACTGTTGTAAAGGTCAGTTTTTATTTATTTGTTTATAATTTATTTTTTAAACATGTAACTTAAACTAGATCCATTTTATCTTAAAAAATAGCATCTCTATGAAATGCATTCCCTTCGATTGGAATAGGTTACTCTTCTAAAATGGAGTGTTCCTATGATGGAATCCTTTCGTAAACCGAAATGCCGAAAAGTAGAGAAGCATTTTTAATTAATTTATCTAGGCAGCATACTCAGACCACATATATAACCTTTCAGACAAGCCGAAATATTTATTTAGGGTGAAGTGGGGTAAGTGAGAACGCAGGCTTAAAACCCCTTAAAAAAATAAAAAAGTGTACTTTGTAGGAAAATTCTTGCTCTACTGTTATGTTTAGTTTATTTACAGAAAAAAATTGTAAAATGGAAAATGTTAACCAAACCCTTGCATTTTAACTAAGTTATTTTGAAAATACCTCTATGTGTTGTGGTTAATTATTAATAATACCCATTCATTAAAAAATGAAGAATACAGATAAAATGTATAACCATTTTTTTTTTCTTCTTCAATATTACTTCACTACTGCAGAGTTTTCACTTGCCCCATAAAAATGTTGTATCAGGGCAAGGGAGAACAGGAAGGTTGGGACATTCAAGTAGGATCTAGGATGTAAATAAATAGTAAATTGAACTAATAGGCAAGAGAAAAGGAATTTTTCGCTTTGAACGTGTAACATATACATTTGTTACTCTAAAACAAATATACTTAATTTGTTAATATTCGGACGTTGCTGACAATGCCAACTTGAACAATAAATACCTCCACAACGAAATAATGTAAAAACATAAATAAATAGCGTTTAGTTCAGCATGAAATTCTATTCTTGTCTAACTTATTTTGCCATAAGCAACTAGGATTTATTGGCACTTGTGTACTCACTTGCCCCAAGTGTGGGGGCAAGTGAGAACTCAAACCACAAAAGCTTTAAATACTTATGGCAAAAGAAAGTTGTGAATAGATTTTATAAAAAATAAAACTATAAATATAGAACATAACCAAAAGTATGTATGCAAATATTCATACAAATAACAACTACTTGTTAAAAACTTATTTAGATTCAAAGTGGAACTAAATGATTTTGCGTTCTCACTTACCCCACTTCACCCAAACCATTTTTTTTCTTTAATTTGGCAGGCACTTTTCGACCTACACCCTTCCACGCCGTCAATTTGTTGGCTTTCATTCTATGACAGCACCTTGTAGGTGAACTAACATCACTCCTTAAGAAAGGACAGAAAAAGAACGTTAACCCAAAAATAGCAGTAACTTATTAACTGAAAGACTTATTATTATTGTCATGCCCTCTGGCCGGAACAACCCTTCCCGCAGCCACAGATGGCAGCAGGCAGAGGAATGCGGCTCGAGTTTTTCAATAGTACCTTAAGTGTTCGACTTGGCCGGATGTCACCACAATTTTGACCGAGCACCCCGAGGGGCAACATTTGGGGTGGGGTGGCTCGTACCTTCTCCCAACCTCAATGACGTCATAATAGGACTTTCTGGTCAACAGATTTTACGTACCGATATTCTGCCTCGACACTTCGGTATTTAATGGCGTTCATCGGGATTCCCCAGTCCGAAACCCAACGCGCTACCACTAGGCTACTGCGGGCCAACTGCAGGGTGATTAGATATAAAAACAGCGTATTTTAAGTGAAAATAAGGAAATTGTATTCGAATTTCATGGTGTTAGGGTATGTCATTTGGAGACAAATGTTAGGAAGAGGAAGAAAGTCATCCTTTTAGAACTCTTATCGTCCATCTGAGTAGGAAGGTCTTTTGCATGTATACTTGATAGATGCACGTTCGAGGGTCTGGTTTTAAGCTCATATCTCGTAAATTCCCGAAATGAAGCCCGTTCGTGACAAATTTTGCCAGAATCATAGCTCAGTCTTTTGCAGTATGCGTATTTATAAGATTAATAAAAATAATTAATAACTTATAGACTTGAAATGCATTGTAAATACCGTATTTTTCGGACGGTAAGAGGCACATCAAATTTATGGGAGGATTTTTAGAAAAGAATATTTTGTATTTTGTTAGGTATATAAAGATAGTTTCAATTTCTTACTTAATAAAGATAAAAAAATATATATAATAAATAATATTTATAAAATATATTTAATAAATATGTATAATATATATAATAAAATATTCATTTTATTTTAATGTTACCTTCGGACCATAAGGAGCACCTTAATTTGAAGTCGATTTTTTTATGTACAAAGGTGCGTCTTATGGTCCGAAAAGTACGGTATCTTCAATATTTTTTAACTAGCACTGACATTTTCGAATATATTTTGAATCTTAAATCAATTCTGTTTTGTGAACTCTAGTGGGACCACGCCCATCCGGAATGACGTCTGCCCTATTATATAGAACTCGAAACCCCGTTTGCTTTGGCTCAGCCTGTTAACCTCTTACTTACTCCCTTTTCGATTCAAAACGAACATGGAACGCTGTTTTAGCGAAATTTTTCGTCAGAATCTGTTAGGTTGGCAAACGTATAAATATATATATACGCGAAATTGCGTTTAGCAGTTAAAAAGAAAGCACGCCGCGTTTAAATTGGGGGTCTTCAACTCATTTCCACTGACTATGTTTTCAAGGTGCGCTGTACCAATTCACATCATTTTATGGCAAAAACCATAACATTTCTGGGAGAGGTTAATTTTATTTTTAACGCTGGGTGATGACAAACGCCAGCGGCAGATGGTGCGTGGAGAGAGAGAGAAAGAAAAAAAAAAAAATCATCCAGTTCGTATTCATTACAAAATCCATCATTTGTCTCATGCGGTAGAATTTCATGGCATATAACGATTGTGATGTTCCTTCCCGTTGTAAATATTGGCGGACTTTTCCCCGGGTCTCGATCACTTGCGATTTGCGGTAGACGTAAAAATCTTCCAGGACAGATGTTTAAGGCTGTCATGTACTAACCCTATTTGATTCGCTCACCGCATTGTTAACCTATGGAGAAAATATGTCTACTATTGACAGCTACATAAATGCCGATAATCCAATAAAAATGGTATTTTCAGATAGCCTGAACTTTTCTGCACCTTGCAACAGGTTTCATTTTATAAATTTTGTCCACCTTAGGAATTTAGAAGCGTTTAAAACACATTATGTCGGACTCCCCCCCCCCCACTCCAAATCATTTAAATTTTAAAATATTTGCATTAAAAAATTTTAAAAAACCCGAAATATGTTTGATGGTGTGAAATTTCTTTCTCTATCACGGAGTCTCTCTCTCTCTCTCTCTCTCTTTTTTAATCTTTCAATCCAAGTGGACAATCCTTGGACACATTTTCTCCATAGATTAACATTGAGGTGAGCGAATCTAATAGGGTTAGCACACAGCAGCCTTAAGTAAAAGCGTTATCTTTACGGACATAATAGGAAAAATTCAGTACGCGTTTTTCACCTTTAACTTCGAACCATAGATGACGTTAAACAGCGTTCTCTTGCTGCCGGTAGTATAATGATAGAATGCAACCTACCGAAGCTCGTAGCTCCAAGATATACAGAGTAACTCTTATTATCACCTAACTGTCCAGAATGGGCTAGATCAGGGGTGTCCAACCTTTTAGCTTCCTTGGTCCACATTGAAAGAATACGAATTGTCTTGGGCCACAGAAAAATATACCTAACATTAAAAATAGTTGATGAGTAAAAAAAGTATATATAATGTATAGATAACATACGTATTTATTTCATTATAATTTTATTTATAATTAAAAACATAAGTAGAGGAGTCATAAAATTAATGGGATATTTTGCACTGAATTTGAGAAACTAAAGCTTCAATATCTGGGTCGATTAAAGTGGTTGCAATTCTCATGGTGTTGTTAAGATGTTCATCCGATATTTTGGTTCTAATTTGACTCTTAGTGTGCTTCTCTCTTGAAAATAGTTGTTCACAGATGTACGTGCTTCCAAACGTTGATGACCAGAATAACGCATAACTATGCAGTGAGGGATATTTATATCTGGGCCGGTATGATTTATGAGTACAACAAAAAGACTTGATTGAATTTCTCTTTAAGTTAGATATCAAATTGCAGCTCTATGCATTCCATTTGATAATTTGCTGGCATTATATCTATATTGACTGTAAATAGAGTAGCAAAGATGCAAAACAATTGTTTATTTTCCCAAAAGTCCTGAAATCAATTTTTAAATTCTTGTACTAAATCGGAAAGTAAGGATACGTATTTTATAATATTTTTAGAATTATGCTTGATCAGCGTCTCGAAATGCAAAAAAAAGTTAACATTTAATTGGACGTGGCATAATTTCAATTTCATATGGAACGCGTTTATGGTTTGAAATAGTGGATTGATAAGTTGGTTTTTACACTGAAGACGGCTGTTTGAGTCATTTATATGGGAATTCAAATCTATCAAAACCTGCTAAATCTGTAAGCCAGTTATCATCAAGTTCTGGAACAGGTAATTTTCCAATGTCATAAACAATTTGATTTCATCAAGTAGGCCATAAAATCTTTGTAAGACTTTTTAATATTTTCTCCACTGAGCCACCTCATTTCTTTAAAGTATACGATATCGCTGTATTCAGCATCCAAGCTTTTAAGAAATTACTGAAGCTGGCGATGATTCAATCCCCGAGCCTTCATAAAAGTCACCGTTTTGACGATGATTTGCATGACATGGTCCATTTTTTTTCCCTTTTCCGCATAAATTTTCCTTGTGTATTATGCAATGGTACTTTATCAAACGAGAATTTTCAATAGCAATGGCATCGTCTTCTATTAATCTTACAAGTCCCACTTTTTTGCCTATCATAGCTGGGGCACCATCTGTAACTATGCCAGATATGTTGGCAACAGTTAATGAGAATCGCGTTTCGTGTCTAGGCCGGATATGGGCACGTTAAATAATCCGTAGACCGGAAAGTCCTTCTATGAAGTCAGTGCGTGGAGAAGGTACGATCCCCCCCACATGTCGCCTCTGGGGGTGCTCGGTCAAAATTGTGGTGGCACCTAGCAAAGTCGGACTCCAACCCTTGTGGTGCTATTAAAAACTGGAGCCGCAGTACTCAGCCCGAATCCTATATGGATATGGTCTGGGACTTCCGGCCAGGAGGCATTAGGAACAACAACAATGAGAATCGCGCCAATGTTTTCTTCACTGCTTCGTATAAACTCTCTTGGTTGTCGTGTCTTTTAACGGTACTAAAGAAGCCATTCATTCAGTAACAATAAACTTGTCATTTATGCGTCTAATAAAAAAGCTAATTGAGCCGTGTTAGTAGCTGCAGTACTTTCATACATCGACAAAGAATAAAGCTCAAAACTACAGGCTTTACTTTTTAAGTCGAGGCAGGCTATTAATATTTTTTTTCGCTTTGAGATCTCTTTCTCTGGGCCGCACTAATGCTTGCTTTGAGCCGCATGCGGGCCGCGGGTTGGACACCCCTGGGCTAGATGATTCCGTGTCTCGTTAAATAGGCTGAGAATATGAAATCGCCGTTATATATCGTTGAAGTTATAGCATTTTTGGAACATTAGGCGCCGTCGTCATTTCAGTTTGAAAAATTTTGAAAACGGCATTGTTTATGAGCGTGTTTGAGCACCAACAAATTTCGGCGGTATTGAGTACTAAATTTCGGCCCTTATTAAAGCGGCACGACAAAACAGCGGTTTGTCGTTTCCGTATTTTGAAAGTACAAGGACCCAACTTAAAAATATTAATTTAAAAGGAGCTATATTTAAAGGAAAAAAAAATTATATTTAAAGGGAAAAAAAAGAAAAAATATCAATGTATATTTAAAACAAATTCTGTCTTTTTCTGTTCTCTTCATTTTCTAAAACCTAAATCCCCTTTCAACAATTTGTACGAAATTTAACTTTGTTATATTCGCTATATCCAGCAGAAAATATAGGCTGCCTTAAAATGCCTCTTGATATATAGCCTTGGCATTTTTCGAGGTTATCATATAAAATCAAAATCTTGTCTTTATGTTATTTTCCTAGCATTAAATTTTCATATTACCAAATGGCTTGGTTTCTGGAGATCAGCGATGTTGCTTGCTATGATGTAAATTCTGTATGTTAGGAAAAGCTTGACAGTTGATCAATTGAGGATATTTGGTCAGTTGTATCTCCGTCATCAGAATTTTGTATTTTAAATTTAATTTCTACATTTCATCTGTAACTTGATTCTAAATAATTTTTTTATTTGAATTAAGTATTTTTGGACCCTATTTTGATTACTTTAAAGCAGGGGTGTCAAACTCGCGGCCCGCGACGAACATTTTTGCGGCCCGGCCAATATATTGGCACACAATAATATATAATAAAATAACCGACGCAGAAATACAATAAGATAAGAAGAATTCGCTAAATGTTTTTTAATGATACTCTTTTTTTGCTATTAAACAAAATGCATATATTTATGTTGAATATACTGTAATTAGGTAAATAAACATACATTTCTATTAATATTGATTTTTTTTTGCGGCCCACCTAGAGTTAAACCTTGTTTGTTTGGCCCAAGGTAGCCTTTGAGTTTGACACCCCTGCTTTAAAGTAATTGAATTACATGAATGTCAGATATATAAGTACATGTTTATAAAATAGCTGTGTTCAATTGATGAAAACCTTGAATATTTCAATTTTGTTTCAACAAAAATTTTTATTCTTAAAATAAGATCAAAATATTTTGGTACAGATTTATTAGCTGATTTTAAAACTATTTATTATAATTTGAGAAACACATAATTCACCACTGTGACTTTAAACTAAACACTTGGGATGCAAGAGATGGTGTGTTCAGTTCATGCATGGCTATAGTTGATTTTAAATATGAGAAAAAAAAATAAGGATATGAGAGGCAGTGTCCACCTCTCATAGGGGTCTCCTACCAAAAAATGTAGGGGCACCCTGCCTTAATTAAATGTTTTTTACTGAAGTATAAGCTAATAATACCAGATTTTTCAGTTACATTTGTTCATGGCAATTTAGATTAAATTATCAGCCCATTATGCTGATGATGGTGAGTTTGAATATTTGATTCTTTATTTATGCTTATTTTCTTACCTTTATGCAACTTTAATTGTAGGTGAAATATAGGAAGTTTTACAATGAAAAGTATGAAATAGAGAGGAGGAAAGTGTTTGAGCAAAATGTTGCCCTGATCGCAAAGCATAATTTGGAAGCAGATTTTGGATTGCATTCTTATCGACTGGAGCTGAACAAGTTTACTGATATGGTAATTTATTGTTGATTTATGCCTTAACTTTTACACATTAGCTTGTTAATAAGTTTTTTTAATATAATTGTTAACTTTTTATATAATAATTTAAATGTAAGAGAGCCATTTTAATTTAACTCAATACTTAAAAACTATTATACATATGTAGGAATATAAAATATTTAAAATGTCCTTTTCTTGTTTACAAACTGTAATAAATTTGTAAAGATTTAAAATATTAAAAATATTTTTCTCATTTATTAATATATCCTTGTGTTTTTAGTAAGTTTGTAAAAAATTTTTCACATGTAATAATTAAAGAATAAACACCCATTTTAAGTAAACACTTGTTCTTTTCGTTATTTAAGGCTTTTGATGTATAATTGCCTGCAGTGTTATTAATCCTAACTCTGCAACCAATTCAAAAACTTAAGGGAAACAGAATATCATGAAATAAAAAAAACTATAGCAAAAAGTCTTTTGATATAATAGGCACAATATGCATGTATTTGAAATAGTCATTAAATAAGTCCACCAAATAAGTTAAAATAATCAATGCTTACTTCCTTAGGCAGGATAATGAAACATAATTTTATCATTCTGTCATAAAGTTTCTGTTAAAGTTATGTAAAAATGATGTTTTGACATAAGAATATGGCAGAATATGGCAGTAGCTTAGCAGAATTAACAAATTGAGGACTTACTCACATTTGCTTTAACTGTTATGTCATTACTTCATTTGCAAATGTCTGATTTTCTCAATTTGTGATTTTTACATAAATAATAAATTATTGATTATAGCCTACTACACAACATTAATATTATACATTATGGTCTTGTAGTCATAGAATTATGTTGTGTACTGTATTTTAGTATAATTTTATCTTGAATATTATTAAGTAAAATATTTATTACGTATGTTGATCTTCTTCTTTTTTTTTTTTTTTAATTTTTTCTCAACAGACTGCATCTGAATTAGATGTGTACCGAAAATGTCTTTCACATCGAAATAATTCACAGAATACTATTGATAATTATTTTGAATGTGACCATAACTGCTTTGCATCCCTACCAAAAAATGTAGATTGGAGAAAAGAGAATTTTGTGACACCTGTTAAAGACCAAGTAAGTATTTATATAAAAAAATATTGCCAATCAGTTTTGTCTTTTAAGTTATGTCTCTGTGGGCAGAAAAATGTTTTCTTGGGGGGAATTTCAAAAGGGATTTTTTTTTAAACATTTTATTTCTTTCCTTAGATTCTAGGTTTTTTCATCAACTTTGTAAGAAAATTTCTTTCAATTTTACTGTATTGTAATACTATGTTTTTGCAGTAAAAAAACAATGCAAATTTCTGTTAATAGTACCAGGTGGCCAGAATTAAAACACCCCTACTGGACTTCCTTGTATATCAAACTACTCAGTGTAAAGGCTTCAAATTTTGTACACATACTATTCAAGACATGGGGAAATGGATTATGCGAAATAAACGTAATCTGTTTCCCCAATGTCTTGAATAGTATACGAGTATGTACAAAATTTGAAGCTTATACACTGAGTAGTTCAATATATAGAGAGGTCAGAATAAGAGTGTTTTAATTCTAGCCTCCTGTTATATAATTTATGTATTTTGTAAGACAGTTTAGTAATACATAGAAAAGTCAGTTATTCAAATTATTCTATTTGACTGTAAACTTGAAGCATTTGTTAATTTAATGGCCTCTTTTTTGCATGTCTGGAATATTCATTAACACCACTGCAAATTATCTGCTAAAAATGGAGGCTTTTCTTCATTATTTGTACGCACACAATTTATTCTGATTTCCTTTAAAGGAAACTTTGATTAAGATATCTTGTCATTTTATCACGCATGAGAATGTATACTTATTAATGATTGTACCTTTCAAGCTCAAAATTAGGAGTGATTGCAATTAAAAAAACATCAAAAGGGCCTGAAAACAATGGTTTATAAAAGATATTATTTTAATAAAATAAAAACATGATTGCCAGTCTACAAGAAGTAATAATGACTTCATTCACTTCAATGACTTCAAATAATTTCTAAAGATTTAGATTGCTGCAAATCCCACAACTTTTTGCTCAAATAGGCATATTAGTGCTCAAAAACTGACTAAAGAAGTTAATATTGGTTGTAGTCAATTTCTATCTTTATGGATTTTCTCTGAGAGTTGAAAGAATGATGTTTAGCTGGCATTTGATGAAATGTAATCAACTGATTTTAAAACAAATTGGAAACTGAAGATTGCATTTGTGTAACAAATGTTATGATTGTTATCAGATGACTGAAAGAAACAGGGTTGTATCCAGAAAATTTTTTTAAGGAAGGCAGGAATTCTTCAGATTTTGGTTGACTCAGTTTTGATAATGTATAAAAGATCCAAATTTTGAGAGGGATGAGGTCTTAAAGCAGGAGTTCCTCTTGCTTATGTCTCTTGAAAGAAAGCAGTATAATCAAATGAATCTCATTTCACTCTGTTTTGTACCATAGAACGTGGTGGTGACGACAAGATGGGGGGGGGGGTCATAAAGTAAATGTACCTAGCTGATCTTATTAAGGCATATTTTATGTTATTTAATTTGATAAAAAAAATTCAAATAAAATTTGGCTCTCCTACCTCACAAAAAACGATAGATGGTAAAACATCCTGACTTGAATATTGTGGATTCAGTTCAGCCAGCATTCATAGCTATTTATCTAACCCGTGATATAATCTTTATGAATGGTAATATCACTTCCTATCACAAACATAAAGTAAGTCTTGAATTAGTCTAGATGTTTCAGAGTGTACCAGCATTATCAGTCTCTTCTTAATCCTGTGTGATCTCCTAATATCAATCAAATCAAGCATGCTTTGGATCTGTTGTAGGAACTTTCAACTACAAAATTGTTCTATATCATATTTCATCCACCTGATGTCCTAATGGTTTATATCTTTTATGCACCCAATTTAGATAACCTCCCAACATTTTGTTGAATCTTATATTTGCCACAATTTTGTTGAAATGATGCTCAACACCTTGTTAAATATAGGTTTTGTACTTAAAATGTCAGGTTGATAAGTAAGTCCTAATTCAGTAGGTCTCATTTTGCACCTTTTGAAGAATATGCGTATTTTGAAAATCTCCGTATGCAATGTTGTATTTTAATATTAGAAGTTTTAAACATGTTTCACTTTTTGTTCATAATTTCATATTATTTTGAGGGTGATTGTGGATCTTGCTGGGCTTTCTCCTCAACTGGTGCTTTGGAAGGTCAGATGAAAAATAAGAGTGGAATTCTGACATCTCTAAGTGAGCAGAATCTAATTGACTGTTCATGGAAACAAGGTAATTGCTTTATAATAGGTGATAAGTTTGCTGAAAAAAAGGAGCAACTTTTTAAAATATACCTTTAAAAAATTAAGGTGGGGTAATTTTGGATTTTAAAATTTAGAATCAAATTTCAATGTTATTTAAAATTCAGCATCACTACAGTATTATAAAAACTTTTCAGTCCTAAAGTTTTACCTCTAGGTTTTTTAATCTCACTACAAATTTAAATGGCATTCACAACATAATTTCCTTGTAAATAAAGTGTATTATGAACTTCATGGAAACTTTTGCATTTTTCAAGACATCCTCACATTAGTGGTATTGCTTAGTTTCAGGATCTTTATATCCAAGCTCTGCAGGTCTGATATCCAGTTCTCACTACAATGGTGACCAATCATTAGAATGAATTACGAAGCCTTGTTAGGTAAACATATGGTTTAAAAATTTCAGGTGGGAATAAATTCAGCATTGCTAAGAAAAATATTTACTGATCATTAAACTGTATGATTAGTCTCAAAAAGAAAAGGGAGAGTGTGAAGGAAAGCATTCAAAATTAATCCTTATGTCCATGAGAGGTAAAAAAGAAAAGTATTCATCTCAAGTTCTGTTCTCAGTCTTATCAGTTTGATCTCTTACATTCTTGTGAAACTTGACTGTCCTGACTCTTACTCAAGCTATGTGATGCTTTGTTTACAATTTAAATAATAATAATAATAATAATAATAATTATATATATATATATATATATATATATATATATATATATATATATATATATATATATATATATATATATATTAATTATTATTATTTTTTTTTCTCACCATTTTCGGTTACACTTTACATTTGCTCATATAGACATACTTCAGTGGTCTTCTTGAACACCTGATACAGGAACTATTCTACTCATTCTGAGAGAACAAGACATAAACACTTTGGTAGAATTTGAATCCTGAAACACAGGATGAAAAATGGAAGTGCCAACTACTAAACATACCTGTGGAAGCAGCATCCTTGTTTTGTGGATTTTTTTAGACTCTTTCTAGAAGTCGTTATACTGTTTTTTGCACTTTTGGCATCTTTTTTTCAGATTTCAATGATCAAATAGAAAAATTTAAAGTTTGCGGGTAAGGCATTTATATATTTCAAAAGAACTGTTTAAGGATCAAACTTTGACTAATAAATTATTATTAAATTTTATTATTATTGTTAAATTATTAAAATTATTATTATTAAAATTTAATTATTATTAAATTTTAAAAGAAGACTGATGTGCTTCTTTATCATCTGTTTGTGTTCCATTTTATCATTGTGAGTATTCTAATTAAGGGTATTTTGTTATTCATAAGGCAATCATGGTTGTGATGGTGGATGGATGGATTATGCATTCCAATATGTCATAGATAACAATGGCACTGATACTGAGAAGTTTTACCCTTACAAAGCTAAAGTAAGTGATATAATAAAAATTTGTAGCCATATTTAAAATTATTTAAACTAAGTTAGTATTAGAAAACTTTTCAAGAAGCTGAAAAGTAAGAAATACAATTGTGGCAGCAATTTTGAAGAAATTTCCTTAAGTTTATCATTATTTGGGGTAGAAAATGTTTGTATAACTGACTAGGTTACATCATAAAACTCAATGCCATTAAAATAATTTAAGATGTTTTAAGAGATACAGAACTATTACCCAGCGTAATCTTACCTAGTTTTGTGTTTAATGTATGGATGAAAATGGTTTTGGAGCATACATTTATTCAGTGAAACAAAACAATTTTTTATTGATGCAAATGAGAGTAATAAAATGTAATTTTATATTGAAAGTATAGGAAATGACAACCATGATAAAACTTGTTCATGACAGAAATATGTTAACTAATTTGGTTTTTCCTTTTAGTTAAATGGAAACCTTTCCAAACTTTAGGTAGAAAAAAGTTACTTTATGGGGAATAAACTGATAAGTGAATATTGTGAATATGGTTTGTGATGATCTTTTTGTGAAGTTCATATAACACTACCTAGTGATAAAATGGGTTGAACTATTCACCTATTCAAGAAACAAGAATACTCAGTGCAATAATTGGCAGTTCTACTGCCAATTGTGTTCTAAGGTTAAGAAAAAAGGTGATAAAGTATGTACGAAAGTGTAGCTGAGAAAAATAATTATTATTTAATACCCCAAGAAAATATTTTGTTTATTCCCAAGATTTTATCAAGTGTATAAAGAATGCATTTTATGAGGAAATTTGCCATCTACCCATCTTGGATTGATTGGATCTGAAATTTATCAAAAGTACAGTTTTTAAAGCCACAAAATTTTAACATCCTTTAAATTTTTAAATTCTGATTACTCTTTATGTAATTCTAATGCAAAACTTAATTACCCCAAAACTTCCTGAAAATAAATTTTTGATGATATTGCAGAAAACTGAGGGATTTCACTGACTGTGTCATATTTATTATAACTTGAATTATGTTGGGGTATGACTATAGAGAATGTGATTTCACGATACTTTGGCATTTGCCCTAAAGTTTCTTTATTCTGAATAAGTTTTCTATGGTTCCTCATCAAATCAGTTAAGTGAGTAGCTAAATAATTAAATAATCTTTCAATTTTTCTTTTTGCATATTTTTATAAATGTTATGTTGTGTTTAAATAAAAGACAAAAGATAAATATTTCTTGTCTTTTCAGAATATCATTTTCTTATCTATAGCATTCATTTCATTTCTAGAAAGGGCGCTGCAAGTTTAACAGTTTTGAAGTAGGTGCTAATTGCAAAAATTATGTTAGAATTAAAAATGGAAGTGAGAGAGATCTTCAAGCAGCAGTTGCTAATGTTGGTCCAATTTCTGTTGCTATTGATGCAAGTGGAGACAAATTCATTTCTTACAAGTAATTTTTCTGTTGCTTTTTATATTGCCCCATTTGCAAATTAAATATACTTGTTATTAAAGTGAAATAATTATATAAAAGTTCATTTATTTGTAGATTAATGTACATGTTATGAAAAATGAAAGAATTCTATCAACTTCACCTATGCATAACATATCTTTTTTATTATGTTTATAAATTCTGTATTGGTTTAACATTTTATGCTGAACAATTAGAAACCTCATTTGAGTTCAATGTATTTGTTTGTATTAAATTTCAAATTTGAGATTTGTTTTAAATTTTTCAGTAACATGGCTGTTAGAAGTCATGTTTTGATTAAAGTAATTTTTAAAAATTAATCATCTCTCTCTCAAAATACTTAAAATGCATAATTTAATTAAGGTTAATTATTATAGAGATTATAAAATGTTTTCCTAATTCAGTTTCATAGTTCCACAATGAAAAATAACAATATCTATTGCATTTTTTTTGAATATTTATATAATAATTATAATGTCCCTCTCTTTTTAGAAGATTGATTTTTTTTCTTGTCTCATTTTGCTTTTATAAAACTAGCTAACTTAAAGAGCATATATCTTTTGATGTTCATGATGTAAATTGCTTTTAAAACTTTTTGATCCTGTAGGGATGGAATATACTATGATAAGACCTGTACAACTCAGTACTTAGATCATGCTGTATTAGTTGTTGGATATGGTGAAATGAATGGCACAAACTACTGGATTGTAAAAAATAGGTATGCTTTTACATTATTCTCACTCTAGTTCATTTAAACAGGCACACACACAATTTTTTATTAAATAGCATATTTCGAAAAGTGTCATGTACTAAGAATTTCATTAATTAAATGAGAATGACATATTGGCTTTACACTTGCAAATACTAGGCATAAAAATCAATCTGGCAGACATTATACCATTCATTCTTCTTTTTTCCTAATTAAATATTTATATTTGATTTTCCTTAAGTGAGTAATTTATTTTGTTAAAAAGAAATTAAGATAAGCTGGTTTCTTAAATTAGCAGAAAAATTTAGATATTTTCATCAGTTGTAGGTTGGATGTTGTGATGTAGGGTTTTGAATGTTTAATTTTATTTATAAAAGGGATCTTTTTTAGAACATTTTCTATTTTTTGTAATGCAAGAAATGTCTTTAAAATTAACTAAAATTTTATGAAGGCATTATTAAACCATTATTGATACTAGAACAATCTGCATAGCAAAGTTTTTTTTTTTAATAATGAGGGCAGAATCACAGAAATTATAAGTTATTATTTTATTGTGAAATTTTTTTTATAAGTGGAGGTTTGTTGCATTCAAAATATATTTCTTGTCACAATGAGTGCTTTACACCTTTTTTTTAATTTTCCAACCTTTTTAATATAGTGTATTAATTCCTATAGAAAATTACAACTTTTTTTCTATAGACAGATAGTGCTGGAGGATAAAAGTTTCTTTTTTATTTCTTATTATTTTTTATTTTTTCGTTTTGTTTTTGATGATTCTTTGAAATAGCTTTAGAAAAAAAGTATTTTGCAGTTTTGTTTTTTTTCACTGAAATTAAAAACTTTTTTTTTTTTAATAGTTGGGGCAAAGATTGGGGAATGGATGGATATATTTTAATGAAACGAAATGCTCATAACATGTGTGGAATTGCATCCCATGCTGTTTATCCAGTCGTCTAAGTGCATTAAATATTCCATTGTCATCTTCCAATTTGATTTTACTTTTGAAAACATTTTTAAGTGTGCTACAGATCAACAAATGTGCAATTATTTTTGGAGAGAAAAAAATATTTTTTCAATTTACATTCGCTGTAATTTTCAATTTTCCTCTTTTGTACACATTTATAATAAAATATTTTAAAATATGTAGTTTACGTCATTGAATCATTTCACTACCACTGCAATTCAAGGTCAAGGTAGTAGGGTTTACGGAGTTCCTATCAATGCGAAGCATTGCACTGCTTTCACCTCCGAACGGATAATGAATTAATATACTTATAGTAATTTTCCGAAGTAAACGAGTTGCCAAACAAATTTAGAAAAATCGCACGGCTGCCGCCTGGATCCGTGATCGGTCCTAGCTTTGGCCTGTGAAGAAAATTCCGTTTCCTCATAGAGCAGGGGTAAACCGATAACTGTGTGCTAAAGAGCAGATACCTTGACGATGACTTTTGCTAAAATGAAACGGAATGACCACTACCAATCATGAGATTGAGTATTTGACCACTGGCTCCATTTATAGGCAGGGCAGAGAACCAAAATCGGTTTTCCAAAAGGGAGGATTTTTCCGTGTTTATGCAATTATGTTAAGATAAAAGAAGGAATTAAAGGATTTAAACTTGATAGATGTGGAGTCTAGCTTCGCAAGGAGAAGGGTCGACTAACGCGTGCCCAATTTCACGGGCAATTTCAGTATGATGTTATTCAATTGCAGTATGACGTGAAAGGGAAATTAAAATTTTAATTAAGAAGCTGAAGAAACAAAAAGTAGGCTAGGCCAGCTAATCATAAGCATTCATAGTCTCCTAAGCTTCTTAGATGGTGGGAGGAAGATATCTGGACGGCGTAATAAACCTTTTCGCCCAGCTGAGGATCTTTGGATCGTAGAGAGGAATGCTGTGAAGAATAGGATTAGTTATACGAGAGAAACTATTGTAAAATTTAAAAGCCAGTCTTTTAATTGCTGGAATAGGTTTAACGCGTAGACCCCCAATGAATCACGTCATTTCTGATAAAAATAGAAACTTTAGTTACATAACCTTTAAGGACATAATTTTAGTTAACTTGAAGTTTACGTAATTGGTGGATGGATGCAAACCCTCGCACAGCAGAGCCATATGTTAAAATGGGACATATATACCGAAAAATCTTGAGTATAATTTTTTTCATATTTTTGCCCGCAAAAATGAGGATGCGTATTATACTCGTGTACACCCCCCCCCCCCCAAGAAGAAAAAAGAAAAAAAGCTTAGTTTTAAACCTTGGATACACGACAAACAATAGATGAGCTATATCCTAGTGAAAGTGATTAAGACTGATAATTTCACAGTATTGTTTGTTTTGAATAAAAAATTTAATTTTTTTCCCATCGAGTTTGACTTTTTTGTTTATTTTTATTACAAATTTTATTTATGTTAATAAATATTTGTGCAATTTTTAAATAAAATATTGAAAAGTTATGGGTGCGCATTATAGTCGAATTTTAAATTTTTCCGAAAATTTCGCGCAAAATCAAGCATGCGTATTATAGTCAAGATTTTACAGTAACACTTGTACAGCAACAGTTTCAATTTTGGCGGCAGGCGACTAATTTGAAAGAAAAGGGCGCCAATTGCATTCTTCGATTTACGGTCAGTACTGTCGAAATGAGGAATCCAATTTAGTTTGGAATCTAGGATAACACCTAGGTATTTGTAAGAAGTTTCCCAGGGTATAGGTAAGTCATTAAGAAGAAAGTTATTGTTTCGGGTGATAAAAGAGTTCTTAGGATGGAAGAGTACTGCAGCACTTTTAGAGGTGTTAACTTTAATACGCCCACAGTGGCGTAGCGAGAGGTGGGCAAGGGGATCTATCATGCCCCGGGCGCCACTCGCACAGGGGCTCCAAATGGTCCTTTTCACTAATTCTATATATTATATTACTATATGTTTTTCGGAAAGGGGGGCGCCAAAAAGGTATCGTGTCCCGGGCGCCAGTTATGCCCGCTACGTCACTGCCCACAGGTAAGCCAATGTTCATAGATTTTGAGATACTTTCGAATAGTACTTATTATTTGTCGATTAGTACGAGTTTAGAGTAGTCGAGGTAAAACGATGATGAAGTATTACTATTGTTGTTGATCTCTTAGCTCCTTTTGAGTCCACTCCTTAATTGTGTGCCACTGTCCCAACTGTTGACACATGGACATGGACAAAAAGTTTTCGTGAGGTTCCAAATAGAGTTAAGAAAGCTCTTTACCCTCGGTATGGATATGGGAAGCACCGAAGCTTTTCACGCATGGTCCAAGAAGAAATGAATCAATTTTTTAAAAAAAAGTTACAAAATAAATTAAAGAAGTTACAAAAATAAAAATGTTAGAATTTAGTAAGTTAAAGTTAACACAAAGTTAAATCAGCAAGACTTGTCAAAAAAAAAAAGTTCCAATATAAGATAAAATAAAAAGCAAAATATAAAGATTAAACTCTCAATAGTCGAAGACGAGCCACAGAGGACCGCGAGCAGCAAAGATATTAAATGCTGGGATCAAACCCAGGATGGGAAAGAACTATCAAGCAACCCGTGCTTGAAAACAGTCCGAAAAAGGAAGCAAGATGATGAATTTGTATTACAGAGGTTAAAAAAGATCAAGCTTAACTACTGGTCGAGAGCAAAATGTGTCCCGCAACTTGATTGGTTGACGAAACAGGACCAACTGTTGAATTCTGCTTTCTACAAGGGTTCAATCGAATGCACTCTCAAGAAATACATTTAAAATTTATATTCAACGTAACTATTTTTCACGTACAGATGAAACGTTTACAATGAAGTGACGTAACATACAGTATGATTTTGGGTTTGTCAACTAAAATAGGCTAGTTTACGGTTTGTTTTACTATCGTAAAATCTTTTATCGATACTCTCCGGACAAGTTTCTCCTTGGTTCTTCAAATAAAAATAGGACTGAAGTCTGAGTAGATAAATTCTTCTATCTTCGTTATTTTCATGGCTGCCTTTATGAAAGGATCAAGTACTTTCTGTAAGATATAAAATAAGAATAACTTACAAGTTCCTTTTTAGAACCATTATTACATATGATTACGTGAGTAATTTTATTTGGTCTAAATCAGGTGTTCTCGAGCTGTGGGTAAGGGGTTGCGAAGAGTTTTCTTGGGGGTCTCTACGGTTTTATTCAATTAAAATAACTGTTTAGCGAATTTCACCGAAAAAAATTATGTCAATATTTATTTACTACGAAACTGCACGGTAGTACATGTTTTTTAAAAGAAAAACTTTCATGCAAAGCGCAGACTCAGTTCGTTGGAAATCTGCCGCCTTTACTGGGTGGTAAATGAGAATCGCGATTACTTACCACGTACAGTACACACATTCTAAATGTCAGTTTGGGCCTATTCACATAGAATCCGTCAGCGTCAGCGCAACTCGTATTGACACATTTTAAATCAACCACAGACAATTTCTAAGCTAATTGTATGGAGGTTTGTAATTGGTTAAATATATTGCAATACGAGTAAGGGCCTGTTCACATAGCAGTCCGGTAGCGGAAGCGTTAAAGTATTGAAATATATTTAACCAATGAAAAACCTCCAAACGATTAGCAACGAAATTTTTAACGCCCATGATTGGTTTATTTCCGTCTCAGCGTCATCTTTCTTTTTATGCTTCAGCTACCGGACTCCTATGTGAACAAGCCGTAACGCTGACGCTGACAAACGCAATGTGAACAGCTCCTTTCTCTTCCATTAGACTGGACTGTCCCGTTTGGCATTACTATCGAGTTTCTCGAACGGAATAAAGCAATTTCATTGAGGTTAGAGTTTTTCTATTTTTATTATTATATAATTCTGGATCCATACGGTAGGTGCATTATTTTTCTTGGGGTTCTGTTCTTGCTTTTGCACACCTTTGATTGAGGGATGAATGTTTCTTGATGTTCTTCATTTCTTACAAATTTAATTCTTGTTAAATTAAACATTAAACTAGAATTAAATTACCGAAAATGCATTTTAGAGTTTTATCCTTCATGTCTTAGAAGGCCTTTTTAATGAAAATTTGCAGGATGCGTGGGAACTATTGAAGGGGGTCACGACTCTGAAAAGCTTGGGAAACACTGGTTTATATTACCGTTAGAACTCGTGTGTGCACTCAGCCTGTCACATTCTTAGGGGTTAGGGTCACTGGACTTCTATAAAGTAAATAAACAGCGCATATTTCTAGATTCCATCTAACAAACACGGAAAAAGTTGTTGCCAAGCCCCCTGGACTAGAAAATGCTAGAGCAGGTCCACGAGGCTCTGTCGTGTGAGCAAAAGGGAGGCAGCAGTATCCAGATCTTCTGCAAGCATGCTGACGGGGATACCGAAACAGTCCACAATGTGGGAAGGATTCGCAGAACATGGACAAGGGGTTTGTAGCGTACTTTTCGTATGGCCACTCAGAAGACGAGCCAGGGCAGGCCGTATTGCTCTCGGACCTTTAAGAACGAGGCAGGACCAGCTTGTCCAGTGAGGAGCAGGAGGGGCCAGGCTCTATATAGCCTGGTCTTAAAAATGGATTGAGCCTCTGAGGCAGTTAGGACTTCAAACAGGGGCGAATCCTCATTTGCCAATATGTCGGCCTGATCGTTGCCGCCGGGATCCACTGAAAAGCTATTGATTTAAAGTCCGCCACGCAAGAGAATAAAATAATGTAATATATTTATTGCAACACAGCCTACAGTTAACATATCAACAAAGCAGGCTAACCCAGACGCACAAATTAATTGAATGGCATATTGTATGTATGCGCAGCGTGACACAGCAGTTTATTAAAGTGTTGAGTAGTGTCAAGGCTAAAGATGGACAGGAAGGAAGGGTTCGAAGCCTACCTTAGGTAATTTCACTGGTTTGATTATGAATAGGCTTGGATCCCCAAAAGTGGCATCGGGAATCTAGAGATTGCCACTCCATTGTTCAGAGAAACATATAGTTTCGCCCAAGGCCTTAAGGAGGAGAGGATGATCAATTTCTTTGTTACTGTTGGATTCAAGATCTAATTCCGGTTTATGATGGCGTCATTTTGTTTGCTTTCCTGGTTGTACTAGCTATATATATTTTCATTAATTTGGAGATCCAAATGTATTGATATAATTGTCATTTGTGCGGGCTTACCTTTTAAGAATTTTTATAAATATAAAACTAGGAAATTTTATACGCATGAAATACGTTTCCCGAATGCAGAGTATGTGTATTAGTACAGTGTGGTTGAAAGGACATGAAAATTATGGGATATTAATTTTGTGGTCTCTCGCGTCCAAAACTCTTATGTGTTACATTTACTATACACCATATATTTACTGTTAGGTACAAAACACAATATTAGAGGTCACAGAGAAGCAACTTGTGTTTGTAAATTTATAATCTCTAATTCGAAATATGATATCATAACCCTTTTCCGTTTCGCACGACGTATCAATTGGATTATTTATTTTTCTAAAATGGTTATAACGACTACTTTAGAGTGGTGATGAACCATAAAGCTTTAATCCATAACTTATCATTTGTTCTTGGTGATCGCTACGGTCAGTGTGATAAAAGAGTTATTTCAGAGTATTTTTTATTTTAATATTATTCTTCTACGAAGAAACTGTATATGTTGCTCGTGATATTGTTAAAATCAGTTTACTACAAGCAACTTGCTACATATAACTGTTAAGTTAGTTATTATTTTCCTTAGTGGCAAGACAGAAAAAAAAAATACTTCCCTCTTTATCTTCAAAAATCTTTTCGTCTCCTGGTTCTACGCTGTAATCTATATAAAAGCGCAGAGTCGAAGAGCTGGACGTACTTTCACTTCTTCGGAGAACTAATCTTGCGTCCTCCGTCAGATGTATTTGATAAATCTGTTGATTGGGATTCAAGTATTTCTTTACAGTTCGATATAAATGTCATCAAAGAGAAAAAATTGTATCTAGAGTAGCATTCTTTCACCCAATATTACGAAAAAGCAAAGAGGGGGGGGGGGGGGGAGGGGCGACTGCAAGCAAAGTTAATTTTAATCACATGTTATCCAAGGCATTCCATAACATTGCCATGCACTTATTGTTAAGCATTTTTTATGTTGTAATTTCTTGAATTAAATGGTACCATGTGTATTTTTTAGGTCCACCATGATCTGAAACAAACTATTTTTTTTCACAATTCTGTCCGTTTGATGCCAAATTTTATTATTAAAAAATATGAGGAATGTAATTTGAAAAATGAGTGTTCCTTCTATCACCGGGATAGTTCCGTTGATAGAATACAGGATTTGAGATGAGGAGATGCGTGTTTGAGTCCTCGTCCTGGCAAATTCTCATATTTAGTTGTCCAAAGAGCAAAAATATAAGATTTTGAAGTTTTCAGGGGCATTTACCTTGGAATTTTTTCAGTAGAATGCGTAATTCCAGGGCATTCCATAAGTGGTACTTAGCCTCACTGAATAGATCAAAATTGCGTGGTAATCGACAAGTAAATTGAGATTCTTGAGCACATTGACTGACGAGCGAAGCTTGTCATCCGCCACGTTTCCTTTACATAAAGTGTTCACAGAGATATATAATTTAGTCCTTCGTCCGAGATGAGAATGAAGCGATAAACACGCAATCGGTATCTACCCGTTGTCAGGGGGGGGGGCTGCATCCCCCCTATAGGTCATGTTTTTTAATTTAAAGAAAGAATTCAAGATTACAAGAAGCAAAGAAAATAAAGTAACAAATAATATGTACCGCTAGTGCCAAGTTTTGGGGAAAGAAACGTTAAGTTTAAACGTGCTTCTCGATTAGAAGTGCGCCAGTGCAGTGCATTTTGCTTGAAGGTCGAGTCTAGTCAACACCCCCTAAAGAGAGAACCTCTCTTGAAGGAGGCGTTGGCCTAGTGTACAAAAATAGATACGCGATCGCCGCGCCCCGTCACCAGTCGCGCCAAGATCCCTGTCCCTGCCGTCGTACAGCGTGAGTGACACAGAGCCAGGTTCAGTGTTTTTTGACTTGTGGTTATTGAAAAACGGGTCTGTTTGAGAATTGCAAAGTGCGTGTGTGTATTTTTCAGACTGTCATTTGTTGAGTTTGATGGTTTATGTACAAAGTACCCTACTACCCTTGTACTAAAATGGTAAGTACGATTGTTTTTAAGGGGACTCACGACCCTTAAGTCGAGGAAATAAGGCATATTTTCATACTTTTTGACTCTTTGTAGCTATTTCAATTTACTCCTAATTTTTCCAAATTTTATGTATATGATAAATTGATATATTTATTTTAATAAACAAATTTTCAACTCTAAAAATAATTTTAAATAATTTTTTTTAAATGCTTTAGGTATACCTTGATTTTTAAGTATTTTTATTGAATACTGGCTTGCGTGCAGAACTATAAAATTAATTTTACACTTAAATGTATAATTCCTGTTTTATATTTAAAATAAATAATTCAAAATACAATTGAACATAAAACATTCCACATTAAAATTTTTTAAAATTTTTTTAAAACTGCTCAAAATATACATAAAATTTCCTTAAATTTTTGCATTAATTTACCCTTGAAAAAATAACAAAATGTGCAGTGATTGCAATAGTTCTAGTTCAGACGCAATAAAATAACATGATTATGCAGTGATAAAAATTTCATGGAATTATGTTTCATAGTTTTTAAGATATCAGTTTCAGATTGATGCAAAATTACATTTTGAGAAAAATGAGTTTAAAATTTTTCTTACCATAAACTTGATCAGTAATTAAATATTTTGAATATCAATATATCCGGAACTAAGCGGAATATTTTCATGCGGTTTGCTTTATTTTGTTCAAAAATGATCAGGGTTTAACATATTTTTTTTCAAAAAATCGAATGTTTTAAAGATTTAAGACTAGTGAGTTCCCTTAAATGCTTTTCTTTAACATGTTTTTTCGTGTGGTGGAATCTTGCAACCTGATTTTAACACACTTCTAAACGGCGTTTGATAATGAAATTTTACTTTCAGGAGGGTAAAACTACTGCAAAAAGGAAACGAAGCACTATGGAAAGCTTTTTTAGCAAGAGGTAAACAAAATCAACGCGAACATCGAACGATGACAGCCAAATGAATCAAGTTTCTTTTTTAACAGTTTCATATGTAGAAACACATCCAGAAGTTGCCCAAAAAGTGTTGTTTGAGGGAGCTACCGAAATATCCGTTAGATTTGAAAGTCGCTCCAGAATTAGTAGTGCCGATGTTCCGACCACATCAACCAATGAATGTGATATTGGTGAATTTATCGAAAAGGCAGGTAAGCTGGATGATTTTACTAAAGAAATGATACTGCTACGTTATTGGAATCCACCTCAAGGATATAACTTTCCATCGTCTATACAAAAAGGCAGTGGATGGAAGATCTGGAATCGCCGGCCTAATCTAGAACTATTTACAAAGTTTCCTTGGCTCGTCTTTTCAAAGTCACAGCAAGGGCTTTCTTGCCGCTATTTCCCATTATTTTTATCAAGTTTGACTGCTGGAGGGGTAAATTTGCAAAAATTAGTGTTAAAACCTGTGACCGATTTTCGAAAACTGCTTGGCAAAAATGGTTGTCTAATACAACATGAAAACCATCTTTACCATAAGAAAGGTGTTGAAATTGGTAAAGAATTTCTGGTAAGAGTGCAGTCTCCTCTACTTAGTGTAAGAAATATACAAGATAAAGGCCACCTCAAGCAAGTGGAAGAAAACAGAAAAATCTTGTCTTCCATTTTTCTGGTCAAGTGCATTTTGTTTCTGGGGAAACAAAACATTCCACTAAGAGGCCACCGCGATGATGGCAGCGTAATAAAGGAAATTCAAACCCAAAACGAAGGAAATTTCAGAGAACTGGTGCGTTTTCGTATCGAATCAGGAGATGAGAATCTCAGCAAACACCTCCAGTCAGCATGATCTAATGCAATGTACTCTAGTAAAACGATTCAAAATGAATTAATCAACTGTTGCCGAACTGAAGTCCGAAATGTCATACTGGAAAGAATCAAAGCTACAAAATACTATAGCATATTATTTGATGAAACAACAGATGCTGCTCATGATTCACAATTGACATTTTCCACACGCTACTGCTACGAAGGAAATGTTTATGAAGATTTCCTGGACTTTGTGGATTCCAGAAAACTCGTTGAAGTTTTTGAACAAGGAGACGACTTAACTTATTTAAGTGAACCCTCCTTGACTGGTGAAGGGATAGGAAGTACTGTGCTTGGATTAATTAAAAAATAATTTGGACCCAGAAAACTGTGTAGGAATAGCCACTGATGAATGTAGTACTATGGTGTCTGAGGTAAAGGGAGCAGTAAATGCTGTGAAACGTTGTGCTGTCAACGCCACCCATTGCCCGTGCTTAAACCATGCTTTGAATTTGACACTGACAACGGCCTATAAGATTCAAGAGATCAGAAGTGCAGTCGACACCATAAAAACAGTTATTTCTTTTTTTTACAGCAAGCCCAAAGAGAAACTCTGTCTTAAAACAAAAATTAGGCAGACAGCTTAAATGGCTCTGCCAAACAAGATGGGTGGAATGCAACGATAGTATTCATTTGTTTTGTTCAAGCCTTCCAAAAATTCATGAAGTGCTTGAAGTTGTAAGTACTTGGAAAGAAACCGAAGCAGCTACCAAAGCACTGGCTCGTTTAAATAATATAAGCACTAGTTCTTTCATAGTTTCCATAGCGTCTCTAGCAGACATATTAGCTATCACTCTACCTCTTAGCCGGCTATTCCAAGAAAGAGCATTGACCAAAAAAAGCCAGTGAAGCTCTTCAATCTACTTGTTCTACCTTGGAACAGAGAAGATCAGAGTGTGAAGAGTTTTTCCATGATGTATATCTTGTAGCAACAGGTTTAGCTGAAGATATGTGTACGTAGGCGTCTTTGCCTCTTATTGCTCAAAGGCAAAAAAACCCGAACCAAACCCAAATTGTCGAGTTTGAGGAATTCTACAGAGTAACAATTTACATTCCTATATTAGACAGGATACTTCAAGATATCAAAGATAGATTCCCCGATGACATTATGAAACTCCTTGAACTATTAATCAATATACACACTTCGGTTGTTAAAATGTTCCCAACAAACCTAAGAGAATCAGCCAAGGTCTTGTTTTCTAGATTTCAGTTTGCTGTGGGGAACATTTCAAGTCATAGTGGAGCTGTTTTTAACAATGAAGTTGCCCTGTGGCAAAATAAATGGTTAAATCAGCAACCAAAGACAAAAAATGAAGAAATTCCAGAAACAGGCATTGAAACTTGCATCAAGTGTGACAAAGAGGTTTATCCTGCAATACACGAATTGATGAAGATTTTTGCAACTCTGCCGGTTAGCAAAGATACTGCCGAGAGGTCCTTTTCAACCATTCGAAGTTTAAAGGACTGGATGAGAACAACCATGAGAGAGGATAGACTTGTAGCATTAGCACTGCTAAACATTCACAGAGGAATTGCGGACAAAGTTGATGCAAAAAAAAATCGTTGATAGGTTTGTTAAAATGATGAAAAGGAAGTTGGACTTTGTTGTTTACGCCAAAACTTGTTTTTGTCACCTCAAGCCTACATAAAATTGTCCAAATATCAGTTTCTTTTATATGTTAAATTATCACAGCTTGGACAAAAGGAACAATGTATTTTACTTTATTAAATATAACATATTAAAAGTTTTTAATAGGTTGAATTAGATTTAAAAATACTGTCTTTACGTAATATAGCCTGATATGATCTTTTGTCCTCAACAGTTTAAGATTTGAGGTAATTTTGTAACATTTAAGTTAATTAGGTTTGAAATTATTTACATAACAATTACATTATGAAAAATGTACCAATATGTTATAAATCTGTACCAAGATGTTTATTAATTAAAATAAAAATCCAAATGTATCGTATTTGAATAAAATGCCATGGTTTTCATGTTTCATTGGGAGAGAATGTAAATTTCTTGGTTTAAAATAATATTTTAAGGTGCTTTTGAGGCACTTAAAATAGTCTAAAAAAAAGTTTTCAAGCACTGTATATTTAAAAAAATTTCTGGGGGAGGCCCCTCGGTCTCCCCGCTGAGCAGGGGATATTCCATAACCTCCCCCCCCCCTGGGGGAAGACAGCCCCCCCTCCCTTGAAAATCGGCTGGATCCGCCCAGGCCCGTTGTCCAGTTTCCTGGAATAACTCTAAACTCCACATCAGCCCCTCACGCTTTCGCGTATCAGCAAGATAATGATAACAGGTCGCGCCATAACAATATTTCCTGGAATAAATGTCTCCACCTGCCGGGCGATGGCCGAATGACTAGGGCGCTGGCATTCGGTACCGAAGTCTGAGGACTCGAGTTCCACTCTTGGCATGGATGTTTCTAGCCTTTCGGAATGGGCTTTAAGCAGTAGGTCCCAGTCTAACGAGTCCTCTTGTAGCAAAAAATGACTGTAGCGCTCCAAACCAAACCAAATATCTTCACCGTATGGCGTCGGACTGATACGTGGAGAATCGCCAAAAAATCTTTATTCTAGGTTGGCTGTATAATAGAATATTCAAAATGATAACGGAATAAATTAATCTTTATGACAACAGAAGTTAGCAATTATGGGACATTTGTCATCTCTAAATCGCGCTTTCGTAACTGTACTCCAACCGATTCAGCAGATAACAAAAGAAGTGATAGTCTGACATGGATATTGTCAGACTACCACAACATCGGACTTCTGGAGGCAGAATACCTGCACATAAAACGCCAAAGGCTATGACTTACAGCACTGGACCTTAAATGGTCTTTCTTCAGTAACATCCATAAAATAATAAAAGCCATATAGTTTACTTAATTTTTTTTTCGGTGTATCACTTATGTATATTCTTTAAATACTTCATTTCTAATGGTGTATAAAATAAAATTTTAAAATCTCATTGGTAAGTTGTTACTGTCTGCGCTACAAGTTATAATTGAAACGCGATTACACAAAAAACGATACACATTGCCTGGTGCGGCGCCCCGTAAAAGGCTAGGCACCACGTAATGGGTACAGTCACTATTATCTGCTGAGCCTGTAAGTTTCGGGTTCAAGTCTTGAGCAAACCTAATAGTTTTAAAATTCAAGAAAGAATATGAGAGAGAGAATGATATCGAATCGTTATATCAAAAACAAAAAAGGTGATTTTGTAACGCCTCCCGTACAATAGCGAATATTTTGTGCGTTGAAATTCCGAGAAGACCAATCAACACGTGGTTTGTGCACATAATTGATTTGGACGGTGCAGACAGACAGTCGTCTGGCGACATAATGACCGGAAGTGCGACCGACAGCTCACGGAACAGTTCGTCAGCTACAAAGGGGAAGTTGCCGACCAGAGGCGCTTAGTCGTCTGGGAACGTAACTGAATGAAAAGCAGCGTTTTCGCAGACATTTCGTGAACATTCAGCGAAGGTATATAAAGTCGCCGGACGCGATTTCAGGGAAGTCAGTGATTCAGAGACTAGGGGCCTGTTCACATAAGAGTCCGTTGCGTTGCGTTAAGGAAAAGATGACGTTGAGACGAAAATAAACCAATCATAGGCCTCCAAACGATTAGCAATGAAATTTTTAACGCCTATGATTGGATTATTTTCGTCTCAACGTCATCTTTCCCTTAACGCTACGCAACGGACTCCTATGTGAACAGGCCCTAGGTTATTCAGAGTGACGCTGGAGCCGGAGACAAGGAGATACTGTCGAGCCTAGATAGATTTGAAAGAGAGTAGTGACAACTTAAGTCTGACCTTTCTCGTCGATGCCGTGAACCCACGAATTTAATTATATGTATACATATATTGTAAAAAGCCTGTATTTAGTCGAGAAATGTAATTAAAGCATTAAATACAAAAAGGCTGGCAGTCTTTTATTTAAGACAACGTCCTTACAATTTCAGCCGAGGTTTGGAGGATGCGGATAACGTGGTCGGCCATAGCGGGTATGCAGCGGGTCATGTACAGAGGCAACAGGGGAAACATGAGAACGAAACATTTTTAGATGATTAAAGTTAATATCATTTTATGAACTCGGCTAGAATTTCTCTTTCTAAACACGAAACTGACAATACTATGGACACATGGCCGTAATTGTTCCTCCCCCACCCACCCCCAAAAAACTAGGAATAATTGAAATTTTACTTTTGCCGTTTTGTGCAGCATGGTATGGCTGCTATACTGATAACGATAATTGTGACAATCCAGAGTGTTGAATACTAAAATAAAAATTCTTGCCATTGAAATATACAGCTCTAAAGGCAAGAATCCACATGACTCGGCATTACGTTCACTCTGAAAATATTCGAGAGTTAAATGAATCGGAATCAAATGAATTTTAAGAACTCATTTTCACTTTTTCTTCTTCCTTCACTGAGTAAGGAATGACTAAAAAAGAACGGAAATAAAGTATTAATGACTAAAATAGAACGGATTTTAACTAAGAATCATGTGACAATACATTTGTGAGTCTGAAAACTCCGATACCGAATGTCGGAACTCCGCCATTCCGGTTCTTCAGTGCAGCAAATTTATATGATAGCAGCAGTTGTCTGTATTCTAGAAACAACTCGTGTACAAGATTACAGTTTTTATAGCACTTTTATCTGGATAAATAGTAACTTCTTTTGGATACTGAAGTCAATTCAATAAACTTAAAAAAAAAATTAAATAAAGAACGGACTGTCTAAATTGCGAGGACACACACACACACACACATATATATATGTGGGGGTCCCTCGAATTATACGTCTCAGGAAAAATCGGTAAATATCAGCTGTAAACGTCTTTGAAACTATCACGTCAAATGGAGAGTTGATACGGCAGGCATGGGTGATCTAGGGGATTAAAGGGTAAAAGGAGGCCAGAGCCCCCATCTGTGGGGTTTTGGGGGGAATAATCACAAACAGTGTTAACATATGAAACATTTATTTAAAGAAGGGTATTATTTACAGGGGGAACTAACGTCTGAAAGGGGGAAAAACAAGCAACGCGGCACACACACGTGCACGCTCGTCCGAAGCAAAACATCGTCTATCTCTTCTGTTCTTCGGGGCGCCCGCTAGGTGGCGCTCGCCGGGGTTTACAGGGGCGCACTCCATATGAGAGTGGCATGCATGGGGCTGTATGGATGGCATCCCACACACATACATATATATATATATATATATATATATATATATATATCACTAAACTAAGCGTGTATATATTACAAAAATAAGTAAACTTCTGTTAATTTAGCATTCGCTATTTATTCAATATATCCTGTTACGGACAAAAGATAGAAGATTATCAATAAAATATATATTAACGAAACCTAGTTCTTTACCTGATATTGGTCATCTCTCAGTAATGATTTCTTTATAAACCCGTACGGGTAAACATAATTTTCAATGTCAAAAACAATTTCCGTATTACGTTTCTACAAAAGGAAAGAGAAATTAACAATACTTTATATATTATCCGTATATCATATATATATATATATATATATATATATACACACACTATCTACCAATAAGTATTTGGACACCTATGCAAATGACGATATCGGCGGTCCTGATATATGTCACGCCCTCCACCGTTAAATATCGTGTAGGAAATAACATTGGCATGAGTCGCGTGCAAGATGCCACGAAGTACAGAGTTATCTGATTTAGAGAAATGTAATCGTCGGGTATCACAAAAATGGTCGATCCTTAAGGGACATATATAGCGAGCTGAATTACCCGAAATCAACGGTAGCCTATGTGATTCAGAAGTGGAAGGTGAACGGTGATTGTCAGAATGTGCCCAGAGTCGGCAGACTCACAAAACTGGGAGATACAGACCGACTGGTGCTGTCCAGAGAAATTCAGAAGAACCCCACACAACCGATGGCACACATACTCCAGAAGTTCCAACGGGTATCCGGGTTGTTTCGATGAATACCATCCGTAAGGAAGCACATCTGCTTGGTTTTCATGGTCGTGCTGCTGCCCATAAGCCTTTGATCCCAAAGTCCAACTGCTCTGCTCGGTTAATGTGATGCATAGCACGTCGAAAGGGGACTGTAGATCAGTGGAAACGGGTTCTCTGGAGCAACTAATCAGGCTTCACCCTCTATCGTTCGGATGGCAGGGTCGGATGTTGCGTGTCCGTATGCATAATAGATGAAGTCTTACATGGCATTCGAGTGATCTCGCACTTTTTGAGACGGAAGTTTGTTTCAAAACCCTAGTATAAAGAAGTGTTTTATATTTGACACTATGGTGTGAATATTTCGTCTGACATGAGCAAGTTGTAAACGTCGGTTTGTACAATTGAATCAAAATAAAATATCAATTTTCGGGTCAATTTGTTGTCTCAACATAACCCAGCAGACACAACGACTGAATCGGGGATTTCGTCCAAATCCGTATGTCATATCTTCTCATAAAAAGTATTTATTTTGTATAATACGGGATCTGATTAATTGACCCACACTTAATTCTGACTGGAAGATTGTCCGAAAACACATAATTCACAACGATAGTATTCTCGCATGGAAAAAAGGTACTTTCAGTCTTTATAAAATTTTTGATCAATTCTCAAAAGAGCGATAGCAAAATTTTCAGAATTTTTAACTCTAGAAAGTAAAAAGGTACTTCATAAAAAGCTTATCGTTCCATAGGACACGACATTTTCTTGTGAAATTAGTATTATTTAACAAAAATATTTTAGTGATTCATAACATTTTACTCAGAATGGAAATTGTGACAGTAATCTCTTTAGAGCAGGCCTGCACAACGTACGGCTCTCCAGCACTCACTCTGTGGCCAGACGAGTGAGTACGCATTATATTAGAAATCTAAAAAATACGTAAGTTTATTTCTATATTTTTAATAATACGAAATGAATTTATAATGTATGAGTATTAACACTTCATTTTCAAGACAATCAGTAATTTATATTTTCATTGATAAATTAGTTTCCACCTATCCTATTTTCCACAACTTTCCATAAAGTAATATGGCCTTCCTCACATCACGTCTCTTTAGCGTTCGCAGAAATAATTTCCACCATGAAAAGTCATACCTTTGCTTCCTCTGTCTGAAGTTTAGGGTCTATTCCAAAAGGATCGATATATTCAATGCAGGCAAAATTTCCAGATTTGATTTTGTCGAACCGCAAAGAGTTTTTCTCGCGGAAAAAGCACAGGAATGCCTCTAACGGCTGATGAGAAATGTTACGAAAATCCAGACTGAAAAAGGGAAAGAATGTTAAACGTGTCTCATATGATAGACTTTTACATATTACACAGCTCTTGAAAAAGAGGGTTAAAGTTTTTAAAACTGAAAACTTGATGATACGTTTTATTTATCAAATATAAGGTATTTATAGTTAGGTATTACAAGTAGGAAAACTAACCAATAGTGTGAGCAATTTAAATTCTACATTTTTAATAGGTTTATGCGATTTGAAACCTTAAGTAAAAAAATATGAGACGATGGCTTTCAAAACTGTCTTTATAGGAAAAAAAATTCAAGTAGTCTCTTCTAACGAAACTACCACGGGTTATTGACGTAGGATTACTTATCGTTGCTTACCTCTTTTGCATGTATATATGTATGTATGTGGTATGTATATGTATCTATATATATGTACGTATGTATATATATACATATATGTATGTCAAAATTTTGACGCATTTTGGTACTTTTCTGTTTAAATGTTTACTGCTTGTCCAAGCGATACAGACTGGGTTTGGCGCGCTGCCAAAATTATAATTCGCGAGGTACGGACGGATGGTTTTAGCGTCTGAAATTTTCCTTTCCGGAGGACCGTTATGGAGGAACGTAACCCTACGTTAAAAATAAATTAGTTGTGACTGGATTCTGACTCGGGTGTCACTCCTGCATATAGGTGTAGCTGAATAATGTAGCAAAAATTCTGCATTTCCTTAAAAGAAATTTTAACGTTAAAGTACGTAGTTATATGCAAAAGTTTTTTTGAGATTTGCGAAAAATCTCTTACGGTGGATATAGACAATTTTGAAACTCATATTTATCATATCTTTTCGCCTGATATGTTTTATCATTTCCGAAGAAATTACGATTTCTGTATAAATCTAATTTTCTTACCGTTCTTGACAAATACCAGTTGGCTATACCACTAAACTGACTCCGTATTACAATCCATGTCTCATTGTAAGAAAATCAGAAATTTGAATCTGTAGAATGAACCGAAATTTATCTGCCTCCTGACTTAAACCAAGGATGTTTGATCAATAATATATAACATAATTATGGGTTGCCAAACATAACTACTAATAATTGCATTTTGACTCTTAGAAATGTGAGGACATTCCCAAATGGCTTTTAACACGGTTTACCTTAGCCAACCCTGAACTATAACTTTCTTGACCATGTATCTGAGAGGGAGATATTTTAACAGAGCTTTATTCTCGATTTACATCAATTGAGAATACATCAGGCTTAACCAGGGCCCGATTTAGAAAATTCTTGACTATAAGCACAACTCGGAATGGGGCCCCCCTAACACTAATGTGGGCTTAAAATTTCCTAAATTGACACACACACACACACACACACACAAACAAACAAAAATAATAATAATAATAATGAATCATCGTGAAAGTACCATTTTATCAAGAATTGGCTATTTGAAGCGTAGAAGCCTAGAACATTATCAAATAACAAAAAGCGATACAACATATTAACTTCATCATTAAAACACCAATACAATGCAACCAGAAAAACTTATTAATCCCTTATATACACTATAACAGGGGTGGCCAACCGGTCGATCTTCGACATGATTTTAGTCGATCGCGAGCCATAATTTCATAAATATATGGACTATGTTAATGACGATAAGCTGCTCATTTTCCACAAAAAATGAGAACTAGTCGATCACCGAATAAAAAATCATAGAAAAGTTAATCGTCAACTAAAAAAGGTTGGTCAGCCCTGCACTATTGCTGGGCGGTTTTAATGGGTTTTATGCCGTTTAAAGATATTAAATATTAAAGTTAAAATATTAGCAGGGTTTGCTTACTAATTAGTGATTACCCATTACTAATAACTAATTACCCAGGTTCGTTTTAACCCCAGCATGTAAACACTGTAGAAAGATTAGACACAACTTAAATGTTTTTATACAAATGATGAGGACCAATATTTAAAAGTTAACAACAAATATTTATTACACACATAAACAATTAAATTACAGTATTAAAATGATTATTTAAATAACTACATGAATAAATAATGTTCTAAAATGATTAATAATCTTTCAAATAACAAATTGGGTCCTCACCGGATAAAACAAGGTATGTATCATTTACGGGATTTTAATTTAAATTTAAATCTTAAAATAGTACTGTCAACAGGCAACAGAAATGTAGAGACTGACTTACCCCAAATTCGGATAGCTAAGATGACATCATTGGGAAAGTGACAGGGTGGACTCGAGAGTCCACCACAGGACAAGCCCGTAGGCTATTCGCCCTCTGCACACCTTAATCCTCTGCACACTCTCTCTCTAACTCTCTGAAAACTTTCTCTCTCTCTGTATCCTTTCTACCCCTTAATATTTATCTCAACTTTTTGCATACATGTTTTCACCTTCCAATCACAGTATTTTCTTCTCCATATAAACTCCACCTACGTCTTAAAACCCTTTTCTAGTGGCCCTAATATTTCTCTTTTATTAAAATCACACTTCTCATTGGACCTATACTAAACATTTTCATATTCTTTCACATTTTCCCCCTGTTCCTTTCTACATTTTTCTTATATTCTATTTTCTAACACCTGGTCAGTTTTATAACATCTTTTCCTGACCATGATCCGACAATACTGCTACTGTTGCGTAAATTTCAATATAATCCTTTCAATTCCTAAACCTTATTCTAAGGGGCTTTTTCGACTGACCCTCGTCCAACGCAACTCTTTTATCATGGGGGCCTTTTAACTAACCGCGATCTAATTTTACTACTGTGCCTTTTCTTATGGGGGCCTTTTATATGGGAGCGGCGGCTATTTCCAAACCTTCCCCTCTCTACCATAAATATATTTTTATTGCGTACGTTTCCCTTTTCTAACAATCTTTTAAACTTATGTAAAAGGCCTTTTCTTATGCTGACTCTTTTTTTTTCCTTTCACTACGTTTTACAATGCATAAAAGAATCTTGAAATGCCTTGTAGCTTTTAACAAATCTGCGAAAACCTTTTGCTGGCTTAAAGAGCCAGCACTATAACATACATATGATGAACTATACATATAACTATACATATACGATGAGCCAATCAATCAAATTTGAAAGGATATATAAAAAATGTTGGTATTAAAAAAGGTAAAATAAAAAAAAATTTTGAATTGGGAATTCTTTCCTTTTTTTTTCTTTTAAAATAAAAATTTGGGGGGGGGGGGCAACATTCGGGGGTCCCTAGGCCCGGGCCTACAGGGTCTATTTGAAAATCAGGACCTTTGCTTAACAGTCGGCACTGAAGTACTAGCTCGCATTCAGTACAAGTAAATAATATTTAAAAGGACTAAATAATATTTAAAAGGACTTCCTCTTTACATCCACAGCCTTATTCGTTTTAGGTGTGGTTTCGCGGTTTTGAACTCCAGTAACCGAAACCGAAAACTGTAGAAAATTGGTTCGGTTATTCAGTTTTTTTTGTATGACTTTTCGTTCAGAACAAATCTTTAAAAGTTTATTAAAAAAAAAAAGCATTAAAACTCAAACTATAGCTCGTGCTTGGCGTTTTGTTTATATATTATTTTTTTTTCTGGGAATCCCAAATTTTGTTCCCTTAATTTTTTTGTTATTTCTCTATGCCTTTAATGTCAAATTAAATAATAAAATTCATCTATAAATTAAAGAAATAAAAAGTATTGCATGTTCGCATAAGATGTTATCCAGATATACAGACATAGCGTATAGATGTATCTATAAATCTGTAAGTTATACAGAAGGTCGTTCGCACTTTATGGAAACGATTTTGTAATTTATTTTTGTCGTTTGCGTTTTGAGACAAAAATTTGGCAACTTCAGAATAATCGTCTGCTACTGTTTTGTTTCGATTGGAATGTAAAATAAAAGATTTATTTTGAAAATGGCTCTTAAAATTAACAGATGGCTCGGAGGTTACGTAACTGCGCTCTCCGAGGAAAAATATTCGTATCAACAAACTTTAAAGAGGTGTAAAAATCAAATTAAATAATAAAATTCATCTCTAGCAAAGAAATAAAAAGTATTGAATGTTCGTATCAGATGTTATCCAGATATATAGACATAGCGTATAGATGTATCTATAAATCTTTAAGTTATGTAAAAGTAGAGATGCATAGAAATTATGTAATTTTCTTAACATACTATTCAAATCTTTCTTAACATACTGATACAAAAAATTCTTTTCAACAACAAAATAATAGAAACAATAACAAGATGAATGAATTATAATAAATGGTTTACAATGATAAATTCAATCTGGGTTTCTGTAAAATAATTATTCAGCTTTTGTAATGAGGGTTTCATAATTTTAAATGCATAATTTTTGAAGTTCCATTATTTAAAGTGAAACTGAAAATAGTAATTACTGCTCTCTATTATTTTTAAATAAATTATTTTATTTGAGTTTAAAAACATGTAATAAAACTTCATATCAGCAATCTATTTTACTTTTATTTTATTTTATCTGGAAACCCTGGATAACCATAAAAACCGCGGTGTTTAGAAAATTAGAAACCGAAAACCGCGGGTTTTAAAAAGTTCGGGTTTACAGAAATCCTAGTTTTAGGTTAGTAAAACGTTGGTTTCGCACCTAAAATAGATCAATGCGAGTGCAATTAGTGTGATAAGAACTTCATTACATTTAACTTAATGCAGTGGTTCTTAACCAGTGGTCCGACAGAACCCAAGCGAGGTCAGGAGTGATAAAGTAAAAATTGGTTTTATCGCTTCAAAACGACCGCGAATCGAAACAATTTTTTAAAACTGGGAGCAAAAAAAAACACAAATTTTAGTTCCCAATTTTTTGGTTCAAATTCTAAAAATTTCCGTATTTTTTCCGTGTTCTGACGTTTAGAGTACGAAAACATCCTTGCTCTGCTTAAATACTTTCTACTATAATTTCTGCGACGTGGATTCGCAGCGTGACGGCCATTTCGCAGCATGTCAACCATTTTACAGCTAGTAAAGCAAATGCAAGCTGAAGAATCTCGTTCATTTTTTAAGTTTTCGTAGGCCTTTCATGTTTGCTATTCAGTTACGTTCAATTTGTTAGGGCCTGTTCACATAGAAACCGTCAGCGTCAGAGTAAAAATTTTTAACCAATCATATGCGCATCATTGACGCATTTAACCAATCAGCGCCAACGGAATCTTTAATGCTGATGGATTCTATGTGAATAGGCCCTTATTGTTATTATGTTTATCTGTAACTTTTTAATTAAAGTCATTTATCCCAAATAGTTTGTTTATTCAGAAAATAAAACCCATTTTTTGCCCCCTAAGCGGATTCGTTGAGAGATAGTCCCCGAAGAAATTTTTGTTTGAGAAGTGGTCCGTGATCAACAAAAGTTTAGAAAGCACTGACTTAATGGAACAAATGTGCGACAATTAGATACCGTCCAAAAAAGGATCTTCCGAAGGTGCTCCAATGCTCCTCTGTCACTTTCTTCACGCTTGTCTTGCATTTTGATACGATGGACAACCATGCCAGTGTTGTCCAAATACCATCTCTGTCACCACAAAAGCTGTGCGGTATTAAAAAGTACATCATATGAATGCTAACTTAAAGAATGTGAACTAAACTGAATCGAATACTTCTGTCGTTAAATATATTTTCGCAAGTGCGAATTCTCTAGCAAGTGTAGAATTATTCCCAATTTTGGTACAACCTGTAGCTGTGAATCCTTGTATTCTATGTATATTTCTCGGTTGATAAATAACACTCAATGTTGACACATCAATATTTAACTCAATTGCTATGAACTGCAACGACTCACCTATTTGGCAAAACTATTGAAAAAAAAATTATCAAAGCTATTTAAGAATTCAGAGATATTAATTATTCTAACACTTGGAGAATGATATAATTAACGAAATCATCAGAAAAATAAAACAACGGTTAAAACATCTCGCATATCGCCGCCCGCATACAACAGATGTTAGCGTGCTGAGATGCTACGCAGTGGGCTTGGGGTCAAATCCCGAATGAGGCCTGGTCGTTAACGTATCGTCCCCGTCATAAGGAGCAACGCTGGCTCACCTATAGGGCGTTCCCATTATAAAGTACAAGCAAAAACTTCGCGGAACTTCATGGGGCAATGTCAAGAAGTAGCTACCGTCAGAGACAAGTGCCTGCCGGGTTGAACAAACATCGACAAAAAATCTCTCCTATCTAATCTAGACCTTTTTCTGTTTTTTGCTCTTCTAGGTCTGTAGACATTCCAAAACGGCTTAATTAACGACCAAGCCATCCCCCCCCCCTCCTGAACTATAACTTTCTTAACCGTATCTAAGAGGGAGATATTTTAATGGAGCCTTATTCTAGATTTACGTAAATTGAGAATATATAAAAACAGAGTTAATTTTCGCAACAGTCTAAAGAAGAAGTGAGCGCAAAAGGATTCCCTTTTTCTTCAACACTCATTAAGCGAGTACTGCTTAATAGTAAATTCGTTGAGTATATGTGAGTGCTATGTAATAAAATATATATATATACACTGCTGGCCACTGTAAATGCAACACCCTGAAGGAAACATGCAAATAACATGAAATTTACAACATGCATTAGCGGAGGTGAGATATGCAAACGATTAGAATTTCAGCGCAGACGCAGATCACGCACGCCTGTGGCGCCACTTCAAAGCGCTATTTAAGGCCTGGAAATTTCGACGATTTCAAATTCGGCAATTGTGTTTTTCTTGTGGTTTTTTCAAAAAAACGATCAATTATGCCTCGTCGAAAACAGCGATCATCTTTTGATCAAGTATCCGAGTTCGACAGAGGAAGGATAGTGGCCTACCGAGATTGTGGAAAATCTTTCAGGGAAATCGGTAGTCGTGTTGGATGAAACCAAACAACTGTAATGCGGATATGTGATCGTTGGATGCAGGAGGGTACGACGGACCGGCGTGTTCGATCGCATCCACCTCAGTGCACCACTTCATGTGATGACAGGCAAATTGTGCGCATGGCAGTGACGGATCGCTCAGTCACATCACGAACCATAGCACAGCACATGCATTCTGTAACACATCATCCAGTGTCTGCGCGTACCATTCGACGCCGTTTACAGCAGAGTGGTCTGTCCGCAAGACGTCCATTGCTTTGTCTACCCTTGACACAGAACCACAGACGTCTCCGCCGCCAATGGTGCGATGACAGAAGGATGTGGACGGCAGAATGGAATGAAATTGTCTTTACTGACGAGTCACGCTTCTGTCTGCAACACCACGATGGTCGCATTCGAGTCTGGAGACACCGTGAAGAGAGGATGCTGAACAGCTGCGTTATGCACCGCCACACTGGTCCTGCACCGGGTATTATGGTATGGGGCGGTATTGGATATCACTCTCGCACACCTCTAGTACGCATTGCCGATACTTTAAACAGCCAGCGCTACATCTCCGAGGTGTTGGAGCCAGTTGTCCTTCCTTACCTTCAGGGCTTGCCCACAGCCATATTTCAACAGGATAATGCGCGACCACACGTGGCACGCATTGTTCAACGGTTCTTCGTCAATCGCCAGATTTAATTGCTTCCCTGGCCGCCTCGCTCTCCGGATCTTTCGCCGATAGAAAACATGTGGTCCATGGTTGCTCTACGATTGACCCAGATTCCATCCCCAGCTGCCACAGCAGATCAACTTTGGCAACGTGTGGAAGCTGCTTGGTCTGCTGTACCCCAAGAACTCATTCAAAGTCTCTTTGAATCAATGCGGAGGCGTGTGGCAGCGGTGATCTCCAATAATGGCGGCTACTCTGGCTACTGATTTTTGCAGGAACCACACTTCACAGAAGTCTATATATTTAATCATTTGATACTTGGTCAACATGGTATCTACAAAATAAATTTTGTTGTGATATCTCTTGTCTTTCTTGGTGTTGCAATTTGGGTGGCCAGCAGTGTATATATATATTAAAAAAAAAAAATTTTTTTGCACTACAATTTCAGAACAGTATAAATTAAGTCTAAGTTTTAGTTATAAATAGTCCCTTTATTTTCTTTTCAGTTCCAGAGTATTTATTGTTAACCTATATTAAAAAAAAACATGCAGTTCCTTATAACTTGAGCTGATCTTGTTAATATTCCTTTTCCACGTAACCGGGTAAAATACTCACAGAATTAACTTCAGTTCACCATAATAATCCTTCAAAACAGCATCTTTCGTTTATAAATCAGAAATGACATTCCCGATCCCCCAAGTTAATTTTTTCCAACACTCATCCAATTAATTCAAAGTAATGTAAACATCCCTCTGAACAGCATCTGTTCCATTCACATTCTGGAACACTCGGGGTTAACTCGCACATCTGCCCGAATTAAAATTCCTCTTAGTGAAAACAAATGTGAGTCCATCATAATAATAAAATCGCCGACAACCCATTACTTCTAAATTCTTCTGATATGAATCTTTCTCGTCTGTTTTTGTTTATCATGTAGAGAAGCGTACATAAATATTCACAGTCCCTTGGAAATCGTTATGACTCATTGTACAAAAGTGTGTATGTCCCGCTGGTAAAAATCCTCTGTGTTAGAACGAATCGTTTCTCACATATCAAAGCAATATTTCGAAAATGTTGAATTAAGTCTAATTGTTGGGTAGACTGCGAAAAATATAAAAAAGAGCTACTTTATAATCATTAAAATGGATGGTCCAAGTCAGGCCTGCACAACTTGAAAAAGCTGATGCGAGGAAATAGGATAGACGGGAAACTGAAAAATATTTTGCGAAGAAAAATAAATTGCGGATAATTTAAAAAATTAAATGAATATAAATATTCATTTAAAATTTGTTTTCATAATTTTTTTTAAATTGTGTTTCTACCAAAAAATTTTCATTACAAGGGGTGGGGAGGTTTTTGTGTTTTTTAAAAATTATTTAATTTATTTATTTATGTTTTCTCGAAAGAGAGAGTCCCCTTACGATCGGTACTTGAGCGGCCAGACGAACTCTGCCTCTGAAAGCTAAGCAAGTTGGAGAGAGAAGCCGCTGTTAAATTATTTTGTGACCAGACGTTTCGTTCAGCAGTAATTTATTCAAATCAACGTTCAATGTGTTAAGTTTTAGTTAAATATTAATAATGTTAAGTTTTAGTAAAATTCTGGCCCGGATTTAATCTTTAGAAACCACTCGGACATTGCTCACTTTTTGCCACAAAATCAGTCAAACGCCCCAATTATTCGCCAGAAGTCGTTACAGTGCAAAATTTCTTTCTATATTATGGAGTACGTTTAAAGAAAAACCTTTCGATGCAAGTCGGCAATCCTTGAACACATTTCCTCCATAGGTTAACATTGAGGTGGATTTTCCCTCAATGGCATGTAATTTATATCTGCTATATATATATATATATATATATATATATATATATATATATATATATATATATATATATATATATATATATATATATATCTGCGTGTACGTGTGTATATCTTTGACAATGCACAAAAGTAGGACACAAAGTTTAGGCCATCTGCACACGGGGCAACTCAAAAGAAACTGATAACAGACTCCAATCACAAATCAGTCCGTGATGAGTCGTAACCTACGTAATTGAATGGAGCCACGCACACGGCGCAACTGGTTACAAACCCGTTTGTCGGTTATCAGTTTCTTTTGAGTTGCCCCGTGTGCAGACGGCCTTAGTCCTGAACTTTCCTCACCTGTCAGAACTTACTCCCAATCCGAAGCTCTCTTCGCCGAAGAGAATTGCTTTTCCTTTCGCCGGGAGCATGGCACTGCTGAAGTACTGCCATCCGACGGGAACTTCGAATTGCAGAAGCGAAAGAGAATCCGCTACCCTGTGCATTCGATACAGCCAATGCATAATTAACATATCTTTCTCACCGAGAAAAAAATATTTACCGAGAAAAAAATAACAGTACTTAAATTAATTTTGTGTTCATTTCATTACATAAGTTATCTCTTTCAGAAACTTAAAATCCACAATTTTTGTATCCAACATTTATACAGATGAAGTTTATCATTTACGTAAAAATTTTATATCCAAATCACAATGCACTTCTATTTTCATGAAAAATAATAATAATAATAATAAATAATAATAATAATAATAATAAATAAATAAATAAATAAAATCGTTCTTATTCGTTATATACAAATTTGAATGGAAGTGGTGTTCCATACAGATTTTGAAACAATTCTAGTCTGGCTAAATTTCCTAAAAATATTCCTAAGCAAATGACCTGACACCCGTTGAAAGATATACTGATCGGGTCGCAATTCATTATTTTTTAAACATATTTTTTTTCAAGTCTGAAAAGCAGAAAATTTTAGAATTTTAGAATGAAAGGAAAATGAAACTGTTATATAATTCTCAAAGAAAACGTACTAATTCAATATTTTATATTATGCAACATTATCTAGTGTTCTACATTAATCCTATTAATTTCGCTTGTACACTTAAAATATGAAAAAAATTTATAACATCATATACTGAACCCCTTTTCCAGTGTTTTAGAAAAAATTCAATAAACTGAATTCTGAGAGGACTTTGTTATAAATTTTACGTTGCTGCTGTTGTTGCCTATGCCCTCTGCCCGGAATGTATTCCATACCAGGTCCATATAGGCTTGCGGTGCGGCGCGGCTCCGGTTTATAATAGCACCACAAGGGTCGGAGACCGACTTAGCAAGGTGCCACCCCAATTTTGACCGAGCACCCCCAGGGGTGACATTTGGGGGGGGGGGGGAATCGTACCTTCCCCACCCACTGACCCCAAAGAAGGACTTTCCTGTCTACGGATTTAGCTTGCCCATATCCGGTCTAGACATGAAGGTTTTTAATGGCGCTTGCCGGGATTCGATCCGAGCATCCTCAGTACCGAAAACCGACGAGCTCTCACTAGGCTACCTCTGGCCCCAATTATACGTATATTGTCATAGCTATTGTCTCGCTCATAAAATGTATGAGTTGAAGAGCATTTTATAGTAGCTCTTTACGATAGGGTTGTTTATTTTATAATGAACGATGACAACACTACAAATTAAACATTTTTTTCATAAGAAATAGTACGTCTTTAAGATGAGTTCTTGTATCCTTCAAATCCTAAACAACATTACCATATTAATAGAAGTTCAAAGGTTCATTTAAATATCACTTACTGATGCAGACAAACATCGTTACTAAGTCTGAGAAAATAATTGTTTCGTATCACATGATGCACGATGCTTTAAAATACTCATTCCTCCAACAAGACTTAGATAACAACTTGCCTTTTTGTGTGAACAAAATAACGAATTGTTCCAAAAAATTCCAAATACACGATTTTCTTACTTTTGGCTCAATTGTTTGTACAATACTCTGTAATTGAATTGCTGTTTTAAAATGTTCTTCAGTAATTTGGGATGTCGAAAATTGCCGCACGACGTCGAAAGCTTTACCCTCTACTTCAGGTGCTATTGGTTCATTATCAAATTTTTCTTCAAATTCCAACTTCTCTCATTAAGTTTAGGTATTCTGTTCCTATAACTGAAATAGCTGACAATGGTACTTGTAAAGATCTCGAAACTATAAAAGTCTTTTGTTTGGAAATTGACCTTATAAGTGATTTTGACAGTATGACCTGACGCCGTATATGCGGTTAAGTACAAACGCTGAATTAGCATAGTTAAATCCAGGGAAATGACTATAAAAATGGAGTTATATTATACACTGGTGTTCAAAATTAAGAGAATTTGCACATTTTATCGAATTTCTGGAAAACTGATGGACAGATTTTAATGAAATTTGGTATGGATACACAGTTATATAATAGAAATTTTTTTTACCTTACACAGTCATGATGTGCCTTCATGATCGTCAGTTAGACTCATCAGCGTTGGGACGTCCAAAACCCAAGTCGCAAGATCGAACATAAAATGACTCGAATATGGTGTATGGCCCTTCTCTCACAGTCATACAGCTATCAAATCACGATTCTATACTGGAAACGAGGCAGTTGAATGAGTCCCTGTGGCAGTCGGTCCCACTCCTGCAGGCAACGCAATTTTCACTCCTGGGGGTTCTCGGAGGGGGATGGCGAGCTGCAGTTGCCTTCTCAAGAGAGTCCCAGACATGCCCAATAGGTTTTAGGTCTAGATATCTGGCTGGTCAATCCATCCAGTGAATATCCTCAGTTTCAAGACAATCGTTGACCAGTATGTGGACGAGCGTTGTCGTCCATAACAACGAACTGGGGGCCAACTGTGCCATTGAAAAGTCAAACATTGGGCTGTGTATGATCTCCTTATACCTCTCACCAGTCAAGGACCCTCTGTCAGACACATGGAGGAGGGGTGCGGCCGTTAAGCATGGTGTAGACAGCATCAGCCTTGGACCAGGCTTCAGTGGGTCTTCACGGACGAGTCGTGATTCAGCCTGGACACTGATTCTCGACGTACCTTCATCTGGAGAGAATCCGGGACCCGATACCTTTTCTCCATCTGAAAGAGGGACCTCTGTGGCAGCGCAGGCATCGCGTTGGACAGCCGCACATATTTGAATGTGTTTGACAGAGGGTCCCTGACTGGTGAGAGGTATAGGGAGGAGATCTTACAGTCCAATGTTTGACTTTTCAGGGGCCCAGTTGGACCCCAGTTCGATGTTATGGACGACAACGCTCGTCCATATAAGGCTCACCCAGTCGACGATTGTCTTGAAAGTGAGGATATTCACCGGATGGATTGACCAGCCAGATATCCAGACCCAAAACCTATTGATCATGTCTGGAACTCTCTTGGGAGGGCAATTTCAGCTCGCCATCCCCTTCCGAGAAACATCCAGGAGCTGAAAACTGCGTTGCTGCAGGAGTGGGCCGACTACCACCGGTGCAAATCAAACTGCCTCGTTACCAGTATGGCATCGTGTGCTGTGAGAGCTGTATGACTGTGAGAGGATGGGGGGAACACACCATATTCGAGTCATGTTATGTTTGATCTTGTAACGTGGGTTTGGACATTCCTGCGCTGATGAGCCTAACTGACGATCATGAGTGCATACCATGACTGTTTTTAGGGTATAACCTTTTCTCTTATATAACTGTGTATCCATAACACATTTCATCAAAATCTTCCATTAGTTTTCCAGAAATTTGACAAAATGGACAGATTTTCTTAATTTTGAACACCAGTGTAATTAGGGACTGAAGGACATCATAACGAGGCTCGAATGTGTCAGTCCTCTCATAAAACTTACTTCCGTTATGGTTTGGTTTTGGAGCGCTACGGTCATTTTTTGCCACACGAGGACTAATTTGACCGGGACTTACTGCTTAAAGCCGATTCCGAACGGCTATAAACGTCCATGCCAATTGTGGGACTCGAACCCACAGACTCTGGTACCGAAGGCCAGCGTCTTAGCCATTGGGCCATCGCCCGGCTACTTCCGTTATGATACTTGATGTATCTTTCTACATTCTCTGATAAAATAGACATGGAAAAATGTGTCGTGTGACAATTTGTGTACCTTGTTAAAGAGCAAAAGGAAATGAAAATACATTTTGATGAATACTAATGATATAATGTACCCTCACTAAAAAAGAACAAAAGCTTTACCTGTCAACGGCATGTGAAGTGCAAATGCTAGAAACGACTGTCTCGAGTTTATTTTCTTGAAAGAAAGGAATGCACTTATTTTTTGCTGCTATTATAGCCAGAGAGTCTGACGGAGGCACGACAAAACCTTTTTCACCGACTATCATGCAACGACACTGAAAAACGAATGTTTAATTCATTAAACTCAAGAAAAATTTTTAAAAACCTCACAATTCTTCAAGCCTCTTTGGCAAAGTCAGGCCAAAGATTGAGATATAAAATGAAAGACAAGCATGATCATTTACTTACACCATCCGGACTGATGACTGCACCAAAATTATATTCCCCGTCTTTCAACCGATTTACAAAATCTTTGTAGCTGATTGGATTGGGATCCGGAGACAATCGTCCGAAATCTTCAAGTGGCGTCGAGTTTAAGATTTTTCTCTCTGAAACTCCTAATTCCTCGACAAAAATACGTTTTACAATGGATCCTGTCACTGAAGAAACGAAATGGATTTGTTAAAATATTTATTGTTTGGATTATTTGTTAAAATATTTAACCACTTGTTGCAATTCTAGTGGATTTTAGCACGGTAAAGAAGTACTGGATATATATCGCTTACTCTCTAATACAATGGCGCGCTAAAACAGTGGGAGGGGTAGTCTAAAGTAAATTTGTAGTACAGGGTCATCGAAAAAGGTTGGACACATTTCGAAAGCTCATAATTCTAAAATAAATTGAGTAAACACAATAATATTATTTTGAAACAACTTGGCAAGTGTCCAAGATTTCTAAATGTAACTGGTACGCAACCGTGACGTTGAACGTTGCGCAGAAGCGATGCGAGGTGGAAGAGGTCTTCTTTCGGCTTTCTGTCAGTGCAATGGTGGCCGTTCAGGAGAAAGCTCAATCGGTGGTTGTTTGCGATAAACACGACGGTAATTTCGCTGAAGTGTTGTAACAGATTTGTACTCCGCTAACCACAACACACATTGAGCTTTCTTCTGAACGATCGCCATTGCACTGACGGAAAGCCGAACGAAGACCTCTTCCAGCTTGCATCGCTTCTGCGCAACGTTCAACTTCACAGTTGCGTACCAGTTACATTTAGAAATCTTCGACACTTGCTAAGTTGTTTGAAAAGAATATTATTGCTTTTGCTCAATTTATTTTAGAATTATGAGCTTTCGAAATGTGTCCAACCTTTTTTTGATGACACTGTATATTCAATATGTGTTATGATATTTTTAAATAAGGTGTCAAACAGTCTTACGATAAAAAAATACTTCAAAAGACCGTACTTACAGTGCTTCCATTTGCTTCTACGTATATGTGTGAGATTAATAAAGAATGTGGGTCACGGTCGAAAATAGTTTGCGCACCACTGCTCTAAAATTCTTCGGCATATTAAACGGGAACTAAGTAACACAGTCTGCAAGGCACTACAGTATGCGATTTCTGCTTTTGATTATTGTATATGTGCTATCGAAATCTAAAGGTAATGAAAGGAAGCATTTTGCTTTCAAATTTCCGAAATGAAACTTACGTGATGTTAAACAACAGTACTTAAAATTGATACATTAAATTTTTTTTTTCTTGTGAATACTCAATTTTTAATAAAATCACAGTCATTTAGATCACCGAACAAACCGATCTAAACGAAATGTGTAACCCTTACTGATATGTGTAAATTCCAAGTGAATCCAGGGTGAAACGGGCGCAGAACCATCGGCTGTTTAGAAAATTAACCAAAGTTGGGAAATCCATCTTTATATCTTCGATAAACTTCCGTTCAATTGCTTACATTGTTTATTAATAAGTGGTTTTGATTTATACAACATTAAGCATAGGGCACTCTTTTCAGAAAACCACGTGTGCAATATCCCTGTATGCAATATTATAGGTAGCCTATCGGTATCGTGTCGGCTTTCGGTACAGAGGGGGCTCGGATCAAATACCTTCGTGTATAGGCCGGATATGGACACGTTCAATCCGTCAACATGTCCTGTGAGGTCTGAAAATAGACATACCCTATTGTAAAGGACTACTATAAAATGTTCTGCAACTCATACATTTTATGAGAGAGACAATAGGTATGACAATATACGTAAAATTGGGGCCAGTGGTAGCCTAGTGGTAGCGCGTCGGCTTTCGGTACTGAGTGTGGTCGGATCGAATCCCGACAAGGGCCATTAAATAACCCTGTGTCTAGGCCGGATACGGGCACGTTAAATCTCTACACTGTAAAGTCCTCTGAGGTCAGTGGTAGGCCTAGGCGATGTTACATTTTTGACATCGCGATACATCGTCAGTCTAACATCGCGATGTGACGATGTATCGCGATGTTGGTAACCACGAACGTAGCCAGCAGGTGGCAGCGTGTCTCCCTAAAAAAAGTAACATAGATTCATACATAAAAATGAGACCAGGTTGTTGTCCTGACTAAACTAATTAAACATTTAAATATCTTTTATTTTGAGCCAAGAATATCTGCATTTCTGCATTTTTTTGAAGCAATATAGCTCTCTGTCTTGTAATAACACTCCGTGCTGAATACTCTAAAAAGAAGTACGACTAAAGAATCTAACAGTAAACACACTGACAATCGAAACAAATTCTAAGTTCACACACGCATGTGCAGAAAGCAGGACTCTTGTGCTGGTCTGGACCTTTGCGATTTATCGCTTCGTCTTTCTTATCACTACAACACTCTATCACAACATCGAAGAGAAAGTCACGTGAAGGAAAATCACCTTATGCACAAAAAGAATTCGAGGAATCGTCAGTCTATTATAGTCCGTCTCAGGGCCCGATTTAGAAAATTCTGGACTATAGGCACAACTCGGGATGGGGGCCCCCCTAACGCTGATGAGGGAGCAAAATTTCCAAAATTGACACACAAAAAAAATAATCATGAATCATTATTGTACAAGTACCATTTTACTAAGAATTGGCTATTTTGAAGTGTAGAAGCCTAGAGCATTATCAAATAACAAAAAGCAATACAACATATTAACTTCATCATTAAAACACCAATACAATATAACCAGAAAACTTATTAATCCCTTATATACAGTATAACATACATATGATGAACCAATCAGTCAATCAAATTTGAAAGGATATATAAAAAAATTGCTATTAAAAAAAGGTAAAATTTTAAAAAATTGAATTGGGAATTTTTTATTTTTTTCCTTTTAAAATTTTGGGGGGCCCTAGGCCCGGGCCTAATGGAAAATTAGGGCCTGGTCCGTCTAAGTATTGACGGTGTGAAACCAGAAAATCGTCCCTTCAAGCTAAGCGATGCGATATAGTAAAACCGCGCATGCGTACAAACATCGAACACCGGGAAATCGCCGACCAAGCGATGCCACATCGTAACATCGCGCATGCGCACGCAGAAACATCGGAACCGTTTGTGTGACACCGGGAAATCGCGATGTTACGATATATCGCCGATTTGAAAATTATGAAACTGGTGTGACGATGTAGGCTTCACACCGGTTTTTCACGATGTATCGATACATCGCCCAGACATTGTCAGTGAAGATGTCGCCCTTGGTCAAAATTGAGGTGGCACCTAGCCAAGTCGGACTCCGACCCTTGTGGTGCTATTATAAAATTGCAGCCGTACTACTCAGCCCAGAGCCTATGTGGACCTTGTCTGGAACTTACGGCCAGGGGGCATTAGGAACAACAGCAACAATTTTTTTTCTGGTATCGCACGGGGAAATTAATGTCTTACCTCCACTGGAACAATTGATCAGCAACTTAAAATCACTCTGAATGTGTTCTTTAATAGAAGGTAAATCAAACATTGTTTTGATTGCTTCTAAATAGGGTGCTATGACATCGATAACTTGGATTGAAAAATTTCTTCCGGAAATGATATTTTCTATCTCTCCAACTGCGCTGAAATCAAACGAGAGTCTTTCGCAGGTCGAGAAATTCTGAAGGCTTTTGATAATTCGATTGGCTTTGTCTATTACATCTTCTCTGATAGGGACTGTCAAAGAGGAAAAGAAGATTATTTAAAGCAAGAGGAACAATGTGAGAAGGGTTTATTAATATAAGAAAATTTGTACTATTTTCCAAGTCTAATCATTTGATCCTCAAGTTATAAAAAGGTTTTAACTTTTGGATCAAATGATTAAACATGGACCTTTAAAATCTGCCTTAATTACTTTGTAAGGCATATTTGCTTTGACCCTCTTTTTCAATCTCCATAAAATTAATTCCAAAAGCCTAGGATAAAAGATACTTGGATCAAAAATGTTATGAACATGCTATTTAATATCGCTCCATTTAATTTTTTGGGGGGGCTGAAAATCAAAGTAACTACAAAAATTTATGCTTATCACTCTATCTTTTCATTCACTTACGGTATCTCTAAAGTAATTTTCATTTTTTTTTCTATTGCATGAAGTATTTTTTTAAATCCTAAAACTTATTACATTTTATGAAATCTAGATGTGAATTGAATAAAAATTTTAAAAAATTTTGTCACTTGTGAACGCTGAAATGAAATTACATAAAATATTTTTTTTATTGTCATTTAACAGTTTGAAGAATTTAACCTTATTGTAACAAACATATCTATGTCTTGTTAACCTGATTAAAAAGATTATCTATTTTAACTCTTCTGTCAAGTAAGATAACAGGGGTTTTTTTTTTTTTTTTTTTTTGGGGGGGGGGGGGTATTAATGATCCTCGCCCCATTTGCATTCTGTCGTTTCTGACAACAGAGTGAATAAAATGTTTGTCACCTCAACTGTTAAGATATGCCCGTCATAACATTTCGCTCACTCCTTTCAACAACGTCATATCTCATAAAACGAGATTTTTCAGGAGAGTGATTTTAAAGTTTAAAAGTAGAATAAAATGTATTAAAAATAAATATTAATTCTGGTCTCTAGCGGCTAAATATTGAACAGTACGATAGGACGATCTTGCAGGGATATACTACTCTTTCAGGGCATTCTGAAAACAGGAATAGCTAAAAATCGCCGATTTTTACCGTGTTTTTATTAACTTGCTTTCTTGTTTGTTTGTGTGTTTGTCCCTTATAAATCTTACAATCGATTTTTAACTAACTTCCCGACTAGCTAGACATTTGAAACTCTTAGAATAGCTCAGAACACGATGACAATGCATTTTTAAATACTTTTAGCCATCTTTAAGCAGAATTAAATTTATTTTCAGTTAATTTTGTTTTGTAGACTGGTGCAGTCATCTATCGGCTGGAACGGGAACGAAAAGTTAAACGCAAGTTAACTTCCAATTAACTTCATTTTCTTTCAAGTTGATGGGATAATTCAGCAAAAAAAATTTTTAAAAGTATTTATTAATACATAGAATTGTCAAGTTAACTTCCAATTAACTTCATTTTCTTTCAAGTTGATGGGATAATTCAGCAAAAAAAAAAATTAAAAGTATTTATTAATACATAGAATTGTCAAGTTTATATGATTCAACAGAAAATTTAAAAACATGGTATATAAAATATTCTTTTTATCTTGTAATTATTGAGATATGACATTGTTGAAAGGAGTGAGCAATTTATGGTCTTCAACTGTGTAGGTATGACTAAGGCAGACCATTCATATGTGAGATAGGTTTAGAGATGGCTTTAACAAAAGAACAAAACGGGCATTTTTCGACCGAAATTTGATTTTCAAAGCAAGATATATAGTTTTTAATGGATAGTGTATAATCATTGGCATTTACGATTTCTGGCTTAATTGCAAACTACAGTTGATGGAAGTCATTTAATATATTCAAACTTTTTTCATCCTTATTCAGTTCATTGTATTACACAAATTGTTTATCGATTATTTCATATAATGTGACTGTTTTTTCGATGAAACAAAAGAAAATTCTTAATCGATTACGAAAAATTAAATTAAAAAATAATAGTAACTAGAGCTTCGTTTCCCCTTCGGAATTATTTCCTATGGACATAAGTTTTCTGTGTCTGTCTCTTTTAAAACTTTTCACCTAGTCCAACGTAGGGCGTTTACTGGGATCACTGAATTCATTTGTATAAATCTTAAGTCACAGAGTACAGAAAAGAATGTTTGAAAAATTTGGTTGCCACGTTAGCCATAGTTTTCAAAAGCTCAGAAAATATGGGAGATGAAACTAATCCCCCCCCCCCAAAAAAAAATGATTTCTTTATTGATGATTGAAATTAAAGGCATTCCTACTTAATTATACGGTAAACATTATTACAACTTATCCGCCAAAGTGAGAAAAAAAAAAGGTAACTCTGAAAATTTGCGATCAATAACAACAAAACGTTGACGCCCAATCGTTAAAAGGATTATGGTGAATATCTTAGTATTTCATCTAACTTCAAAACACAGAAAATTTGATCAACATGCGATGAAATAATTTGGGGATCAGAAGAATAATTTGGCAATTAGAAGAGTCCCTAAAAGAAGTTTTTTTTTTAATGCACTGTTCATACATTATTCCTGTTCATTTTTTTTATGATGACCAATTTATTGGCTCAAAGATGAACTGGGGGAATATATTCGACTGCAAACTACAAATATTTTTAAATAGAGAGGGGATTGTGGCCAAATATAGGGTATCTTGGCTAAACGGGCCATATATTTACTTAAGCTACAAAAGTTTCGAAGGAAAAATCAGGAATCTTAAAAAGCATCTAGAGTTCTAGATCTGTGTTTCTGGCGCTTTCTTCCCTTAAAGAATCCCCCCCCCCCTCACAAAGAGCTAACGAGGATTCAATCCATGTACAAGTTATTACACAAGCCTGCAAAATTTGAGTCATAGAAAAGTGTTTGCAATGTAATGACTGAATTTTATATTATTTGGTGTGCTGATTTCAAATATGACATCCATTTTTTTCAATCACGTAAGGATTTTTCACAATATGGGCTTGAATATATGGACAAGAAAAGCTACTGTACATATTCTGGGGAGAAGAAGGTATTTTCAAAATATTTTTAAGTGTTTTATTTACGAATGAATTAATATACCAAACAATTCGAAATGATCTGCTATATATATTAATTAGAAATTATATTAATTAGAACATTTAATGGTTATCATTGTTTAATACATCCTGGATTCATATATCCTTAATGCTTTCTTTTCCTTTTCCCTGAAAGCTCGTTTTGGCACTTAGTCTGTTGTAGTCAGTACGCGGGACTTCTCTGTGTAGCATCCAACAGTAGTCCCCATCATATTGACTTTCCATCTACCTTGGTATCTAAGCTCCAGTTCTTTGATATCTTGGTGAAATCTTTAACCCTGTTCTTCACTAATTGCACCAAGATCACTAACTGTACCAAAAAGGGAAAGTAGTCCAAATGCGAATTTAAAAAATGCACTTTCAAACTCATTGAACAATCCAAGTCTTTGAATTTCATTAACATGTTTTCCACTATAGATTTATAGTTGGGGTCCTTAACGTTCCCGAGGAATTTTGTGACGACTTCCTTGAAAGCTGTCCAGGCCTCTTTTTCCCTCGAAAGCAATTTACTTTCAAACACTTCGTCTTTAAAAAGTTTCCGAATATCTGGGCCTACGAAAACACCTTCCTTTATTTTTGCTTCCGACAGTCCTAGAAAATTGTTGCCTAGGTATTTAAAGCACTCTCCTTCTTTTGATGGAGCTTTAACAAATTATTTCATCACGCCAAGCTTGATGTGGAGGCAACAGGAGTTTCCTGGGATCAACCAAACTTTCCTTTTCAACATTTTTGTTTCCAGGTGTTAATGTTTTCCTTTGTGGCCACTCCTTTTTGATACAATGATTCTTTTTATCCCGACTGGCCCATTCACACAAGAAGAAAGGGTACTTAGTGTTTCCTGCTTGTTGCCCAAGAAGCATGGAAAGCACTTTTAGATCGCCGCATATCATCCATCCGTGTTCTTTATATTTCAAATGGGTGAGAATCAAAGCTAAATTCTCGTAAGATTCATTCAGGTACACAGAATGTCCTAATGGCACTGAAGTATACTTGCTGTCAGTAGGCAGAGCTTTTAGGCTTCTTTTTGAGGAGTCAATAAAGAGCCCCCACTCGTTCAAGTCATACTGTATATTAAAATCCTCATCAATCTAGGGACATTGCTACAATAAATCAAACCACTATCTCGAGGAAAGTATGGAACGAAATCTGTTTCTCTTTTTCTTAACCATGAGAAAGCGGTACCAGAAGCCAATAAATTCTTTTGCTTTAGCCTGGAGCCTAAGAGTTCGACAGATTCTTTAGATTGTTCCTTTTTTCCGTTTTTTTCGCACCAGAGACAGAAAAATCTCCAGTTTTCTCCAGTAATGACGACTTATAGTGTCATAAGTCGTCATTACTGGAGAAAACTGGAGATGCTCATCCCCTTCCTTAATTAACACAATCGATTGGTGGCTACGAAAACCAAAATTTTCAATTTTTTCAATTTTAAATTTTTTGAAAAAAATGGTACGTCATGGAATTTTTTTACTATTTTTCCTGAAATCAGCGTCCAAAAATCTATCAGTATCAGCTATTGGTTTCTAAACACTTTTTTGGTTGCAGGCCTGTGATTATTGTAACAGGTTATTATTGCTTACACAATACGTATTGAACATTTTGCATTAAAAATTACTTTAGTTGAAGTATAAATCATGAAGAATTTTCTATAGAGAAAGAAGATAGCCTTCCACACAACTGATAGTATTTGTTTTTGCTAAGCAGAGTTGAACTTTTGGAACATTTTTACACAGCGAGAATACAGCAACAGGTAGTGTTCATCATACAGTACTCACTTCCTGGGGGAGATATTATTTTAAGCCCTAGGTATCCGTTATTGCCTGGAGGGTTGTGCCCGCCAGTGATTACAAAACCAAAGTGGCAATGCCTATTCCTCATAACACATGCTGCCACTGATGTAGGAATACACCCATTCAAACTCACGAACACTCTTCTAACCTGAAAAAAAAAATAATAATTCCTGAGAAAAAACAACATTATTGTATGGCATTTCCCATTTTTCGCATTATATTTACAGCTTTCAATAAATAATTAGAAAAAAATGTAAATATCGCTTGAATGACAATTGTATGTGGAACATGGGTGTCGTGATCTTGTGGTTAAGTAACTCATTTTATCGTTTCCATGGACACATAAACTACTCTTTCCTTACACACACACATATATATGTGCGTGTGTGTGTGGAGGGGGGTTATTCATATTATATATATTTACAGCATCTATGATACAACATTTCCATTATCAATTCATCATTAGCAATCCTCAAACAGAACAATCAATCGAAAAAATAAGTGAGAGAGAGTCAAAGTCCAGCATAGAGACGGAAAGCCTGTCCCATAGTTCTCTATCCCTCTTACCTCCGTTATTCCCTCTTATATATATATATATTTCCCTTCTTTCAGAAAACTTCAGATGATTCTATAAGGCTCCGTCATCGCGTGGGAAAAAATCCGCGGCCTCCGGTCAACCAGCATCTGGTCCCTAAGAAGTGGCTGTAATTGTCTTAAATTCGAACTCTCCACTAACAACGCATATGGTGAGGGTTTTTCCACTTAAAATTGGGCCCAGCACCACCACGTGTGCGAGCTCCTGGCATAGCTGTAATTATTTTAATTTGAACATCCCGCTAACGACTCATATGGGGAAGCTTTTTCCACTTAAAATTGGGCCCAGCACCACTACGTGTGCGGGCTCCTGACAATGGGTGAAAAACAAAATTTAACAGCGTTCAGAGCACCAAGTACATTCTATGCTTTGCAAAGAGTGAGATAACACTATGAAATCAAGAGATGATGATTTACGCAGTTAATGCTGTCTAATATCATGTCATATTACATTTTTTCCGATCCTTTTTGTAGTCAGAATTGCCCATGATATCAGTTAACAGCGATACTCAGTAACATGGGTAAGTGATATGTATTGATCTCAGGAATTAGTAATAGGTATTGGCAAGAAATTATTCCGATTACACCAAATTTTCACTTTCCAAATCATCTCATTCCAGGGAGTTGAAATTCTAAATCTATAAGACGTGTACAAATGAAACCCGTGCGAAGCGCTGCACGTGAATATTTAGCATTTGAGTTACGGAACGCAAATGCTAAAGTGTAGTTGCATCTGTAGTGCCTGAGCAGTATTCTGAAATTTTCCACTCACTTCATTTGTAGACACGGGACATTACGTCGTTGATGGCTAGTGCCAATGACAGAGGAAGCATTTGGAGAGCCCCGAGAGCAATTTAGTTTCGAGGCCCCCTTGTCAAAATACTATTAACAACATGATTTATTACTTAAGATATTTTCTCACGGTCAAAAAGGATATTTTATGGGTCATTAGGTAATAAAAACATGTACTACGTCATTTATCATTCGACGAACGGCAGATTGTCCAGATCAGGGATCAGCAACGTGTTGCCCGCGAAACAATTTTAGAGTGTCCGCCATTTAAATATCTAAATTTTAGACATTTGAACAACAAACACTCGCAGTTGTAATGAATAATTTAATTTTAAAAGAATAGAAATAAAGTCAAAAACTGAGCCGCCTTCTCTCTCCATAACATTGCTCTCCTCTCGCTGTGAGCCAGCTTCTTTTTCCTGCTCTCAAATTGAACTCTCTTTGCGCTTCGACTCATGATTGTGAATCTTTGTTTTCCAATATGAAACACTTGAAATCAAAGTACCGATCACGCCTCAGTGACACTCAGTTGGACCAATGCCTGAGAACTGGGAATTCAACTTATGTGCCACATTACAACGAGTTGGCCGCAGATTTGCAATATCAAATATCGCATTAATTATCCATTTTAAGCTTGTTTTGTTTAAATTAAAATTTGAATTTATGTATTAAAAATTTATGTCGCATTATTGCCATGTTTAAATATTAACCCACCACCTTATCCTCTTCATTCAGCTGTGCCCGCCGAACTCCCGAATTTCTGAAATATGCCCCCCTAGTAAAAAAGGTTGCCAACCCCTGGTCTAGATAAGATGGTATCTGTGCCTGAGGTTCACAAAATGTAATTTCTTTTGAAGCTCATAACTTTCGGAGGGCCTTGAGTATTGGAGGCCCCAAGCGCGTGCTTCTAGCGCCTGTACGATGACCCGATACTGGCCAGTGTGATTAAAAACCCGTCCAAGAGGGATCAGCGAGAGGCAGTTTAGTTTTTAACTGCTGAGGGATGTAAATCAAGGAAGATTCATCGGAGTATTGTTTAGGGTAAGTTTAAAGACTTTAATGCGACGATCAGTGACTAGCAGTTCACCCAAACACACTATTATCTGCATACGGCTATCAATAACAAGGGATCCGGCATGCTGGCTTCAGGAGTCATCGTTCTCCACGACAATACACAGCGACATGTTGTTACCAAGGTTGCTGTTGATGCACTAGCCCGTAAGAAACGGGATGTACTTGAACATCCTGCATACAGCCCAGTTTTGTCACCATGACTTTAATCTTTTCGGATCGTTAGATAAATTCCTGAACAAAGTTTCGACACAGATAAGAACGTAGAGGCGGTAGTCATGATCTGGTGCAAGCAACAACCGAAATCTTTCTTCGTGGACGGTATTCATCACCTACCCAAACACTGGGACGCCTCTCTAAACGCCATGGCTGATTTCTTCTAAGAAACATTGTATGCAGTAAGCATCAATAAATACTAACCTTTCAATTTGATTGTGTTTCGTCTTTTCTGTTATCTTCGTCCAATGGCTGCACATCTCGTCGGGTTTCATTTGAACACGCCTCATACTTTGAAATGATAATTGAATGCATTTGAATGTTGAGATAACAGAGAGGGTACACATAAGATATATGCAGCATTTTCATAGATTGGTAATTTAGAATATAGTGTTGTTGTTGCCGATACCTATTCTTATAAATGTTATGACATATACCAGTTGCTACATATTTCTTACCGGTGTCGGTGTACCACTTGGAAGTAGGAAGTTTCAATGATTATATACTATAAATATTTTTATTCTTATAAAGAGAGTGCAGTATTGTTATGTCTCATTTCAAGTATCTAAGATAAAAAGCCTCACACGCACACACACACAAAATGGACGTGCATAAAAATATTGCACAGTATTTCATTAAACGTATGATTATTTGGTAATTTCTCATTAAACCGACCTGTCGCCAACGTTACGTGAAAAGTTGCCACTGTACAATACAAAAACTACCAGTTACATTTATTCCTTCAAGAGTCTCCACAAAATCCTCCAGCATGTAATTACTCCAGTCAACTATCGTGTTTTTAGACATCAATAAACGCTTTTAGCAAAACTTCTTAGATGATAATCCATCACATCAACAGTATGTAAAGTGTAAACGCGTGACAAATGGTAAACGACCTCCTTCCATTCATGTGACCACATGAATTCCGACTTTTTTTTACTCCAAAATATGCCTTTCTCTCCGAAATACAATTTCACTGTATGCCTGTTTACACACTCCCGTTCGGACTGTAAAATACCGACTTCGTATAAAAAAGTTACGGGCTCTTTCTCGCTAATGAGGAGGATCCCACACCGTGCTAACTTTGGAAAGCGCCATTTTCGAAGAGTAATACGCAAAGCGAAATAAACAGTAAAACTTCTTTGGCCGATATAGCACTGGCCAATACTTACATACACTTAAAATTGTTTTATTAGTAACACCCTGGCGCGGTGGTCGTAAGAGAACAAATCCTGGTCCCAGCAAGCATATGAGAACAACTTTTCGTCGCTAACAGTCGCAGTCGCATTCATGACAGGTCGGTATAATGGAAAAGTTCCGAAAATTTCCAGCAGCCAGGAATCACTGTGCGATAAGAGAAGTCCTTCCTACAGTCCATTCTCTTACTAATGATTTCAAAAGGAAAATTATAATAATATTCTTTGCCTAAGAAAAAAGGAAATAAACTAATAAGGGGAGGAGTCCCATATCATATGCCGGGAATTTGGTGATTATTTTTTTGGCGATAAATACTCGTATTTAAATATGATGTCTTCTCATTCGTTTCTATTGAGTTGATTTTTACCTCTGTTTTATAGCTGTTTTGGGGAACATAGTGAATGGTAAACAGGAATCTTTAATGAACATGGTTTATCTAAAGGTCAATAAATTTAATTTTAATTACGTTGTCAATTTAAACGTCATGAACCTGATCCCCCCCCCCGGTAATTTCGCATGTAGACGATTTCTGGTAAGGGCCTGTTCATATAGGAGTCCGGTAGCGCAAGCGCGAAAGTATTGAAATATATGTAACCAATGACAAACCTCCAAACGATTAGCAACGAAATTTTTAACGGTACCGGTACAGATGTGTTATACGCACCTCCCTGCCAAGTTTGGCGATTTTGTGTTTGGCGTGGTAACCATGCGATTTTGGCGAGATTTTATTTTGTGGCAACCCAGTTTGAATGGCTAGTTGTGTGCGTTTGTTTACGTGATATAATATGGCGACCATGTTGTTGCGAAATATTAATGACGTATTTTGGATAGTATTAGTCATTTTTGTTCTTTTATTCATTATGCCTGCAGTATTTAGTGTAATTGAGAAATATCAGGGGATTTTTGTGTCTAACATAGAGGCGATATAATGTAAATAGATCCTTTTTATATTCTATCATCAGCACTTATTTTTTCAATTGAATTTGTGCTGTAATTTATGTTTAATGAAGAGATATATATTTAACCAAGGTGTATTTTATGTTTATTTAAATGAGTTATTATTAGTTGCATTATACTGACTTTTTTAGCGGGGGGGGGGGGGAAGCTCCCCCTCACCTAACAAATTTCTAATTATTTTTAAGCTTTTATTTTTTGTATTTATATGTTTTTAAGATTCCGTGTGCACCTACGTGTTTATTAAAGCCAGCAGTAAGTTTGTTTTCCAATTTATTACGTTTACTACATCTGCTCCATATTTTGTTTACATTTCGCACTTTAAGCCTAACATGTCTGCGGAAACCCTCTTGGCGACAAAAACTTTTGGCTCCACCTTGTCGAGAAATCTCTTGGGGGGCGATATCATACTTGTACCCGTCTGACACATCTATTCCATTTTAACGCCTATGATTGGTTTATTTCCGTCTTAGCGCCATCTTTGCTTTTACGCTTCGCTACCGGACTCCTATGGGAACAGCCTCTGCCAATTTTTTTTTTCGCCATGCATCCGTTTTGCCTAATAATGTTCATTCAGACTTTGGGTAGAAAAATAAACAATATAAAAGTGATTCCACGTGCCTTAGATTTCTAAAAGGATTAAAAAATATATCAAAGAAATCTTACTGCATTTCCAGCTAATACTTGCACTACTCTCTCTATAAAATCTTTGGAATAAGTTCTTCCATCTCCACCAATTAAAACCCAAGCATCTTTCAAATTAATCGAATAGAGTAGTGCTTGGGTAATATTTTCGATAAAATGTGGCTGACGGAAAGAATCCGCCTGCTTGCGAATACCGGCATTGAAAAGTTTTGCGTTGTTAATTATTTCTGACTGGACGGTTTTACTTTTTAATTTTCGCGATCCCATGATCAAAGACTCATGCAGAAAAAAATCATGGTTTTACATAATCTACTGCAACAAAATATATTGCCATTTATTATTTCAAAAGAAAAGAGAAATAATTTTCACGTGAATAAAAGAAGTAATTAGTAAGCACCGTTAAACCTCTAAGCACCGGGCCTGTGTTGAAAGAAATTAACGGTATGTTCATCCATGTACTCCAATTTCGCCAAGACATGAAAATTTAGCAAATGAACTGCTTTAAGAACCTTAATCAAATATTTCTTTCCATGGCAGCAAAGTATAAAAATAATATTCATTGGTTTAAAATTAATTAAATCTCTATATTAAATTGAGAACACTGAAATTACTCACACATTATCTAGTCATACAGAATAATTTGATTTTTTATATGCAACAATTTATTTTATGTTCAGCAATATTTAGAACCCTAGTTTTTATGAATAAACGATTAATGGATCAAAGATACATTAAAGGAGAATTTCATCATCATTATACAATTTCATTTTTAAAAAATAAATTTTAGAAATGCTGCTAAATTTGTTTACGTATTTGTTATAAAACGGCGGTAAATACAAATTTGTTGGTTTTAACAATAGCATATCATCATATGCATTTTTAACCAATAGTTATCGTTGATTATCTTAAATATTAAAGGTCATATTGTTTACAATTCAAAAATCTTAGCTTCATTTCCCGGAAAAAAAAATTTGTGCGGTCGGGGGACCCCCGTTAGGAACGAAGTTCCTTACGTTATTTTTTCAACTCTAAACGTGATTTAATATGTAGATTTCTATTGATTATATTAGTGTATTTTTGTCACGCCAAAAAGAGCAGCCCTCTTTTATTCAACTCTCTCTCTCTCTAATTTGTATATTTTATTTTTATTTTTTATAGTTTTTTCAAAGCAAAAATGTAAAGTAAGGATTCAAATCAATAAATTTCATTTAATATTTTAGGAAAAATTGTCATTTATTAAAAATTAAATATAAAATAGTGAGTGAATTATAAATTATATTTGAAAAATAAAAATAAATTTGTTTCTTATTCTCATGCGAAAGATATATATATCATACCTAGCAAGATTCAATATTTCATTTTACTGTACTTTTTCTTTTTGATTCTGCCGGAATTTTTGTTGACATTGAGCGTTTGTTTTTGGGATTTTTTTCGCACTCTGAAGTTGATTTTGGATTTTTCTTCTCTTTCGATACTCTTTTTGATGCTGAGCATATGATTTCACTATTATTTCTCTGTAATGCATGTAAATAGTAAATAGTAAACACTCGAATAACATGTATATTAAATGAATGTAAACAGTAAATACTTGTATTAAGTTATATGATTTATTAACTTACTTTTCTAAGTTTGCATTATTTACACTTGCTGCAGTTTCTGTTTCTCGACTTTCCATTATAAAATTGCAATAATGACACAATATAAATCCCGTGTGAATTAAAACAATAACAAACCAAAAAAAGTTTAAATAATATTTACACGTGTTTAGAATTGAGGTTATTCAGCTGACCGTGCACAATGCTTGCTGCTCGAATCTCGATACTCGCACGAACACACACACATACAACTGCAGTTTCTGTTTCTCGACTCTCCATTATAAAATTGCAATAATGACACAATATAAATCCCGTGTGAATTAAAACAATAACAAACAAAAAATAGAAAAAGAAAAAATGGTATTTTTTTTCACACTCTGAAGTTGATTTTGGAATTGTTTTCTCTTTCGATACTCTTTTTGACGCTGAGCATATGATTTCACTATTATTTCTCTGTAATGCATGTACACTGGTGTAAGAAATTAAGAGAATTTGCAGACTTGGTTGATTATCTCTAGAACTACTGTACCAATTTTAATGAAATTTGATATGTACATACATTGATACAATACAAAACAAATTACCATTCAATAATTGTAATACACACCCATGATCGTGCGTAACACTCGTTGGAATCGGAAGGTATGAAACAGCGGTTGCAGAATAAACAAAAAAAAATGGGTTAATAGATGGGTTAATTTTGCAGCAATCGGTTCATTTCAAATTGTAACAGTAAAAATGAGTAACCACCAACGTTTAGATGATGGAATGAGGTGGAGAATTGTGGGGAGGCTAGAAGCAGGCCAATCTCAAGTCCAAATTTGTAGAGAGTTCAATTTAACGCCCAGCGTCGTGTGTAACTTAAGGAAACAGTTCCAGGATACCGGATCCACCGAGAGAAAGCCTGGGAAAGGTCGTCCAAGAGCCACGACGGCCAGAGAAGATCGCCATTTGTCGATTATAGCGAGGCGTAACAGGAGTACTACAGCTTCTCAGCTCTCTCGTGACTTGTATGCAGCCACAGGAACCCGTGTATCAAGGGTGACTGTTTCCAAAAGACTTCATGAGAGAGGGTTGTTTGCAAGAAGACTTGCTGTTTGCGTCCCGCTCACTTCTACGAACAGGAGAATCCGCTTATCATGGTGCAGAGAGCATAGAGATTGGAGTATGGATCAATGGGTGACCGTTCTCTTCACTGATGAGTCCCGGTTCAGCCTAAACACCGATTTTCGGCGTACGTTCATATGGAGAGAACCAGGGACCCGCTACCTACCCTCCAATGTCCGCGAAATCGACCATTATGGCGGAGGAGGTTTAATGGTCTGGGCAGGCATCATGTTGGATGGCCGCACACCTCTCCATGTCTTGGAGAGGCACTGTGACTGGTGTGAGGTATAGGGAGGAGGTCTTGGCGCCCTATGTTCGCCTTTTCAGGGGTGCAGTTGGCCCTGAGTTCTTTTTAATGGACGATAACGCGAGGCAACATAGAGCTCTTCTGGTCGACGAATTTCTAGAGAGTGAGGATATTCGCCGGATGGATTGGCCAGCCAGATCTTCAGACCTTAACCCTATAGAGCATGTCTGGGACGCTCTGGGGAGGGCAATTGCAACTCGCAACACCCCTCCGAGAACCATCCAGGGAATGAAAACAGCGTTGCTGAACGAGTGAGACCAATTGCCACAGGAAATGATAAACTGCCTTATTTCAAGTATGAAATCACGCTGCGAGACCTGTATATCTGTAAGAGGAGACCACACCCCCTATTAACCCATCTATTAACCCATTTTTTTTGTTTATTCTGCAATCGCTGTTTCATACCTTCCGACTCCGACGAGTGTTACGCACGATCATGCGTGGGTATTACAATTATTGAATGGTTATTTATTTTGTATTGTATCAATGTATGTACATATCAAATTTCATTAAAATCAGTGCAGTAGTTCTAGAGATAATCGACCAAGTCTCTAAATTCTCTTAATTTCTTACACCAGTGTAAATTGTAAATAGTAAACACTCGAATCACATGTATATTAAATGAATGTAAACAGTAAATACTTGTATTAAGTTATATGATTTATTAACTTACTTTTCTAAGTTTGCATTATTTACACTTGCTGCAGTTTCTGTTTCTCGACTTTCTCTGTATTTTAAAAAAAAGTAACTTCCGCTGCCGCTGCCGCCGATGTCAAAAGCTTGTCACGCTATCTCCTCCGAAACCGCTGGGGGTATGGGGTAGAGACCGATACCAATAGATGCAGAAAAATCTGGGGAACAAAGTAAGACATGTCTCATCTTCGTCGGACTTTTAAGTTTTTTTAAAATTTTATGTTTTGTGGGAAAATATTGACCTTTTCATCTTCAGATTACGATAACTCGCCAAAAAATGATCGTAGAATTTGATCTTTTTACAATCTAAGACTACAGACATTTCTCTTTCAAACTAGACCTCATTTGTTTAAAAATATTTTAAAACAGACTAATATTTTCATCAAAAAATGAAACACAGTTTTTCAAGAAATATCGTCACATGTGGATGTAATATCGATGCTCCTCGAGTTTTTATCTTACAAAGAAAATATTTACATCAGCTGGAAGCTGAAAGCTTTCTTATTCATATAAACCTCATTTCAAGTCTCTATCTTAAAATTTCGATTTTTAATTGAATTTTATAGCTGATGCTTCAGTTGCGTGTATTCCGTGTGAAGAAACGCCCTTCGCATTAATGGTGACAACAGTAAATGGATGGAAGCTGTTACATTGCCCGAGAATCACCCCTATTTATCTCGCTATTAGCCATAACAGAAGAGCGAGCGTAGCGAGCCTAGGGGCGAAGCCCCTAGTCCTTAATAAATTTGCAATAATGACACAATATAAATCCCATGTGAATTAAAGCAATAACAAACAAAAAATAAGTTTAAATAATATTTACACGTGTTTAGAATTTCCGTCCACAGATGGCGCTGGCCGCATAACGCTTTTTCCTTACGTGACGATTTCTGCCAGTTCACTCTACTGTAAGCCACGTAAAAGAACTTCGTTCCAAAAAGGGTTTAATAAATACAATGCTGTAACGAAAAAAAAACACCTGCCAGAGCTTGGCAATGATTGCCAAAGATATGGCGTGCACTCACTAACTGGACCATTCTAGTTTAATTGTATCTTCTCTCCGTTGACATGTGAACGGCAACAAATATTGTCAATTACGAAAAATAAACCTTTAAACCGGTCCCAAGACTCTTCTCACCGGAAGTGAACTAGAATAAATAGCACTACAGACGCTATTAATTCGTCAAGCGATCTCGCTGTATGACGTCATATCACTGAAGACTTCATGAAGTCCTCCCTAATGCTTTTTTTAGTTCTAGGCAACTATGCTCTACGAAAGACATCCCCAAAACAAACACGGTTTCAAGCAAGTTTCAAGTTACTCGTGAAAGCGATGACGTCAGCTAAACCGTCGTTCGAGTTTACCGTTTTTTACCGCACATTATTGGCAAAAGTAGCACTAGAGGCGCCCCTAATTCATACTAAATGTTAATTATTTCAAAAGACTTCTCCCAGAAACCCGAAAATATAGCGGTGGCACCGATTCCGAATTTTGGTACTTTTCTGTTTAACTGTTTACTGTTTGCCCAAGCGATACAGACTGGGTTTGGTGCGCTGCCAAAACTATAACTCGGGACAACGCTGCAATTTTGCCTTCCGCAGGACCGTTATTGAGGAAAATATTCCTACGTTAAAAGGCTTCAGGAAGGACTTTTATGAAGTCAGCGGTATGACGTCAAACGGCGGGATCACTACCTTCGCGGACTAACGGGGACCGCATCGCCCCGTTCTCCTCGGGATTTTAAAAATCTCGCAAATTCGAATATTTGTAAATAACTATTCGAGTATAGTAAACACGTGTGGGGCACGTTGGTTTGTCCCGAAAACTCCGTGTTTCTTCGGTCAGTAGCGGAAAAATCCGTAATTTCAATAACCTGACTTTCCCGGTTAAAACGGAATCAGCGCCAACGCAGTATTTTCGGCTTTCTGGGCAGAGGTCTTTTGAAGTAATAGATCTTTAGATGATTTAATGACGTCTCTAGGGCCACTAATACGCCATCGGAGTGAGGTGGCCATCTTGGAGAGCAAAACTAAGAAACCCTACGCATACTAACATGGCCTTCGTATTGCTGAGACCTTTGCTCGAAACTTTTTAAGGGTAATTTAAAATATATTTGTTTATGTGTTTTAAAATATATTTTGCTCCTTGGGAGTTTAAAATCTCGCCAATTCGAGTATCCTTGCGGCTCTGCGGCACCAGACGAGTGCGATTCGTCCCGAAAGCTCCGTGTTTTCTTCGGTCGGTAGCGGGAAAATCAGTAATTTCGATAATCTGGACGTCACCGTCTTCATCAGGATTAAGGGCCTGTTCACATAGGAGTCCGTTGCGGAGCGTAAAAGTATTGAAATATATTTAACCAATGACAAATCTCCAAACGATTAGCAATGAATTTTTAATGCCTACGATTGGTTTTTTTCGTCTCAACGTCATCTTTTTCTTAACGCTACGCAACGGACTCCTATGTGAACAGGCCCTAATTCTGAATCGGCGCCACCGCTATAATTTCGGGATTCTGGGAAGAGGTGTTTTGGAGTAATTAACCTTTAGTATGAATTGGAGACGTCTCTAGTGCTTCTTTTTGCCAATAATGTGCCGAATAAACGATAAACTCGTACTGCGGTTTCGCTGACGTCGTCGCGTTCACGTGCAACTTGAAACAAGCGCCCAGTGTTCGTTTTTGGAATGCTTTTGGCAGAGCATAGTTCTCTAGGATTAAAAACTGCTTTAGGAAGTATTTTCTTGAGGTCTTCAGTCGTATGGCGAGATCGCTAACTTCGCGGACTAGCGGAGACCGCCTCGCCCCGTTCTCCTGGGGATTTTAAAAATTTAAAATATCAGAGTTGCTCTGCGACACCAGACGCGTGCGGGGCACGTTAGTTCGTCCCGAAAGCACCGTGTTTCTTCGGTTGGTAGCGAAAAAATAGGTAATTTCGTTAATCTGAAGTCATCGCCTTCATGATTAATTCGGAATCGGCGCTACAGCTATATTTTCGTGTTTCTAGGCAGAGGTGTTGTAGAGAAATAGACCTTTAGGGTGAATTAATGGAGTCTCTAGCGTTACTCATTATAATCCACCTCTGGTGAGTAGAGACCTACGACCGGTTTTAAGGTTGCCGTCTCAGGAAGGTCTATTCTCGAAATGAAATTTCGGGTATAATCATGAGCGTTACCTACGAGAGGTATTTATCGCTCTTTAGCCACAAAGAAAATTATGAGTTTTAATTATTTAGGCTTTAAGAAAACCATCGCATGTTTCGATATCTATTTTTATGTAACCAACGTATTTTAAGACATTTAACTCTGCATCATACTGCTTACTATTTCCCGAAGTAATGCGAGGGAGTTTCAGAAATCCTCGATAAAATTTAGAGTTGTGTTTACTTTTAGAAATATTCGATCATACAAAAATGTATTATTTATAGATGTAGATTTCTAGGTATTTGGGTTTTTGCAATTGTTAGTTTTTTCCTTCGCCAAATGAGACGCGATCTTGTTCGAAAATTTTGCTTTCTTTTAAAATAATAAGTGTGGTCAGTTATATTAATAAATAATGCAAATTAAAACAAATGAGCTTTCAGAAACCGATGACAGCATGAATAAATAATAAAATTAACACTACCAGGGCTGTGTTTTCAATTATAGATTTTTTTCCCATTGCGTGTATTGTTCTGAGTTAATTATCAGAGTTTCGGCAAGTTCAGTTTTTGGATTTATGCAAGGCATTTCATATATGTCCTATTTTTTAACGAATTTTGTTTTTATTTGGGATATAAGTGGACATTCTTAGGGAGGAATTTTAGAATTTTTAAATGGGTGAAACATGAAGATAGAAGAATACGTTTTAATGCTTCCATTTCTTCATTCTACATCTGCATGTCCCTGCAAAGAGTCGCAGTTCATGAGAGGTTGGCGACAGTCAGTATAATGGGAAAGTACCGAAAAATCTAACTTAATAACAATAAAGTATGTTAAATTGTTTATCTGAATTAGACTTTTCCAAACTGGTTTTACTTTAATGGATTTTTTAGTTCAGTAATGTTCTTAACACCAAAATTATATAAAAAGATACTAAAATTTGTAGAAGAAACAGAGAAAATAGTCACCAATGTGAATATAGACTAAAGTCAACAAGGAAAAGAAATACTTTACGAACATTTTGCACTTTAAACATGTTTTTTTTAATTGTTCACAGATTTTTAGAAAGTATTTGAATACTTTACATACAACCCATACATTACAAATAGAATGGAAAAATGAGTCAATACATAATCCATCCAGTTTTTTAAACTTATTGCAATCTCACTAATTTTATATAGTAATGCATAACACCTAATCTTAAACTGGGAGTAAACAAAATCATAAAATAAGATTAAACATTTTGATTGAGCATAAATTATATTGAATATTTGTGTTACAAAAATGAGCTGAAGAACAACTGACATACATATCACATATACATGCCGACAAAGAAAATTTATTCAAAATTATTTTTCAGGGAATGTTTTTGAAACAAAAAATACTACATAAATGTACACATGAACAGAGAGTACATAAACAGAAACATTGAACAGACTTTGTTAGAAAATGGGGAAAGTAAATTTGGACCTACAAAACTTCTACAGCATACTCCTGATTATCCAGGTTAGTAGAGGGCAGAAGTCGTCTGAATAATCGAAAAACACACATAATCCAAATTTCTATTCATTTAAATTTATGTACGTAATCAGTAATTTTTTATTTTACTGAATCTTTCATTTTTTTAAAATATCACCACAAATTTAACAGCTATGATATCCTGATCCTGGAAAATTAAAGAAGTTTTATTTTCGTATATTATTACATTCTTTATCAAATAAAAATCTCAATAAATAAACAACTTATTTTAAAAACCTTGTTCTTTATAAATGCATTTCTGAAGAAATTTTTCTGCAGTTTTTAAAAAGATTTCAGGATTTTTTTCTGCACGGATAATCTGCACACCGGATAATCCACACACGTATAATCAAGAGTGCACTGTATATGATGAAAATTTGCATCTTATGCTGCGAAGACAGTCACAAAGCTGCATGATTGGTTTAAGTCAAATAATATTTCAGACTAGAAATTAGAGAGCTTAGTTGAATCAATAAGAACTAAATATCCCAGTGGGAACTCACATTTAAAAAACAAAAAATCCTTTAAAATTCAAGGCATTAGCAACAGCACAACATCATGAAAAAACAATAAAACAACACAATTTAAATTATTAAAAAACTGGTAATGCATTTGGTGTTTATGGGAAGCAAAAAGAGAATAGATGCAGAAAAATGAACAGAATTTACATTAATATTAACCAAAATAGTTTTGTGGTACCATGGGGTTACATTGCACCAGATGTGGCCCCATTGTGACTGCTAGGGCTCTCCAGGTGTGCCCCCAAATGGTGGTTGTAGACCACAGCAAACAACAATCCTTCCAAGCATCTGGGTGCCCACCCCAGGCACATAGAAGCAGCCAAAGGGAAGCGAGAGTCACTCAAAGCAGCAGGCTAGAAGTAGCCATTTAAGTTGTCAAAAGGTAAGAGGGAATTTGAATAAGATAATTTAGATGAAATGGCCAAAAGAAGGATGCTCCAGAGGCACTAGAAAAGACCCAATGACACATAATTAGTGAGGGCAGCACAAAAACACGAAGCCGAAATGAAGAGAACAAAGCAGAAAATTTGGGGTATTGTTGTAACTACTATCTAAGAACAAATCAAGGCCTAAACTCGTAACTGGTCAATTTGAGAGGCAACAAACTCAATCCTGGCCTGTATCTAGTAACTCAAATAGATCAACGTCATGAGTCTTGGCCCACCCTGCAGACCCCTGTCAAGAGGCATGATCAAAGAATCCTTTGGACTACCATTCTGTAGAAAACTTTGAGAAACAGAAATTTGACAAAAAGATTAATGGGGAATACTAATAAATGAAAAAAAGAATAAGAAAAAATGAAAATTGAGCTGTGGCCCCCGGTGGTCTGCATACCATGGTACCATGGGTTATAGCAAGATATAAGTAACACAGAGCACAAGTTGTACTATACTCATAACATGATTCACAGTCAGCCACATTCAAATTAATTCAACATTAAGTCTATTAAAAGTGATCTCATACAATACCACAATATGCAAATGGACAATACATATCACCAGCATCTAGTATTGTTAAATAAAAATATCTATTAAGTCCTGTTTAGATGCTCAAGAGAGTATTTTTTACAAATACTATTTCTCATGATTTATAATATACCTAGGTAGTCACATAAAAAATAAAATAACTAGTTATTACGGAACTATAGCTAGGAAACTGTATTTTTATGTTATGTCACTGTACAGTACAAAACTTACAAAAAAGGAAAAATGCTTAAACAATTTTTTCAATGGCAAACACAAGTATATTTCAAGAGTGAGAAAGCTTCTAATTTTTCTACTAATTATACTAAAATTTCCTCAAAAGAAACAAAACCGAGTGAGTTGATGTAGGGATTAATTCCCATACATATGATCCTATCTACATTTTAAGCAGGCACTTGTGTTCATTACAGTATCAGCAGAATTTTCAGTTAAAAAAGACTTAAATATTAAAACAGCACAAACGATAGAAGTCAAAAGATAAATAAAATGCTTAACAGACAACTTAAAACTAATATAAATGCCTTGAAAGTATAAAAATTGGAAATTCTTCTAAATAAACGAATGCTCGTAAACATCTAGGAACACATTTTACTGAACATTATTATCTAAAAAAGCATTTCTGCTAACAAATAACATTTCAATGTATTTTACATATGTCTCTGCTTTTGCTTCTAAAAAAAAGGTAAGAACTTTTTAAAAATCCTACACAACACTTCTCTCTTAGTTTGCATAATTGTGATGTGGATGGAGTTTGGAACACCATTCCAAAAATAGATCAGACAGGAACAGGATACAGTTTTATTTTAAGCAGAAACTATGCCCCTGAAAAAAAAAATTTTTTTTCTTAAACATCTGGTTACAGATGCATTTCTTACAATTAGAAGACTATTGTATGATGATTTTAGATTGAGTAATAATTTGACGATGTAACTAAAATATAAATTCGATGCACAATTTACAGGTTTATTACAAAATAATTACCATTAATTATAAATTTCCTTTTAAATGCTGATTCTACTGTAAGTTTAAAACAACAGTGTGAGGTAATGCAATTAAGAATCCATATACATCATACAAATTTAATGTTTGATATTATTATTAAAACACCAATGTAGTTGGTTATGCATTAGATGGACTATCACCCAAGTTGCCTGCAATACAGCTGAAAAATTTAGTAATGTGGTCTGTACCAAGTTTTTAAAAAGATTTATGATGATATTAAAAAATAAATTGCAATCAATGACCTAACTGTTTGCAGATATTCAATTTTTGAAAGACATTAAAGGTTTGGTCTTAATAAAGACCTGTTTTTATCTTAAAACTGAGATTAAGATCTTAAAAATAACACAAAATAAGGCATCTATACTCTTTGCAAATCCATCCTGCCTTAACTTCATACTAACAATACCAAGCCAAAAAGATTAATGTTATAATTTAATTTCTTTAATAAAATATTATCAGCTACATTATCTACTTTTATCAGAAGATAACATTAACCAAGGGACTCATTTCTTATTGATAAAAATTCAAAATATGAACTTTCAAAAATGGGCTTTCAGTAGTCTAGTGATAGAGCGCCAGCTTTCGGGCTGTTGAGTGTACTTTGATCAAATCCAGACAAGTGCCACTAAAACACCACTGTGTCTAGGCCAGATATGGGCACATTAAATCTGTAGACCGGTCCAAACATTTAAGGGGTCTGAGCATACATTTTGTGAGTGAGTTTGTTATATATATATATATATATATATATATATATATATATATATATACAAACAAGCTGTCGGCCAGTGATCTGAACGTCTCTGGTTCAATGCTCGTCGCTGACAGATCCACCACCATGTATGCTAATGGTGGCTGCGCACATAAAATCTGTTGTGGCTGCAATGTCCTCCAAGTTCTCAAAATTTTCCTCTGGAGGTGTGGGGTCAAGTGTACTGGTCTCGTTACTTGACTTGGTTCAAAATTACGGGACCAGTTTGTTAGCCATGTCAGACTCTGACCCTTGTTGTGCTAACTTAAAACTCGAGTTGCATCACTCAGTCCAATAGCTTATAATGGCCTTGATCTGATGTTGCTGTTGGTCAAAGGGCATAAGCAACAACAACAACAACATATATATATATATATATTATATATAAAGCTAACCCTGCATATTGTAAGTAACTTAGAAGATAGTCATCTTTTATAGCTTTTTTCCCCCCATATAAGTAAAATTTGACCTCTTTATATAAAATATTTCATACTTTAAATAGGTTATCAGACAAAAAATTTTTAGTAAAAGAAGAACAAATATTTTGACACCAGGCTAAAATGTTATATATAATTTTTCTCTTAAAAAGTTAGCAGCTTTTAAAAACATTCAATGTACTATGAAAAGCATGAGAAATTAAGTAGAAATTTAAGTTCTATTGATGTTTTTAGGTAACAATTTTTTTCTCAAAAGAACTTGAATAAGCACATGAAAGCAAATAAAAGCATTTATGCATCTCTCTAACATATATGTCATTTGAAATTTGTTCTCAATTTCGTTTTAAAAGTGATAGCAAGTGTATATGTGGTAAATCACAACTACTAAATACAATTTTCTTAAAATAATATTTTACATGTAACACAGTAAGTAAAAAATTGTACTATTTTATTTAATGGAAAATAAAAATTCCCAAGGCATAATGTAACAACTTAAAAAGATTGTTACAGTTCGGATTTTCTTTCTATTTTTACTAGCTCCACTTCAAAAAACAGAACAGCATCCCCTGAGGTAAAGAAAAAAAAATTATTACAAAAGGTGTAAATCAAACACTATACAATTTGTAAAAATAAATTATTGATATATTATACTTTTTGTTTGAGACAATTTATCCTTATGGTAAAACTATGTATGAAAATAGAAACATGTACAGCTATTATTTGAAATGTAATAATGTCCCAATATAAAAAAATTATATTCAACCCTTTTTTTCCTCCTTTGGGGGGGGGGGGGGAGGTGGCAAATCTTGTAAAAAAATTATATTAGACAAAATTAACATTAAAAGTATTTTAAACCACATTCAGGCAAGCAAAACTTAAATATTAAATTTCTTTTATACTGACTAAACTCTTTTAATTATATTCAATTATTTACGACTTTTGTTATTATAACTAAAACACAACTTTAAACTGTGTTTATCTTTTTCTCATGAATTTGTATAATGGTTGGTTCATTTCAATAATTAACATTTTAAGAACAATGAGGACATAAGTGTATTTAGCAAAGTAGCAGCAAATGGGACCATTTCCCCCCAAAAATTGATTAAAAAAAGAAAAAAACCCATAAAATGAAATTACTCTGTACTTAGCACTAAACATCAGTAACTCTACAATTAAATTTAAAGAATAATCTGTAAAAGGGTTGTACTCATTTCAAAAGAAATTAAGAACCTTTTAAGGACTAAAACATACAGAATTAAGAACCTCACCAACCACATTGAGAAAATGTATTAAAATAATATGTTACATAATATCAAAAGTTATTATCCAAGTCATGAAACAAAAAAATATATTTCTATAAAAAGTATTAGAAGATGCATTTGTAAATAAAGGAGCCCGCATTTATAAAAAATATATTTATAAACTTTATGCAATGAAATGCATTCTTCAAAATTACAGTTAAAATTTATTACACAGTAGAGTAAGAGATATATAAGTTCAACTGAAAAGAAAAGAAACTGAAACTGAGAACATAAAAGAGAAAACAATTTCATCTGAAATAGTGAGAAGCAGTACCTGAAGTTTATGTTTAAAGTTTATATATGAAAAAAAGTTACTAGCGCAATTAGCTTCAAAGTAAATCTTGAGAACACTTGTGAGCTATTTTTTAAATTAAAATATATATCTATAACACATAGGATTTACAAGAAAAAAATAAACTGATAAAAGATATTTTCTGTTATTACTGGTATTTTTTTCTCCATTTCTTAACACCTCTTACAAAACTTTTACACTAAACCCCAGAATATCAGCCTTTATATTTTTCACAAAAATTAATGAATTTTATGGATTTCATGAACCCAGCATAATGTAAAGAAAGTAATAAAAGGACATACAAGGATTTTAGGATAAAATGCTGCAAAATAAAACAAAAAATTTACAAAATACATGTATACCTTTTTATTGGAGACAGTAATAGTTTATAATATGTGATACTCTTTCCAACATGTTCAGTCCTGAGCTTATTTATTGTTATGATATCAACTAATTACCATGTTTTTATTAACTTGCTTTCTTGTTTGTGTGTGTGTTTGTCCAGTACAAATCTTGCAATCAATTTTTAACTAACTTTCCGACTAGCTAGACATTTGAAACTTTTAGAATAGCTCAGAACACGATGGCAATGCATTTAAATACTTTTAGCCATCCAGACCTGCCAACCTCAGTAAGAGCAAAATCCTGCAATATTCTACGGTGCATAAAATAATCGATATAGCACAAAACAGTACAGTAAAAAATCATAAGAATTATAACATATACTTACTTATAGTTTATAGGGTCTCTTTAATAATATTATATAGTTCAAAATATTTCCTTACTGTTCAGCACATCTTGAAATTATAATATTAATCAAAAGTTATATATTTGAAATTTGTAATCACACATTTTAATGTACATTATATTTATATACTAGCAGGAACCCCAGCAGTCTATATTTTGAGTACTTCTATTTCTTTATAATGTTTGTTTTAATTAATTGCAGAAAATCTTGGAATTTTTGTAGCATTTGCTGTAACTGATTTTGCTCTTTTAAAAAATTCATTGTCAAATTGTTCTTAATAACAGTGTCCTTGTGGGTTCATTTTGCACATTAGTAAATTTTCTAAGGTTTCCCTTGACATAGAGGACCTGAACTGAGTAGATATTTTTGTTATGTAACTAAAAATCCGGTAATAATAATGTCCATTCCGGAAACCCGGAAGATTGATTAAAAACGCGGCATTGCCGGGGTAAATCCGGAAAGTTGGCAGGTCTGGCCATCTTTAAGCAGAATTAAATTAATTTTCAGTTATTTTCAGTTAATTTTGTTTTGTAGACTGGAGCAGCCATCTATCAGCTGGAACGGGAATGAAAAGTTTTCCAATTAATTCATTTTCTTTCAAGTTGATGGGATAATTCATAAAAAAAATTTTAAAGTATTTATTAATACATAGAATTGTCAAGTTTATATGATTCAACAGAAAATTTAAAAACATGGCATATAAAAAGTTCTTTTTATCTTGTAATTATTATATCAATTATAATAGTACCTGGTATTGTTGGTGGAGCCCCTGCTGATCCATAACCAAGATCTGGAGGAATAACTAACTTTCTCTTTTCGCCCTCGCACATTCTGCACATAAAATATAGTTACACATTTAATTATAAAATAATAATTAAACTCAGTGAGAGAAATAAGCATATCATGTCATATCAAATCAATTTAGAGTACATTTCATGCCATGAAGTAAGGGCACTTTTAGTCATGGAATCAAAGATACCAATTAGATAAAATGGAAAAATATTTCCTTTTTTAAGTTTTTAATTTATATAATTTATGCACCTTAAAATAATTTTCAGATTAAAATATCTTAAATAACTACCAATAAGAAATCTGTTCCAATTTGAGCAACTAGTTAAGATGTTTGTTAATAATGGCTTTATTAAAATGGATAAAGCACAAAAATAAATTAGTGATTTATTTTTCTGCAGAGGTAATAAAAGTAAGTAACAAAATTTTAAGATTAAAATCAATGATCGCTTTAATACAAAGTATTCCAATGCTTTAAGCAAAATCTTTATGACAAAATTAATTTTATTCCTTTAATATTCTGCCACAAAACAAATAATAGCAATCCTCAAAAGGTTTTTTTTAATGTCTCACAGGAGGATCCTGATTTTGGAGTCAAGTTTATGACATGAATGAAGAAATAAATTTAAAAACATTTAATACCATGCCTATTAATTTAAGATTATAGTAGATATTTAAATTTTTCTTTATCATTTCCCCCCTCCTCTAGTTTTTAAAGCATTATACTTCAGGAAAGGTCTTAAAATTAACAGTGTCATAACCTTTTTGTATGTTTCAAGAAGCTACATGCTTACTTAATGCTTGTAATATGTGAATAATAAGAGTAAAAATTATAATGAATAGATCCAGAATCAAAAATACTTTAGTCTTTCCCATAACACACATTCAAAAATTACTTACGCATATACGCATATACACACACACACACACACACATATATATATATATATATACACACACACACACAAACACAAAATATATACATATAAATATATAAATATCTACACACACACACACATATACCGGGTCGTTATAATTAAACTTCCCCAATAAACAGCATCCTACAGTGTAAACGGGGGAACAGAATGCAACGAAATTTCGTATATGGCCTATACACGAGATGCGCTCATAGAATTTTGAAAAAATTTTAGTTCCAAAATGTCCACCAGATGGTGCTTTTCATGGAAAAATATTAAATTCAACAAAATAAATGACTAAAACGGAATACATAAACAATTTGAATGTTGATTGACTAGTTTTTAATCACCTTCTCATCGAACCACATTAAATAAAGGTAAGGAAATAAATAACAGTATGCCTTTAGTGTTTGAGGGGAAAAAACGATTGAGTTTGCAGAAACAGGTACAGATTATGACGAAATGTCACAAGAGGAGCTAGTTGTTAATTGTGTCCAAGATAATGTAAGAAAAGGTTAATGTTTTAACTTATATCAAGATGCATGTGTCATTATGCTTCATGTTGGAAGAATCACAACTGATCAGTTAAGATCTGCTGTTGAACACACTGTCCATCGACTTCAAATTTTGCAGGTGAATGAAGGTGGTCACGTGGAGCAGCTTTCCCTACATCGTCCTGGACACGATTAACAACTGCTCCTCTTGTGCAATTTCGTCCTAATCTGTTCTTGTTTCTGCAAACTGAACTGTTTTTGTTTCTCCCTTACCTTTACTTAATGTGGTTCGATGACAAGGTGATCAGAAACTAGTCAATAAATGTTAATATTATTTCTGTATTCCGTTTTGGTCGTTTATTGTGTTACATTTCATGTTTTTCCTGGAAAGGCGCCATCTGGTGGACATTTTGGAACTAATTTTTTTTTCGAAATTCCGTGAGTGCATCTCGTGTATAGCTCATATACAAAATTTCGTTGCATTCTGTTCACCCATTTGCGCTGTAGGATGCTGTTTATAGGGGAAGTTTAATTATAAACACCCGGTGTATATATATATACACACACACACACACACACACACATATACAGTGGAATCTCGATCGATCGTTTTTCAAGGGACCGATTGAAATGAACGATAGATGCGGAAACATAACAAAGCAATATGATTGTTGGGACTGGATAAAATGAACGACACATACGGAAAAATGATGGATCCGAAAACGATTGATCAAGATTCCACTGTGTGTGTATATATATACACATACACACGCACATATATACAGAGGTTGTTCACACATTTTTTAGACGATGTATACTGTATTCACAAAACTAAATTACATTTAATTCTTGTGTTTTAAATGTTCTATTTGACATCCCTTATTCTGAACTATCTTTCGACACCGTAATTTCCAGGATAATAATGCCTTTTAAAGTGTCAGAAGAGGTATTCTATCCCATTCCTCCTGAACAGCTGTCCAGAGTCCTGTAAGGGTTTTGGGACGACGTTTGGATAATGCAGATTTTAAAAGTCCGAAAGCACAAAAATCCATAGCTGATACATCGGGAGATTTAGTAGGGATATCAGTGAAGGGTATGGCCTTGATACCAGTTTTTTGTTCCATTTCTTTTAGGAAATTTACAGTGGATTTTGATGTGTGACTGCTAGCTTTGTCCTGATGGAGTCTCACAGATTGATGGCACTGTGGGTAAAGCGATGGTATTTCATTCAGAAAAATTGGTGATAAAATATGTTCCTGATAGTATTTGGAGTTAATCTTGACATTTTTTCCCCACTCTATTTTTAACTTGCCATTATAAGAAAAACCAGCAACAGTCATGTATCCCTTAGAAAAACTTTCTTTCGATTCTTTGAACTATGTACTTAAATTTTTTTCTCCCCTTTTATGATAATAAATGGCTCTTTTTTGTTGCAATCATTTAAATACACCCATGATTCATCTATTGTGAGAATTGTTTTCCATTTTTCTTTGGATAAGTGTTTCTCATATAGAATTCTGCAGCGTGTCCTGCGTTCAGCGATATGATTTGGAAGAAGACGATGCACATTGCATTTTTCCACTTAAGATTTAAATCGTTTATCATTTTGTTTACAGTGGACACCAAGCATTTTAATGATTTTGCAACTGTCCTTTGACTAGGGGGATTTTCTTTTAACATTAAACAACGTACCTTTGCAATAGTCGAAGATGTCCATTTTTTCCTTGGATACTTGCTTGGAATTTTTGTCCCACTTGAGGCTCCAATTTGACGTTTTTTTCCTTTCTTGTTGACGATATTACCTATCGACGCTTTAGATATCACAAAACTATGACTCTCACATCGTTTTTGGATAACAGAGTATGCATATTTCTCTTCGGAAAGAGCATAAATGTAGCCTTCGAACCACTGCTTTGTTAAAAACGCCATTTTGAATAAAAACAAAACTTTCAAGCCGCAGATGATAATTTTGACTTTTAAAAACATAGTACAATTGCAATTATTTCTTTTGCAGCAAACGATTTTTTTATTACCGCTTACCAAAATCGTCTAAAAAATGTGCGAACAGCCTCTGTAATATATATATATATATATATATATATATATATATATATATATATATATATATATATATACATATACATACATACATACATACATACACATGCACACACACACACACATATATATAAAGATTAATTTTTTTTAAAAATATCTTCCATACCTTAGTATGAAATCAAATAGCTTTTTAAATTTTAGTACATTGTGTTTAAATTTAGTAAAAATCCTTTTTCTCTTTATTATGTGAAATACCTTCATATATAAGTAGATTCAATAAAATTATCACTCAGTATATCTATGATTTCAAAAAAAGCTGTAAAATCTGTATAATTCTATTACTTGCCATATAATTTGACATAGTTTGCTTAGTTAAATATCTAAAATACAATCAATATTTATAGCACCATTTCAGACAAATAAACAATGATGGCTTATTTTGGTACAAAGACAACATCACTAAATACAACATTCTATCACTTGGATATATTTATCCATACACTAGGTAATATACCCCAAGCTACAATCATATTCACCCATGTAGCAAATACATGCTTTAGGGGTCTTTTACATACTTTAATAAACCTTGATCCCATCCACGAATGACTTGACCAGATCCTAAAGTAAACGACAGTGGTTCACCCCTTTTATAGCTGTTATCAAATTCTGTTCCATCTTCTAAAATTCCCTGAAGAAATAAGAACAGTTTAAGAAACTATAGATACAAAAAAAATAAAAATAATAATAATAATAATAATAATGATAACAGTAAAACAAAACATTAATTCAGAAAATCTCTATGAAAATTTGGAACATTTATAGCATTTTACATATCAAACTAATTAATAAAAAACATTTTACGCTAAGAAGCCCCTTAATAATTTTTTTACATAACAGAAGATAACGCATATACTATATCATACTTAATTATAGAGACATAAATAGAGAGAAAATTATTTTCTACTTGGAAAAAAAAAAAAAGTCATTTGCTTCCCTATACTAGAATGAAACATTAATATCCTTCAAATTTTTAGAATATCAATCTAGATGCATTTTCAAAATGGCAATTTTTTTTTCTCTATGAGTTTAATGATTAATATAGATCAGAACACATAAGCTTGCTAAATTAAGATTCACATACATTAATAAAAGAACAATACAAATGCGATACACAGATAGAATATTTTTAAGAAATACTCTTTAATATGCTTGAGAAAATTACTGAACATCCTTATCAGAGGGTTCACTTATGCAGAGTAAAGCATCTCCAGCATATCCCACAGATGCTTACCAATATATTCACTAACCATTATCAAGTACTCTGAAATTGAAATATACTTCCTAATTAAAGTAAACCATATTACATACAATTAATAAAAGAAAGAGCAAAATTGATAACATTGAAAGGAAGAGTACCTTGTAATGCATATGCAATACATCCCCTTTTTTAGATTTAACTTCACAGCCTTCAATTCTCTTTTTTATGCCTATTTGAAGTTTCTTTATCTTAGTATTTGATTTTGACTCATTATTATCAACTAATTCAACTAAACTTGCAAGGATGCAAATGAAGAATGCCACATACACAAGGTATTTCAGAAATCCAGCCATCTGAAAGGTAAACAAAACATTAAAAAACGAATACCACCAAAGTGATAACATTCATGGTTTACTTTAACAAATATTCACCATCTAAATAGGGAACTTCAGCTATTACTTTCTTACCATATATTTCGCAATACATTCTATTGAAATCTTTGCTTCAGAAATCTTTATAGGGTATTTAAAATTTGAACTTTCCAAATCTGCTTTTACTACACAGGGCAAACAAATGTGAATTATGACAGAAATTTTTAAAATGCAACTGAAAGTTTTTGAAATATTTAAACACATAATTTCTTAAACCTGCAAAGATGCGAGAGAAGGGGAAAGGAAGATTACTAATTCGCGAAACTAAAATTATATGCAAAACAAAAATATTTATTTATTAAATTATTATTAGGTCACACACACTTAATATATTGCGAATCTTTAAGTTTATCACAGTTCTCAGACAAAGTTTAAAGTTTATATTTTCAGAATTACAGTGAATGAGGGTGTTTTTTTTTTTTTTTTTTTAAATCCTTGTTCAAGATAACTAGATTATTAATATAATTTTAATGTAAGTGAATACAGCAATAGTCGACTATTTTTGCAGAAAAACAATTACAAACGAAATAACTGCAATATATTGTGCAACTTATATGTGAAGAAATGATAGTTTGATGCTTGATTCGCACATTTACCTAAGCAGAATGTAGCGCAGATAACAAGACTAAATTAAAAATTTATCGCATCCGTACTTTTAAATTATGATCGGGCAGCATTTACATTACGATTGCGACGGAGTTTAGTTGCCACAACAAGCGGCACAACAGACTAATTCTCAAAATCAATGTTACTGAAGACGTACAAAATAATACATTAAATGATTCAATGGCAAATAATAATATTTCTCGTGATAAAAGAATCCTATTGCAAGAAATTTTACCACGTGGGAAATTGTCTTAAACGAAACTTCCTTTACATTTGAGGACTACTTTTGGTATTAGAAAATTGGCAACGCCAATATCAACATTACTCCTTGAAAAGTTGAAATCGCGCAATTTTTTACATTTTATAATATTATAAATTCTTGCAACAGTGCTTTGCTTATAAACATTTGCAGGTTTTTCGTAGGTCACTCAAGATGACTTCGTAAGTTTATATTCTGATGGATGAAAACGATTTTTTTTACGTGTCTTTGTATATTTGTAACTCCTTTTATTCTGAAGCGTGATATTGTACCCTGTAGAATTGTGTCTACTTGCCACAATTAGTAAAGTCGCAGGCTTTTATGTAGTAAATGACCTACCATGTTCTCCTAAAACTTAAAATCTTTTAATTACATCAAATTATGTGGCTCATCAATTTCGTTTTCCCCCCGAAAATAGTGACTGAATGTTCATGTTTAGTTACATTTAGCATTTTGTTTCTTCCCTTATTAGATTACTACAAAAGCCAAAGAGTGATATGACTCCTGAAGAGTTAGCAAAAAGAGAAGAAGAAGAATTTAATACAGGCCCTCTCTCTGTATTAACACAATCAGTGAAGAACAACACCCAAGTTCTGATCAACTGTAGAAATAATAAGAAACTGTTAGGAAGAGTAAAGGCTTTCGATAGGTTAGTGTCTGATGTGAATTATTACTTTTTATTTTGATGTAGTATGTACGCTCTATTCTGATGTATAAATACAGAAAGGTTTTAATGTGAATTTTGGGTTTAAAAATATATAAATATAGAAAAAGTAGTCAAGTTAAAGGATATTCCTTAATAAATTCTTTTGATCCCTTAATCCTAATAAATGTATTTTAAAAAAGATTTAAAAGATTTTTATGTATATCATTTCACAGCCATATGGGAAATATCTCTCATTGTTAAAAACAACTTTGTCTCTTATAAAAGAAATTGTAAATCTGTCATGATATCCTTCTGAACAACAAATATATAACTGAATTTATGCAACTGAAATATACTTTACTTTTCTAGTGGAAAGTATAAAAGGTTAGAAGTATTTTGCTCTGAATATTATTTCAGAGTTCCCAGAGTTAGTAGTATAGTATTGAGTCCGAAACTCCCAGTTGTTCAGAAAATTATACACATTTCCGAATTCAACGGTAATTTGGAAAACTTTTTGTGATAATATTTTTAAAAATGTGAAACCACTCAATGAGAAAGTTTGAGCTGTGTGTCGTCGGTAAATAATGCAGTAGTATGCACATTTAGGAGAATTGAACTGAGCTTCTCTAATCTGGGTAAATTACTTTAAAATGGGTTTATCTTTTGTATTATTTGCTGAAATCTTAAGGAAATCACCAAGTGACATTATTATATGAATGTCTGTATGAAATGTTTACAATGCTACTGATGTTCTAAAGTTGGAGCCATGAAGGCAGCCATCATAAAGAGCAATCTCAGAACATATTGGGTACTGTCCTTTACTATAAGAATCTACATTGTTGGTTTCAGTTTTGTAGTAGTTATGGTAGTTTGTTGCTGTTTGAAATCTGAGCAGAATATAGAGATGAATGGAGTTCCTTGGCCATGTGGTTTTATCTCCAGTACGCAAGATGTCAAGTAATCAATGATAGTGTGCTCAGTAGTTAAAGTTTAAAGGATAATAAGGTAATTAAGAGTGGGCGCTGTTTGAAATGGGGGGACTACTCTAGATTTGTGTGCACGGCCGCCATCTTGGATTTTTTTTGCGCCAACTTGGCGATTTTACCGTGTTTTGAGGAGCGGAAAAATTCTCGCCAATATGTTTTAAGCGGTGTTTTCAAAACGCTGAACTTTGAATTTTTTTAGCTTTTTTAATAAAAACCACCTGTTTAAATTATGAAACTTAGAAAAAATTTTGAAAAATCCTTTAAATGTTGGACTTAGATTTTGGGTTTTTAATAAAAACCCCTTTTTTAAATTATGAAACTTGGAAATTTTTTTGAACAAATCATTCTCAAATATTGGAAATTTTGGGTTTTTCTTTTAGCTTTTTTAATAAAACCCACCTTTTTAAATTATGAAACTTAGAAATATTTTTGAAAAATCATTTAACCGTTGGACTTACATTTTTTTTTGCATTTTTAATTAAAAACTACCTTTTCAAATTATGATTCATATAAAAAATTTGGTCAAATGGATTTTACTTACAGATAAAATTTCAATGCCATGTATTCAATTTACCCTAACTCTTTGACAAATAGCAATGAATCACCAAAATGTTATGCTAATATATTGCTAATTAGAAAAAAAATACAGCATTTTCGTACCACCTAAATATCTTGCAATTTAAAAATTATCTAAAATTCAGCTTTGTAAAAATATTATGAACCCATAAATTTATGGTGAGTAACCAGATTCTCCTTTATTTATTTATTTTTATTTTGTTAGGGCATTGTGGTAGTGAAATTTTACTTCAGATTTGACCTTAACCAAATATTTTGTGCATACAATAAAATTGGGACAAGGATTATTTGACCATTTATCCTGCTGTGTTGGAAATAAGGAAATAAAAACCCTTTTCCTAAACCAATAGCTTAACCGTAACTAACTTCTTAACTTAGGTTCCTGGGGAGAGAGACGTTCAACTTCAGTTATTTAAATTTATTTGTAATCCACTACAACTTGGAATTATAAAAATTTTTAAAATAGATTGTATTTAAAATGTATACTGTATTTTACATTTTACGAAAAAATGATGGCAGATAATTTTTACTTCAAATAAATGAAATGGTGTATCATAACAGTATACTAATTGACAATCGATAAACAAAATTAAAAGCAACTTAAATTTATTAAGTTAATGAAAAACTGATAATGGATTTGTCAATTAGTATACTGTTATGATACACCATTTCATTTATTTGAAGTAAAAATTATCTGCCATCATTTTTTCGTAAAATGTAAAATACAGTATACATTTTAAATACAATATATTTTAAAATTTTTATTTAAATAAATTTAAATAACTGAAGTTCAACTTCTCTCCCCCCAGGAACCTAAGTTAAGAAGTTAGTTAAGGTTAAGCTATTGGTTTAGGAAAAGGGTTTTGATTTCCTTATTTCCAACACAGCAGGATAAATGGTCAAATAATCCTTGTCCTGATTTTATTGGGTTTTATTAAAAAAGCTAAAAGAAAAACCCAAATTTCCAATATTTGAGAATGATTTTTTCAAAAAAATTTCCAAGTTTCATAATTTAAAAAAGTTAGATTTATTTTTGGGTTTTTAATAAAAACAAGTCCAACGTTTAAAGGATTTTTCCAAAAATTTTCTAAGTTTCATAATTTAAACAGGTGATTTTTATTAAAAAAGCTAAAAAAAATTCAAAGTCCAGCGTTTTGAAAACACTGCTTAAAATATTTCCAGGTCAAGGCTGAGATCTGACCTAAAATTATTATACTGTAATTAAAAGATCAAATCAGAAATGACTGTTTGATCTTAAAATTAGAGAATTTGACATTGGGTTATTTTTACCAGAACGCAATAATTATCGCCATGAGAAATGCGCCAAACCCTGGCGGAAAAATCCAAGATGGCGGCCGTGCACACAAATCTAGAGTATCCCCGAAATGGGCTTTAAACTGGCTGGATAAGTTGGGCCTTGTACGATCCTTAAAAGTCCTTAAGGACTCTTTATATTCAGTTTTAGTAAGAGCCCTTAAAAAGTTTTATAAATTATTTATGGCTCAAATGGGCTTTCGCCTACTACTTGGTGACCTTTTATGGACGGACGATAAACGTGCCAAATATGATAACCTTGATATTTTGGAGCCGTGGATTGCTATTGTATTTTTGTGCATGCATTATTGCCATTTTGTTGATTAGTGGTTGATTTGAAATTTACCGTTAATTTAAACGGTTAAATTAATTGTGGTTAGATTTTCAGATGAGTGGGTTGTGTTTTTGCGTTAGATTTTTGGATAACGTGGCAGTTGTTTTTGATGTATTTCATTGCAAAACAATAGCTATGGATTTATCGGTGATGCTCCAAGAGTTGAGTGTATGTACATCCACATTTATTACATTATTGGAAGGGCAAGGGAAACGTGCCGTGATTGAACAGTGTGTTGCCATTTACACCTACGAGTTCCAGACAGCCAGTGGTAGGTGTGTTTTAATGACAGCTACAGCCTGCATATTCATGGCAAAACTGCTGGTTGTGCATTTCAGCGATGTTTTTGGACTGGTGTGCAGCGTAGTGGAGCAAGGGTATCTGAGCGAAGCGACGATCCCATGTGTGCCTACTATTTTCATACAGCCAGCAATAAGTTTGTTTTACCAACTTATTTATTCTTCCTAGGTCACCATTTTGTTGCAATCTCAGAGACGTTCCATATAAATGCACCAATTTGGCAATTTTGTAAAAATTGGTAAGAAAGTGGTTAAAGCACATTTTCTCCGTATTTATTTTTGCCTTCGAAGTCCTGACCTTTTTCCTTTGCTATATGATCCTTAAAAAAGTATTTATTTACAAGAGTTGAAGTACAAGAATTTTCAGTTTATTTCTGTCTATGATTACCTTTGGGAAAATGCAGATACTTTTTTTGTGGAGGGGTGTTATAGTATATATTATTGCTCTTCAGGGTTAGAATGCTTGGCATATCATTCCCCCCATCACGACTCCTAATACAGTGAAACTTCTCTATGGTGATCAGTAATGGTTTCAGAAAAAAAAAAGGCTGTCAAAAAGAGGTTTCTTCTATAACATTGGCTCTATGGAGTCTTTAATTAGTTCTGAGCAAAATATGGCCATCTAGAGAAGTTCCACTGTATGTATATTCATATTAATATATCAACTTACTCACCATGGTTTATTGATATGAATTTATTAAGTTTGATGCAAGAATAATCCAATAGATTGTATCCTGTAAAATTAATTATTGAGTGTAATTATTAATATTATGAATTTATTAGTTAATTTTTTAGGAGAAATTATAAGGTTATATATGATTCTAAATCAGATACTTTACAAGTCTAAATTTTTAGAGATAAAACATTCTTTAAATCGTTTTCGGGATCCTTCAAAATGCTTCCACAGGTCCTTAAAAAGTTCTTTAGAACTCCCCATTTTTAATTACTGAAATTATACTAAATAAAGTACTTCAACCCTGTAAACATTCATATTACAGAAGATGATTGAAGTTCTCAAAAAAACTAGTTTCACAATTTTGCAGAACTGAGATGGTATAGGAGCTTATTTTCTCTTTATACAGAACCTGCATAATTTATTCTAGGTGAATAATTAGTTGTTTTTTTTTTTTTGGGGGGGGGGGGTTAATACTAAAATACATTAAGATCTATCAAGTTTGTTTCCCTTTTTTATGTATCTCTTTTCACTTGTCGTGATTTTCTGTGTTTTGCCTTTAAGTAAAAATTACTCCCTGACAAATAGTTTTGAATAATGCAGGAAAGAGTTTGAGAGCATTGAGATATTTGATCAGTTTCAGGTACTTTTGTACCACTTACTAAGTGTACTGATGACAGAACAAGAACCATTTAGCATGCCATCATTGCTTAGTCATCTTTTTTTTAACAGACGTTTTTATCAACATATTGTATAAGGTCTTGAGTTGTTAATTAATTTCCATGAATTCCATGTGTTCTTTATTTATTTTACTCAAGCTTTATCATCATCAGAATCTCTCATACTTTAATAGATTGATTTTGAGGGGCTATGGAAATATACAACCAAGATCTTGAAGGTCTTCAGATGGTGCTTTAAGATGATTACATATAGTGATCATAAAGGGTTTATGTGTATAAATTTAGTGCATTTTTAATTATATATGAATTGCTTTTAATGAATATTTGTTGTTATTGAGGTAATGCAGAGTTAGCTTATTTGATTTTTTTTATGTACTTTTAGACATTGCAACATGGTACTTGAAAATGTAAAAGAAATGTGGATGGAAATGCCAAGAACTGGGAAGGGAAAGAAAAAGGCCAAGCCAGTTACAAAAGATCGTTATATTTCAAAGATGTTTCTGCGTGGGGATTCAGTGATTCTAGTGTTAAGAAATCCCATCCCAGCTCAGAAGCCATAAAGATTTTAATTTTGTTTTCATTATTCCATGTTTGTAACATTTCATTTTTTTTTTTGTCCACCAATAAAATATTACATCTTTTATGTTGTTTTATATACTAGTTTAATTTCTTTGGATTTTAATAGACCTTTCCCATGTTCTGCCATGCTCACAAAAAGTCAAATTCTAAACTTTGATTTACTCTTGTATATTTGTTTTTATCTTTCCAGTATTACTTTTTTGTATTTGCACATTTTAGATTTTTCTAATTTTTGCTTCATTATGTAATGTGTGATCTTTAATTTTTGAGGCAAAATGGCCTTGTGGTACAGCGTGCTGGCTTTCAGTGCTAAGGGTAGTCGGATTGAATCCCAGCGTCGCGCCACTAAAATGCCTGTGTCGTCCCTTCATAGGGGATAATGCTGGTGCGCCTATATGGTGCCCCCATAATAAAATGGCCAGTATAACTGCAGTGTATTATAGGCGAATGTCTTCACGACAAGTGTCTCTGCATTGGTTTAAAAAAAAATTAAATTATTATAATCATGATTAAATGTAGAACTATGGTGCACAACATTTAAAAACTTAAACTTTACACAGACAGCAAAATAGAAAACTTATTAGACAATGAGATTTATTTACAATTTTTTATAACTAGTAACATTGTAGTGCTGTTGTGGAGAGTGAAGCTTTATAAATAATCATTGGCTATGATATGCTATTATATCTTCAGAGAAACAATGCAACTAATTTATAAAAAAAAATTACTTTGATGTTTTAATTTGTATGCAAATACTACTAGTGATGGAAGTTGAAAATGAACTCCTGTGTGTGTGAGCATTCATGAAATAGACAATCAAATCACACAAAGCTGGGACCAATATCCACTGATATTTATCTTTTAGTTTCCAATGGGTTAAAATTTTTAATTTATTTATCAGAGACAATTTTTTAAGACTTGTTAGTCAAACTATGTTGAGTTTTAATAGTTAACCAGTTATTAACATTCAAAGTTTGACCTTAAGGAGAGAACTATTATGTTTTAATATTAAATGTTAAGTGTTTCATTGGTTGGTATGGAAGAGGCCTGTTTCTGAAGGATCTGCCCCCTTCACAAATTCAACATTGTGGCACTACGATGTTACTCTCAAACTGTGATGGCAATTTCCAGATGTCTTATTGTTAGGGTACATCCTTTCCATTGGACCCTTGTATTCAGTTAAAGAGGTGAGACAACATATTCCTATCTCATTTTTAAAGTTCTTATCCTGCTCTGTGCCAGGCATATATTCTGATGACACTCGTCCATACATACCACAAATTTAGTCAACTACTCTTCATGGGAGCACCTGATTATGCAATTATTTCAATATTTGATGGCATTGGGAAATTTGTACTGCTTCATAAATTATCACCTAAAATTAATAGGTGTCGAGCACAATTAACAGGCATAGAAGATATTCTCCTACAGGTGCAGGAAATCTGACTTGAAGAGCTGCCATAGTGTCATGAATAGCAAAGCTGTTAACGTAGAGCAGAATCTGGCTTTCTGCAAGAGAGGTTAGCATACACGTAGGCACAACCATCTGATGTACAGATAATTATGTAAATTACAGAGCAAGCAGCAACAATCTGTTGAATCAGTATGATTTTTACCAGTTTATTATCAACTAAATCATTCTCTATTTCCTGACCCTCACTTAAATTATAACCAGGTCACTAGAGGTTCCCCTGGAATTTGGCATTTTAGTTTTAAGATACATAAATGTATGGTGTGTGTAATGCGATAAAAACAAGTTGACACTCTTCTTATGCTTCCCCTACTTAGCTGACTTCTATAGTTAGTTACAATGTGTAAATTATGAATATATATATATATAACTTCTGTTTGTTTTTTTAAATTTCGAACCAAACATCATTAAAAATCAGTTTATTAATATAATAATTTTATGCTGAATATGAATTTTTTGGTGATCAGAATGGGATATGTCAATGAAAATAAACTCAAATTTATTGATGTTGGCCAGAGGAAACTACAATATGCTCTAAGATTTCGTAAGTCCAGTGATTGATAAATAATTAGATTATAATTTTATATCTATCAATATGTTACATTGTATACATAAGTGTACTAATACTTCCATTTTCTTCATGCCATAATTATTAATACTTGTATCAGCTTAATGTAGAAACTTAAAATAAAGTTGGTGGCTGCAGTTTCATAGAGGTTGAGAACCACTGTGCTAAAAGGTATGAATATGAGAACCGGGATATCTGCCATGATTGAATAAGATTTTCAAGGTTTATCAGTTATCAAGAAAAATCTAATATTTGGATGATGGACATTACTGATTATAAACTAAGGAGCAAGTTATTGTAAATAACTAATCTTAAATTATTTGGCACATGTTGCAGATAAACTTGCATTGGGAGAAATGGAAAAAGTGGCCAACCAAGTGTGAAGAGCAGCATAATAGCTGCATTGTCTTTTTCACATTCACTCTTGCAATGTGCCGTATAATAAAAGTTTGAATAGCTGTTCAATAAATTTGCATCTCAGAAGTACTGTTATCAACACAAAATGTGTTTGAAAGCAAATTTGGCTTTTTACATATATTCGTAACATATTTAGTTAAAGATGTGAAATGGGAAAAAAAAAATTAACAAGTTGAGGAAAAGAGGAATTGACTTCAACTATGAATAAACGCCTAAGCTGATATCCAGGGTAGAATGGACCCTGATGAATCTGCTGAAATACACCATAATAAAATGGTGTATTTTATCAGAATGGTTATTAGATTCAATACAGAATTAAATTTTATTGAAAATAAAGTCAGTCGGAGCATCTTGGAAGTTTTTCCTTTTTAAAGAAAAATATCAAAATAGATAGTGCCCAAATAGGTACTGAATTAAGTGTTAGATTTAAACATGGGATGGTGAACAACAGGTGAGTAATCAATTTTATGCATAATTAAAAAAAAACTAATGAAAGTACTTGTTCTAAACACAACTCGTAGGGCATTAAGTGAATTGAAATGTAATATTTTGTTAAGTTGTACTCAATGTAGTGTGTGTTTTCAATAAAGTAAAAAATAGTAGAGATTTCCTAAACAGTTGGTACGTAAATAGTTTGATAGCTTAGGCTTTTAGGATGATTCAATATAAATAGGATCGGTAGGTTGAAGGTTTAAATTTATAAATGTCCATTATTATGAAGAAAAATCACGATTCCATTTTTCACAATGATATTTAAAAATGTTACATTGTCTCAATCAAATTTTATTAATTAACATGAATGACAGTATAAAAAAAGATTAACAATAATTTTTCAACAAATGTTTCACATTTTTTTCTTCCAAAGTGCATAATATAGAAAGCTGATAAAAATTTTTGGATGGCAAGAGACTTAAGAATTCTTCTGGGGAATTTTAATTGTCACCTGCAAGAGAAGATAAAGAAAATTTTTTAAAGTAATTAAAATAATAACATGTATTAGATAAATTTTATACAATGTTTATTTTATTAATTAAATTTGCATGAATTTATTATAACAGCACCTTTGAGAATCAAAATTAAGAGAATCAAATATTTATAGGCTTCTGTCACTTTCAACTAATCATTTTAAAAAAATTACTTCCAAACACAGTGCACAATTTTCAAAGTAAATATTCATTTACATAAATTTGGTATTTGCTAAAAAGGTACTCTAAGAGAATTTGCAGATAAATGCTAAAATCCACAATAGTTTATAGCCACTGATGCCCAATTTCAGGCTAAAAGATTAAGCCTTTCGTCAAGTCGGGAAAATGTTCTGTTTGAGCGAATATCGCATCAAATAAGCAATGTCATACAAAAGGCTACATCTATAGATCTGAAACTGGCAGACAACCCCATAAATTATAGATTTTAGGTTTTATCTTTGAATTATTTGTTATAAGTTTGGAGTATAACCTCGGTTTCTTTCCTTCAACAACCACTGTTGCTCACAACTTTTATGAATTGAGCTTTCTTTAGAACCGTCATTAACGAAGTTTTCTTTAAAAATTTAGTGGAACCATTTTCAAAATAAAGAGTATTTTACTCACCGTCTTAATTTCATAGTATTCATGCAATCCATCTTCACCTCTGTAAATCAAAAGAAAAATTGCGCTATTAAAGAGCAGGCCAAGATAGTAATATATTTTACACAGATGTAATTGCCTGTGAAAAAAGTCAAAATATGCCCCATCTAAAATTAAAAAGAATATTTTAACTGTGTGGTACACTTTCATTAAATCTAGAAAGTATGGATGAGTACTGAGAAACTAACGAGTTAATTCAATTTGATTTACCAAGGAATAATTAAGCATGTTAAGGTGAACTAAACTAATTTCCAAAGCCTGAATGTATCGTACTTTATGACTAAGAAACTTGAGTTTGAGCAAGTGGCACTATTTTCTGTGCGGAAGAATATCGTTACTTATAGTAGAGCTGTCAGTCTCGCCACCGCCTAACTTCAGTTGCGTAGGGAATGTGTCGCTGTATGTGTATATTGAGAGCTGTGTGCATTTCATCTTTAACAATTTTGTATACTTAATAAATGCAATTAATCAAGATCCGTGGAGTAGTTTTTCATGTGTTTGACATCAGGAACAACAAATTGTTAGAAAAAAGGCCGTTTTTCCCCCAAGCCATTTTTACTAAGTGACATGTTTGACGTCACCAATACCGTCGATTGCGTCACCCATCGATAGCTATGACGCAATCACCAACCCAGTGACGTACACCTTCGTGATGGCAGACACTTTAACCGGAGCTTCAACCTCATGCAAATATTTGCATATTTCCGCAGCCGAGCGCGCCACCAGACGGCGACACACACACCAGTCGTGTATAAAAGCTGCAGCAGCTAGGCAACCCTATAGATAGTTCGTTAGTTGGTAAGTAGGTAGGTAGGTAGTGAGTGAGTGAGTGGGTTGTGGGCAGTTGTTGAAGTCGTTTATTCAGCAGTCAGTTCGACGTTGAATTCGATGGTTACCCGAAGCCAGTGACAGCCAGCAGTTATGCGCTAGGCAGACGCACTCTCGATGTATTCAATGTGAGGAAGTAAAAAGCAAGACAGTTTACAACGCGCTTGGTGAACCACGCTCTGCTACCAGATCCTATCCAGGCATCTCCAAAAGTCACCGAGTTCTCCCATATAGCCAGACTTCTGCACGGACGGATCTCCAGCTGAGCACCAGCAGATATTTCCAGGACCTTTTGGGGCCGTGTCCGGGAAACTAGCATCGGAACTTGGCATCTGCGTATGTTTACCCGTACAACAGTGGCGTAGCGAGGTGTGGGCAAGGGGGTCTATCATGCTCCGGGCGCCACTCGTACAGGGGCGCCAAATGGTCTTTTTCCCTAATTCTATATATTATATTACTATATGTTTTTCGGAAAGGGGGGCGCCAAAAAGGTGTGCCCCGGGCGCCAGTTATGCTCGCTACGTCACTGCCGTACAGAGGTAGAGTACACAAACGTCAACCAGGTTGTACCGAACTTTAATTTTTACTTCACCTCCGTTTAACTTACTTTAAGTAAACTTTGAAATCAAGAAGCTTTATCTTATGTTATAAACGAAACTTTTACCTTTATTTCTGAATGTTGTTTGTTCTTGTTTTCAGTGTCCGCTAATGAATAAACGTTAGCTTATTTTTAAACTTATTTTTGTTATTCTTGTATGTTTGCACACCACACACTATTTCCGGCTAATATAGCTACTTTTAAGAAACTTAATCGGGTAATCGTCCACCTTCCACTGCGAGCCAATACGACTCTGTAACCTCAAGCCATAAGTGTAAAGCTATTGGCACTTTTAGCCATATTACACGAGTAGGGATTCGGTATTCCTGCCAAATTCCCTAACACAAATTAACAGAAACGATACTTTTATGCTCTCTAACAGAGTTTACAGAATCAGTGAGGGTCGCGTGTTTTCTTAGGTTAAACTTGCCATGAAATAAAACTTTGGGGAAAAAAAATACCAAAATGAAGTTACACTTAGGAGTCTCGCACTGCTTCCGCGAAAGCAATCGTTTCTTCTGTGAAAAGTGGGTTTCTTTCAAAATCTGATTTTATTCATTATTCGTCCATTTTCTATTGAGTGCTATGCTGAAGATTACGGAAGAAGAATACTTTCACTACATTTTAGCAGCTTATAGCTCAGAAATAGCGTAGAACCTAGACGGCGTAATAAAGACTTCCAATTTTACAATCAATTTCAACAAGATAGTATAAGAACAACAGTTTTGCTATTTTGCTGCAGAGTGAGTATAGTGCAAATTGAGAAAAAAAATTCAGGCGCTTACAGCTTCAAGAGGAATCTAATGAGTTTGGTCTACTCATTACGTACAGTACTATAACAGTGCACTGTTATATTTAATAGTTGCAATTTTTAAGTCTAGATAATGCTAGCTGAATACCCGTGCTTCGCTACGGGACATTTTAGGATAACTGCAATAAAAAAAATTATGAAATTGTTTTTTTAGAGGATTTCCTCATAAACAATACTTTGTTTCTTCATTGGGCGGAACTAATTATCAGGCTCGTACGCGAATTTACGCATGAGCAAGCTACGTTAAACTGACCGTGTGGGATAGATAATTTTATTTTAAATCTACGCCAGCGTATTTTAAAGTTTGGCCTTGAGACTTGTCATGGCGAAGCATACTTCGAAGTCTCTTAAAATCAAAGGGGAGGTCATTGGGTATTAAAGGAATGCGTGGCACGAACGCTTTCTTCTTGAGCACACCCAGTTAAAATAATGGCTTCGATTAAATTTTTATGCAGGGCTTTGACTTGTAGTCTAGTGACATTACACAATTTCGTTGCTTTGAAATTCCGAAAGAGCATTATGGGTGTGCCCTTCCGCAAAGAGATTATGGTATGGAAGACCCGGTGGTTTAAGGGAATTTAAAAACTACCGGATAGTTAACGGTATCATCTGAATTACAGTCAGTGTCTATCGACTGTCAAAATTTCAGCCCTTTAGGTCCAGCGAGGTCTGTCAGTCAATCACGAAACTGTTTTATATATAGGTTTAATTTAATATCCATAAAACATACTAATTTGAATTAAATTCTTAAAAAAACTTCCATCTCAATTGGTCTAGTGGTTAAATGTTATCTTTTACTGCATTTTAATATATTTTGTCAATTTATTTCGTTGTTATGCACGTGACGCAAAATTAATTTGAAGTATCACAAAAAGAAAAGAAACCACGTGATCAGCAAGTTCTAAAAATTAATCTTTAAAAATTCACCAAAATTCAGAAAATGGAGGTAAAGATTCGAAAAAGATTTCATTTTAAAGGAATTTTTATGATCTTTCTCGTGATATAAATTTTATAACCCTCAGATTATTTTAAATGCAAACTTTAAAAAATGTTACAAAAACAGCTGAAAAATTTTATTTTAAAAAATCTAAGGATTTTTCAAAAATCTTTTAGTGCACACCTACACTATAAGAAGAATCACCGTGCAAAATTTCAGCCCTTTAGATCCAGCGGTTATCTGTCAGTAGTCACGGAACTATTTTATGTATATAGATAACGTTAGTGTTGAAACTTAAGTAAAATTAGAATTACCACTTACACTTTAGATACTATGTGCTCTAGTTTTGTGCAGTTTAAATTTTCATTATATTTAAAAAAGTGATAACCGCCCTTAGTAAAATTTACTTCATAGTTTCCCCGATACAAAAAATTAATGTTAAGTTACGGACATTCTTCAGATGAAAATTGCCGAGCAAATTTAAGATCTTTTGTATGATTTTCTTCCGGTAATTTAATAACTGGAAAAAATTAATAATGAAAGAAAATTCTCGAAGTCACTGTGAATTTATAGCGTTAAGAGACTTAATAAATTAAAAAGGAAAATTATCCGATTAAAAAGAATTTGGCAAGTACACTTTTCATCTTGTGAAAAACAAATATTGTTTATATTCGCTGCCGTGAGAGCGAATACCCGCTGTAGTTTGACTACACATGTAGATAATATGCTCCAGCTTCTGAATATACTGCTTCTACTGTCCGTGGATGCGTTAAAGATCCACCTAATTTGTTATAGTAGTAATTTATTTAAAATTAAGTGTTATTACTTACAGTTCTCTGCCTTGCCCAGACATTTTAAATCCACCAAATGGAGTTTGTGGAGTTGTTGCATCATAGCAATTGACCCTAAAAAAACATTTACATGCATTTTAGAATGAACTCTAATCACTATGATAAAGATTTACACATTTGAATTATCAAAAATATTTTATTTAACCGGTTAAGTAAAATGGGTAAAATGTACAAATTAGAGTCGCTGTACCACGGGACCAAAATACCCGCATTAAGTTTTAGGCTCGGTGCACACGGGCGATCCGGTGTCGTTGCGCCACCGCAGTTGCGATCAGGAGTACAATAGAGTAGAACTAATCGACGACGCCTACGTCCGTGTGAGTCGGTTAGTTCAACTCTATGTACTCCTGATCGCAACTGCGGTGGCGCAACGACACCGGATCGCTCGTGTGCACCGAGCCTTAAGGTCCCTTCAATTCTTGTCCTTTCATGGGTATTGCTGCTCTTTCAGCAACATTACGAAAGGGGAAAAAAAAATTACACCACTCCTGTGAAGGCCAAGAACAGTTTTTTCGTTCGACATAAATGGAAGATCAAATTATGACAGAAGATTTTCTTTTACTAACGCTTTAGGTGATATTTATGTAATTAGCTCAGATGATGAGGCTTTAATTTTGAACTTAAAAACCCTATACATGCTGCCAGGTTAATAACCTTTAATGAGACCGAGTATCATAGCATGGCTGAACTGGCGTACAAATAGGCCCTTTGTTTCAAAAGGGTGTCACGATGTGTGGGAGTTCAGAAAGAAAGATGGAAAGATTTCCAAAATGAATACTCAAAAATGATCAGCGTCAAAATGCACTACGAAAAATTTCAAGCAACAACGGTTAAAAAATCTTTGGTATTCAGGAAATAATGACCAAGTTGATAAAAAGAGTGTTGGTTAATAAGTCCAAAGTAATTTTTGCACTTTTGCCTGATGTAATCCGAATTGGATGCACATCAGGTCAATTCTTTAATAGGGCAAAACTTTATGACACTGTTCAATGGTGGAATGAGGTCCAACGTATGTACACTTGTGCAAAACTAATATATAAACATATGAAAACATACTGAAAGAAATTTATCAGTACCTAGTGTATCTAACAGTTCTTCGAACTTTGTCCGCGAACACAGATCGCGGACAAAGGACTGACTGAAATATTATACTTCCGATGGACTTTCAAAAGAATAGCAGTTTTGACACGACACTTTGAAAATGCGACTAACAAAAACTTTACTCGAGTGTGAACTTACAATTGGAAAAGGACTACCTTCTTGTTCAGAGTCGTTTGCTACTCATGTGCAAGGCAATTCAAAGCTATCAGTTTTATGTTTTTTCCTCTAGGCAAACTATGAATGTATTTCTATTTTGTTTTCTTTTGAAATCAATAGAGCTTTCAGCTTTTTTCACATACGCAAATGTTTGACTTGCACTTTTGTCTTGTCGTATGCAAGACTGCTCACTGTATGCTCGGATCTCGGTAAATTATTTCTGACAAAGAAAAAAAAAAAACCCCGCTGCTAGCTAATTTGAATTTACGGGCGATAAAAATGTTTTCCTCGCATTGTCAGTACTGGCTGCTTCTATTTCTCTAGTATGCATTATAAAAGCTAAAAAGGAATTTACTTGGATTATACACCCTTTTACTATATTTTAAAAGCTTAAAAAAAAGAAAAGAAAAGTATTATGTGTAGACGTTACCATACAGATCCTGCTTTCACAGCTTGTGCAAAGCTTATGGCTGTATTAATATTCTGCGTGACTACACCAGATCCAAGTCCATAAATAGAGTCATTTGCTCTCTCGATAACTTCCTCCAACGTTTTGAATTTCAGTATCTGCTGCACGGGTCCAAATATCTCTTCCTTGGCTATCCTCATTTCATCTTTAACATCAGCGAACACAGTTGGCTCAACGAAATACCCTTTGCTGCCTTTCCTTTTGCCCCCGCACACTAATCTTGCTCCCTGTTTCACACCTGAATTTATGAGATCCATAATCTTGGTCAACTGCTCTTCGTCCACCTGTAAAAAAAGCACAAAAGTAATTTTTCTTTCTTTCTCGCAGGACGTAAAGAGCTTGTAACATTATTGCGATTGGTTGATCTATGAATGGTACGACGGCAATGTTTAGTGAGATACTATAAATTACTTGCAGAGAGAACATTGTTTGGAGTATTTTCCTTAACTCAGAAAGTTACTAGGAGACTAAACATACTTTACTATAATTTTCCCGTTACACCGGCTGCCAATCCCTGGAAATTAATTTCTTTTTAACAATATTATAATACCTAAGGAGGTAATGTCTCTTCCAACTACAAGTACAGCTAAGATTAGAGACAAACAAAAAGATAATTTTCCCCTCTTGTTAGACAGGATAAAGTATGGTGAACTCTTTGGAGAGTTAATGGTGTTTAAACAGTGTAAAAAAATAATTTAAATTTGAAAAAAAAAAATGCTAGACTTTTAAATGTGAGATTTCAAACCATTACCATCGAATAATAAAAATAGATTGAACTCAAGTAGCTTTCTTAAAGTTACACATAACTGTAGCATTTTCTCCCACTGTTTCAACATCTGATAGATATCAGAAAATAAGGGCGATTTAAAACACTGGACACTCGATTATGAAAGGGTAGATTATCCGGGCGTCACAAGAGAATAAACTAATACAAACATGCGTCGCAAACAAAGGAATCGAGCAGATTGAACAAAAACTGAAAATCTACACAAGTTTTAACATTTTAGTTAGATCTTACTTAAAAAAAAAAAATCACTATATATGTAGTACATAAAGATTCTGAATAACCATTTTTTACGGTAAAAAGCTCTATTTTTGAATTATCCAAGTTCATCAGCATGGACAATCGGAAGTTCACTGTATATCGTTTTCCCGATATATTTTTATATTCCTTCTGAATCCATAATTTCCCTGAAATTTATAATTTTACCATTAAATAGTAATGATTTAACAATATTGCAGATTTTTTTACATTCTTTCCAATTAATTCACCAAGATTTTTTTTCGTCACCTTATATTAAATATTGAATAGGAAGTTTATTTCCGTTAACTCACGAATGCCTGCACTTCTAAAAGACATGTTTATCGGATTTAAAATATAGTTCCCCGTCTAATTAGTCCTCGGATCTTTAATATATAAATTTACGCACATAAGAGGATAATTTCTTGCTTTGTTTAAGATATTATATAAAGTACAGTCGAACCCCGTTATAGCGAACCCGGTATATAACGAACTCCCGGATATAACGAACGAAAATTTTGGTCCCACCGTTTTCCTGTTTTACGTAATTTAACTATAGTATTGTGTCACTTTAATGTAATCGATTTTAGTCGATTTAATTCCTTAATGATCATTTTTATAGATTTCATGATTTTTTTAAATCATTATTGAATACACATTGCAATTAATGAGTTATACATTTTGTGACCTCTAGCATTTTTCTTAATGGTTCGGATATAGCGCACCACCGGATAAAGCGAACAAAACCTTTTGTCCCTTGAAGTTCGTTATAACGGGGTTCGACTGTATATTTAACGAAGAAATTTTCTGAAATGCGAGACAAAAATTAAAGCTGAATCAAAGTTTTCAAAAAGGGGATATGGTTAAAAATACATTCGTCAATTTCGTTCGAAAATTTCAGTTGATCTTAGATTTTACAAAAACGAATTACCTGTGGTCCATGATCAGTCGATTCGTCAAAAGGATCTCCAACAATTCGTTTCTGAGCTCGTTCCGCAGATTTCTTGACGAACTCCTCATAGATGCCTTCCTGGACAAATGTCCGGGTTCCTGCACAGCAGCACTGACCCATGTTAGCAAAGACTGCGTTGTAGGCGATTTCAACAGCTTCGTCAACTAAAAGAATCCACGGCAAACTAAAAAACAAGTCCATTTTGTCTGTGACTACAGAAATATTTTTAATTTTACAAACAAGGGGAATCAAAAGCGCGATAATAGTAGAAACTTTTTTTTTATAGGTAAGGACTAAAAAGCAACTTCGAACATGTCAATTATATGAGCAACTTGCTTCAAAATCATAAAATTTGATGTCCTGAAACAATGCATTTAACTTAACATATCGATACTTAAAATCTAAACTCTTAAAAAGGAAGTTACTCTAAACAAAAAATATTCAAATCAAAGAACATACTATCAGCGTCATTGAATATAACTAAAGGACTTTTTCCTCCCATTTCCAGCGTAACTCTCTTGGTGTTAGACGTCCCAGCGGCTTGCAGTATAAGTTTTCCAACCTAAAAGTTTTTAAATAAATTTCGTTAGGCCAGAACTTCAGGTATTCAATAAGAAATGGATTAAACTACTTCAACTTAAAAATAAATAAAATAAAAATTGGGCTACTTCAATTTTTGACCGCGTTTATCAACTATTGTTGAGTCAGCAACAAAAGCTGAAATGCTAGAGACCATAAATGGATGTAAAAACTCGTAAAATTTTTTTCAAGTGCCCTAGAAACTGAAACTAAAGTATTCCTAAAGATTATTACGATTCGTACGACGCTTGAAATCAAACTAGTTCATTAGGGTAAGTGAGCTGCAAATCTCTTTTTACCATGTTTTTATTAACTTGCTTTCTTGTTTGTGTTGTAACGTCCTCGGTGGAAAAAGAAGACACACGAGAGACTATTAATTATATTACACAGAGCTTGTATTAAATAAAAAACTGTACACTATGTACAAAACAGAGAGTCTAGGCTCCTCTGCATATGAGAGGTTCTATAGGAACCAAAATATCGTTTACATTAACAGAGATGTATCTCTCCACTTGTAAAATCGGGAGTCGAGAGAGGAATTTTCAGGCCTTCGGTCCGCAACAGCGCATTCCCGCACCGTATTCGACGGACAAATTCGAGGCTCAATATACAGCCACCCTCTCTCCTTGCCTCCCAAAAACTCTCTGCTTTTCTTCTCAGCCAGCTGGCCGGAGGGGGGGCTGCAGGAGCGACCCACGATGGTTTCTTGGAATCGGGAAGAATTCGTAAAGGGCTGGGCTTTTGCTTGGGTGGCCCCTTTTCCCCGAAAAGGGCCAAGACGTAACAGTGTGTGTGTGTGTGTTTGTTTGTCCTTTACAAATCTTGCAATCGATTTTTAATTAACTTCCCGACTAGCTAGACATTTGAAACTTTTAGAATAGCTCAGAACACGATGACAATGCATTATTTTAATACTTTTAGCCATCTTTAAGCAGAACTGAATCCATTTTCAGTTCATTTTGTTTTGTAGACTGGTGCAGCCATCTATCGACCGGGACGGGAACGAAAAGTTAAACGCAAGTTAACTTCAAATTAACTTCATTTTCTTTCAAGTTGATAGGATAATTCATCAAAAAATTTTTAAAAAAGTATTTATTAATACATAGAATTGTCAAGTTTATATGATTCAACAGAAAATTTAAAAACATGGTATATAAAAAGTTCTTTTTATCTTGTAATTATTATTCTAATTCATTACAACACTGCAAAAGTGTAGCGACTATGACTTCCCTATTTGTAAAATACAGTAATTAGAGTTACAAGTCGTAAGATCATCCCGCTCTGTGCCGTTTTCGACTGACGTAATTAAACTTATTACTGTATTTAAGTTTCTAAAAGACTTGTTAAAAAGGTTCATATACTGAAAACGCATTTTTAAAAAATCTTTATGCATTTTTAAATATAAATTTCTTATGTTAATTTTTTGAACATGATACAGAATTACCTTTTGGTCAAGCTTTTTTTTCCCCCCTGTGTGGCGAAACTCCCATGGAATTAAGAGTTATCAGCTTTAACTTAAAAAAGACTGCAGCCTTAGCGAAAATGATTAAGGAGGATTTGCAGAACTAACAAAGGACGTAAAAAGTATATCTCCCATCTAAGATTAAATATTTAAAAACGCTCTAAATGAAAAGTGACTTTGTTCGGATAGAAATTAGTTACGGTAATTAAATGAGACTATTTCTGATATGTATGGGTATAGAAAATAAAATATCGCGATTCTAGTTCGTAAGCTCTTTTAATTCACAACGCCCCGAGGCTGACAATTGTTATGCAAGGCAGTAGAGCGGGTTAAGATATGGCGATAAAGTGTGTGAAGACTATAAACATGACAGAAGAAAGGCACGGAATTCTATACTCTTCATATTGCAGAGAAATAAACAGTAAATTTCCTGTCAGCAAGGTCACACAATTTTAAAGCAATATTTCGGCGACTGAATTTGCCTGTGCCTTGAAAATAAATACATTTTGTAAGACTTAAAAAGGAAAAAACTTTAGGAATCAGGAAATTCCCATTTACGCAATTATGTAATCATTACAATAATTTCTCATGTACGATATAATTTCTCCCTTGGGTGTCCGGGCTAAAAGTATCCAAAAGTTATGGATTATTTTTACGGAACTACCCATTAGAATTTAAAAAAATATTTAAATAGAAAGAACATCAAGTTTTAATATTAGTCATACATTTCGATCATAGTATCACATTTCGATGTGTGCCCCTTTTGTAGCACGACAAACGTCTAAATGGTAATCCAGTTCTCTCTAAGTGTTTCGTATATAGTATATCAGGAGTTATTACACGAACAGCTTGAATGATACGCTTCTTCAACTCATCCACAATTTCAATTTTTTGTTTATACACAACGGATTTAATGAATCCTCGAGCAAAAAAGTCGAATAACTCCTGATATGTTACGAAATACTTGGAGAGAACTGGATTACCATTTAGACTTAGACGTTAGTCGTGCTACAAAAGGTGCACACATCGAAATCTACGATACTATGATCGAATTCTATGATTGATATTAAAACTTGGTGAGATGTTCTTTCTATTTAAATAATTTTTTAAAAATTCTAATGGGTTGTTCCGTAAAAATAAGTCATAACTTTTGGATACCTTTAGCCCGTCCACCCTATATAACTAAATTTAACTCTCTCATATTTATCAGAAGTTATTTACACATCTTACAAAGGAGGATATCAGTGGAAATTTTGAGGAAGTATTGACTGTTGCATTATCATGAAGGTAGCTTTGTAACTAACAAAACCCTTAAATTCTTGAGAATCCCATTTTATTTCTCTAAAGTAGTAATTTTTTTTTTTGGTACATTTCCATTTATATTATTCAGCGAAGTATCCTGCGTCGTTGTACAAGTCCAAATTGCCTTTGTTTGAAAATCTTCTCTGGTAAAAACGGTATCCAGCTAATTTTTTCTGTGTTGGAACCACATTAAAAACTGTTGCGCCAGCACTAGGTGACACGATAGGGAAAAGAGTCCCCGAGATTTCAAAAAGATGTGAACAGCCAATTTTACTTCCTGGAAAATCTTGATCTCAACTCTAAACTGTTAGGTTTCAAAATTCATTGCGACTCTCTTGTGGTTCAAATCAATTGGGAAATTTCATACACCACGTTAACTCCTCATTTTACAGCTATCTATATTGGTTTTCCACCCCTACCCCCAGTTAACCCCAAATTTGTAATACAATCAATTATTCTGGTGGAGAAAAATGAAGCGAGTTGCGAGAATCTATGGTTGTTAATTAAATTGTGTGCACAAAATCTCTTTCTATAATACATATGCAATATGAGATGTTCACTTATCATATTTACCTCTGTGGATCCAGTGAAAGCTACTTTGTCGACTTCTGGATGCGAAGCAATGGCAGCACCAGCCGTAGGACCGTATCCAGGCAAAATGTTAACAACCCCAGCCGGAAAACCAGCCTCCTTAATCAAACTACCGCAATAGAGAGCAGTCAACGGAGTCTGCTCGGCAGGTTTCAGCACGACTGTATTTCCTGTAGCCAAAGCGGGGCCTATCTTCCAGCTTAGCATCACCATGGGGTAGTTCCACTGAAATGAAGAGTTGAATGCAAATTATTCCAGGATAGTCAGGAGATGTCAATTACAATATTGAACATTTTTAAAGATATTTTACGAGATCAGATGGGATGTATTAAAAAGTGCCGTTTGGTAACAAAAATAATTTTTTGTACTAAGTACCATGTACAGTATTAGAAATCCAAGTTAAATTTAAGTGTTATAATCGGATTCCCTCACAAACATTGATCATGAAATTAATCATGTAAGTTAGCTTAAGGGTGTTGAACATGCAAACTTGTGAATTTATGTTTAATCAAATACAAACTTTCAGAATTTTACAAATAACGGGGTAAAATTAGCAGGATTTAATTATCCCTTTAAATATACAGAGTATCAGAAAGCAGATTTAATAGGAAAGTATAAATAAAGTTTTTTTTGAATGGGAGATGTCAAGCATACGTTACCTTCAGTTTCTTTTAAGTAACTTACCGGTATGATTTGTCCACAAACTCCTTTGGGTTCAAGTCTGGTAAATGAAAAGACGCTTCCATCTAAAAACAAACCCATCAGTTTTGTTAGAATTAAGGTTACAGCTACAAGCATAGTATGTAGGTCTATTTTGAGTTCGATTTGAAACAAAAAATTGGTTTTACAATGATTACAAATTGGGTCATTTACCTGCAGGTATGGTTTTCCCATGAAATTTGTCAGCATATCCAGCATAATATCTTATTGTAGCAATAGTACATTCGATATCAAATATAGCCTCAGAAAAGGGTTTTCCATTATCCAATACTTCAAGACTCTGAAAGATTTTGTTTTGCATGTACTTAGATACGTAAATATTACTACATAATATTTCAAATAAATGTTCTGTAGGTGTTTCTATTAAGTGAAAATTTATTGTAACTGAATAAACAATTAGACCCCGCGTGGTGCACTAGAGATCCTCTGAATGAAATTTACAGACGAATTGAAATTTCTCACACTTAGATTAGGGATAGAGAGTAAATTAAAGGAGGTTTCAGACTTATAAACAGTTATGAGAAGAGTGCGAATTATTCAGTATTAGGAATTTTTTGGTCTAAATTAGAATACTCTTATATTCGTCAAAGTATGTTTAGCTTGCTTTGGCAAGCTTACTTGGCCTTGATTATATGATTATTTGGCTCAGTTAAGATTTAAGATTATTCTATTCCCTGATTTGTGTCACTAGTTTTTAGAGAAAAACTACTCTTATAACCGCTTCTTTAATGTGAAATTCTTACAAGAAATCACATTAACTAAACGAAACCCGATTTTACACGAATAATGACTTTACACTGTTTATGAATCTTAAACTTATCGATGGGAGGCACACACGCAGCGGATCTTCAGTCCTATGACCTCTGAGCAAAGTTATGACCTATAGCGACGTTAATCGACTGCGCTCCGGTTTCAGGTCAATTTATTCAACGAATATATCCGCTACTTCGCATCGGCAAACTCTTCAAGTTTGAATCGCACTATTACTGTTTTTAAGGTCGTTCGATTATTTCTGGCATCATACCTAATGCCTTAACCGCAGTGTCGGTAGAGGTCTATATGAGATTTTATTAAGAAATTTAGCCATGAATGGCGATTGAAATTAAAGTTAAGGATAACGATTCGGGGAAAAAAAAGTAACTCCCACGTCATTAAAATTTTATGTCGGGGTGAACAGAACTGTGATTCAACTGTTGAGATATAAACCAGAGACATTTAACTTTTATTTAGATACGTAGAAAAATAAGTGTTTCAAAGAAATGTATATCACAGTCCATGAGTATCTTAAGAGGTACTTTTCATTGTAGGCCCGAGGTAACCTAGCGATAGCGCGTCGGCTTTCGGTACTGAGGGTGCTCGGATCGAATCCCGCCGTTAAATACCTTCGTGTCTAGGCCGGATATGGGCACGTTTAATCCGTAGACCGGAAAGTCCTATGAGGTCAGCGGGTGGGGAAGGTACGATCCCCCCCCAGATGTCATCCTTGGGGATGATCGGCCAAAATTGTGGTGATACCCAGCTAAGTCGGACTCAACCGTCGTGGTGCTATTACAAACCGGCCCGCACTACTCGGCCCGAAGCCAATATGGACCTGGTCTGGAACTTCCGGCCAGAAGGTATTAGGAACAATAACTAGTTTGAATCTAAATGGTAGACTGAAGAACTTTATACTTCAAATAATCTTCCGTATTTAACTACTTTATTACTATAAACTGTCATTAGACTTTTGTAACATACTTACGGTGATATAATCTATATCCCTTTCAATGAGATCAGCTAGTTTGTAGAGAAGCCTGCCCCTCTCTGAAGCATCCATTGTACGCCATGGAGATCCTAGCTTAAAAGCCTCCTTTGCAGCTGCGACAGCCTTGTCTACATCAGCCTACGAGGTGAAAGAAACATTAGCACAGCTACATAGGTTGTAAAACATCGACTCATTGCTTGAATTTTCAGTAAAAACAGCAATTTTTTTAAAAAAAGACAAAGAAATATCTATACTTCACACGATAAAAAGTTATCGAAGTTGACTTTAAAGGTACAGTGCAAAAACTCTTAAAAGTGAAGGTGATTTGTTTCGTATTATTGAAATGCATACGCAAAGGAAGTTGACTGCTTTTGCATCTGAGAGACAAAAAGAGGAATAAAACAACCAGTCTAACTAATATCGTGTAGTTTCGGCTGCATCTATATCACTAAACTGACAGACAGATACTCATTCTAAAATGAAAGTCAGCAATCTGTAAAAAAGAATAAAGCTTTAATAACAGTGAATTTTATTTAGGGGATGAAAACCATAGATTAATCGTTTGACAAGGACGTCTGGGATACGCAATTGGTTTATCATTCCATTGTAATCACTGACGTCACAGAGACGAGAAATTTACGTCCATTAAATTCGCTTTTAGTACTCCTGTGAATGATATTCAGCACCTTTTTTTTTTTTTTTTGGGGGGGGGGGGTAAGTAAAGCTTATATCGTTGTTGAGGTATATTAAATATTTTTTGAATGCATAGAGTTTCATTTTATTTTATTTCTACGCCAAAGAATTAATGATTCGTGAAGAAGCAAAGCACTCTTTTCGCCACTTTAATTTTTTTTCTTTTGGTTACACGTCCAGTTTAAGTTTATAGTTCAAGACTACGGACTAGTCCTTTTCCGAGCAATGGTATTATAGTTAGTGTATTTAATTTTAAATTTCTTGAAAACTTGTTAATCTGAACTGTTGAAAAGTTTAAAAAATGTCCATATACTGAATACACATTCAACTTTATACTTTTATTTGTAAATTTCTAGTGTTCATTAAAAATTTTGACACTGATATGGAATAAATTTTTCTTGACTACCTCGACAGTGTCAGTCTAAACAAATGAAACAATCAATAAGGGTTGATATTTTATTTTATCGAAAAATTCTGATTAAGTTAACGACAGGGTTTCACATGATCGTTAAAGCTTTTTCACTGAAAAGACTTTTATATCTCTACGGGGAATGGACTTAAACTCCAGCTGAACCAAAAGTCTTACATCAACCGTTTAAAATCATAGTTTGAAAATAAATAGAATATGAATTTCTAACATAATTGCTTCAAATATTTTTCGTGATGACAGGGAAATATAAGAATGCTATATCGTCGACGCCCGGTGGCGTAGTGATTAAAAGCGTCAAGCTGCCACACCACAGGTCCAGCGTTCGACCCTGCGACTGGGCAAGGTCGACTCAGACTTTCATCCCTTGAGTGGGTCGATAAAATGAGGACCAAGCATGCTTGGAAACTGAACTCTGGGGTTCCACGTTAGGTTGACCACCTGGCTGAGACATATGCTGAATGGCACCCCAAGCCCGCGGTCAAGAAATCGGAGGTGGGCACCGCCGGTCTTGGTCCACAGCCGACTGTTGCGCCATGAGTTTAGATATATCGTCACCTCAATACTACAGTTAGATAACTCAAAATTTATAGCTTCGACTAAAACCCTTTGAATTTTTTTTTCAAACTAGAAAACTCATTTTATGATTTTAACGAAAACCGTTTAATATGCCAGCCATTTGATCACAACCCTCAAGCTGTCCTACTGGTGATCAATAGCCGTGCAAAATCGCTTCCACTATGGTGAAAATAAGAAAAAATAAAACAAAATCCCAGTTTTTTTTTAGTTGTCGCGTTGTATGAAACTTCCTAGTGTGCACTACATGGCGTCAGATAGCTTATACGCAAAAAATCCTTATCCTTACCTTAAAGCAGGGATGTCAAAATCGCAGCCCGCGGGCTGCATGAGCCCCGCGACGAACATTTTTGCGGCCCGGCCAATATATTGGCACACAATAATATATAAAATAACCGACACAGAATTACAATAAGATAGGAAGAATTCATTAAATGTTTTTTTTAATGATACTCTTTTTTTGCTATTATTAAACAAAATGCATATATTTATGTTGAATATACTGTAATTAGGTAAATAAACCTACGTTTCTATTAATATTGATTTTTTTTTGCGGCCCACCTATAGTTAAACCTTGTTTGTTTGGCCCAAGGTAGCCTTTGAGTTTGACACCCCTGCCTTAAAGTGTTTAGTCGAAAGTTTAAAATTTTAGTAAAGGTTAATAAAATATAAAATAATAGAACTATTTATTTATTGCCACACATTTTTTTCAAAAACTTGAAGAGAAAATATTGGATGCTAAAACGAATCAGGTAAAGCCATAAAACCCCTGTAACATGGCACAAATGCACTTAAAATATGACCGATATACTTACCCCCAACAATGTCAATTTTTCAGTTAAGATGTAGTATTGATTTGATGATATATTTACACTTTAATAATAATGGAAGGGTAAGATACAGAAATAATACAAACGGGAATGTATCTTAAATTTCTTAAGCAAACCGATTAAAATTTTTAGTGTGCCGAAACCCAATATTTTTGGTTTAACTAGAACACATCTCGTCTGATTTATAAAAGATGCAAGGACTATAACGCAACTGTATACAGTATCTTAATAGACCATGAAAGAGTAAGGGCCTGTTAACATAGGAGTCCGGTAAGCGTTAGAGTACTGAAATATATTTAACCAGTAACAAACCTCCAAACGATTAGAAACGAAATTTTTAACGCCTGCAATTGTTTATTTCCGTCTCAGCGCCATCTTTTCTTTTACGCTTCCGCTACCGGACTCGTATGTGAACATGCCCTAATACAGTTGAATCTCCATCTTACCCAGCAACCATGGACATAGATTTCACCCTTGTTATGGGTTCCTTTTCACGAGTAAAAATTACCCTAAATTTTTACTCGTGACTGATAAAGTGCAGACAATCAACTCAAAATAAAGAACTGTAGTTTTCCCAGAAATTGTGGCACATAATTTAAATTGAACGAACTTGGTAAATTCACATGAGAAAAACCCTTATCTGAGGGGTGATTTTTACAAAGATATACATCTCCAGTTGCTACCTCATATTTCTTTGAGTTCAGTGGGTTAGTTTTACATTCATCAAAATTCTCTTATAATTTTTTTTTTCAAAAATTAATATCATGATGCTTCAAATTTTGAATAGCCACTTGAACAAAAGGAAAAATTTGACTAGCGCGTGTGACAGCTGATACATAGAAAATTGAAGATAAAAGCGCGTCTTTTTCAGATTTGATAATATATCAGTAGTAAAACATCTCTCATCAAAATAACTAAAAATAGATAAAATAATGAGAGATAAATGAAATTCAAAGTCAAGGCAACTTACTTTATCAGCTTCTTGGACATCACAGATTTTTTCTCCATTGTAAGGATTGATAGTCGGAAACGTCTTTCCACTTATAGAATTTACAAATTCATTGTTGATGAAGATCTGAAAAACGAAAATTAAATCAGCGCTTCATGATAACTAACGACATATTTGGCCACAAGTTTTGACGCTTGTTCGCCTTAAACTGAAGTTTATCTCTACAGCATAATTTTAAACAGTCTCTCCGAAGAATAAACTAACCAGATACTTCATAAACTAAACTACGTTGAAATAATTTGAAAGAAGAAATTCATAGGAAATTTATAAATAAGCTTTTCCTGCAGCCCTTTTTTTTCCCTAGGCACTTTTATTCTTTACTATAAAGAATTTTTCTTGTTAAGACTACTCAATAAAGAACTTTTGATATTGCATAAAATGTGAAGTGGATAATAAAAACAGTTTTACTACTTTTGGCGCTTTGGAGAGAAGTTAAGAGAGAGAAAAAAAATTACCTCTAACTGTCGACGCACCCATTGATCCTTCAATGGGTGCGTCGGACCCATTGACCATCTGAAGGTGCGTCAGCACCTTCAGATTGTAGCTCTAAACATAGCAAACTAACGATCTACCGAGACTTATGAAGTTGAGCGAGACAACTTCGAAGTACCATTATGAATAAAAGCAAGAATCTAAGGTTAGTTTTGTTACAATATTTATGGCTTCTGTTTTGGTTACAGCCCGATCATTTCCTATCCAATCAGTATGGTTATCAATATATGTTGGATGGAAAATAAACATATATGTGAATATCCTTTAGACCATATGTGAATATAATTTGGTCCAATAGATTCAAGAGATGCAGGTTCCATATCATTCTCTAGATATAATGAAGCAAACCGAGTAGGTTTTTTTTGAGAAAATTTGAGCACTCGCATTCCGGAGATGTGCTCTCATGTTTTGCTTTAAAGTTATCTTTCGCACATGTCTCCACAAAAATGAATGTTTTAAACATGCGGAGATCTCGTCGACCGGTGTTGCCTTACGGATGACGCACAGAGTTTGACGAAAGTGTCCACCAGAGCTCTTCCCATCAGGTTGTCGTTTCCTCCCAGAGTGACGTCAAGGGCCCCGAGAGCTTTCTTGTGAGCCATTCATCCCGTATGATTAATTTACATGTCTTCAGCACCTGCACCCGATCACTTGCCTTTCATATGTTGCAGGTAGGATTTTCCTGTCTGGCGATGTGAAGTTGTAAGTTCGGAATGGGCTGTCCTCTCTCCATTTATTAACGTCGCCGGAATTCCTGAAGAGGCGATGGTAAGAGCAACTTCTCCTTGAGCCCTGATTTCGTACACTATTAAATTAGTTTTACCTGTGCCCCACGAAGCATCAAGAAAAGGGATACCACCTTGTTGTTTCGCTACCTGTCATCGGGTGTGCAACCATTCATCTCAGTGACCCCGAAGACTATGGATTCGACACTAAACTCGGTTCTTTAAAATGTCACTCCCACCCCTAGGGGTGCACTAAACTTGGGCTTAAATGCCATCGGGACTGTCACCAATCAGCTTAGCGCCCCCCAAAACTATGAATTCGTCACTTATCTCGGTCATTTTGGAGATTTTCTTTTCACCCCTTCTCACCCCCCTCCATCCTCGATGCCGATGGAGGCTGAACTTTCACTTAAATGCCGTCGGGAGCGTCACTACTCATCTCAGCGGCCCCGAAAACTATGGATTCACCACTAATATCAGCCGTTTTCTATTATTTTTACATGCTACCCCCTTTCCACCCCCACCTCTAGGAGTTCTAGGGGTGTCTTACCCACAAAGTAATTTTTTCCAGATTGTGAGTCATGTGGGACAAATTTGGTTGAAATTGCTCCAGGGGTTCCAGAGTTATGCTGGAACATACACATACATTTATATATAGATAGATTTAATAAACGCTGCATCAGTTCGTGACCTTCAAAGAGATCGATTGATACCATGACTCATCTAATAATGTACTCACTGTAACAAAGAAAGAAGGAAATGAACACAAAGATGCTGCAAGTCATTGCGTTACTTCATTCCCACCATCCAAGTTTTATAGCCTCATTTGTTAAAACATTAGCGATGCTTGCAGAAGAAAAGAAAATCGAAGTCTTTTATAGAATGATCAAAGTGTCCATTTAACAAATTTCCAACGACTGTAATTTTCCTTGCTTGGATTTTGCTTTTATTTTTCTTACCTTATAAGTAAATTTGCAGTGCTTCCTTTGTATTGTACGAATTTCGATTTTATTCACCATGCTTTGTATTGTATGAATTTCGTTCTGATGGCCTTTTCGTGCTGTAGCTGGATTACAGATAGACAAAACGAGATGTTCCATTGTTCATTGGAGGTTTAATTCCCTAATGAGTGCTTAGACTTTTTGACCTTCATTTCACACCGAGCTTGTTAAGTTTAACAAACTAGACCAATGAAACTCATTTTAATAAATACCTCTTCGTCGTCATTATGTCTTTGGCTCATAATTAAGTTCAGAAAAACTAATTTCAATCAATCATATAAAGAAGTCTCATTTTCTCTAGGTTTTTATACAGCACTAGCTCAGTTTTCCTGTTTTGAATGTTTACTGTATTGCTACATGAAATTGGATATCTCCCTATATGCATACATAGTCAAACTGGTTTGTGCAAATGAATACGCAGTTAGTATTAAATAGTCAGTATAAGCGGGATAGCCGTGAGGTATGGTTCCACTTTCGTTCATTACGTTTGACAATATGGTGTACATATCAAAACGAGTTTTTAAAACTGCTTTAATAGACAAAAATTGAGGTCTATTTACTGACATGGCTAATGAAACATTTTTAGACCATAGCTTATATGTTGGCGATAATTTAGAAAAGAATTCTTGACGAATGTTATTTGACACCAGTAGTATTTGACTAAAAATCATTTAACAATAGAATTTACGGTATCACTTTAAAGTTTAATTTATAAATGGTAAGTGTACATTTTCCGGGCTATTTATCGGACTTCACATGAAAAACTGAGATTTCGGAGACTTTGGAGACAGTAGCTTTAAATTTCCATTGGTCAAGTTATGCATTTAAAACTGAAAGAATATTATTTTACTTTATTTGAATGCAGTTAAACATGCCGATGCTTAAGGTTCATCAGCTGACATCGCAGATATTCAATCCCGATGTTAATTCGCAAAATTAACAAAAGAGGAAATCTTTACACCGAGGAGGATTATTGAGGAGGAATAAGCATTTGCTACCTCAAAAATACTTGTATCCAAGAGACTTAAAATCTTCCAATCTTGTTTTTACGAACATTTTAACGGTTATACAGCGCAAATTCCTTTTCACAAAGCATCTGTTGTTATTGGCCGTAACTTCTAAATGAACCTTTTAAAGCACAAGTGCCAAAATACGCAGTTTATTTCCGGAAGGATAAATATGTAAATATAAAATGCCGAGAGTTCGTTTAAAGTTTTTCGCGAGATTTGTGCAATCTCAGTTTTAAAGCCCATAGCAAATATCCGCGAATGGAGGGATAGTTTAGAAGTTACGGAATGAAATATAAAAGAATGTTTTACGAAACGTTTATAAAACGATAGAATGATAAACTGTTCCAGTGAGGTCATAGTACTTTATGTTTGCTATATTTTCACGTTAATTATCGATAAAGGGAACATATAACTCCTCTGGTCTGTCAGATTATCATTTCCCGGACACTATTACTGCTACGTTCAAGAAAATCGAATAGAGTGTTACTTCCGATTATTTTCAGCTGGATTCAAATAACTTCACAAGCTAAAGATACAAATTTTAGCACCAATATACCCATTCCCATATATATTTTTTCTTGCTTTAAATATTTTTAATAGTGTAGTATTTTAATACATGAAAACAGGATCTTTAAAATGCGAAATAATGGGTAAATCCAAAACTCATCAATTCAAAAGAGTTGTGGTTGGTTGGTAGGCTAGTTTGAAATGCTTAAGGTCAACATTTTCGATACGTGCGCTAAATAGACGGTTAACTGTAGCTCAAAGCCGATAGCGATCGGCTTAAAATTTCCAAGTCTCCCATGGGATTTGAACCAGGAAAATGAAAGTATAGAGGAGAAGATTAAGGAGGGTGAATTTCCAATGCATTCAAGTTCGATTAACCTAGCGGAATAGATACCTTTTTTATGGAAATGGGAGTATATCGGACAACAGATTCTACGTACACTAGAACACGTTTTCACAACAGCTGTAGGCTTATATCCTTAACATGTCGGAAAGATTATTTAGTCTATTGAATAAAGGTCAGCAGAAAGAAGTTTTGTAACCATAATATGCCTAATCGAGGATGTAGCCCTAAAAAGATTCCACAAAAAAATTTGCGTGCTCTAGATATTTTCGGGAAAAGATATTACTAACGGACTTTTACATAGAATTTCAAATTAACGATCGTTATATTCTTTATAAATAGACTTCAATAGACCCAAGCAACTAAAAAAAGATTCATCCCTAAAGTACTTCAGCTAAAGAAAAAGGGGTTCCTGTCGTTAGTCGCGTAAATATTCTTTTATAAAATACTTCGTTCAAATTCTTAGATATCGAGGAATTGAAAAGATTCTCACAAAAATTTCGTCTTACTGGAAAACCGACCTCCGGTTTTGAACCAATTAACATTTCCCCGTGATCTTGAGTCAAAAATCGAAGTTTCTCTAATATCATCTAAATATAGTGGACCCATTGCGGTAGGAATTAGAGCGTTTTCAGGAGGTTGTGGGAATATTAAAACACGGGAGTGCTAAGTTACTTAAGCTGTTGAAATTTTCCCACACAACCAGGGGAAATAAGCTTTCACCTGGGTGAAAAACAAAAACAAAAACAAAAAGACATGTAACAGTTCTATTAAGTTGTTAGAATTATTCAAAGGCTTAAATTTATAAAAAAGAGAACCAATAATCAATTAAGTATGACCGCTTAGATGGCATCTGTTTCCCTTGTTTTAAATGATAGGCGTAAAAACTGAAGAAAAGATGGTTAAAAAATTATATTTTAAAAGATTATATATATAAAAAAGAAAGATTACATATTTTGGTTCCGATATTAAAAATTTTGAAGCAAGGCACTAAGTATACCTGTAACAATAGCTTATGATAAATTAGATGTTTCGAATCAAGAATTTCCCCCTAAACTCAGCCCCCCCCCCCAAATAAAAAAAAAATCTAATATTTTATCTTGACGTATAAGTTTTAAATTCTGACGAGTGAAACGCCGCTTAATCATTTTCCGATTGGAAAAAAAATAGATAAATAAAAAATCTGGTATAATAACTGACACAAACTCTAATCTTAGATGTGATTCATAATTTTAATTATTGTTTTACAAGTGAACTTATATTTTACTTCATGTAATGGCATCAGTAAAGTGAAGAATAAATAAAAACCATTCATCACGATTGTTTTAAAAATAATTTTAATTCCATGAACTTTGCTTCTAATAAAGTTTCTAAGATAAAGCCCGGCATATTTGTAACTTTTCAGTTTTGCTAGTTTAATAAATAAATAAAAAAAGGATTGAAATGGGTGCTGGAAAATTTCAAATTGCGTTACGAAATGGAATAAACTGTAGTTCCTTCGAATTCAAGATAATCGGTTTTTTTCAGTCATGAAATGTATACAAAACAAAATGCGAATTATAGCAAAATGCAAAATAAAAACAAACGCTGAAAAGACACTCTTGCATATACGTTTCACAAACATTTAAAATAAGAAAATAAACAAATAAAATATTCTGAATTTTAGTTGCAAAAGTAACTGTTGGACACTTTACTTAATAATGTTTTTTTAATAATATGCGTAAAGTACCTGGGTATATTTCACTGCGGGATTCCGTATAGGCGGCATTTTGAAATCGAGTAGGTGCTCAGAAGTCTGCTCAGAAATGACAACAGAGAACGTTCGTTATTGACAACTTCAGCTGCTATAAAAAGCGATACGGGTTACGCAGCCGGGTCACAGGACGGAGTTCGCACATGCGCAAAGCATTAGAGGATAGCTATTGGCCGCAAATGGATGACAGAAGAGGACAAACGCTTATCCAAAGTAAAAAAGGAGAGAAAAAACTCACCTTTTTCTTCCTCTTCCTCCAGACTTCATGATAAGACTTCGTTTATTTGTGAAAAGAGAACCGTTTATTGGTTTATCTTTAAATAGGATGCGTTTCCATGATGAGTGAGCTCTCATTCTTTCACGCAATGTGCAACGTGTAGATGTAGAATTGAAAATACACATCTTATCAATGTTGTCATATAGAGGAAAACCGTATTTTTTGTAGTTTATTTATTTACATTTTCGCTTTTACTTAAAAAAATTTTTTTCTTTATAATGCAAAATATACATATTCTTCTTTATTTCGTTGAATAACTTCCATGTTCGAATATTTTAAGAGCTATTTACCCTAAACAATGTCTTGAAAATTCATAAATAAAATCTTCTGATAAAATTTTATAGTCAGAGATAATCAACTATGACGGTTGAACTGTCAGGTAAGCTTTTATTACACGCAAAGTTATTAATTTTTAGTCAAAATTTAAAAAGAACATCGTATTTTACTTTCATGTATTGGTAACAGTAAAGTGAAGAATAAATCAAGTCCATTCATTCCGATTTTTTTTAAAAATATTTGTTTGTGTAAATCTGTGCAATTTACACAAATTTACTAAGAAAGTTACTAAAGGTATTTATTTCCCAGTATTCATTTTGTTCATTGTAAGAATGATGCACTGTAATGCAAGAAAATTCTAATGCAAGTTTCGGACGACGTGTGTCCTCTCTACCGAGAGAAAAGTTTTTGACAAAAAAAATCACTAAACTTATTCTAATATTTCAAATGGTTTATTAATTTTCAACACATCTAGAAAATTTTCCTATTTATCTATGGGTATTTTTTAGATTATTGAGGGGCGTCTGAATTAAATGTTATCTGAAAGTAACTATTCCCGATAACTGTTGTTGTCGTCAAGCGCGGCATGGATAACGATACCCAAGGAGGATACACTATAATAAGGGATTTCTCCTTTTGAAAGTTTTCAAGGGGACTGCATTGTATTTACGTATAACTTCAGATACACTGATCTGTCAAAGTAACGTGAATAAACGCAATCAATTAGAGTCAATTTAAATCATCAAAATAATTTTTCCATTATTTCATTATTCATACAAATTCATTAATTTTATATTTTAGTGGACCAATTGTAATTTCATGTATAATTTTCTTAATGTAGGTTTTTTTAGTATCGAAACGTAATACATAATTACAAGATAAAAAGTACTTTTTATATACCATGTTTTTAAAATTTCTGTTGAATCATATAAACTTTACAATTCTATGTATTAATAAATACTTTTTAAAATTTTTTTTGATGAATTATTCCATCAACTTGAAAGAAAATGAAGTTAATTGAAAGTTAACTTGCGTTTAACTTTTCGTTCCCGTCCCGACCGATAGATGGCTGCACCATTCTACAAAACAAAATGAATTGAAAATGAATTCAATCCTGCTTAAAGATGGCTAAAAGTATCAATAGAATGCATTGTCATCGTGTTCTGAGCTATCCTAAAAGTTTCAAATGTCTAGCTAGTCGGGAAGTTAGTTAAAAATCGATTGCAAGATTTGTACTAGACAAACACACAAACACACAAACAAGAAAGCGAGTTAATAAAAACATGGAAATAATTTGATATGCAGCCAATGAGTAGGATCAGGGAATTCCTTTTTCTATGGTTCGCGGTTCAAACCCCCTTGGCTTCGGTTGTGACTGTTTGCATGTACCAAACTAATTTCCATTTTTAAAAATTAATCTGGTGGATTTGTTATGATGTTAGTTTCGTAACATCCTTGAAAAAAGATCCATGTTAGAAACACTACAGATGGGATACGTTATGGAGTAGCATCATATAGAAGCGGCTAGATTCTGCCGTTTATCAAAAAATATTATTTGGGCAAATGATAGTGCCATTTAAGGGGACAGTCATAGCTTTTGCTTCCTTTTGATATTTTATACTGATTTTTTTACAACTGAAAAAGCATTAAATATGACCTTAGTTACTTGAGGATTTAAAAACAATTAAGTGCGATGTCTTGAATTAAAAAACCAACGACGGAAAATAATCATTGTGCTTGTTTGCTCGAACTTCACTTTAAACAGCCTTTTAGGGAGTCTATGGTTTATGCTGAAGATTAATAATGAGCAATACTATTTTGCATAAATGCCAAAGGCAAAAAAAAATGTAAACAAATTCCCTAAACATAATGTGGCGGCTAATACGAGTAACGTATAGTAGCGTTGAAAAACAATATATCTAAGTAAAGAAAGTGTATGAATATTTTCAGCGCATAACTGTCCCTTTACATTTACTGGATTTACAGTAAATTCGACCACCAACATTTGGATTACGATTACGATTAAAGTTCTTTTCTTACGATTAAAGTCCACGGCAGTTTCCAAAAGTGAGTTCGAGAAAATATAGAAAAACAAAATAAATAAATAAATAAATATATAAGCTTCAAAAGTAAGTAACCCACCTACAACCTCTCTTTACTCATTATCAAGGAACTAACAGTAAGTAGACATCCCGATAATTTAATATAACATATACTGTTGTCTAGGTTAGTAGCGAACGTTGTATAGTGGTTAACGGCGTATCCCATCATCGTGTGGGTCTAGTCTCGAATCCGGCTAAGGCCTACATGTTTGTGTGCTGTCCCCTTATCAGATGCACTGTTGGTCCGCCCACAAATTGCTCCTATGAGGAAGTAGGCCACAAGTCTGGCGTTTTATATGGAAGATTACCCTCAGGTTAAATGCCTGCCGCAAAAATATTTCTTAAGTAGTTACAAAATTACCGTCCTCGTCTGCGCATTTTTTCAATACTTTCATTGACGTTTATTTACCATTTATAAATTTAATCATTCTTTTACCCAATTCTTATGATTATATATGTAATAATAATGCCCCACTATTCATTAATTCTGTACCTTTAACGTCGTCTTTTCCCTCTTGCAGCTACTTCGGTCTTTGTTTTTGTGGCGCCTAACTGTCAATTTAGAAGATCACCTCATACACTGGTCAAGTGCACATGTGAAACAAACTTTCCATTGTCCTGGTCCACGCGCCTCTTATCGTATTGGATATGGGTTGATCCAGACGCTACCATTCTCTTCTCTATTCTTTGCAAATATGTAAATAACTTTCTATCACTACATTTCTTATAAGTACGATAACAAATTAAATATAAGAGTATTGTCCATAGTGGGTTTAAGAAAACAAAATTATTCCTCTCAGCTGGAGTGAAATCACTAAGTTTGCTGACCACTCAAACCGACGTCTACTAAGACACTGCCTGCCGTAATGTTTTCTTCAGGTTCTGGCTATGTTACGCATATTTTTGTCTTATATTTCATTCCTTGCATGACTTTGGCATACCTTTGGGAAGTTTTTATCGTGGAATAAAATTCTATCAAATTGTTTAATGCAGGTATTAGAGACTGAGCGTATATCTTATCAAAGAGGAATGTCAAGGCCAATTTGATTTCGCTAGAAAGAGCAGTTATCGCGTTCAGTGCTCTCTGAATCAGTTCCTTATGTTTAATTGTGCGGAAACCATTCGATAAAGTCCATTTTGGCTGTTGCTATAACTGTGGCGAGATATCTCTTTATTATTTTGGGACTTTAATTTTTTTATTGTTTTATTTCTCTAGAAAGTGATTTTATATTTTCATTCAAGAATATTTTTCTAAGAATTGCATTTTCATGACTTTCAAATTTCGTAACGATTCTTTAATTAGGAATTCTCCTAACTGGAAGTTTCCAAACGCTTTTTAAAATTTCCCTTGTATTTTAATTGTTATTGAACAGTAGTTGTGTTGTGATGTGCTATTTAAAATTGTCTTAACGTAAGAATTTTGCCAAATCATAACATACCTTATCTTTCCTAAGCCCCCATGGAAAAAAAAATAATAATGACTCAAATGTTTCGAAAACTGGCTCTTATTTTTTATACGCTGATATTATAGATATAACTAGACAACCACTATTATAGTGCAATTTTTTTTCGGGTTTAGGGAACAGCTGATAAAAATTTATTAAGTTTCACGGCACTTATACGAAGGTCAAGATGAAATTTTTCAGATACGGCTAAATGGTACCAGTTAAACTTGTCAACTCGTAGGAGTGTTCAAAGTAGTTCCCTCCAAGATCAATGCACATTTGTAGGCGAATTTTCCAAAGATTAAATGCCTCAGGCCATACATTTCTTAGAATAGATGAAAATCATGTTCTTTTAGCCTCATCCTCTCTCTCTCTCTCTTCGGAATGAAAATCTGGAAACGCCGAGACCTGTCGATTGTATGAGTAGGATTACGTTCCTCCATAACGGTCCTCCGGGAAGCAAAATTTCAGATGCTAAAACCGTCCGTCATCGCGAGTTATAAATTTGGCAGCGTGCCAAACCCAGTCTGTGTCGCTTGGGCAAGCAGTAAGCAGTTAAACAGAAAAGTACCAAATTGCGTCAAAATTTTGACTGACTGACTGACACACACACACACATATATATCTAATATATAAAAATGAATGTTTGTCTGTATATCTATCTATCTATCTATCTATCTATAGTTTTATAGAAATCCACAGTTTAGGAGAAACGATTGTGAAATTTTACATACAGGCGTGTTTAAAAACAGCCGAGGGTCTTAAGAACTTCCAAAATCGAAATTAATTACCGTTAATTTTTAATTAATAAAAAACCAACAATTTTTGAAGGGTGAATCTAGAAAGGGAAGAGCCATCCAGCCTTTGTACCAAGGATGAATCCAGAAATGTAAGAGCCTCACAATTTGAAAGGCTGACATGTTAGGTTTAAAGAACAGCGAGAAGCAAAAACGATAGAAAAATAAATACAATCAAACAGTTTCAAGTCATATATTAAACCCGAATAATAAATGAAAATAATAATCTTTCAAGTCAGATTTTATACTCTAAAATAGATCCGATCCAACGGCATATTGACACTCTCGAAGCGATGGAAAATTCGAATCAACCACGCTAAGTGACACGAGATCTATTTTAATCGCTACTGCAATCCCCCTCACCTATATCTTTGTGTCTATTGAAGAGCTAAAGACTAAGCTTCTATTCTGCTAACTTATTTCTGACTTAAAACTCCTCTGACATTTATAATCACCAGCCCACAGCAACTTTCCAGTAGCGAATATGTTTCACTTTACTCGGTGAAGCACCGTGTTATCGTGGCGCATTCGGAAAATCGCGCACTTACTATCCTCTCGACCCGGGTTCGAATACAGCGTCATGTAACTTTTGCTAGACCTGTAATTTCAGCTTTTTTTTAGGCTTTTTTATTTCAGCTTTTATTTTTTTAATTATTATTTATTTTTTTTATTTTATTATTTTTTTTAATTATTATTAATTTTATTATTTTATTATTTATTTTATTATTTTATTATTTTATTATTTTATTATTTTTTAAATTATTATTTTTATTATTTTTTTTCAGCTTTTTTATGATGAAAGACAGAATATAGTTGAAATCTGAGGAGTTTATTATACATTTATATTTTTTAATTGGGTTTTCATATTATTAACATGTATAACATTTCATATGCTTTTTTTTCTATGTTATTTATACTGTGTTTAGTTTTTTAATGGATTTTGGTAGGTTTATTATAAATTTATATATTTTATGTTTTACTTTTCAGGATTTTTTGCTTCAATGATAAAGGCTAAATCTTTTCTATGTTACTTATACTATGTTTAGTTTTTAAATTGATTTTGGTTAACAAACATTCGACAATTTGACATTTTTACTTTTCAGTTTTACTTTTCAAAATTCTTTACTTTCCTAAAGACATTTTTTCTTTTCAGCTTTTAGTGGTTTATTATAAATATATATATTTTATGTTTTACATTTCAGGGTTATTTCGCTCCAATGATGAAAGACTAAATCTAGATGAATTCTGAGGAAATTATTGTAAATTTATGGTTTTTTATATCGGGTTTCGGGCGGTGGCGGCCTTGTGGTACAGCGCTCTGGTTTTCGGTGCTGAGGGTGCTCAGATCGAATCCTGACGAAGCGCCACTAAAATGCCTCCGTTTGTGTCGTCCCTTCATAGGGGGCAATGCTGGTCTGCTTATATGGCGCCCCCATAATAAAATGGCCAGCAAAACTGCGGTGAATTATAGGTGAATGTCTTCGCGACAAAGTGCCTCCGCATTTAAAAAAAAAAAGAAATATTGGGTTTCCTTTTTATTCATGCGTGTAACATTTCACATGCTTTTTTTCTATGTTATTTATACTGTGTTTAGTTTTTAAATTGATTTTGGTTGACAAATATTCGACAATTTGACATTTTAAAGTTTTTAGTGGTACAATGATGAAAGTCTGAATCTACTTAAATTCTGAGATCTGTATAACATTTCACATGCTTTTTTTTCTATGTTATTTATACTGTGTTTAGTTTTAAGATTGATTTTGGTTAACAAACATTCTTAAAATCCCGGGCAACGCCGGATAAATTATCACCTGTGTAGGTTGATAATTTATAAATCTTAAAACTGTTCCGACATGTATATTTACCGACCCACAAGAACTTTCCAATATTTTTAATTAATAAATAACCAACAATTTTTGAAGGATGCGACTCACGATTCATAGACGTGCAGTAGATGGCGCCACTATTTTAAACTTATCTGAAAACACGCACTTCGCTACGGAGTACATTCAAATTAAATACAACGTCAATGTATGCAATTAATGCCAATATATACATATATATTTATTAAATACGACGATCAATGTATACAAATGATGTAAAAAAACAAAAAAATATATTTATAAAAAAATCGTAGGGGATATTTTTATAGAAATTTTTTTTTGTCTATTACGTTGTTACTTGACGATAAAATCATTTAAAGTACCAGAAAAAGAAATCACATGATCAGCGTTTAATAAATTAAATTCTAAAAATTAATCTTTAAAAATTCACCAAAAATCAGAAAATTGAGTTAAACGTTCGAAAAAGGTTTCATTTTAAAGGAATTTTTATGATCTTTCTCATGATATAAATTTTACAACCCTCAGATTATTATTTTAAATGCAAACTTAAAAGAAGTTACTAAAACAGCTTAAAAATTTAATTTTAAAAAATCTAAGAAGAATTTTTCAAAAATCTTTCTTTGTGCACCCCTACACTATATGAAGAATCGCCATGCAAAATTTCAGCAATTTAGGTCCAGCGGTTTGGTCTGTGCGTTGTATGTCAGTCAGTCAATCAGTCAGTCAGTCAGTTACGGAACTGTTTCATATATATAGATTTTTATTACTATCTTTATATCGTAACGTTAACTTCCTGCGTACACATTATTTTCCTATGCTTTTTTATTATTATCTTTATAATAGCGAAATTTTCATATGGTTTTAAACAACTATCATTTTTATTCATATTATGTTGGTTTTTTATTAATTAAAAATTAAGGGTAATTAATTTCGATTCCGGAAGTTCTTATTATCTTTATTTTCATATGCTTTTCCATTTACGAATTATTCAATTGTTGGTTAAAAAACTTTTGTGTAATTTATAAATTTGTGTGTGTTTAATTATTGAAATTAATAAATTTATATTTCTTGAGAGGATGTTTCAGTTTCTAGTGGTACTATGATGAAAGGCTGAATCTACCAAAATTCTGAGTTGTTTATAATGGAGAGAAAAAGAATTTGATATGTAGAGGATGTTTATAGGAGTTAAATGTGGAGAGGAGTTGAATGGTTTGCAGCCCTCAATCAAACACTTCATTTTTTAAGAGGGACGCTAGAGTCATATCATGGTTCTATTGGAAATTTCTGCTAAACCTGTAATTTCAGCTTCTTTTTTTTTTGCCCTAATGATGAAAGGCTAAATCTAGCTGAATTCTGAGGAGTTTATTATAAATTTAAATATTTTGATATTGGGTTTTCCTTTTATTCATGTGTATAAGATTTCACGTGGTTTTTTTCTATGTTATTTATACTGTGTTTAGTTTTAAATTAATTTTGGTTAACAAACATTAGAGAATTTGACATTTTTACTTTTCAGATTTTAGTACTACAATGATGAAAGGCTGAAATTCTGAGATGTGTATAACATTTCACATATATTTTTTCTATGTTATTTATACTGTGTTAATTTTTAAATTGATTTTGGTTAACAAACGTTATCCCGGGCATCGCCGGGTACTTCAGCTAGTGTTTAAAATATCAAAAAAACCATAAACACATAAAAATAATATGAACCAAAAAAATCTGTGCCAAAATAAGATTAAGCCTCCACTATACCAAAATGTAATATGTCATGCCGTCTTACCGAAAGAAAGGATAATGGAAAAAAAATGGCTCATTTGTAAAGAGTCTTCACGACTTGTACCATTTGAAAAAAAAAATGGCACAGCGTGGATAGGTCACATGCGCCATTTGTGGCGACGATTTTCTGTGTATAGGTGGTAATTTAAACTTTATTAATTACTTATTACTATATTAATAATTAGGAGAACTCTTTACTTTCTTGATAACTCCTTACAATCTTTAATGTCACTTCACAATCAATACCACGTTTAATTTAAATTTACTTCAATAACAATCAATACCACGATTAAATTAAATTTACTTCAATAATAGTCATAGTGGTTAGTACATTTTAAAGATGTGCGTTGTGTGTAGCAATAACCCAATAATAATTAAAATTTACCCTAGGTTCGATTTACTGTTTGCACCACTGTGGTAGTTAATGAGCCAAAATAAATATGAAATTAAATTTAATAAAATTACTTATCTAACCTTGGTGAACACCTAGAAATTTTTAAACCAATTTTTAAAACAGACACTTAACAAGGAAATTTATTTACAAAAATATTTAAAAATGTGACACTTTCGACATAATTAATTAATTTACGTGCCGATTTACAACGCACGCACTAGGACCCATCTAGTCCCAAAAACGGGAGCTTAACAAAATCACGACCGCTCCGGTGGATGTTCTACGCCGCTCTCTCGAAAAAAAAATCAATTTAATAACACATACAAGCAATATAAGGTAAATCAACCTCCTGTGTATTAATCTGGATTTTCAACATGGGCTATCCACTTACTAATAATTTAAAAAAAACAAAAACATGATACCCACATGAAACACAAGTGGATGCATAGTGCAACTCATTCCAGGCTTACAACCCGAAACGAAATACAAATCAATCAATATCTCTCCCAACCTATCTACCTCTGAAATCAACTCTTTGCACTTTCTCATCACCTCTTCCGACGCAAGATGTTTAGTTCCTAACCCGAAAGAAAAACCGGAACTCTCAGGATTGGATAATTTGGCCCTTGCAGGTAACCCTGTTCTCTTAACCGAAATTCCAGCTTCTGAAACGACCACAGAATTCGCCGTCTCTACCTCTATCTCTATCGACTCTTCCAAATTCCCTTCTAAACTTAACGCCCTTTTACCCTCATGTCCTTCATCTCCTCTCATAATCATTTCTCCCTTTTCAATTCTGAAATTTTCTAACTCTCCCGGGATCACTAACAATTCTCCTAAGCCCCCGGTCCTATCCTTCAAACACGAGTCGTTTTCATCGGGTTCATCGACCTCCTGCCCTAACAGTAACTCTTCCTTCATATCCCCGCAACTCTGCTGGACCTTCTCAAATGTTTCCCGAATGTTTTCAATACACGGCGAGCTTACCCTCTCATTTTCTTTCATCGTAATTTCTCCCGACCGAATTTCCGCGGTACCAAAATGACTCTCCCTCCTCGTAACCTGAGGTAAGGGCAACTCTGCTTTGGGTGAGATACCCAACACTCCCGCCTGAGTCTGTTCGACCGTAATTCTTACGGGGAAAATTTGACTCCCTCTTTCTCTTATCGAAATATCCCTCGACTCAACTTGACTTCTACCTGTTTTGTCGAAATCATAATTCCATATTTCCCTTACAGTATTCTGGGGATATTCTGGGGTCACCAAACGGGCTTGAGATATAATCCACAATTTTTCTACTTGGAAAACCCTATCTCTTCGCTCTTGCTCTATAGCAAAAATCCTATCTTTTTCCACTTTCTCCCTTTCCCTAGTCGCTTTTTCCTGCTGTAATCTATCTTGCATAATGGTCTCAAGAAGACCCCTAACAAATTTCTCCTCATAATTTGGACTACTCTCTATTCTGTTGGCCTAACCTAATTGCCAAAATTTTCAAATCTGCTTTTCTCCCCCTGCCTAGGTAAGCCATTTTTACCCACTATATCAATAACAAATATATAAGCACAATTTAAACAAAACTCAAAACAACTAAAACACCTTCAATTAAATTTTCTTCGTGAAACCATGTAGTTTACAATGGGATCATACACATAAACAAACAAAATACCAAAAATTTCATATATAAAACGTTAGATTAACTTTTCAAAATTGCAATAATATCTTTTCCAACATTAAAAACATTAGTTTAACCTTTTAACATTCAATAACACACAAAAAATACTTCTACATAGCAAGTCGTTATATTACCGTTTATACCGCTACTATAATTGAGATATACAGCTTGTATATTTTCCACAAAGGCTCTAGCTTAGTCAAACTTTTTAAAAAACTCAATAAATAACTAAGTAGCAAACGTTAATTAACACTTATACCGCTACAAGCATTAACTGGACTATACAGTTTGTATATCTAACACACAAAGACACTAGTTTAGTTGACCTTTGAAAACAATTAGAACCTTCTAATTAGAAACGTTAGTTCACGTACAAAAACTCAATAATTGCTTTAAAAAATTATCGAGAGAAAAAAAATACCACTGTATCTATTTTTTTAAACAAACAGTTTGCAATAGGTAGCTTACCTACAAAATCAAAAACTCAATAATAACTGTTTCAAAAAATTATCGAGAAAAAAATACCACTGTATCTATTTTTTTAAACAAAGAGTTTGCAACAGATATTTTACCTCCAAAAATCAAAAACTCAAGAATAACTGTTTCAAAAAATTATCGAGAAAAAAAATAAGATTGTATCTATTTTTTTAAACATTTTAAACAGTACAACCAGGGTAGTTTTTACCCCCCATAAGAATTACAACCAATTCTTGCAGCATAGCTAATTTAACACATGTTACATATACACACTACGGCTCCAAAATACACTACTTTTCCCCACAAAACAATTGCACTGATATGTATTTTTCAAGCACTTCATCACAACTTAAAACTTAAAACTATTTCCGAAAGACATCTATCCAAAAAAAATTACAATGCAACTTTGAGTATATAAAAGCAGTACTTACAGCTTTTTGCAGGCAACAGCGCAATGGTCATCTCAAAACACAGCTGACACCGTTGATACACTTTTCCTTGGCCGTCTTCAATTTCACCTTTCAGGAAACGGTTTTCCCTCTCTCCGATCTTGACTGCGCCACAAAATACTCACAACGAAACACAATTTCACCCCCCGGTGCCGGGTTGATGACCTCTTAACTTTCGCGGAGAAAACGAGCACTGCTATTCTTCAAACATCACTCCTTCGAAAAAGGTTTTTTTTCCTCTGAACACTCCTCGGGAGAAAACGCAATCACTCCCCAGAAAAAAAAGAAAGGGTTGCAAATTGGCATACCGAACTCTGCTTTCAAAAACGGATAACGGATCCCATCAGCTGATCACCAATTAATAATAGCTGTGGTGTCACGGTAAGTAGGTAAGGCGATTCTGTGAGGCGTTGCTTAAAAATACTACTATGGGATCCATAACAAAGAAAGACAGAGTCCTAAATAAAATGCGAAACCAATTTTTAAAACAGAAACTTAACAAGGAAATTTATTTACAAAAAAATTTAAACATTTGACACTTTCGACATAATCAATTAATTTACGTGCCGATTTACAACGCACGCACTAGGACCCATCTAGTTCCAAAATCAGGAGCTTAACAAAATCACGACCGCTCCGGTGGATGTTCTACGCCGCTCTCTCGAAAAACAACACCAAACCTCTCCTCTCGGCTGGAAAAACGGGGCTCGTCTTCTTAGAATGTCTGGATTTTTAGCCGGGGGAACAAGTAATCGTTTTTTAATCCTCCACGTGTTCAAAATCGATGGGAACCGGCAACTGCCCCGATAACACGCAGCTGTGTTTCTCGCATTCTGTGAGGTCTTGGGAAAAAATAATCCCATACTTCCAGTACGCTACAATATATATATATATATATATATATATATATATATATATATATATATATATATATATATATATATGCAAGTGCTCAGTAGTTAAAATTTCACAGGTAGCCGAACCCATTAAAGGTATGGCGATTAAAGCGCCATCTATTGCTTAAATGTCGAACTATTTCTTTTTCTTCTGTCATACTATTTCCTCCTCCTTCTCGTATATTTACGACAAATTTCAGGTTATTCTGACCAGTGGTTCCTTATTTATAGCTTTTTGAGAGTTAAACTTTAGTTATAATCACCCTGTACATATGTATTTTCTTAGATTCAATTTTCGCTGTTTGGCTTTAACGTACCTGTTGCGTAAATCGAAGGATGGGTGTATATTGAAAATTTGTGACTTAGTACATTATTTCTCTCTTTTCGCTATAATTGTTACTGAACTGACTTTCTCATTGTTATCATATTTGTTACTCATCTGCTCTCTTGTTATTGATAATACTGTCGTTAATTATCCCATATTTTAATTTATGATCTGTGATCTTATTTGTCACTTTTTTTCGATTTCATTATATTCCGAATGCTATTGTGCATGTAACACTTAAGTTAACACACAATTTTTATATATTCACATACTACATAAATAAAATGTATGATTTTGTTATAAGAAAGAAGACAAGTAATATTTGGTGCTTCCTTTTTATAGCGGTCTTAGCCGAGAATGCGGAATTGGCGTGTTTCCACCTTGGAGAGAGACTAAAGTACCGATACACACTAGCAATGCATTCAATATCTATTCCACACAATTTATTTAATATATACATACAGGGTCAATTTAATATAAATTTATATCTATTATTTTATTTAATACGATTTAATTTTTTACAGACACCTTATTGTGACCACAGTTCAGCAATTGCTGCTAATAATGCGTCAAACACACTATCACAGCCGATGTGACACCTCAACATGAATTCTGCTTGGTAGGACTCCAGATGATGCCAAGCCATACCATTTTTATTTGCATTTAATGGCCATTTTGTCAAATTCTTTCAGAGGGTATAATACAATTCGCTTGGAAAAAAGCTGTAGCATCTTTTACTGTCGATGGCAGATTGAAAAGAGTAAGCATATTAAATATTTAATAACGAAAAACTGATATATTTTAAAAGAGGAAAATTTCACTAGCTGCAGAAAGATAAATAACATGCGCAAGTGTAAATCGGTAACCGTTTGTTTCTCGTCAAGGTGGAAAAGCTCTTTTACTCCTTTCTCGCCTATACCGCTATAAAAAGGAAGTATCTTAGAGTCTGTTGTTCATGTTCATACCTTCTTGGACCATGTGTTAAAAGTTGCAGTTTTTCCAAATACTCATACCGAGGGTAAAGGGCCTTTCAGGCCCTATTTAGTACCTCATGTAAAATAAATGTCTATGTCTATGTCTATGTCTATGTCTGTTCATAAAAAATTACTTGCATACTAATTGGACAATATGTATAGTGCCATTAAAGTGTACGATATTCCTGTCTTTTTCTTTTGTTTTTGGTTATCTGGTTTTGAATCTTTTATGAGGAAAAAGGTTTATATTTTAACTTAGTGACTTTGTTTAAAAACAGTTTAGTCTGAAGTTTTGAATTAAAATAACTCACGAAAAAATATAATCATTTCCCTTAACTGCCATGGAGTCACTCTGGAAGAAGCTGTTTTGAGCGTCAGAGTTTTATGCCACAGGCAAATTTTAACCACCCATCTCCTTTGCCGTCTTCAAGCATTATGCAGACACAGTCTGCACATGTTTGTTTACAGTTCTCACCATGCTTTAGAACCACATGAGATTAATGGTTGCGATCAGTCACCTGGAGAAGAGCGATTTCATTTAGCGCTATCAGTGGTTCACCAAAAACTCGCCAAAACAGCCAAGGAAAAATATCCGAGGGTCTTTTTGGTTTTTATGTATGGCCAGGACAGAAAATGTTTAATTCAGCTGCAAAATACTTTTCAATAAATCGAAAACCATTCTTTAAAATCGTATGATATAATATTAAACATTGCTGGAAATTATTAACTTTGACATACATTTTGACAGTTTCCCAAAATTTCATCCGAAAACAATATGTATGAAACTGCTTAGCGTAAACATGAACATACGTGTAAAATACTTAGGCATCCTAGGCAGAGCGTGAGATTGCATCATGCTCTGCTTCTTTTTTCCTTGTGTTTTATTGTGAAATGAACCCGCTTTCTCAATAGATACCGTAAAATGGGGTGAAATTGTGCCAACACGGAATTCAGCAAATCAGTGCTCTCTGGTGGCTTGTTATTAAAACTATTACCACGGGGCAGCGGTATGTTGGTACAAATCAACAAGTATTATCACGCTCCTCTGATACAATCTTTGTGACTCCCACAATTTTTTTAACAATTCACTATTTTATCACTCTGTTGCAACCTATGAAAAGTGTTGGTTCTCAAAGTCAAAGTCCACGTCATTATGTTGACAGAGTACCTCGACCATAAGATGTTATGATCGAAATATGTGCCTATTATTGGGTACTTCGCTTTCCATGATAAACAGCAGGAACGCCAGCTTAACTCCTCCGCAAAACAGCGACGAGATTAAGAAGGCTGCGGCAGGCTTCCATCAGAGGGGAAGGATCTATTCTCGCACAGTGCGAGGGACTTTGACAATGATAGGTCCATCAGTCAGGCGCGCAGGACAGCCTCCGCGCGAGCCACATAACATGGGGTAGTTTGCGGGAGGGGGGGGCGCAGAAGCGACTCCGCAACAGGGACAGGGAGACTCCATAAAAGCAGGAAACAAACAACAAAACTCGTTTCCAACCATATGGCTGCAAACAAAGCTGTCAGATTCTCAACAAAGAAGCCCAATAACAGTTATCTCTCTCTCCTCATTTTTGGAGGGAGGGAGAGCATTATCTGGCGGGTAAAGCAGGAACCTGGGTCGCTTTGCAGACGACGGGATACTCGGGTCGTATGCCGGTATCTAATAAAGTATAGGGTTCTCAATAGAGTTATTACCTCTATGAAATGTCCAAGCAAGTTTCTTGATTTCGGGTAAAAAGGGCCTAATCCTGAGGTCAATATGAAGGGTAGCGTTACTCACGTACCACTCCGCGGAGACGCAATCACGCAGGATTCTGCTTTGAATTCCTTGTAATTTCTTGAAGTTGTGATTGCAGCGATATCCCAAACAATAGACCCATAATTCAAAACCGGTCTAACGAAGGCTTTGTAAAGAAGCAACTTGGATTTTATTGACAGGTGACTTTTCCATGTCAGTAGATGGCTAAGGGAACCCTGTGCAGCCTTAGATTTCCGAACCAGGTCATCCATCTGTAGGCGCCAGGTTAGTTTCGAGTCTAGGAGGACACCTAGGTACTTGTAAGAATCAGCCCAGGGAATCCGCTCTTGATTAAGAAGGATGTTATTATCTGGTGGGATAGAGCTACCCGTGAAATACACGGCGGCACATTTATCAGCGTTCACTTTAATTCTACACGTAATTAGCCATTCACGATAAGCATTTAAGTAATTTTTGAGCCTCTGGAACACAATGTGACGGTGTCTGCGAAAAGTGAGTGATAATGGCGGTATCATCAGCATATAACGCTATGTCAACGTTAAGATGATTAGGCATATCGTTCACGTAAATATTAAATAATTTAGGTCCGAGTAGACTGCCTTGGGGAACTCCACTTTTAATGGGCCTAGGAGAGGAGATACTACCTCCGACACGAACCGAAAAGTGTTGGTTCTCGTGGTATGAAGAATTAGTTTTACGCACTGGTAAGTAATATATTTTTATTCACCTAGTACCTAAAGACTAATCTGTGGAGTTTTACTACTGTACCTTTTTTGGTTGTCATGTTAGCACATTATCATTAAAATAAGTTCACTTGATGGGTTGAGATTGTGCCACCCTTTTTTGGTTATTTTATGTACTGTAACCACTTATTTTAGAAATTTAGAAATTATAGACACAATTCTAACTATTAGAATGGCTATAATTATTGCAATAATTCCTCTATTTAAATTTTTAAAAGAAAATTTAACTATCTGTATGTCAGCAATATTTCCGACGCCTTTCTGGAAGAATTGCAAAACAAAAGGAACGAAATTGCTCCCAAAGTGCCTCGCCGAAAAAATAGATGAATGTACTTCCAGGCAAATGAATAACGTATGATGATCTCGTTGCATCTCCACTCGACCAACCTCAAGCGTCTGCTAGTCCTCCAAGAGACAGACAGTGGAAATTCAAAAAAGAAGAATGCAGATTCAAGCAAAAAGAAGGTAAAACGTCAAAAGAAACACGAAAGTTCAAGTGAAGAGGATTCTTATCAAGTTATTAAAGACTGATGTTTTATTTCATTGAACAAACAGCTCTAAAACAGCTAATTGAACAAACAGTTAATTAAAATAAAGAGTTTTGAAATGCATTCTTCTATGTCTCAATTTATTTATTGAAAACTTAAAAAAAAATTGTTATTTTTTGAGAAAAATAATTTTTTTAAAAAGTCAAAATTAACTGGGAGTGTTCTTGCTTCAAAGTAAGAGGTATGTGAATGTGCCACGACTCAAGATCAAGGCACTTGGTTTTACGAGGGACCTGGCGATTATCATTGGGAAGCTATTGCTTTCAACCTCGAACGGATGGAAAGTTAAATTAACATGAGGTGGTGTTTCGAATTATAGTTACCACGTGGCGGCAGACTTTGGAAAATCACGCACGGCTGCAGCCTGCGTCGGATATTCCGCCTTGGCGTAGGCCGTCGTTAGAAAGAACCGTAATCCCAGAGAGGGGACAAAACCGTATCGAAACTAAAAGGATAACCTTGACGATGCCAGAAAGTTAAAAGAAACGAAGAAATTAATTAAAATAATCAGTTTCCAATCTCAAAGGGAAAAAATTGGATAATAGACTAGTGGCACCATCTATCGGCCAAAATCGGAAACTCGAATGAGTTCCAAAGTAGGGTTGAATTGAATACGAGAGTCAGAAAAAGACGTCTCAAACGTATAATTTAAGGAATTGAATCAATTAAAAGCAAGAAAAACAAAAGGATAGAATAACGAATGAATCCATGGCAACGATAAAGGAGAAAATGGGGTGGCCTAATCTCACCCACTCGGTGGGGCGAGATTGTGCCAGAAAAAAAAAGAAGAAAAAAATTCAGGTAGTCTCTTCTAACGAAACTACCACGGGTTATTAACGTAGGATTACTTATCGTTGCTTAATTCTTTTTCTTTTTTTTGACGCCTTTTGGTACGTTTCTGTTTAATTGTTTACTGCTACAGGATTTCGAGCGCTGCCAAAATTATAACTCGCGACGCCGGACAATTTTTTTCTCTCCGAAGGACCGTTATTGAGGAACGTAATCCTACGTTACGAACGTAATCATACGTCCCCACCATCCCCAACCACTTAGAATTTTTTTCTGATACGAAATAGAAAGCTGAAATGTGTATCTAGCTGCACTAAATTCCTCCGATTATGTCGGTAAATAAAGAAATGGCATAAAAAGAACCTGAAAACCTGGCACAATCTCACCCCATTTTTACCGTACAGAATTAGCGAGCTGGGAGTTAAAATATTCAACATTCAGCATAAGACATAAGATACACAAAAAAGTTCAGCATTTGATGTTATTCTGGTTTCAACATGATAGACCTCGGAGAATAAGACAGTTTCATGCAACATACTTTACGCAGCTACGAGAAAAACGCAGGTAGAAAATGAATGTCATTGCTATTCATTCATGGAACTGCGTTGTCTGCAATTAGTACTAGCGCAATAAAGCCATTGCTCTTTTTTTTTTTTGGGGGGGGGGGGGGGACATGGGACATCTTTCACCTCAAAGGTCCAGAGTCGTTGGAAATTTGCTGCTTGAGTAATGCGTCGGTTACATCTGAATTTTCCTCCTGAATTTTCCTCCAAAGCCTCCTGATAACATTCTAACCTCTCCTACCGAAATGAGTTCATTTCCATATGAATCTCAACCCTCTAATGCAGAGGTCCCCATACTTGTTTGTCTCGTAGACCCCGTGCCGATTTTTTCTGTTTTGGGTAGACTCCCCTGCTATCCTAATACTGATTTTTTACAAATTCATCAACTTTAAAGGTGTTTTTGCAGCTGACACAGAGCTACTCCCTTTGAGAGGGTTTACTGTAGAGTAAAAAATTTTAATTAATATATATATATATATATATATGTATATATGTGTGTGTGTGTGTGTGTGTGTGTTAAGTTTTATAGTTGTGCATTTATTAATTAAAATGACACAAAATGCAAATCTAGTAACATTTTTACATAGAATAAATACACAACAAAATCAATGCTTTTAATAGGAGGGATGAGCCTGATGCTTTGATAGCAAAATTTCAATATTCGGCTTCACTTTAGCCAGGTTTAACCTTAAATCTCCTCGGCGAGTGATTTCTAATCTGTTTCTTCTCTCTCTCTTTTTTTTTTTTTGGTTTGTTTGTTTTGTTGTTTTGTGGTTGTTGTTGTTGTTGTTGTATGGAGATTGACAACCGCGCTGAAACCCCTTTCCATAAGGTATGAAGATGGAAAACCTATCAAAACCTTTCTCGTGATAGTTCATAATGTAGGATATGTAACAGGTATGTCTCTTTGAAGCCAGAATTGTTGATATCCCTTTCTAAACTGCACCTTAAGTTCTTCGTTGGTGATTATACCGATCAGTTCTTCTTGTAACATGACATCCGTTTCTTCAATGTTACCGTATGGATTGATAATCCACTGTGGTATTTCCATGGTCAATACATCTTCAAACCTAATTTCAAAGTTTGTGTGCAAGACATTTAAATGTTGAACGTAGGCTGAAAGGTCATCATCCTGGAAGTTTGTCTATGCCAAATTGGGAAACTAGCAAGTTCAATATATCGGCCACCTGCTGGCCCTCGCTGTAACCGTTCCAGTTCAGAAGTCCATGATGTCGCAACACAAGTTACACGTACTGCGGCCGAAAAGTGAATAATTTCTTACACAATTTTATGAAACATACATATAATTAAGAAATGTATCTATCTATTATAAGAAAGTACTCGTATTACGTAATTACCTCCATTAGTACTATCTGTGTTCGGCGGATTATTACATTTACGGGAAGCCAAAATTTTGGTGACGGCCTGTCTAACTCGTGGACCCCCCATTTACATCTCATGCACCCCCAATTTTCCTTTTCACTGGCATGGATCTATATCGACCCCAGGGGTCGATATAGACCACTTTGGGAATGACTGCTCTAATAGTACAGTGGTTTGAGACGAAAAAGAAGATACGGTCGGGTCGGATCCAACCCGATGTCTTTTTTTATGAGGTGTTGGGTAAAAATAAGTACACAATAAGCATTTTTGTTGTATAATAACATTTATTGATAATATTTTACATGAAATACACTGAAGTGCCACTGAATTAGGGATAGCAAAGCCTATGCAAATTGTGTAGCGTTGCGCATCATGTATGCGCAAGTGAGGGTGCTGTGGTAACTGCATATATAGCGCGTACTGTGGTTGTTCTGAATTAGTTGTTGGAATTGCCATTATGGATAAACTGCCTGATTTAGACGTCTTCGATCGCGGACAAATCGTAGGTGCGCGACGCATGGGCCATTCAATTTCCGAAATCGTCAGACAGCTAGGATTTTCAAGGTCGACAGTGTCAAGAGTATACCAAGAATACATGGATGGTGGAAAAAAAACTAGCGATCGGGCAAACTGCAAAGGACAATTAGCCTTGACAGTGCGTGGTGAAAGACGGCTCAGGCGTATTGTACGTAGCCAGCGAAGCCAAAAATTAGCTCAAATTACCACCCAGTTTAATGACGGTGCCAGTCGTACAGTCAGTAAACGGACTGTGCAACGCTCGCTTCACCGTATGGGTTTCGGGAGCCGTCGACCTACGAGAGTACCATTGCTCTATACTCGCCATCGGGCTGCACGTCTTGCCTGGGCAAGAGAGCACAGAGACTGGAGTGTAGAGGACTGGAAACGAGTAGCATGGAGTGATGGGTCTCTATTCCGACTTCTTAACGCCGACGGAAGGCTGAGAATATGGCGTCAGGCTCATGAAGCCATGGATCCTGCATGCCTGGCTGGAACTGTACAAGGGCATGGTGGCTCAATCATGGTCTGGGGTGCTTTTTCGTGGCACAGTTTGGGATCTTTGGTGCGTGTACCAACCTCCCTCAATGCAATTCGATACGTAGAGTTGCTGGGTGATCACCTCCATCCGTTTATGCTGTTCTGTTATCCGCACGGTAATGGAGTTTTCCAGCAAGACAACAGTACCTCTCACAAGTCCCGGTTGGCTACTGGCTGGTTGGATGAGCATTCCTCTGACTTCTCTGTCATGAATTGGCCATCTAGAAGCCCAGACTTAAATCCTATTGAGCATCTTTGGGATGTTTCGGAACAAGGCGTGAAAGGCCATCACACAGCACCAAAGAACCTTACTGAATTATGGACAGCTTTAGCCAATATTTGGCAAGCCATTCCCGTGGAACGTTTCCAGAAACTTGTTGAATCTATGCCTCGTCGTGTGGCAGCCGTTATCAAGGCCAGAGGAGGCCCAACTCGTTACTAGGTAGGTATCCCTAATTCAGTGGCACTTCAGTGTAAAAACCTTTATGTAGAATAAAGAGGCCAACGAATTGTAATTTTGCTAAACAAAGGAAATCTCTCTGGCATTTACATAGAATGTTGTATATATTAGGTGTAATATGTAATTTGATCTTGTACATAGTTTTGGAAGTTACTGAACCGAATTTCCGAGCACAAAAATGTAAAAAATAATATATACCGACAGTTTTGGCCTTCAAAATAGAAAAAAAATGACTAGTGATCATGAATAACGATTTTCAACAAAGACACTCATATTTACTGCAAACTTATAACTGCAAACGCTACAACACCTGTTGCAAGACTGCCTGGTAGGGTTTCTTGTGAACTCGGTTTCTTGCAATGAGAGGGGAGAGTACGGAAGGGGGAAAACTCATCCCTGGGTGGGATCCGACCCCCACCGTACCATTAAAGTCGTTAATCATTCGTTACAGCAAACGTTTGGCTCTTTGTTTTTGCAAGAGTTGAGATGCGACCTGCTGCGTTCTCATTCCATACTCCTCCTTCCGAGGATGTCATGTGATGGTTTCAGTTTTAATGCATTTGTTATACCCATATCCGGACTTTGAATGAGGCTAGTGAAGATAAAATCCATCTAGAGTTAGGGACGTTGAAACACATATCTCCTTGGACTTTAAAAAAATCTGAAAATTTTTTTTCATGTGGCAACAGATTATTCATCAACAATGCTTATTTTTTCAGCGCCTTAAAATCTTTTAAAGTGTAAACTGATTATTTTTAAATAAAAACTTTATGTTCACCATTTTAAAAGGAAATAAAATAAAATATTAAAAGGTAAAAGAATTAACATATTACGTTTTAAGTCAGTTTTTAATTTTTATTTATTAAAATTTCAATGTGTTCATAATTATTTTACATTTTAAATATACAATTAATTTCAAAGTAAATTATGTTTTATGTACTCTCAAACATAGTTTTATGGTATTTGATCCATTTATGACTGGGGGTTTGATTGGTAAATGTATTTGGTCTTGCGTAGTCACAAAATTCGTACAGGGTGTAAGTGGCGAACATATGGGAACTTTTCAAAATGGCCTCCGATATTCTTTCAAGTGAGGTTAATGTCATTTTTTTAGTTAGTGGCAATACGCCTATCAGATCAAACATCAGGTTTCTATATTGGTATGTTGAGAAATTTATTGGTTGTTTATTAAAAAAAAAGGTCTAAAGTAAAGAAGTGGGTACCCCTTGGCACGGTTTGGCGGAGTTCTCAAAATTTGCTAAAATTATACAAAAAAAACGACGGTAACGGTGATGTAGCGGACAACAAAATAACGTGTATATGCAGAATATACAGTCAGTTTTAGGCTATTTAAATAGCACAAATATTTCAGAATAGATTCTAAAGGACATTCTCCCCTCATCATTGAAACTAAAGAATTGGATATCGTAATGCAAACAATAAACTGAATCAAGCACTGATAAAGAAATACCTCATCGGTCGAAAATTAATTTTAGGCTGACAGTCATAAACACTTGGCATTTATGTCACAGAAAATAAATCTGTTAAATACAGACCTGTTATATGTTCTGCAGTCAGCCTTATAAATTAATAAGATAGCAGCTAGAGTGCATAAGACGGTCAGGTAGATTTTTCGCCAAGTTGGCGAAAATTTTTGGTTGCCATGCTGAGGTGATTCTGGCGTCAATGTTGTTTCTACTGCTAATTCGTGATGTTGTTTTGTGTATTTTACAGTGTAGTTTGCAGAAAAATGAGTGACTGAACTGAGGTTGTTCTTTAAGATTTTATGGGAAACAGGTGTGTAATAGGTTTTTGTATGGAAAATTGCCATTTACGCCTACGACTTCGTACAGCCAGCATAAGCTTTGTTTTACTGACCGCTACAGCCAGCGGAACCCTTTTTTTACTGTACTACAGCCAGCGGTACGTTGCGAAACCAGCGGCTGGGGATTTTCTGTAATGTTTTTCGCGCCAGATTGGAGGAAAATCTCGTTGAGAGCGGATGCTCGAGGCAGGCGTGCTTGGGAATTGATAAAATGGCGAAGCGCGGTAATGAACCTGGAGAGTGGTCAGCTTATGAAGTTCAATAAAGCTGGATTTATCACAATTGGATTACTTCTTTAATGGCCTCGCCACTCGCCCAATTATTTTAAAAGAACGATGACTGCAACAAATCGAATTTACACAGGAGCGAAACACGCTGCCTGTCATTCATATATATATATATATATATATATATATATATATATATATATATATATATATGAGCATTTTATTGGTCTATTTCATAAACATGGGGTCAAAATTAGAAGCCTTCACAGGACCCTGAAAAAGCTACTTACGGTACTGTGTTTAATGAAATCGCGTAATTGTTCATCGAAAGATATTACGATCTTGCTGAAGATCTCCATTAATCTGTACAGTACTTGGAGAACATGTCGGTCGAGAATTTGATCCCCAAGCGGTACCCGCGGTTCCCACGCCTGTTAAGGAGAGGAGCTTGGGCATGGATGATGACGGATCAACCCGCCGGAGCGATCGGGAACAAGGGCCCTGAGCATACGACAAATATCGAGAATCTGGAGCAAAGGAGAGGTAGTTTACCTCTGGCTGAGCTGAAGGCAGACGAATCAGATTTCTTTGACCTAGTCGAACGAGGAAACGTTGATGCAGTTGAAAAATTCTTAAATGTAAGATCTAATTCTAAATTGTAATTCTTAAATATTGATATATATGTAAACGTATATGTATAAATGTATATATGTATATATAAACGTAGATATATATACACTCAAGATCCAAAAAAATGGCACACCTACCTAATATCGTGTAGAGCCCCCACGAGCACGCAGAAGTTCCGGAACACGACGTGGCATGGACTTGACTAATGTCTGAAGTTATCCTGGAGGCAATTCACACCATAAATCCAGCAGGGCAGTCCACAAAACAGTAGGAGTGCGAGGTGGTGGAGATCTCTTATGAACAGCACGTTGCAAGGCATCTCAGATATGCTCAATAATGTTCACGTCTGGGGATTTAGGCGGACAATGGAAGTGTCTAAATTCAGAAGAGTGATCCTAGATCCACTCGGTAGCAACTCTCGACATGGGTGTCGCATTGTCCTGCTGGAATTGTCCAAGTCCGTCGGAATGCACAATGAACATGAATGGGTGTAGATCAGCAGCGTACGCAGAAATTTTCAAAGGGGGGTGTTATAGTCCAGTCAAATTAGGTTTTCATTTCGCATTAAATGAAGGGATTGCGATTTTTTCAGGAATGTGTAGGGGTTGGTCACCTGAACAATGCCTAATAAAGTCCCCTCGATTTCAGGCGCCGCGGGGGGTGGAGTGGTCCAAAGGTCACTTTTTTCAGTTTTTGGCGTTTATCTCGAAAACGGTGCATCGCACAGAAAATTGTCAAACCAAAAAATTAAAGCTTATTAAATTCCCTTCCAAATGGTATTTCTATATTTCTACCCAAGTGTTACCGTTTTCGAGATATGAACCATTGAATATGAAAATTTTTCAAAAAAAGTGGTAGCGGTTCAGGTATGTCGTCAAACTTCCTCTTCCAACTCTTTCCCCTTCCGTTTCTCAGAAAACTCGTGTTAGAGAAAGTTGTAGAGCGAAAGATTTTCTTCAAAAATGTATATAGTTATGCTAATTTATCTTCACCAGGTAAATAGTTAGAGCGTTTTGAAGTTTTGGGGCACTTTTCAACATTTTGCTTGTAAAATGTTCGTCACTCAAGTTTCGTTTCCATGGTGTGTAACTCTCTTAATTACTTTGTATGGTGTTTAATTAGATACGTATAATATTCATAACCCGTATAAATAATAAATTATGTATACCTGTACGCATAATGTATATCTCATAATATACAGAAGTACACCTTGTAGTACAAAGGAGGAAGTAAGAAAACAAACAAAAATGTATAAAAGTGTCACTTTAGCTCAGATCATTTTGAAAAATTTATATATCACACCATATGAAAAAGAATAAGTAGTTCAGTTACTTCAGACCTCAGTAGAAATTACTCCACAAAACATTTCCACAAATACCTTCCTTGGCAGCATTCAGTGGAATTTGAGCAATGAATTGTCACGTCTCAAAGGTAAAGGGCCAACAGCAGCTTTGTGGGTCCAGTACTTTGAAATGGTGGTGTTGATGAAAAAATTCATTGCAGCACAGCACACTGGTAACTGGGAAGATCATATGACATGTGCCCAACTGATGATACCTTATTTCCATACCAGCGGGCATTTTCATTATGCAAAGTGTAGTCACTTATATGTACAACACATGCTGGGACTAACAAGTCACCACCTTCAACTTAAACAGGATTTTATAAATCGTGGATACTTCACTGTCAACAGAACTGGAACACCAATGGCTGGTGTGTGGTCTGACATGGCAATTGAGGTGACACTCATGTGTGACATGAAGAGTGAAGGAGAGTTAACACGTGGGCGAGGCTTTAGTTATTCGGTGTTGCCAAAATGGGTTGGGGGAGCACGCACAGCTACAGCAATATGTGGTTCACTTGAGATGTTTTGTGGCGTCCATACTGCAAGAGGAGAATAACATGTTGAGTTTCGAGCATCACGCATAACCAGAGATGATCTAGACAGAAGGAAGCTTGCTCAATGGTTGGCTGATTACCCGCCTTTTGCTGAACGTAATTGTTTGATGTCACTTTCAACGGGAGTAATTGGAACAAGTAACGTCAACTGCTACCAGGCCTTGAAAATTGGAACCCGCACAATGAGCATTTTTGTTGGAATGAATTTCTCAGAAGTGAAACAATCCAAGAAGGACTCAGTCGTTCCTTTAGCTGCGATGAGCAATATGATCAAAGTTAATGATGATGTAGTGGTGGTAGAGCCTCTGATGATATTTCAAAGAACTCTGATCACCAAGAAGAAAGAAGGGGGTGTAGAGGAGTTGCTAACGTACGAGTTAGCCCCATACCCTATGTCTCTATTCGCCGAGGGGATAAGGAGATAAATCAAAAAGTCAGCACTGTATGATGCTTTCCCAAAATGTAATCAACTGATCAATTTGAAGAACAGTTTCACGGTAATCGATGGCGGCTTCCTGCTTCATAGAGTAAAGTGGAACACCAACACCACCTTCGCCTCCATCTGCGATCTATATGTATCGTACATAATCAACCATTACGGCAGCAGTTCAGCTGTGGTTTTTGATGGTTATGAAGACACGAACTCCACGGAAAGAGACGAACAACATCGGAGAGCATGAAGTAAAACATCAGTGGATATTGACTTCAATAAGAACATGGTGGCTACTGTTCATCAGGAAAACTTCCTTTCTAATGAAAGGAACAAAACCAAGCTCATTACTATGTTGGTTCAGGCCTTAGGTGCAAGAGGTATACAGTCTACTATAGCCAAAGGAGATGCTGACTGCAGTATTGTCAGAGGTGGGTGGCAAAACACCTCTCATTCAACTGTGGTGATAGTAGATGGGTAAGACCTGCTCGTCTTACTTGTGGCACTCACCCCACGAGACACGAATGTGTTTTTTTATGAAGACCGGACGGGGCAACACAGAATACAGGCTCTACTCTTCACAACATCTTCAGGTTTTATCATTCAGTCAGTACATTCTCTTCATCCATAGTTTCTCAGGATGTGACACTACGTCAGCGATTTATGGTAAAAGCAAAGCAGCAATAGTACAATGTTTCCAGCGGTATGCCAATGAAACAACAAACATCGCCAAAGTTTTTTACAACTCCAAATCTTCACCAGGAGACCATTGCTGGAGCTGAGGAACGAATGTTCCTGCTCACGTTCCAGGCCCCGCCAAATGAACATGATCTCAATCACCACAGGTACCTTTCATTTTTCTTTGCTCGTACTGACCCCATTAAGTAAATTTAATAATTCATTAATATCCAATAATACGTTATACATTATTTGGCCAAAAGTATCCGGACAACCCCCCCCCCCCACTTAAGGAAGTGGATCTAGCAGGTGGCGTAATTTGATGTGTAACCAAAAGCTATAAAAGTATTGGTAGTGGTTTGTCAGGTCATATTATTGGAGATAAAGTCCTACAGACCTTGGAGCTCCGACAAGTTGAAATACCTGAACCTGAACCTGTCAGGTCATATTTATGCATTTGTGAGACGATGAGTAAGTCAAAGGAACTTAGTGACTTTGACCGTAGCATTATAGTGGGATGCCACCTTTGTGGGAAATCAGTTCGTGAAAATTCGGACATTCTACAGAAGCTAAAATGATAGTGAAGACTGACTTGTTAGAAACTTTTTCCGAAGTATCAGATTGACGGCTTTTAATATATCGGAAAGCAGTTGATGAAATAAATTGTATATAATATATTTAACGTAAGTAACTGTTGTTTGAACCTACTTTTGATAACCATTTTTTGATTATATGAACAACTTTTATACATTTTGGTTTGTTTTCTTATTTCCTCCTTTGTACTACAAGTGTTCTTCTGTATATTATGAGATATACATTATGCGTACAGGTATACATAATTTATTATTTATACGGGTTATGAATATTATACGTATCTAATTAAACACCATACAAAGTGATTAAGAGAGTTACACACAATGGAAACGAAACTTGAGTGACGAGCATTTTACAAGCAAAATGTTGAAAATTACCCCTAAACAAAACGCTCTAACTATTTACCTGGTGAAGATAAATTAGCATAAATATATACATTTTTGAAGAAAATCTTTCGCTCTACAACTTTCTCTATCACGAGTTTTCTGAGAAATGGAAGGGGAAAGAGTTAGAAGAGGAAGTTTGACGACATACCTGAACCGCTATCACTTTTTTTTAAAAATTTTCATATTCAATGGTTCATATCTCGAAAACGGTAAGACTTGGGTAGAAATATAAGTGCCGTTTACATGTGCCAAAAACCCGGGTAAAAGCAGGGTCGTTTCTTACTTTTTCCCTACGATAGGGAAAAATGCAGGGTGGATTTTCGACCCTGCTTCGACCCAGGATAAAACCCGCTAATTACCCATGATGCATTTCGAAGCTGGGAGTAAATAACATGGCGGGTTTGAACTTGTGTGAATCCATGAAAATGCAGCTAAATGATCGATGGAAGGATCTGGAACCCCTTAACGATCGCATAATTTTCAAGAAAACAGTAGAAAAGTGCCTATTTTTTTCCGGAGGATTTCATTTATTTCTTGATCTGCCCATCTAGTTTTTAAAAAAAACCCATCCCCAATTACATTATAAATAGAATGGTACTGCTATCTGGTACGTAAAATAAGAAATAAAATTTCATTTCAATAAAATTTCAATAACATTTTCATTTAAAGTGTTATGGTAAAATTAATAAATTTAATAAGTATAATCAATAATTAAACGTAACATTAAAATTTATTTATAAATTAATTACTTTAGAATTCACATATAAAAATTTATTTATATCTATTTATGATTTTTTTATTTATACATGACTAAAAATTACTGAAACAAAGTTGAAATCAAAATTACATTTTGATTTTATAAAAGGATTTATTAAAACAATAAGTATCTTACAATTAATCTTATAATTTAAAAAAATGCACCTATCGATTGGAAAATTTTCTTTCCAGTCTTTATTACTTCAGGAATTTAAAACAATTTCTTCCCACCAAACAGAGCTTCGTAATTTTGCCCACATTCTTTGTTGTGGAAAAACTAAATTTAGCGATGAAGCCATAGATCGTACGATTATATCTAATATCCGCATCAATCTTCTAGTTCTTATATTCCTTTTTTCCTATCTATTTTCTAAATTTATTTTTAAAAACAACAGAAAACAATCGTAAACGTTCTATAATTATCAACAGCGACTGACATGTGCTGCATTTAAATAACAAATAGACGCAGACGTAATTGTGTTTTAGAAGAGGAGTGCATTGGTCGTGTCGACTTTATCTCCTGTAAGCAAGATATATGTAATCAAGGTCGGAGTGCTCAGTAGTTAAAATTTTAAGTAATGAATTAAAATATTAAGGTAAGAATAACGCGGGTAAAAGAAAAAAATTAATAGTAAAGTTAAATTAAAACAAAAAAGTTAATTTTAACAGAAAAAATATAGAGTTACAAGTTAAGAAAATTTAGAAGAAAAATTAGATAAGACTAACCACGGAAAACAAAAATCCACGGAAAACAAAAAAGTAATAATATTAAGAGGCCCAGAAAAGCAGATATCATAAGAATACAAAAAATATTTTTGTAAGTTTTTCAATCTTTTTGGATTTTTAAAGTTTTATGATTTTTTTTGTTGTTATTTTTAAAATTTAAGAATACGAGGTCAAAAGAACAGCAATTGGAAAAAAAAAAGGCCTTCCCCAGGACCATACACTTCGTAACGAGATAAATGCGGAGTTCGAAGATGGAAAGCTAAAAATAGCAATACAGTGAATTTGAAAAAGTACGACACCGGCTGGGATCGAACCCATAACGTGATTTACAAGGAATGATGGTGTATGAGGATCACTTCCGCCGAATCATGTGACGGCCTTTACTTCCGGTAAGACGGGTAAAAGCAGGGTGAAAATGTGGTCCCATGTAAACGGACTTCGAAGGTTTTCCTTATTAGCGGGTAAATCCCGGGTATTATTGTTGTCCATGTAAACGCAGCTATAGAAATACCATTTGGAAGGGAATTTTATAAGCTTTAAATTTTTGATTTGACAATTTTCTGTGCGATGCACCGTTTTCGAGATAAACGCCAAAAACTGAAAAAAGTGACCTTTGGACCACCCCACCCCCCGCGGCGCCTGAAATCGAGGGGACTTTATTAGGCATTGTTCAGGGGACCAACCCCTACACATTCCTGAAAAAATCTCAACCCCTTCATTTAATGCATGATTCGCCGCCATTTTGAGCTAATTTGACTGGACTATTATGAAAGAGAAGTTTTGAGCAATCAGTGCAAAGTGTAAACCTCAGTAAATAATATATGTAATCAAAACCAATGGGGGGGTTATAACCCCCATCAACCCCCCCCCCCCCTTGCGTACGCCACTGGTGTAGATGATCGGACAGGATGCCTATGTACCCGTCACCTGTCAGAGGAGTTTCTAGACGTATCAGGGGTTCCATATTACGCCAACTTCACATACCCCATACCATCACAGAGGCTTATCCAGCTTGAACAGTCCCCGGTTCACATGTACGATCCTGGATTCTTGAGGTTGTCTCCATACCAGTACACGTCCATTCGCCCGATACATTTAGAAACGAGACGCGTCAGACCAGACAACGTGTTTCCAGTCATCAACAGTCCAAAGGAGGTGTTAGAGGGCCGAAACGAGGCTTAAAGTTTTGTACCGAGCAATCAACAACGGTATAAGAGTGGGCCTACGGCCAAGGACCTATTTTGAAAATTCTTGACTATGGGTACAACTCGGGATGGGCCCCTAACACTGTCCCCTAAAACTGATGTGGGCCTAAAATTTCCCCTAAAATTTCCAGAATTGACACACACACACCAAAAAAAAAAAAAAAAATCATAAATCACTGTGAAAGTACCATTTTACCAAGAATTTGCCATTTGAAGCGTAGAAGCCTAGAACATTATCAAATAACAAAAAACTATACAATATATTAACTTCATCATTAAAACACCAATACAATGCAACCAGAAAAACTTATTAATCCCTTATATACACTACAACATACATATGATGAATTATACATATAACTATACATATGATGAACCTATCAATCAAATTTGAAACGATATATAAAAAAATTGCTATTAAAAAAGGTAAATTAAAAAAAATTTGAATTTGGAATTTTTTCTTTTAAAATAATTTTTTTTTTTTGGGGGGGGGGGCAACATTCGGGGGCCCCTAGGCCAGAGCCTACTGGGCCTACTGGAAAATCAGGGCCTGCCGACGGCTCCGAAAGCCCATATCAATGACGGTTCGTTGAACAGTTGAAAAAATGTTTAATGTCTCCCATGCGCTATAGCAGATGTGAGACATTAAACATTTTTTCTGTGCTATAACAAAAATATGAATTTGTGGACTTTAAATACTTAAATTTGAGGGACTTTAATTTCCTTTTAGGACCACCGTTCGCTTAATATCAACTGTGTCAACTACAAGGGTTTTAATGCTTTGCATCTCGCTATCAAAAAAGAATTCCTGGCCGTGGTGCAATTGCTTTTTCGACGAACTGATCTGGAAATTAAGGATGCAGCTTTGTACGCTGTGGCCACTGGAAACACAGAGCTAACTCAAGCAATCCTTGACGCTATTAAGTAAGTTGCCAGAAAATTTCACCGCTCTATTTTTAAGTGTAAAATTTCAATTAGTCTCATGTTCCACTTAGATTAAACTCGAAGACTGGCTAAAAAATAACATATTTGAATGATGTAGCATGTTTTTTACTGATACACTAGACAGGTCAAAATTCAGCTTATAGTAAGTATTGTTCAAATGTACTTGCAAACGTGTGATTTGCTGAGCTATTGATCGATTGATTCATTGGCTTTTGGAGCGCCGTGGTCATCTTTCCGAACACGAGGATTAGACAGACCGATCGAATGATAAAAAATATTTGTTGTTGTAGCTTATGCCCCTTGACCGATAGTATAACAGATCAAGTCCATTAGGGCTATTGGGCAGAGAGTGGTGCGGCTACGGTTTTGAATAGCACCACAAGGATAGGAGTCCGACTTGGCTAAAGCACCGGTCCCGTAATTTTGAACCGAGTCAGGTGACGAGATCGGAACACTTGACCCCACACCTCCAGACGTAAATTTGAGAACTTGGAGGATATTGCAACCATGAGAGATTTTTCGTGCACCAGCAGCAATTAGTGTACACGGCGGTGGATTTGTCAGCAGTAAGCATCGAACCAGTGACGTTGAGATCAATGGCCCACTGCTCTAGCCAACTGGGCCACCGCACCCTAACAAATATTTAAAAAATATCAAGAATTATTTTCAACGTATAATAAGTTTTTTAAAAAAAAGAACGGCAAGCATTTATTGTGAGGGCACTTGCCCGTATACGCTACACCACGAGTTTTTGTTGGCTACTTCGTTACGGGAGTGCGTAGTGGGGGAACCACCTTTGCTTTCAATAACAGGATAATACCGAAACATTAATGTTATGGTTAGGGTTTGAAACCGGTCCCATGTGGGTTGCATCTTAAGTGGACGGCACAATAAATAAGTTAAAGAACAGAAAATATGTAAAACTAGCTGAATACCCGTGCTTCGCTACGGAGTACATTCAAATTAAATACAACGGTGAATGTATGCAGTTAATGCCATATATATATATATATATATATATATATATATATATATATATATATATATGTATAATAAATACAACATTCAATGTATGCAATTAATGCCAAAAAACAAAAAGAAAAAAATATATTTATAAAAAATCGTAACGAATATTTTTATAAGCAAAAAATGTAGAAAAAAATATTGCAATTAAATCTAATAGAACATACTAAACAATATAGTACAGTTAATATAGTACAGTTTGAGGAACATTTCTTTCACTGTATTTTAATATTTTTTTTTGATAATGTCCAATCGTCTGCCGCATTAGAAAGAAAAAAAAATTGTCAATTTATTTCGTTGTTATGCACGTGACGCAAAATTAATTTGAAGTATCACAAAAAGAAAAGAAACCACGTGATCAGCATTTAATAAATTAAATTCTAAATATTAATCTTTAAAAATTCACCAAGAATCAGAAAATGGAGGTACAGATTCGGAAAAGATTTCATTTTAAAGAATTTTTAGGATCTTTCTCGTGATATAAATTTTATAACCCCCAGATTATTATTTTAGATGCAAACTTTAAAGAATGTTGCAAAAACAGCTTAAAAATTTAATTTTAAAAAATCTAAGAAGAATTTTTCAAAAATCTTTTTTAGTGCACCCCTACACTGTAAGAATAATTTCCATGCAAAATTTCAGCTCTTTAGATCCAGTGGTTTGGTCTGTGCTTTATCTGTCAGTCAGTCAGCCAGTTACGGAACTGTTTTAAATTATACAGAAATTAACCTCACCAATGAAAATTTTGCCACCTATACCTGTATGAATCTAAGATTTATCTGTCTGGGAGAAATATTGAAAACATGAAGTAAAGGCACTGAATGTAATTTTATGAAGGCTCCTTTGTGCAGCACGAAAATTATTAGAAGATCATTACCGATAGAAAATACTGGCATTCATCAAATAAACGGTTTATCTAAAAACTTCTCCTGTGGATGTTCAGAGAAAAATTACTACAGAAACAACAAAAAAAAAAACACCTAAAATTATTTCAGTATGCTTAACAGTGGTCATAGGAACAATTTGCAAGCAATATTTAAACTACAATATGAAGTTTAAATACTGTAGTTATTTAACATTCGACAATTTCGATACGTGCTATGCAATTATGAATTTAAGATTTTTTTGGCTTTTTTTTAACCATTTATTTTGTTTACATCCAGAACTATTCCACTTACTAATCCAAAGCATTTAAAAAAAATCTCATCCACTTGATCAGAATTTTTTAAAATAAAAAATGGGTAGTTTTCTACATGATAAATGATGGAATAAGGGGTATGTTTAATATTAGGTTGGTTAGTTATGTTTGATTCCATGGCTCGGATTTCAGTTTGACAGCAGGATCTGCTGTACAATCTACGCTACTTAGGAAATCCACGTTTTAAATTAGAAACTGGAGCCGAAACTTTTTGGCAATCCGTTGGGTTTTTTGCTGAAATATCAGATATCTCATTATTTTTGATACCCACGTGATTTAGTATACAGCAAAACATAGATAGCACTATCCACTTCAAAGGATATACTTAGAATTTTACACTTAAGGAACTTGGGCATGATCAATCAATCGTACCAGGTTCCAAGATCTGGAGAGATGAGTGAGTCGGCGAACGGAGTTAAACGCATGCGCTGGGCGCGGTGGCTCAGTTGGCAAGAACAGCAGGCCAGTGATCTGAACGTCCCTGGTTCGATGCTCGTCGCTGCAAATCCCCCCGCCGTGTTCACTAATGGTGGCCGGGGCACGTAAAATAGGTCGTTGCTGCAATGTCTTCCAAGTTCTCAAAATTTACCTCTGGAAGTGCGGGGTGAAGTGTTCCGGTCTCGTCACTTGACTCGGTTCAAAATGAAGGGACCGGTCATTCAGCCAAGTTGGACTCCGACCCTTGTGGTGCTAATTAAAACAGGAACCTCCCCTTTCAGCCCTATAGTCTATTAGGACCTGGGGAATGGAACCCCTAACCAGGGGGGCATTAGGAACAACAACATCAAACGCATGCGTTTCTATATTTCAGTGCTTCATCGTTTCCGTATTTTCAGCAAAATAAGTCCCGGAAGTGAAATGCGAAGCTATGAAGACAGTCCACATTATGAAGCCGATATAACACCATTAATTTTAGCTGCTCAATTAGATGATTATCAGATGGTGAGGATGCTTTTGAACAGAGGACACCAGATAGAAAAACCCCATTCCCCCAGCTGTAAGTATGTATTTACATCAAAATTATTTGAAAAATAATTACAAGACAGAAAGAACTTTTTATATAGGTACCATGTTTTAAAATTTTCTGTTGAATCATATAAACTTGACAATTCTATGTATTAATAAATACTTTTTAAAAATATTTTTGATGAATTATCCCATCAACTTCAAAGAAAATGAAGTTAACTGGAAGTTAACTTGCGTTTAACGTTTCGTTCCCGTCCCGGCCGATAGATGGTTGCACCATTCTACAAAACAAAATTAACTGAAAATGAATTCAATCCTGCTTAAAGATGGCTAAAAGTATTAAAGTAATGCATTGTCATCGTGTTCTTAGCTATTCTAAAAGTTCCAAATGTCTAGCTAGCCGGGAAGTTAGTTAAAAATCGATTGCAAGATTTGTACTGGACAAACACACACACAAACAAACAAGAAAGCGAGTTAATAAAAACGTGGTAAAAAACATTTTATTTGGGTTTATCATTGTTAACAAATTCAAGTTTTAGTAAGATAATTTTCACAAGGAAAAAAAATATAGTTGTTTTATGTACAAAAATTATATTCTTTTATAAAATGAAGAACGTTACCTCAGTGTCAAAACATTTTATTCCTAGAACATGTATTTAATTCACTGCATTTGTGGGTTATAATTTTGTCTCTAAGTGGGCTTGGTTAAAAAAAAATGTTGAATAATTTCAGTCATATGTAACGAAATGGATATGTAAAAGGTAATAGGATTATTTAACAATATTTGCAGGCACTTCATGTATAATTTCATATCCGTACCATAAACAAAGACCAAAAAAATCTGTTTTAGTCTGAAAGTAATTTTATTTCGCATTACTTTAAATTTCTATCTTCTGTTTGAAACAGACAAGCCAATTAACTTAAATGACTTATCAATTCCGATTAAAAAGTATTACAGGGTTGATCTATAGGAAACTTCAGACAACATTTAAATTCTGATTTAGAAGGTTATTTATACCAGATTTAATATGACAAGTATTTATTAAGTGTCTAGATATGAATAAAAGAAGGTGAATTACAAAGGGGACCAGTATAGGAATGTATATTTTTACTCGAGAGGCATAAAATATTTGAAGTAAATTAGGCTTTATTAGTAATATAAAAACTTTGGAAAGTCATCAGGAACTAAGTGATTAATATTTGTTTCGTGCGCAACAAATTAGTTTTGTAAATTTCGAGCATAAAAGCTATCGACAGGAGAATATGGATAAGGTCTGGCACAAGTGACAGGCCGCAATGCAAGAACAGAACTTACGTTAAATGTCAGAAAGTAAAAGTATTTCCAATAATACATGCCCCCATAAAATATACACTTTATAGTCTGTGAGCCTTTTAAACTGTTCATTAACTTTTATACATGCCTTAATAAACCCCTATCACAAAGAGACACAAAAAACAAAAATCACACAGCATGAAACATCCCGGAATCAAATCGCATTTCTTTAAAAACTACTATGTAAGTTCCAACGTAATAAAGTGTTCTGTATGTACCCAATTTTTCGTAGGTCTTTGCGCTAGATGCAAGGAACTGATGCGAGAAGCAGGAGCCATGTTTCCTCAGTTCCGTCTAAATTCCTACAAGGCTATCTGTAGCCCATCATACATCGTCCAAGTAACCAATGATCCTATACGTTATGGATTCCTTCTGGATCGGGAACTCGGAGAATGCGCAGTGACTGATAAAGAACTAAGGGTCAGTAGGTCTATGATTAGAAGAGGTTCTAATTTTTAATGTTAAATAATGACTGTTAATCGATTAATAAAGGTATTAAGAGTTAATAGTGAGTAAAAAAAATCGTAATACGTTATTTGAATTGGAAACCCGTATGTATTCGTAACATCCCTATTAGAGCAGTCACGATAGTAGCCATTTATTTATGCTGACAAATAGTCGGTCATTTTTGCCATGGAATTATGAAATTACCTCACAACTAAATTACTTGATCATTTAGCCTCCCTTGATGATATCGTGCAAGAAGTGTCCTGCGAATGCCTCAACAAGGCAATGGATACAGTTTAATTTTTTCTAAAAAAGAATGCAGTTTAATTTTATCTTCTCGATCGTAATTGATCCTTTAAATAGAAGATCGAAAACGTCCTAATTAATGGTAGATTTTTCTTCATTTAGACTCTTTTGATCAATATGGACCAGAATACTTTCCCTCTATATAGCTTCCGAATAAAAATTCACATCCATGTTTGATGCTGCTTCATCGTAATGTCATGTATCAATCAAACCTTTGACGATCGTATAATTTTCAAGAAGATGGTAGTAAAAGTGCCTATTTTTTTCCGGAGGATTCCATTTATTTCTTGATCTGCCACATCTAGTTAAAAAAAAAAACCCATCCCCAATTACATTTTAAATAGTCTGGTGCTGCTATCTGGTATGTAAAATAAGAAATAAAACTTTTACAGGGTAAATGAAATGGATTGTTTTTAATCTTTTTGGTGCGTTACTTTTAAACACTCCAGCCCGGAAATATCACGGGCACGAGAAATAGAAGGCGAAACCTCACCCCGTTATTTTGACGGAAGCGAGAAGGAAGGGGTTAAACAAGGTGGTTGCAGCATTACAGCAGGCAGTGAGTGTATGGATGTGTGTGGCATTTTGGAAATGGAGGATAGATTACGAGCAGGTGGTCATAGATGAAAAGATTAAAATCTCTCAAAACTTCCATGTTATCACGCAAAACATTCGTTTACAAATTGTTCCAAATTTGGGGTATAGTTAGAAAGACTATATTTTCTCAGTAGTTCAGCTAAGAACTATAAAACAAAGTCAACTGTTAAAGATGGAATACGTGTAACTAAATACTTATCTCTTGAACAAACACTTTAAATCTTTGATTCCGACTTCTAACTACGATCCGAAGCAGCTAAAGATGCCCAATTCTGAATTGAGACTTCGATCTAGATTTTTATAATTTTTGGTTTAGAGTGACGTTTAATTAAAGCTAATCTTCTTGACTGATCCTTTTAATTGCTAAGCTACGAATGCATAGTTTAAAAGCATAACATTTCTTAGAGAGATTTATATGTCAGCGGCTGATATAACATTTCCGTACATGCAATTATACGTTGGTAATGAACTTCCTTGATCTACTGGTGCGCCGTGATAACGAATATCAGTTTTTATAAACGAAGAAATCGAGATTTGTTTCCTTTCTGACATTTCCTTGGACCTTGACCTTCCATCTTGTCTTTAGAGGCCACTCTGTTGGTTCAAAATGTGAATCTTTCATCAGTTAACACTTTTCCAAATAGTCTGGCTCTCTCGCCTCAAGACATAGGCTCTTTGATGTGATGGTCAAGACATTAGGCAAGCAGTAGGAGCTGATTCAGTTACCTTTACAATTACAAACAAGCTCACAAGCTAACAGAGTGAGGATGAGTGTGCGTGGCAGAAATCCAGTCATTATGATGTGTGACGTTTAATACTATCGGGTTCAATTTAATCTAATGTATAATAAAGGTATTTTCGTTTATTGAATCATACTAAAAAACAATCAAGATTGCCAAAATTGAATTTCCTTTTCAAACCTTCTTATTATATCTTTTGTTATTAATTCAGACGGAATTCATGGAACTGGCCCAGAATGTGCGAGATTTCACAGTAAAACTAGTTTCACACTGCCGTAATACGGCGGAAATTGAAACTCTTTTAAAATTGCCTTGGGGTTATGAAGGAACGCATGAAAAAATCGAATTTCCCAGACTTCAACTGGCTCTTGACTACAAGCAAAAAGAAGTGAGATTTTCGTTCTGTCTTTTTTCAGAGATGCAATAATTCATAAAAGACTAAATACATTTTGACTCGCAGAAGACTTTTTGAGCAAGGAAGCCAGCGATTTGTGTACCCCTAATCATCAGTGGCGCACCCAGGAGGGGGGGGGGGGGCAGGGGGCCCTGGCTCCCCCCAAAGAAGTAGAAATATTGATTTTACATTATAAATATTTTTATTCGTTCATCTCAGCCCCCCCCCCCCACGCATTATAAATATTTTTATCCATTCATCTCCCCCCCCCCCCCCCCTAAGAAAAAATCCTGGGTGCGCCACTGCTAATCATACATCTCAAACAAGCACGATGAAATTTATATCGAGAACATATGAATAAGAGTTTTTTTTTAATCTAACTATGTACCGTTTCGGTACTTACTTATTGTACTTACTTATTGTTACTTCGGTACTTACTTATTCGGTACTTACTAATATCGTTCCCGCTATTCATTGCTTTTCGCTGTCAGGGCTTTTTGTCAGAAGTTTCGTTTTGAGACTTTTATTTTTGTTTTCTTCGATTATGAGAAAACTAGCTGAATACCCGTGCTTTGCGACGGAATACATTCCTACCATGCTGTTTCTCAAAACATTGTTTGCAACTTGCGGTTAGAAAATAGGTTGCCACCGGGGAATTAGGCATTGGTGATCTGATATTGCGCCAAGTGCAAACAGACGCCAAGTTTCAGCTATAATACGTAAGTACCTAAGAGGGTAAAAGTGCTGAATTTGTTGAATAGTGCTGTTGTTGTTGCTAAGCCCCCTTGACTAGAAAATGCTATACCTGATCCATGCGGCTTTGTGTAAGCAAAAATAGGGAGGCAGATCTTTGCAAACATGCTAACGGGGATACCTAAACAATCCACAATGTGGGAAGGGTTCGCAAGAGCAGCAAAAGGGGAAAAAGGGGGAAATACCTTTGAAGAGTTCTCGAAGTGCACACTTTTTTCATGGACACTCCGAAGACGAGTCAGAAATATAAATTATTACACTGAATATAAATTAAGAGTAAACACTGCTCTCGATCAGGCGTGTTTATATCTGGAGAAAAGAGGGAACTTACTCGGAATCAGGTAATACTATCATTGTGGCCGAGAAGGGATATATCTTCCAGATCTGGATCCTGTTATATCTGGATCCTGGATATTTGGATCCTTTCTAATGTGAGGTATTAGGATGGAATTTTATTATGTTAATGAACGTACACCCTTGCACGTTTTCACGGGAGGCTCTTGACGGGCGAAAGAGAGCCGATGAAGTCTTGGAGTCCTGCATGACGCTCTTTCAGAGTTGAATTTGTCTATGGGTTTGTATTTTATATGGACACCGATGCCTGTCCACAGTGCTACGTTGGTTGACCTCGAAAGCTACGACATCAACAAAATAGTGGGGGCAGGCAAATTTCTCGATATGAACTCTTTGGGACTCACTAGAAATAGGTATCATAATGCGGTAACTTCCTCCTAGAACGGTTGAAGACTTGAACTGCTTTAAACACTAATTTAGCGAAGATTGGAACTCAATATATCAAGTTTTAAACAATATTTTGATGTGCAGTATGAAATTGACCGTTGAGCGCTGAAATAACCTATGTAAGGGTCAAGTGTGATCACATACTCGTACTTTATTAATTTCCCAAGTTTTTAATCTTTTTTCAGTAATTTAATTTTTTAAGGCCATTTTTCACTGATTTTTCCAATATTTTTTAATTAAATTTCCCACGTATTTATGACTTATTCCTGATGACGAAATTACATTGTAAAGTGTTATTTACAATTAAGACAAATTTAAACTGAACTTCATTAAACAGTTTTTCCAAGTACACACTTTTTTTTCTTTTTTAAGGCAGAGAGAGAGAGAGAGAGAGAGAGAGAGAGAGTATAGTTAGAGTATAGTAGAAGAAAAAAAAACTAAATTATGCCCAGTCAGAATGTTTTTTTCAAAAACAAATCATATTCAAATGCTCTGTGAGTTTTACCTTAGCTTTCAACTTTTGGTGAAATATATAATTCTTGGGAGAATTCGTTTCAAGATGATGAGAGTATCAATCAGCTATATAGCTGTTCTTAATTTTAGTTTTGGCATCTAAAATCAAGGATCACGAACCTTGTAAACTTAATTTTGATCATTCTCTCGGGGAAGCAACCATTCCAAAATCCCATATTTATTTTTAACTTGCAACTTTAGCATTTTTATAATTTAACAGCGGCAGTATTTGTATCATGTTAGAGGGCATCGTATTAACCTATTCAAATTTGATTATCTAACGTGAATGACCATGATTCTCTTGAAATTAGTCATTCACAGAAACATGATACATGAAACAAATAGTTGGCCGCTTCCCCTAGAATGGCAATGAAAATAACACGGAACTCATGAATCGGATGTTCTGTGGTCGAAAACAAAATCAGGAAGTGGACACGAAAAGTGAAAACGAGGCATCACCTTATCGTTCTGTATCATGATATACGATACATGATGCGGGAAACATTATCCCAAGTGAGGATTTTGTTATATTTATATAACTATGAGAGTTTCTCGAGAAGTGAATATTTTATTTCATGTCAATAGATCTAATACAGGTACAAGAAAAATACAGGTACTAAATACGTCAGTAGGAAAACAATTGGAATTTTTGCAATACAGATTATTGCGCAATGATTAGCGGAATATTTTCTTTGAAATGCATTTCAATGTATTTGAATAGAATTACTGTTTGTTTCTGATACGAGTATTTATAATCTTCCAAAGACCTCTTATACATATTCCTTTGGGTAACTCAGTATTTATAGATTGAGGCAAGCTGATTTCGATATTGCACCAAGATGAAGGTTTATTTTGAAATAATCTTATTAAATATTTCAATGCTGTATTATCAATTGCTCAATAATTTCAATTAATTAGTGTCATCTTTATTTGGTGAGATACCTTCTCTCAACCCACTAAAGAATGCTTTTTGTTGACGTGTAACCTAATTAATTATTCAATACTCTATTATCAATTGCTCAATAATCCCAATTAATTAGTGTCATCTTTATTTGGTGAGATAACTTCTCTCAACCCACTAAAGCAGCGGTTCTCAACCTGAGGGGCGCGCCCCTCTGGGGGAGCGTAGAAGAATTTCAAGGGAGGCGTGAGTTTAAAAAAAAAATAAAATAAAAAGTAAAACTAACTGTAATTTACTGTGCTCAATTTTGCGGTCACAATGTAACCGTAACGTATTTTCGACATACAAACACGAACACGATAATTGTCGTACGCCTGGGAACACTGCAAGAGCTTGAGAACGGTTTCTCGCTCAGCTGCTTTCCCTTTGTTATTAATTTTTCCCTTTCTCCATTCAAAGTCTCCTTTGTTGCTTGGAAGCTTTGAGGTTGTTAGTGCAGTTTTCATCCACATATCTCTGTGAATCTGGATTTTCAGCATTAGCATATCTAAAGTCAAAACATCGAGCAAAGCTGGACGTTGAAAGTGACCTGAGGTGTGCTTTGTCACAGTTACAACCTAATATTCAAAAACTTGTCTAGGACAAACAGTGGCAGCCCTCTCATTAATGTTGTGAAAGTGACTGGTATTACATGCCGACCTCACCTAGATCCTCGATTACCTCAAATTTATTTGATCTGTATTTAATGCTTTGATTTCATATGTTCTAATAATAATAATAAGTTCCAAATTAAGATATGTGTAGTAATATTAAATTTTGCGTATGAAATTATCTATTCTATATTTTCATTTAATAACCAGCTTCGTTTCAAATTCCGATTGTACTACTTGTATTGACCACATATGGTGGTGGTGGGGGAGGCGTGACCTCACATCAGTGTTCAAAGGGGGGCATCAGTGTCAGGGGGGCTCAACCTGAAAGGTTGAGAACCCCTGCACTAAAGAATGCTTTTGTTGAAGTGTTTCGTCGATTTGTCACCTTTAAAATATGCTTCAGGCAGGGCCCGATTTAGAAAATTCTGGACTATAGGCACAAATTGAGAAGGGGGCCCCCTAACACTGATGTGGGCGTAAAATTTCCAAAATTGACACACAAAAAAAAATAATGTGAAAGTACCATTTTACCAAAAATTGGCTATTTGAAGCGTAGAAGCCTAGAACATTATCATATAACAAAAAGCAATAGAACATATTAACTTCACCATTATAAAACCAATACAATGCAACCAGAAAAACTTATTAATCCCTTATATACACTATAACATATATATGATGAACTATACATATAACTGTAGATATGATGAACCAATCAATCAAATTTGAAAGGAAATTTTTAAAACAAATCGTTTTAAGAAAAGGTAAAATTAAAAAAAAAAATTAAATTGGGAATTTTTTCTTTTAAAATAAAAATTTGGGGGGGGCCCCTAACATTCGGGGGCCCCTAGGCCCGGGCCTACTGGGCCTAATGGAAAATCAGGGCCTGGCTTCAGGACCTTCAGGAAGAGTAGTGGGAACTACAGTACATGAGCCGGGCCCTCCACTGTAATATGATATAGCAACGTACAAAACTTCCACGATCAGAGCAAAAAACGAAAGTAGGAGAGAAAATAGAAAGGTGAGGGAAAAAAGCTTATTTTCCTTTTTATAATCATCATTTATTCGAAAATTAAATGGTAGAATTTTTATTTGTCATAAATAAAAGTTTCCTCTTTCATCCGACAGATGGCAGCAATGAAATTCAAAACGAACTTACCTTTCGTCTAAATGATGAAATTAATAAACTAATAATATAATGGAGGCATCCGATTAATAAGACATCACGTTGCAAGAGACATTTAAAATTAGCGTTTTAATTTTGTTTTAAAGATTATAAATATTCAGCATGTTTCGATTAAAAAGATGCTAAAAATTTGTGCTAAACTAAAAAATCGTCAAATGCTACTGAATTTGCAAGTGACTTTAAAATACCGATAATGGGGAATTTGCACGTTTTTTTATTTTACATTTATGATATAGAAAATAGAAAAATATGATCGAAAGCATCTTTTTTTTTTAGTTTTAGAACTCTAAAAGTTAACATAATTTGTTTTTAAACGCGCACTATTTACTTCGTCTCAAAAACGCTACTTTTCCTACGCGGATACATGTGACGTCACAATGCACTATGGCGAATTTGTTTACTTCGGTGTTTGGATTGTGTTGCGTAGTTTGAGTTTGATATCTAGTGTTTTTTCTTTATTTTTAAGATGTCAAAGTGTGTTACAGAAAATTTTAAATATTGTATAGTACCTTGCTGCACAAGCACAACGGTAAATACACCAGGAAAGCTTTTTTTTAGTGTTCCAACAGATAATGTCAAAAGGAAATCATGGACAGTTGCAATAAAACGCGACGAAAAAAAAAATCCTCATTCAATAATTTTTTAATTTAGCTATAATTGTCAGTTTTAATGTGATACAGATGATTTGCCAAATCATTGCAGCAAATATGAATTTAAAATACAAGTTTTGACATTTTCCACTTAATTAAATATTTAAATATATTTGTAAACACGAGTTTTGTTATGAGTTATATTCTCCACATGGTGAATTCCACCTCACATGAAACCATTACGAAAGAAAATCATTTAAAACAAATTATTAAGTGTTATATATCATTGGAAAGCTTATGACCTCTAGAACTAGAACGTACTATTGCTTTTTCCTTACATTAAGTTTGTTTTGTAGGGGATGTAATGGGAAAATATCTATTTGTAAGTTTTTTTAGCAAGTAAAATTATCATTTTTATACCTTATTACTTACGTAAATTATGCCACTGAATTTAATTGGAGTAAATTTAATATTAATGTAAAAACTATAAAAGTAAAATAAATGCATGTTTGTGACTGTTTTGAATATAAATAGCCTAGTTAAGGGTACAGTTGCAGCATCATGTATTATATGTAACATCTGTTACAAATAGTTTTTATATTTTTTATTACAGAAAAAAAAATGACTGATTTTTTATGTAAAGGTTCTGATAAATTACAGGCATGTCTTGTGATGTTATTTTTTAAATTTTTGAACAAATTGACATAATAGATTCACAGATTTTTTTTATCTTATGATGCTATAGTATAAATGATGTTCCATTTTATGTAGCATCCGTTACATTAAAGATTTTTTTTTTCAGCTTAAATACACCAGAAATAAATTTTGAAACCTGTCAAGTTTATCTTTAGTTTTTATCAGGAATTGGTTTTATCAGGAAAAAATAATACTCTCCTATTTTGAAGCATTAATATGCATCTCATAATCTTTTTATTATTTATTTTGTGTGTGAATGTTTCGTCCGTTACAATGGAATTCACCAGATGCTGGGTTGGGGGTAGGTGATGAAATTTTAAAATAAATACAATTTGTGTGCAAAATGTGACAAAAGCATAAAATATATTAATTATTTTGTAAGTTAAATATATTAATGTTGCATAAAATATATTAATGTTGCAGAGCTAATTAATTCTACAAAATTAAACATTTACTATGAATGAATAATAATAGAAGCTGTTTAATAAACTTTTAGAGTACGATATTAATTTAATAATATGCATAAACAATGTGTAACTTTAAAGTTTGTGTAAAGTACAACGCACGTCAGCGTTCTACAATCTACATTACATAACTAGAATAATAAATGCAAACAAATATATACATCCCTCTGAACTTTAAATCCTCGTATTTCTGCTGCCATAAAACTTGGATTATTTCCCAAAAAGGAAAACACTGCAAATGAATCCATTTTAGGCAGGTTGTCAGATTGCCCTTTTGCAAAACCGGGTAATAACGCCATGGTAAACAAAACAAAAATAAAACTAAGAATAAAGACGACGATAGAATATAATTTTAAAAAAAGGGGGAATAAACAATAGCCACAAACTAAAATTAGAAAAATTAAACCAAATTAGAAAAAAAATATGATTTTAAAATGTTAGTTTAAGAGGAGGAACCGTAGAATCTCGCGCTAGACAAATGTAAACATTGAAGCATGGTGCATAGTGACGTCAGAACCAATCACGTAGCGTTTTGAGGTCACATGATTTTTCAACACTTTTCGCTTATTTTAAATTTAAAATTCTTATTATTTAGATCTATATATACGTTTTAATTGATGTTTTCGAACAATTTGATAACCAATCTGTTAATAAAAAATAGAAATGAGCATTTTCCCCACATGTGCAAATTCCTCATTCGACAATCTTAGGCCCAATTTCAACGAAACTTGTTTTATTCTATCATTTTGGGGTTATAGTATTCTTACAAATATGCGCCATTTTTGCTGCATTTATTTACGGACAAACTAGCTTATAGTTGTATATAGTATCATAGATCACCAATTTTGCGATTCTGTGTTAAGGAATGGTTAAAATACCTTTTAGTTTTTACGAGCATTTTTTTTTAAAGTTGGTTGTATTAACTATTTTCGTTTAACAGTTTGTAGCCTATTCTATGGTTCAGCAAGCACTATCCTCTTACTGGCTAGGAGATTTCATCAAATGGCCAAGACTTCGTTTTTACCAGAAGTGTCTCCAAGTGCTTCTTCGAGCCATTCTCTTGCCTTTCATTAGCTTTGCACTCTTATATCTACCAAAATTGACTTTCCTGAAGAAGTTTCAAGCTCCTATAAACCGTTACCTTCTAAGTCTGGCCTCTTACATGCTTTTTCTTCTGTTTATTTTCCTTCTGAATTATTTAGACACTGGAAACTTCACCAGAGGACCTCCGAAAACTGGTGAGTTAGATGTAGCAGAATCAACAGCTAATGTTTATCTAAAACAAGTTTTATTTCCGTCAGTCATCAAACATTCTTCTTGTTATTATCGCTCATAGATGTTTCCACTAAAAATTAACGATGTCATCTACAGCAGGGATCGGCAAGCTTTTTTACTAGGAGGACATATTTCAGAAATGCGGAGTTCGGTGGGGCACCGCTCACTGAAGTGGAGGAGGAGGGGGGGGGGGTTAATATTTAAACATGACAATAATACGACATAAATTTTTCTACATAAATTCAAATTTTAATTTAAACAAAACAAGCTTAAAATGGATAATTAATGCGATATTTGATATTGCAAATCTGCGACCAATTCTTTGTAATGTAGCGCATAAGATGAATTCCCAGTTCTCCGGCATTGGTCCAAATGAGTGTCAGTGAGACGTGATCGGTACTTTGATTTTAAGTACAGTAACCACCGCTTATAGTGATCAGTGGTTATAAGAATCAACCGTTTATAAGAATCAATATCTCAAAAACAAAAACAAATGTATTATTTCCATGTTAAAATTTTCTCTTTAAAGAATCAATCCACCGGTTTTAAGAATCAGCTTACACTCTTCGCTTTCCTATCGTTTTTCGAAAAAAGCCACTTAAATCCTCAAAAGGCCCGAAGTTCCTTCTTTATTTTTTTAAAGAAAGAGTGATAAGATGGGATGGAATACAGTCGTAAAATGCATCCCTTTCTTTGTTATGCATAACATAATAATTTCCCCTTAAACGCTTTAACACAACACTGTCCTATTAGCTTGACCTAGGGCCATCTTTACCCTCCGGGTCCGATTTCACTTTTCTCTACTGACAAACAAAGACAGGGACTCTTTTTTCCCACCTCCCACATCCTGATTGCGGCTTCCTGGACCCTGAAACACATAAATCTTTGGCGGTGTCCACTATCACTTAGGCAAACGTGACAGTAGATTCAGCACGTTATCAAACCGTGAAACCTAAGCTAGAAGGTGAATCTTCGTCTGAGACTATTGGTATTGAAAGACGTAGAAACAGCCTCCTGAAAACTTCATTACGTCAAACTACCATAGAAAACTTTTTCTTGCTCCCTTCCTGTAGTTGAAATGTTAAAACTGTTAAGCAGGTATGTTGTAACAAATATTAGATTTTTTTCTTTTCTTACTATAATCATGTGTATCTACTTATAGGTCTAGATATTAAATTGTATTTTTAAAATAATAAAGAATAACTTTAATAAAAGATGATCAACGTCAATTAAAGAGTATTTTATGGTAAATTATCTAATATATGTATATATAGGTGTGTGTGTGCCTAATCAAAAACCTAAATTTCGGCTATAAGAATCAACCGCTTATAAGAATCAAAAACAGTAATAACAAACGTGATTCTTATAAGCGGAAATCACCGTATTTCATATTGGAAAACAAAAATTCACAGTCATGCGACGAAGCGCAAAAAGAGTTCAATTTGAGAACAGGAAAAAAGAAGCTGACTCACAGCGAGGGGAGAGCGATGGTGTCGAGAGAGAGAAGGCAGCTCAGTTTTTGACGTTCACGGTTTGACGATTTATATTTTTTAAAGTTAAATTATTCATTACAACTGCGGGTGTTTGTTTCTCAAATGTCTAAAATTGAGATAGTATTTGAACGGCGGGCACTCTAAAATTGTTTCGCGGGCACCACGTTGCCGACCCCTGATCTACAGTTATGCTTTCATGGAAAAATCAGCTTTGTCGTGTTTCCGAAATGTTGTTATGTCAGTAACAGGGACATAAGTTGTGAAGATTAAAGCAAAAGTAAAAAGTACGTTGAACTTTTAGTCACTCATAGGAAGTCCGTCTCGTACGTTGAACTTAAGTCCTCGTAGGAAAAACAGAGCGATAAAATCGAAAATTATCTTCTTCATAAGCTATAAAACGCATCTTTGAACCTGCTTCAAAATGGAAGTAATAGGAGATAAATTCATATTTATCTTGATGTCGCCCACGTCGCAAGGTGGTTGACGTCATGATCTTCTATTCAGGGTTTCCCAAACTATGTTCCACGGAACACTTGTGTTCCATAGAAAGGTAATAGGTGTTCCGTGAGAACCTGGCATTGTTTATATCCTGCAACGTCTACAAGAGAGTCAAACATGTCTGACGGATTAATGCTCTAAAATGTCTAAAAAAATAAGTATTCATGCATAATTACTAACTACTAAATAAATAATTAATGTTTTTTCCTCATTTATAAAAATTTTATTGATTATGTGTTATTATATACCCCCTACGAAATAAACAAGATGTTCCGTTAAAATTTCAGAATTTCCGAGGTGTTCCATCCGTGGAAAAGTTTGGGGAAACCCTGTTCTACGGAGTGGGTTTGAGTTCGAATCCGGGCAAGGGCTTGGACGTTCTTGTGATGTACCTTCATCCGAGCGATGTTGGTTCACCTATGGGGTTTACCGGTTCTTAACCGGTGTTCCGAGAGAACCCAAGAAGTGGTCCGCGAGGTCAAGAGTGATAATAAATTTTAAAAAAATTGTTTTCATCGTTTCAAAACGACCGCGAATTTAAACAATTTTTTAAAAATGGGAGCAAAAAATTTTTTGGTTCCCAATTTTTTCCTAAAATTCTAAAAATTCCTGTATTTGTTCCTCATTCTGACGTTTCGAGTAGTACGAAAACATCCTTGATCTGCTTAAAAATTTCTAATCAGTTTTCTGCGATGCTGCGAGTCAGCGTCACAGCCAATTTACAACTAGTAAAATAAATGCAAGCTCAAAAATCTCGCTCATTTTTAAGTTTTCGTTTGCTATTCAGTTTTCTTTTACTTTAAATTTGTTATTGTTACCAAGTTTATTTATTAATTTTTGTTAAAGTTGTTTATCCTAAATAGTATGTTTATTCAGCAAATAAAAACATTTTTTCTTCTTGAGGGGCGCCGTTTGCACGCACATTGCAAACGATAAAATCTCGTATTTTTTAACTTGCATGCAATGTATTTAAGTTAAACGAGCAGATAAATGGTTAGTGCTGCCATCTGTTATTAGTTTTATCAGTTTAAAGAAGTAAAATCATTTTACAACCTCAGAACAGGAGCCGCACCTTCATCGCCCATGGCCTTCGGGACTTGATCTGATGTTGCTGTCGGTCGGGTGGCATAAGCAACAACAACACAACCTTTAATTGGAAACAAATTTTCAAGATTTTTTTAGATTAAAAAATCGACAAAAAAAATATGCACCGTGCAAACAACTCCCCTGAAAGGGTTAAAGGATTGGTTGGAGAAGTGTCCCCGACGATTTTTTCTCTTTTTTTTCGACAAGTGGTCCCTGATCAACAAAAGAATAGGAACCACTGACTTATAGGTTGCTCCCATAATAAAGTAGCCAACAAATTTTCCGATTTGGTTCCGTGAAAGTCTACAAGACGCTGCGTTAGGAAAGAAATATTTATCTAAATTTATACACATTCACCATTGGTCACAAAATACTGCATGAAATTACCCTTACACTAGTAAACTGAATACCTTCATTAAAGTTGTCTATGTAAAGCATATCGCAACCCTAGAAGAACAATGTCATAACTCAAAAATCAACTGTTTAGAGATTAACGTACGTCACGTACTCTTAGGATATTATTATTAGAAACCCGTGCCTATAATTTAACCAAATGTTAGGCAGACACGCTGGCTGTATTTACACTACGCATTCTTTATTTACAAACAAAAGGAAACTGCAACTTTGTTTTCCCATCTTTTGATAAAAAGCTTGTTTTGAGTTGTGCCATTGTTCGTCTAGGCGTGCGTTACGTTAGAAACAAAATTATAAAGAAACAACTAACATACTTTAAGGTAGTGGCCATGCTAAATTCACTTAGCTCAATATTAACTTATGGGGAAAATTTTTCAAGTGGTTATCGACTTAGATTTTTTTTAAAGTACTTGTAAAAAAAAAAGTCATGCATACACTTTTATGCATGATTACTTTTATGCATTTTTTAGTGGTATGATCACAACTCAGCTCTCGTAACTACAGTAACCGATTGTAACTATGGTTACACTAATGAAATTCGTTTGTTATTTATCTGTCGATTAATATTTACCCTTTTGTTCTCTCGGCGTCGTAATCCGTCGAGTCACCCATTGTTTGACACTGCACTGAAGTGAAGTTTTAAAATTTGAGATAATTTAATCAAATATTTTAAGCTATCTTCGATAATTCGACAATCTAAATAAGCGATTCCGCATTACACAAAAAATTAACTTTTCTCAACTCGCAAAGGGCAATATTGACGATATATTTCAGTGATTTGCCATCTTTAAAAAATACTATTGGAACAATTTCGTCTCCTTTGTCTCAGGCATGGAGCCACGCATTTGTGCCACATTACCAGCTGGTCCTATTTTCCTGAAAATAAAATAATTTTGCCGTAAATAATAGATCCTTCTTTCAGTAGAAAAATGGCATCGGTGAAATTTCAAACCGATTTTTTTGTCCATACACTTGTTCGACTTGTGAGCCGTTATATTACATAATAGTCTATAACAGTGTGGTCCAACCTTTAGTTACCCGAGGGTCAATCAAACTTTAGTATAGGAATGTGAGGGCCAGAGGCAATGCAGAAAGAAAACGAATTACATATTGTTTTCAAAGACTTTTATTAAAATTTATATGAAAAGAAGTTTAATATACTAGTATAATATACCACTTCATTTTACAGTCTAGAAATCAATGTGATGATTGGCACTGCTTTCCTGATACAAGTTTATCAATGTCCGCTGTAAGTTCAGTAAGGCAAAGTATCAGGCTCGATTTCAGTGAAGCACTTTCAATTCGGTTTCTCGTTTTTGATTTAATTTGTTTGAGAGCAGAAAAAGCACTTTCGCACACGTATGCACTGCCAAACAGCGATGACATTTGCATAGAGAATTTAAGCAGTTTAGGAAAACTTTCTTTAGAAATCAGTTTCCAGAATTTTTTAGGGACATCACACTTTTTAGTCTGGTAGAATGGGTCTGCTTGAAAAGATCACAAATTTCCATTTGAAGGTCGTCACTCGCTCCAATATCCATGGGGTTGTTGAACAGTGCAAGTTTTGGTATTAGGGAGTCAAAATTTTGGAATCTGTCCTTGAACTCTTTCTAGATATCTATTATTATTTCATGAAACATACTAAAATTTGTCTCACTTTTTTCTTCTTTCAACTGCTGACAAGATGGGAAGTGTGCCGTATTATTTGCCTTCAGTGCAATTCGCATTGCATCAAGTTTATTATTATAGACTCTATAATAATGCAACGTATTGCGTTGCAGAGAAAGGTTATCACCCTTGTTAAGTTCCCGCCAAATGAAAGTGAGATCGGTGTTTTTTGTTAAATGGTTGTAAATTCACAACGAAAATGCTGCATGTCGGTATATTTTGGTGAGACTGGAAAACAAGGCGGACTCTCTTGAGTCACTCCGTATATTTAGGAGTTACAGAAGAACAGGAGGGGTACAAAGTAATGTATTGGATTCGCTCATCTCAATGTTAACCTATGGAGAAAGTGTGCCCAAGGATTGCCGACTTGGATGGAAAGATTTTATTTTAAAATTGTTCTCCGCAATAGAGAAATAAATTTGACACTTCGGGGCATTTTTCGGTTTTTTTAATACAAATAATATTTTAAATTTTAAACTATTCGGGGAAATATCTGGTATAGTGGGTTTTAAACGCTCATTAATTCCTTTGGTGGACGAAATTTATAAAATGAATCCTGTTGCAAGGGGCAGAAAAGTTCAGGCTATCTGAAAATACCATTTTTTCCATGTTTTTATTAACTCGCATTCTTGTTTGTTTGTGTGTTTGTCTAGTACAAATATTGCAATTGATTTTTAACTAACTTCCCGACTAGCTAGACATTTGAAACTTTTAGAATAGCTCAGAACACGATGACGATGCATTTTTTTATACTTTTAGCCATCTTTAAGCAGAATCGAAATAACTTTCAGTTATTTTCAGTTAATTTTGTTTCATAAACTGGTGCAGCCATCTATCTGCCGGAAAGGGAACGAAAAGTTAAACGCAAGTTAACTTCCAATTAACTTCATTTTCTTTCAAGTTGATGGGATAATTCATCAAAAAAATTTTTTTAAGTATTTATTAATACATAGAATTGTCAAGTTTATATGATTTAACAGAAAATTTAAAAACATGGTACATAAAAAGTTCTTTTTATCTTGTAATTATTACTGTATTATCAGCATTTATGTAACTGTCAGTAGTAGACATATTTTCTCCATGTGTTAACATTGAGGAGAGCGAACCGAATAGGGTTAGTACACAACAACCTTAATACTTTCAGGGGCAACAATCTTCACCGTTTGCTCGGTGCTAATTTTTTTTTCTCGTTTTTTTAACCTAAAAATTCTTGAAACATTTTCCAATTAAAGGTTGTAAAATGATTTTACTTCTTTAAACTGTTAACAGATGGCAGCACTAGCCATTTTCTGCTCATTTAATTGAGTACATTGAATCCAAGTGAAAGAAGGATGAGAAAAATGGTCCGAAAATGGACCACCGCACCTGAAAAGGTTGTGCAACTGTTCGACCTACAAGAGATTAGGAGGTCGAGTCCCCGGTTGGCGAGTTGTGTATGTATACAATCAGATCTGCGTTAACTTGGATAATAAGCTGTTTCAGTTCAAATCCATTCGAGTTTAAATGCTTTAATAAAAAATGTTAGTAGTCTTAAATTATGAATTCCTTTTATGTTCTATATCCTAAAAATATTTTGCAGGTATGGAAATACTAGTGGTATTATTTGTTTTCGGATTCATTTTCTCAACATTTAGACAGTTTTGGGTCGAAGGATGGAGAAGATTTTTGTCGGTACCTTGGCACTGGTAAGATCTGATTTCAGTTTAAATGTTGTACAGAAGTTTTCGTTCATAGAATTACATATTTTCACGAATGATTTTTTTAAAAGCTCGGTTACGTGTCACTTTTACAGTGAAATAGAATAAACTGGCTTTTCTTATTATTATTCAAAATTTTCAGCTTGTTGTATTTAAGTCCTGCTATAAATGCTGCGGAAAACCGACCGTTTTGTTTGATTTTCTATCCCAGAAGGATGGAGAAAATCCTTGGAATATTGAAAGAAATCGAGAACAATTCGATTTTCTATCTCAAAAGGATGGAGAAAATCCTTGGAATATTGAAAGAAATCGAGAACAATTTCCCCCCCCCAAAAAAAAAGGGGGGGGTGTATCAGTATATACGCGTAAGAAGTGAAGCTTATTCAGGTTATATATCATTGTACTTTTTCGGTGTTTAAACCCTTTTTGGACCTTTTGGCACGACACTTTTTGGAACACCAGCAGGCGCGCGTAGAACAAAGTGCAGCGTTTCTTTCAACCTTGATTATTCCTTTTGTAATAAACTTTTTTTTCCAAATTGAAAATAATAATTCTGCGTTTTATGACAAGATATAACATGTTGATAATATTGAGATATATTTATAATTAAAGGCCAAAGAATGCAGATACAATCGCCTTATTTCAAAACTGTCCGGTTTAATGCATCTAAGGACAACTTGCGAATCGCTTCCTATTTTGTCCAAAATCCTAAAAAGCAATGAGATTGTCCATCTTCGTGATATGCGGAATACCGTGTAATATCTGCTTATTTGATCGACTTCATCAACTCTGCTTTTGTCGTATTGCAATCCAGTATAATCGCTGGTTTACCACGGTTAAATCACGACTAACAATGAATGGAAAGGAATACAAGGGTCAGAAAATCAGAATGGCATTAGAAAGGGTGTAGCTATAAATAGAAAGTGCTTAGAACATTCATACCTTAATTGTAAAAACAAACCATTCAAAATTGCGAAAATGTTGCACTTTACACGGACACGCCCGCTGAAGGGTTAAAATAAGTAGGATAGATGAGGTATGAGCAAAAGACATTCTTTTTTTTTAATAAAAACTATTTTACTATAGAGAAATTTAAAAATAGTATGATTATAAGTATTATTATTATTAAACTTCGTTTATTATAAGAGAATTATTATTATACGCTATTGTAATCAAAGGTTTATGATAACTAAAATAAGAAATGTATGTTTAACATTCAACATGATCCAGGAACCTTGTGAAAACTGCATCAATTGTTGTATTTGATTTTGTTGCCAAAATTTGCAAGGATTTGTTTTGCAAGGATAAATTTAACTTGCCTTTTAAAAATTCCACCAGCTTCGCAGATTTTTCTAACGCAATATTGACATTAAAATCCCTACTTAAAATCATAGGTATTTTAATATTATCATTACGAAGTAAAGCGGCACTTCCTCTGAAGTATATGATGACCGGAGAGCCTTGACCAGCTGGTTTTAACTCCTGTACGCAAGATGTTATGTAATCAAAGATAATGTGCTCAGTAGTTAAAATATTAAGGCTAGGTTAAAATTGAAAGTTACTATTACAATCACTGTGCAAAAATTTTAAGTTTAACACCTTCAATAGTTGAAGGGGAAGAGAAAATTTAAGAAAAAAAATTAAGCAATTATTAAAAACAAGAATTTAAGTTTAAAAAGTTAAATTAAAAATTTAGAGAATGTAAGATGAAAAAATAAACAAGTTTAAGAAAAGGTGGCCCTCAGCAAAAGAAAAAAAAAAGGGCCCTCTTTAGGGTCATACAATTCGTAATGAGATGATTGCAGGTTTCCGCGGGGGAAAAATGAAAATATCAAGGTAGAGCTCATACCTCTGAATACCTATTTCTGAAATCTCATCTCGATCGGTTGAACGGAACAGCCGCTAGAAGTCCATATATCGGAAAGGTTTTTTATGACCACCCTGTATAACAACGATTGACTGTGACCTCGATCCTATTCATAAACAATTTCTGAAAACGTGCTACCTTGCGATTTAGAAATTGTGGTAGCATGAGCACAGACCAGTGAAATGTGGGTACGTTTAGCGAATACAGTTTTACTGTTGTTGAGTGGAATAGTGGAAGATCTTTGTACAATTGGCACAGCCAATCAATCTACTGACGTTATTTTCTGCTGCGTGACCTGCTGTTTTGCTTCTTAGTTTTTCACCTATATGAGGTAAATCTGGAAACTCGAGCCACGCTATTTTTACTACTTCATCTTCATCTGTCTCTACATGAACTAACTTTCCAACGGCACCATTCGCTAATCCGTCTGATACGTCGATATTTGTGGTAATCTTGTAATAAATATTTTTCACAAAAATCGTTAGATAAGACAATCCATTTGTATCAATTAATGACATTTTATGCAGTTTTTGGTGGACGAAAGTTTCTTGTTCTTTTGAAGTCACCTAATTGCAGCTTTTTCTACAGTACAAAAACGAGATTCAATTAGAGCTATTTCGATTTCTTCAAGACGCTCACCATCTCCAATTTTCATAAATATAGAAGAAAATTATTGATTCGCTTGACGCATGACCTGATCTAGTTAATAAAATTTTAGATTTCGCCATAATATTGGTCCAACAATAGTCTGTTTGGGATGTTTATAAATGGGTGTAGCGCGAACTGGTGGTAATTGACGTAAATCTCCGATGAAAATAATATCTAACCCACCAAAATTCAATTGGAAATTTCCAGTTAATTGATTTTATCTGGAATCAATTTTCAATAATTACAAGAAAAAAAGAACTTTTTATTAACCACGTTTTTAAATTTTCTGTTGAATCATATAAACTTGACAATTCTATGTATTAATAAATACATTTTTAAATTTTCTCGATGAATTATCCCATCAACTTGAAAGAAAATGAAGTTAATTGGAAGTTAACTTGCGTTTAACTTTTCGTTCCCGTTCCGGTCGATAGATGGCTGCACCAGTCTACAAAACAAAATTAACTGAAAATAACTGAAAGTTATTTCAATTCTGCTTAAAGATGGCTAAAAGTATAAAAAAATGCATTGTCATCGTGCTCTGAGCTATTCTAAAAGTTTCAAATGTCTAGCTAGTCGGGAAGTTAGTTAAAAATCGATTGCAAGATTTGTACTAGACAAACACACAAACACACACACAAACAAACAAGAAAGCGAGTTAATAAAAACATGGAATAATTACAAGATAAAGAGAACTTTTTATATACCATGTTTTTAAATTTTCTGTTGAATCATATAAACTTTACAATTCTATGTATTAATAAATAGTTTTTTTAAATTTTTTGATGAATTATCCCATCAGCTTGAAAGAAAATGAAGTTAACTGGAAGTTAACTTGTATTTAACATTTCGTTCCCGTTCCGGCCAATAGATGGCTGTACCAGTCTACAAAACAAAATTAACTGAAAAGGAATTCAATCCTGCTTAAAGATGGCTAAAAGTATTTAAAAAATGCATTGTCATCGTGTTCTGAGCTATTCTAAAAGTTTCAAATGTCTAACTAGTCGGGAAGTTAGTTAAAAATCGATTGCAAGATTTGTACTGGACAAACACACACACACGCGCAAACAAGAATGCAAGTTAATAAAAACGTGGTAAAAAACGTGGTAATAATAACTGAGCGCTAATCATGCTGATCTCATCAATAACACAGGCCTGCGAAATTGAAGTTTTCGAAAAATACAAGAGAAGTTTTCACTGAGTTTTATGTTATTTGGTGTGCTGATTTCGAAAATGACCTCCATTTTTTTCCATCACGTCAGAATATTTTGTAAAATCAAATCGATATTTTTGCTAAAATCCTATTTGAAAAGGAATTCTTTCGAACAATTTTGCATGTACTATCTGGCAACAGTGGTTTTTATCCATTTAAATCTATGTAAAATAACCGATTCTTGGTGAGGCAAGTTGATTTTTCAGCAATCGATTATTTTTTATAGGTTTAAATGGATGAAAACTACTGTTGCCACATCGCACGAGCCGCCTCTGATCGAGAGAAAAACAAAAAGTTCCCTTGAGTTTAAACTTTTTACATCAAACTATGGTGCAGTTTCTAGAAAAAAATCACCAACATACTATTTTAATGTGTTTTTATTAAGGTAACTTAGATAAAATAGACGATGGACCAAGAGGTGCAAATATTATGTATGTGTACATGAAAGTTTGAAACAAATTTTAAACTGAGAGACACACAAAAAAAAAAAGGTTCTATTTAAGTACGTACTCTTTTTCCTTTGAAACTTGTTTTTGACGTTCTTCTTTTATGTCCAATCTCAGGCCTATCTCGTGTTTACATCCAACAGTAGTCGTCGAGCGTGTTCTTGTCCCATCTTGGCTCCATATTTGCGCTCCATATCTTTGATGTCTTGGTGGAACCTTTCACCCTGTTCTTCGCTGACTGATCCTACATTTTCGGGGGGAAAAGTCACCATGTGAGTGAAGGAAATGTATTTTGACACTCATGGAGCAACCCAACGGCTTGAAATTTGTCCAGCATATTCATAACAATTGCTTTATAGTCAGGATCCTTGTAATTACCCAGAAATTTACTGACGACATCTTTGAAGGCAACCCAAGCTTCTTTTTCCTTTGTTGTCATGCTAGTCTCAAATTATTTATTCTTCATAAGCTTGCGGATATCTGGACCAACAAAGATTCCCTCCTTCAACTTGGCTTCGGATAAACCTGGAAACTTTTTGCACAGGTATTTGAAACAATCGCCATCTTTTGGAATTGCCTTTATACAAACTGCTTCATTACACCTAATTTTATATGCAGAGGGGGTAAAAATACTTTTTTTGGATGAACTAAGCTGTTCAGAATCACATTCTTGGTGCCTGGTTCAAGATTTTGTCTTTACGGCCATTCTTTTTTGACCCACTATTGAGTCTTATCACGGCTGTCTCACTCACAAATGAAACATGGGAATTTTGTATATCCGCCTTTTTGACCAAGAAGCATGGAGATAACTTTCAAATCACCGCAAATGGTCCAACTGTGGTAGGCATATTTTATTTTGTTGAGGACGACAACCAGGTTTCCATAGCGTTCTTTTAAATGCACCGAGTGTCCAACTCGTACAGATGCATACTGGCTTCCAAGATCAAGAAGGGCAGCTTTAAGGCTAATTTTCGATGAATTTACGAGGTACGATCCAAAAGTTCGGGGAATGCGGTAATCTATGACAACAAAAGCATGTATTTGAAGTGACAGCGTATGGAATGGATTCTACCAGAGAACCCCTACGTGTTCAGGTTGGTTTCGCCCATGTCAAGTGATTTAACCGCGTGGGCTGCTGTATTCTTCCGGAGATAGATACCTTTGTTCTACGACGCAATAAAAGTGGTTTTTAAAGAACAGCGCTGCAACATTAAATTTTGTCAACCTTTAGGTAAAGCACTTACGAAGACTTTAAAAATGCTACTAAAGTTGTACGGTGATTCTACCATGGTGATGAAACAGGTGATGAAACGTGGTATTATTTATTTGATATCCGATCAAAACGGGCTTCTTCAACATGGAAATCACCCTCCTCACCTCGATCGAAGAAATTCCGTCAGGATCGGAGCAAAGAGACAGTCATGATAGAGGTATTTTTTGATTCTCAAGGAATTGTGATTCAGAATTTATTTCCGAAGGCAGAACGGTAAACAAGGAGCCTTATGTAGACAATTTACGTCGTTTGAGAGAATTCATTCGTCGCAAACTGTCGCAGATCTGGCTAAGTGGAGACTGATACATTCTGCATGACAACGCACCTGCACATCGGTCCCAACTGGTCACACACTTTCTCGCCAAAACTCACATGAATGTGATTTCACACCCCGCCTATTCACCGGACTTAGCCCCGTATGATTTTTATTTGTTTCCATCAATGATAAACCTTTTGAAGGGACGCCGTTTTGTGTCAGCAGATGAGGTGAGAACAGCATCGCAGGAGGCCTTACGGGAGATTTCAAAAAATGGCTTCCAGAAGGTATACGAGCGCTAGCAAAAGTGTATCGTCGCCCAAGGTGATTACTTTGAATGTGGTTGTGCATCGGCAATATAAACTTTTTCAGTTTAGGACTTTTACTCCAATTCCCCGAACTTTTGGATCGTACTACGTATAAATAGCCTCCATTAATCTTTATCGTAGGTGATATTAAATTTGCTCATCAATCCGGGAACATCAGAACAATAGACCAGGTTCTTCTCTTCCTCAAAGTACTTAACAAATTCCTTTTCTCGATTCCTGTACAAATAAAAAAAGATTCCTTTGGCCAATAAGTTTTTTTTTTCCATCTGGAGCCCAACAATACAGCTGCCTCTTTCGAAAGGCCCAGATCTCTAGTCAGATCATAAAGTTCAACCTGAGAGAAGGGATGAGGTGAATCGCCTCCAGAGGACTTATATTCGATAGCGGAGCCTTGAACTTCTGGATGTTCCGAGTCTGAAGACTCTGAAGAGATGACTGGCAATTCAGTTGGAAGCATTGGCACATCAGGTCCATGAGGAACGGAGCGTATGGCCGATGGAATGTTATCTGGATAAGAAATTTGCTTTTGATTTTTGCGGTTATACCCACGGACATGGCAGGAACAAAAGTAACAATCATCAGAGGGGTTTTTCAGCTCCCTCTATGTCATAGGAATTTCAAATCGTAAAGCAGTCTTCTTTCATTTAAGCCATAAGCGTAGATCATTGAGACACTGCACACAAAATTTAAGAGGAGCCCACGATTTGTCCTGATCTCCGAGTTTCATGCAAAAATATGCAAGATAAAGTTGTCTTACATAGTCTGTAATGCTAGGGGAGGTGTCACAGAGGCGTATTCTGTAGGTTACACCACGGTAAAACGATGGTCAAGCAGGGAGGGAAGAAATTCAACGCCGACAAAAAAAAAAAATTATAGTTAATGTTCATAAAAATCCAAGTAAAATTGAATTTTTCAAGAAAACGTGACGTGATAGAAATTTTTCATTATTTTTTTTAAAATCAGCACCAAAAAATACATAAAGTTCAGCTATCAATTCCCTTGTATTTTTTTCATCGCAGGCCTGTGTAATTATGACTTTAATATATTTGAAAAGAGTTATGTATTTTTGGGCAGTTTCATTAGTTAAAGGAAATAATCTGAATAATATTTTTAAAGCGGTATGAACAGCGCGGGTTGCCTTCTGCGCCGGCGCTCATCTCAAGTTGGCGTAATCTGCGCATGCACCTTCGCATCAAAACAGTCAATTGGCGCCGCATGTAGGTCACGCGTTAGAGGCTCACATCGCGAGCACCAAGTCTCTGGCGCATTCTTGGCTGGAAGTGCAACGCGTTTCCGTAATACAAAATTGCAACATGATACCGTAATAAATTTTCTCCTCTCTGCCGATAAAGAACTTTCACTCCAAAGAAAGAAAAAAAAATCGTGGTTGAACAAGGTTTTAGACATTTAGCTAAAGGAAAGAACAGGAGGTGAATTTTGCTCTGTTACTCCTTCCAACTTTATCCGCAGTTCTTTCTATGCAAGGAGAGTTCATCCTCATCATCTGTCCTGCTCAATCCATGCTTTTTCTTAGCGGGTAGCAGGAAACCGAAAAGGGTCCATGAACTTAACCTGCTGCCAAGTGTTTATTTTCGACCTGTTATTATTATTATTATTATTATTATTTCATTTCATTTATATTATCTTCAGCTGTTTTCCCCTAGGAAGTTTGCCCCAGTCCAGTAAAGTATCTGGGCGGCCCTGAATGTTCCTGTTCAAAGGAAACAAACCTGGTTCCCCGACATGACGCTCGCTTAATATAGAAACATACCGAAACCGCGGTTGCGTGTCGGCGAAAACACCAGGATAAATGCATGCGGCATTAGGAAGAATTAAATTCAAAATAATAATATAAAATGAAAAATATTAGGAAATTAGGATTATCAGTTTTTTTAATATATAATTATCAAGAAATACCAATTTTTTGTAAAAATCTAACTTTAATTATATTGAACTTTAATTTAATTAGCAGCAAACATCCACCACACCCTCTTCAAAACTTTTTTTTTTCTTTTGAAAAGTACAGATATAAAAGAAGAAAATCCTCTTTGAAATGCATAAATAGTGTACTAAGCGTTAACAGAGTTATTATTAAGAAGCGGGAAAGGCAGCATTACATTAAAATAGCTCCGTTCATGAACTAACTTCCTCCCAAGCGCCGCGAAAGGAGAGAGTTGGGTTGCCATAATTTGGGAAGTTACCGTAGTAAAATACTACCGGTGCCGGTTTGGTACTACAACCGAAAAATGAGATCTAATAATTACAACATAAAAATAACTTTTTATATACCATGTTTTTAAATTTTCTGTTGAATCATATAAACTTGACAATTCTATGTATTAATAAATACTTTTTAAAAATTTTTTGATGAATTATCCCATCAACTTGAAAGAAAATTAAGTTAATTGGAAGTTAACTTGCGTTTAACTTTTCGTTCCCGTCCCGGCCAATAGATGGCTCGGTTTGGTACGATTCAGCGCGGCCGATTCGGTGCCGACCATTTCGGCGCTGGCCGATTCGGCGCAGCTGTTTCGGCACCAGATATTTGCATTCCGAACTTTTTAAGTGTAAGAAATATTAATTTAAAAAATAGGGGGAGGGGTAATTACGAGGATTTGACGTTCTACAAGCTTGTTAAAAACATCTTTATCTCGGTTTAAGAAAGAAATTATCCAGGGAGCAGAAAGAGGTAGTGTTTTTCCCCAAAACCAAACGGAAAAAATTTACACTGTACGTATGTACAAAAATAAATTCATATTGTGCTATTCAATATTGTGCTAATTTTTACATCAGCTAGTTCAATTTTTATTATTATTGAAAATTTTTTGATTAAAAAAAATCTGATGTTTAATATTGTAAAAAAATAGATAAATAACATTTTTATAAAAATCAGAGTTAAATAACTTATATAATGCTCATTAAATTTATAAAACGTATAGCTAACAGGTTAATGTTGTGGAAAATAATCAACAAATATTAAAATAAAAACGTTTTGATTAATAAAAGCATTGCCTAAGACAGTATTTATAAGAAAAACAAACTATATAAAATGTTAATACAATGATCAATAAGTGCTTAATGCAATAAAAAGTGAGAAATGCAAATAAAATGCTATATGTAAGCTACACAAATGATTGTGGAACCGAAAACTACAATAATTTACTTATCAATGAAAAATTCACAGAAGTTATACTAATATTGGAAAGCAGCAAATGATTTTTAAAAAGTGGAAATACTAATGATTACAATAAGATATAAATACAGAATACAGATGTAGGTTACTAACAAAATGCTGATTGCAAACTATACACATGATTCTGGAATTTCGAATACTATATTTAAAAGCACTATAAAAATTCACAAAAGTTATACTAAAAATGGAAAACAGTAATGATCACCAAATAGATTTTCACCGAAGGCGCAGAAATGGGTTTCGCGCCGAAACGGCCGCGCCGAATAGTCCCATTTCGTAGATGGCTGAACCAGTCTACAAAACAAAATTAACTGAAAATGAATTCAATGCTGCTTAAAGATGGCTAAAAGTATTAAAATAATGCATTGTCATCGTGTTCTGAGCTATTCTAAAAGTTTCAAATGTCTAGCTAGTCGGGAAGTTAGTTAAAAATCGATTGCAAGATTTGTACCGGACGAACACACACACACAAACAAACAAGAAAGCGAGATAATAAAAACATGGTAAAAATAATGTTTTTACTGAACAGGTACGACATGGTAGTGGAAACTCTGTATATGGTGATATTTATATTATGGCTCAAGTCATTACTAGATGTAAATGCCGAAGCGATGGACAAGAAAAAGGCCGAAGAACGAAAATTCTGGCATAAATACGATGCCGCTCTCCTGCATGAAGGGTTGTTTGCCATAGCTACCGTTCTGAGTTTTGGAAAACTGGCTTACTATTGTTTGCAGAGCTCACGACTAGGACCTCTTCAGGTAAAGTGTCAATGGAGTTTTCTAGAACGAATCATGGACCCAAGGTAGCCTAGTGGTAACTCGTTGGCTTTCGGTGCTCGGATCGAATCCCGACAAACGTCATTAAATACCTCCGTATCTAAGCTGGATATGGGTCCGTTAATGCCGTAGATCGGAAAGTCCCTCCATGAGGTCAGAGAGGGTGGGAGAGGGTACGATCCTCCCAGATGCCATCCCTGGAGGTTGCTTGGTCGGTGCCATTATAAACCGGAGCCGTACCCCTCGGCCCGCTAGTCTATTATATGGACCTGGTCTGAAATAAAATCCGGCCAGGGGGCATCAGCAACAACAACAACAACAACAGAACGACGCACACTGGGGTATTTGTCGGATGTAGCTGGTCAAAAATATTTGTTGTCCAATACATAAAGTTCATATTACTTTAGTTTAACACATTATTACACTTTTCTTTGGAAATAAATTTTTTAACTAAACAGGATTCGTGTAAAGCCTTTTAGCACTTAACATTAGCATAAATTGTAAAAAATCGTCAGCAGTTAACTCTATGGTCGCAATTGTACTTTATTTGGCAAAAAAATGTAGTTTATGTGATATAAATTGACGCAAAAACTAAAATTTGTAATATCACAATGTAAATCTTTTCATAAATTGGAGATTTAAAGTTTAAATATAGTTTATAATAAAAATAGTTTAATTAAATTTATATTTCAGGCTTTTTTGAAAAGCTGATGATTTATGAATTTATATTCCTAGATTTGCATCAGAAAGAATTATCTTCAAAATTAGTGGTTATTAGCGGCTACGATTCTATCAGATGTCACCCCTGGGGGTGCTCGGTCAAATTGAGGTGCCATTATAAACCGGAGCTGCACCCCTAAGCCCGCTAGCCTATATGAACCCGGTCTGGAATTACTTCCGTCGAGGAGATCATTAGAAACAACAACACTAAATTTCATTATTTAGCATTATCGTTGTATGAATTTCCGATGGAGCTTTTTTTCTGAGTAATTTACCAAAAAATGTCAGTTTTATTTCGCGTATTTTGGACTTTCGAGTTTGGCATAAAGACTGTTACTTCTTGCTTACTTAATGCATGGATTTCTCAATACTATATACAGATAGTAAAGTATACGGTTATTATTTCGAAATTTCGGTATGAGTATATCGCTATTGCCTGAGATCATTACTTGGTATTTTAATTGATATCTACTGCTTTTCTGTATTATAGCTGTCGAAAATCTGTCTTACAATTGAAGGGATATAAATGAAGAAAAATAAAACTTTACGATTTTTCTACAGGTGTCAATGGGAAAGATGATCACTCAGATTGCTTACTTCCTTGTTTTTTGTTTCCTCGTCATAACTAGCTTTTCGATCCCAATGGCTCGTTCGTATGCATATTACACTGGCATGACCCAGACTGATAAAGATGGATCAACAAAATCTCAACTTCCGGCTTTTAGTACGTAAGTAGTTATAGGTTGCATGTTTTATTGGAGAATTAGGCGAATTTGAGAAAGCAGACACGCACATCTGTCAATGCTATAACCCTAGCACCATACTGCTAAAATGACTAGTATACCGCTAAAAAATTCCAGGTTGTTTAATGGGATTTTAAAGGAGGGTAATCTGAAACTGTTTGCCCCCAACAAGGATGAATTCTAGACTTAGACTGGACATTCTATAGATTCTAGACTATGAAAATTCTGTAAACTCTCACCTGATTTTGTCGGTAATTTTAATTCTGAACGATAGAATCGGAGCTCAAACCAACAAATTAACTGTCTCCCTGCTTGGTTATATATTGATTTGTTGTTGCTGTTAAGCATAACAGATGCTAATTCTTCGTTTTACGATCATTGTTTTTAAGTTTATATACTGCCTTGCTTATTGATCTTATAGGACATCACTGATGATAACGCATAATCTAGATCAGGGGTCTCCAAACCTTTTAGCCTAAGGGCCACATTCAGGGCCGTTCCTAGGGTAGCTGCCGCCCGTGTCCGAGAATAATTCAGCGCCCCCCCCCCCCATTATACTGTATGGATTAATTGAAATTTCTCTGAAATATTTTTACCTTAAATGACACCCTTACAGATTTTACCTTAATTACAGAATATATTATAAACTGAGTTTATGTAATATATAAATATGTTTTGGTTGCACTAACATTAAAATAATACACTGCTAAAAAAAATTAGGGGAGAAAGCAAAAAAGTTAAGAAAACCGTGCGAGACAGCCACGTATTGGCATAAAATGGATAGTACACGCGTATCAATGCGCAATACAGAAAAAAAGACGTAAAAAAATTGTAATTAAGCTTTAATTCTTTGAAAATATGGAAAAAATGATTTAGGGCAACAATTTGGTTACATGTAAACGATAAAAAAAAGTATTGTTTAGAAATGATGCAAGATTTTTAATATGGCGTGTGATCTCTTCGAACAGCTAAGACTGCTGCACACCTGTTTTCCAAGGATGCGATGATGTTATCGATAAGACTTTGGGGAATACTGTTCCACTCCTCAATAAGTGCAATCCCCAAGTCTCGGAGAGTAAAAGGAGGCCTTGGTCTCGCAGCAATGCGTCGTCCGAGCATGTTCCAAACATGCTCGATTGGATTCAGGTCAGGAGAGCACGCTGACCATTCCATACGCTCTATTGTTTCAGCTTCAAGCATGTTCTCCACAAGACAAGCTGTATGCGGTCTGGCATTATCATGCTGGAAAATAAAGGAATCTCCAATAGCTGCAGCATAAGGTATGACATGAGGTCTCAGTATCTCGTCTGCATACCTTTGGGCCGTCAAAGTACCATTCCGAATGATATGCAGGTCCGTGCGTCCACCTATGCTGATTCCACCCCATACCATTAAACCAGCTCGTCTCTATTGTGACCTTTCACGAACGAATGTGGGGTCATTTCGAGTGCCCCTTTCCCTCCATACCAAAACACGTCGGGTGTCACACTCCAGACTGAATCGGGACTCGTCTGTAAACAGCCCTTGGCTCCAATCATGTTGCTTCCAATCTCGATGTTCAGCAGCCCATCTTCTTCGGGCAGCACGGTGGCGTGAGGTCAACGGAATGCAGACCATTGGCCTACGTGCATAGAGACCTCCCTGATGAAGCCTATTACGTACTATTTGGCTGGACACCCTTGCCTGAGCCCAGATCCCGTTGCCAAGAGCAACTGTCTTTGCAGCTGAGTAGCATTGTCTGTTCTGTTTCGACGAGCTATTAACAGTATATACCGGTCATCAGTTGCTGTAGCGGCGCGTGGCCGACCTTGCCCTGGTCGACGTCTAACATTCCCTGTTTCTTAGAATAGATTCCACAACCTTGCAACGACACTTCTGGCGACTCCAACAGCATCCGCGACACTACGTTGTGTTTGCCTGGATTCAAGTCTGCCTATAATACGCCATGCCATGGATTCCGGTAAATCACGTTGATGAGACATTTTCAAGTCACCTTTTCTCAAAAAGAATAACCGAGCAATCGAATTTCACAGTTAAGTCAGTGAAACAGACGTTTCTGCAAGATCCCGATTTCCGCCCTTATGTTCCTTTTCTGGTTTTTGACGTCATGAACTTTGATTTGCATATGAAGTTTTCTTCTTCTGTTTCCTGCTAGGCTTTAAATTATAGATGATTTATTTTATGTTACTTATCGGTATAAGTATTTGCGTAATTTCGTTAAAACTATGTGCTCCCCTAATTGTTTTGAGCAGTGTATTTGCTAGTATAGCATCTGATATTGAAATAAATCCCCAAAAATTCTCCCTAATTTCTATTTGCTTTGATTTATTATTTAATAGAACAAATACTACAACAGTACGTTCGTCTTGGTGACTTAGATCAGAGGTGGAATCTAAAATAATAGAATGATATTTACTAACTTTTAAGAGCTATATTATTTCATGTCTTATTTTTTGTCCCAAAAGGGAAATAAGTTCATTTTGAATATGAACACCTAAATAATGAGGCATATTTGATGGATATCTGCCAATTCCAGTGAGGTGGTCTGATATGGTATCATTAAACTTTTCAATTGTTTCAATTAATTTTAAAAAGTTTCCATTTTGTGGCTCGTATAACTTATTATTTTTGCCTCTAAAACTCAAATTTTGATCGGCTAAGAATTTAACGGTATAAGTTTTAATTTTTAACACGGAAACCCATCTATCTTTATCCATATTTATTAATTTCTCATTTACAGAATCAGTAGTTGTTTTAGAAGAAATTGATTTATTTAAATCAATGCAAGATTTTATATTATAAATGTGACTTTTTGATATTTCATGACGTTCTATAATCTGAGTCAAATGTCTCCAATCGTTATATCCCTCAACAAAGGCACTAGAAAAAGTTTTAAATAATTTGCAATGAAAACAAAATACACAATCTTTTAATTTAGAATACACTACCCAACTCTTGGAATTATTTCCCCGTTACTTAATTTTTTTTATAATAAATGGATGAGAAACCTCTGTTATCTTTATTTAAAGGAAAGTTTACATCCGCTTCTGTAAGTTGGGTAGGGCCTACCTCTACTAAAGTTAATTTAATTTTGTCAGATGGTACGGAAGGCCAACAGCTATAGGATCCTTATAAACATCATCTTTATAAGAAACATGAAGAATATCTTCACGGTCTTTGGTCTCGGTTTCACTGGTTTCAGGACTTCACTGGTTCAATTAAAACATCTTCCTTAGGGTTTGTGATTTCGGTCTCCGTCACATTTGTATCTCTGGAACTTGATGGCGCTTCAAGCGATCTTGCTGAGATTAAAAATGTTTTTAGTGAACCACAAGCCTTCTTTGCCAATTCTTCTTTTTCAAATGTTATTTTTCTGTATTGGCCCCCAGAAAGTTTTTTTCGATTATTAGACATCTGTAAAAAAAAAGGTTGTTTTCGTAAAGAACTTATAAAAAAGGCGCAATGTAAGTTGCGCCTACTACTGATTCTGTAAATAAGCTGTTTCTCGATAAAGATTGACTTTTGCAAAGAAACGTTTCAAAACGATTTTATTTTAATTTTGTTCATATTTTAAATACAATTCCCCCTACGTTTACTTTAATAATAATAAAAAAATCGTATTTTCCCGATTTCTGAAAAAAAAAATTGCCATATTTCACGCACCTGTTAAAAATATAAGGTGATGCAGTTCAAAAATTCAAGTTTACACCTGTTACTACCTATTATATGTTAAACATTTGCAAAATTGAAAAAACATTTAAAATAGAATTAAGTAATGAATCCTAGCTTTTTTTTTTTTGAAACAAATATCAAACCATAAATGTATTATTTCAATTTCCAACCTCTAACCGCGCAAAAGAAAAAATATCATCAAGTTTACTTACCTGAGAAATATTTTTATTGGTCAGCAATCACAAAATCGAGCACAAAAATTAGAGACTTTGTGCTCGATTTTTTGTTCGAAGCTTTATTCTTCAGTTGTTGAGATGGACACGTTCAAAATTAATATAGTGCAAATTATCCCGGTCCGTGTATTTATAGGCTCAGGGCATAAACGAGTATTTTCCTGCAACCTGACAAAAACAGCCCGCACTGACGCGATGCGACGCGATTTGATGCGATGATGGGTTAAAACGTGTTAAAACAAAAATTAACAATGTATTTCCCAACTGGTTGCGACGTGGAGTAGTGTTTTTAAAACCAATTTGGTTTTGTTTATTTCCAGTTTTACTTGTAAAATGCTTTTTTAACTCTTAAGTAGTTACCTAGCATAATGATAATATTTTTATATTGATTATTTTACTAATAAATTAGTTTCATTTTTTTTTACCGGGCGGATGACTTGCCGCCCGTGTGCCCCGCACCCCTTGCACCCCCGGGTTGGAACGGCCCTGGCCACATTGACTCCTCCACCAAGTCCCAAGGGCCAAGACCTAGATAGCTAGCTCATCATACCAACATACTGTAGTTTTGAATGACGCGCAAATTTTCGTTTCGGGACTAGCAAACATTTCCACTAATAAACTTGATCCTCAACTGCAAACAATTGTCAGTGGAAAGTTACAGCTACATAAATCTCATTAATGACAATTATAATGTTTAATTTCATTATGTAAATTACCTATGTATGTCACTTATTGTAAATTTTTAGGATAAATCTCATATTATTGATTACAGTTAAAATGCTCAATTTCATTATATATGTCAGTTACTTTCGCTTACATTGTAAATTTTACCATGTAATCAAAATAAACTATCGCGGAAATAGGGCATGTCCGACCGGCTACCGCGGGCTGGATTGGTGGTGCTTTGGAGGTAGTTTGGTAGTTTGGAGACCCCTGATCTAGATGATTAAATTGCAGAGAAATAGTGTGATCATTCATAAAGTTTAAAGATTTCAGTTAATCATTAAAGCCAGCATATGTTTACGGAAAAACAGTTTAAAATACTCTTAAGATTTATTGTTATTGATAAATGATATTAATTTGCGTATGTCGCAAAATATCCAATGAAAACTATTTTTGATTCACTACCGATAGATACATTAAGGTACAGCTATTTTCATCGCAAATGTTTTAGGCATTTACTTTTCTAACTTTTTAGTTTCCCAAATTCCTTCTCAACATTCTTCTGGGCAATGTTTTGCATGTCTCCAGTGGAATCTACAGACGTCGTGGTGGAAAATTTGGTGAAAGACAAGACAAATCCAGTAGTCAACACCCATAGCTTTACAGAAACTGTGGGAATCATCCTATTCGGCACTTATCATCTCATTATGGTCGTTGCTCTCCTCAACACACTCATAGCTATTTTATCCAACACATTCCAGAAAGTTGTTGTAAGTATATGTCGCTATTAAATCATAAATATTGGGTTTTTAAATAATTGATATTGTTCCGTTTTCCTGGGTTCGATAGGATGGAATAAAATCTCTTCAGAAAGTGCACACAAAATAAAATTTATTATTCTGTAAATTCTTCAGGCGCATACACAAATTCAAATAGAAAACACGTAACAACTGTCTTCTATACAGCAGAGAACTCTAAAAATGCAAGTCAGGATAACAGAATCTTCTATACAATACACGTCTAACGCACTTTCAATACATTCAATTCTCAGCAGAAAAGAACACACTGAGTTCCAATGCCAATGTCAGGTATATTTATAGACTTCTAAAGCGCCCTCGGTACTTACGTATTAACGCCACCGCAGCTGAAGTTGCGCTAATGCGCCAATATATATATATATATATATATATATATATATATATATAAGTGTTTTGATTTTAAATAAAGTGTTTTATTTTATGATTTGTCACAAAAATTTTAGGTGTAGATTGGCTGCACTTAAAAACCACCAAATCTGTAGCTGCGGTGGCGTTAATACGTAAGTACCGCACCCTCTATCGATCAACCAGTTTGATATTCCCAGAATCTTCTGGAAAGGTCCAGAAGGTTGGCGACCATTTGGCACCAAATCGCCAAATTTGGAGACCAAAATAAGTCACCAAATCCATTGCCAATTTGGCGATAAATCTCATATTTGGCAAAATTACCATAGACTCCTAAAATTGGTAACAATATGGACATTATAAATGAAATAAACCCGGGAAATATCATAATACCACCCTAAAATTTTCTGAAACCATAAAAAAAATCGCAGTCCAAAATTTAATTTTGGATTGTCTGCTATATAAAATGGAAATGAAAAATAAAATATGTATTAGAAGGTTATATATTAGATTAAACTACTAATATTTTTTCTTTGTTCGTTGAACATTTCTCACTTTAGCTCAGTCTCATTAAGAGAAATTAGGTAATAGCAGTAATAATTTATTAACATAATATTATGCTGAAGACATCAGCAGAGAGCAACATGACGACATCCAACGCAACAAACGAAGTCTACCAGCACATTGGAAAATTGCTTTGTCCATCTGTAGCCGCGACTACACCCACATCATCTTTGAACACAAATTTATAATTGGAAAGCTTCGCTAAACTACCATTTTTTAAAGAAATACCACGGGATTAACTCATCGATGGATACAACCATTTTCACAGACAGCTACTTGCAGTAGTCAACCAAGAGACTCCTGTTGATGTTATACAGATTTTAATTGTAACGAAATGCTGCTACCTTAACTTTGCAAAGGCAGCTATACAAAACCTTTGTCTCATTAACAGAGTAGCTACTGAGAGATATTTTAGTATGTACAACATAGTAATTAATGACAGAAGACAAAAACTTAAGAAAGAGAATGTGGAGACCACTGCAATGTTAGCTTTTAACTAAGAATTTTGATACCTACTATACTCAGAGTAAAACAGTACTTAATAAAGGACAGAGTCACGTCACTTCCCCGAACACTATATATTGACATTTAGGACTATTTACATATAATGAATTACGGTTCATATACGTTACACGTCAGGCCGCACCAGGCCTCCACAAATCTGATTGGGTTACAGTATGCAGCCGTCTGCCGCTTATAGGAGCCAACGTCATACCCCGTCGAGATTATTTCTCCCGTCGCAGTCCGTCTGCTGCTTTTAGGCACCTCTAGCCAGGTCGGGAACCGATATCAGTCTCTCTCTAAACTCTTTCTCCCAGTTCATCTCTTGGAATCCTAGTTGCGCTGTCGTCGCAATAACGTACGTGGCGACATATTGCTCGTAGCCGGAGCCATGGGTTAATGCAATTCCCATATATATATATATATATATATATATATATATCTGTGTGTGTGTGTGTGTGTGTGTGAAATGACCCGAATGGCCATCTCTTGAAGAAAAGCGTACGTCATGGCCGAAGATAATAAAAGTCAGATTCACGTAAAAAAGAATTTTATTCCATGAAGACAGCAACACATCTTACTTGCTCGAAGCCAGCCCCGCGTCTCTGACGTAGCGCGCGAAAATATAGTTATGTCAAAGAGGTTGCCAGGAATTGGCAGAGAGTGTTAGTATTGGCAAAGGCGGAGCATCTCGCCAAGGTGTCAGAAAGGTTACTACAGGGGAAAGGAAGTTCAGAAAGGGTGATCAAAGATAATCAATAATATTATAACTAGCTAACTAACACACACACACACACACACACACACACACACACACACATATATATATATATATATATGTGTGTGTGTGTGTGTGTGTGTGTGTGTGTGTGTGCGAATAAATGCGGAATTTTATACATCGTATTTTTTTTCTTTTTTTGAGAAATTCGATATTTTTTATGCTAAATTTACGTACCCCTAGTTATGAAAAATTCAAAGCTTATTTAACAACTGCACTTAAATGATGGTTTAGTGTGGCATAAATTAATCAAATATTTGAATCTGTTTCTGTTACTGGAAAGTCAAGATTCAGAACAAACATTCTTCGTTATTTTAGAAGCAATTTCCTTATTTTTAACAAAGAATGCTTTTCATACAAACATTTTTGGTTGTTTTGCCATTTTTAATAAATATTCAAAGTTTTCCTTTTTCTTTTCTCGTGTTACTTCTACGCAGAGCCACTATACTTACTTAGCAGGGCTGTGCTTGGGGAGGGGGGGGGGGCAAACTAGGCAACCTCCCAGGGCCGCTAAAAATTTTGGGCCGCCGTTTTTATTCCTCATCGCAACACTTCTAAATGTTACGGGTTTGTTAAGAAATCCTTCATCTTTCGCGGTTTTTCTAATTCACCTTATAAAAATTTATATGTTTCGATTTTTTGAAAAGAATCGCAGAAAGAATCTTAATTGACAAACTACCCTTTTGTTTCGAAAAATTTCTCGGTTAGAAAAACATGATTTATCTTCAATTCAGTTATAGTAAAACCTTGATTATCAATCCCTTTTTTCAATATCAGTTTCTACTATCTATCATTCACTACATACAGTCATTTGACGAAATTTAAATTGTTTTGTTAGAATCTGTCCGTTTTCACGGAATAGTTGCAAACTGAGAAAAACGTGAACATATCTTTGTGAACGAATACTAATACCATTTGGTCAAATGTTTGGTCTATTCAAAGCAAACAGTAGACAAGACATTTCTCCAGGGAGTGTAAGACAAAGAGAAGTAAATAAATGCGCTTAAAACTTGTTGGGAAGAAAGGGGTCTGAAGGTTGAAGGTGTGGGGTAAACAAAAAATGGCTTTTACTTGTTCTCTCTATCATTAAAAGGGATTTTATTTCCCACTTCTTAAAGAATTGAAAATATTACAATGCAGGTACAATCAGTATGCTTGTACCTGCGAATACTTTTCCCTCTGTTTTTAGAGGTAAACTACTGATTTTGGGAGTTTATTCAGTTGGAATCACATAAGAGAATTTCTGTTCACAATTTGACCATCAATGTATTGTTAGTGCACTATTGTCCTGTATTTGGTTTTTCAAGCGGAACTTGATCTCCGTCCCATACTCTGAAAGATTCGAACAAGCTGACACAGAGGAGAATCAGAAAAGTTTCATTTTTCGTCTAGTGAAACATGCTAGTACATTGAACTTAGTTACTTGACCATAAGCTTCGATGCGATAAACTTGAAATGAAGAAGATGGAATTTAATTGATGAAATATATTCAAAATTGCCTTTAGAATTGATGTAAAATGCCTCGATTTGGTCTAGGAAGTAAAAATGATTCAGGAGATAAGAAAAGAAAAAGAAAACAGAAAGAAGAAAAATTTATCGAGACTCAAAAAGGTGCTTTATTAAAACACTTCCGTCCAGAAAATGACTCCGATCCTGTGTCAACACAGAGAAAACAAAATTTGGTCTGACAACCCATTTCTCCGAGTTTAAATCCACTGCACAGGAGAACTCGCTTTTGGTGAGTTGTATAACCCATGTGGGAAATGGGTTCTAGAACCCATCTTCCCAAGTGAATTCGTTTACCCGCCACCGTGGCTTCATCAACTCATTAAGTGGGTACTATTAAAATGAGTTAGAAAACACATTAAAACGAGCAACTGAAGTCGCTTTTTACTGAGTTTTATAACCTATTTCATTCGAGTTTAAAGTATCTGTTTATTCTGTGTCAATAAACCCACAACCAGGGAATTCTCAAGTGACTTGTATTCAACTGAAGTTCGAATAAATACACAATCTTTAGTGTCAGAAAATTTGTCTGGAGAATCTTCTATGATAATTCAGTTTTCTAGTGAGACCCCAGGATCTTCTTTTAAGGTTTTTTAGAAACTGGAAATGAATTACACCTGGATTATATTCGTCTGTGGCCACAAAGTTTAAGTGATGAACAACGGAAATTTCTTGTTGGAAAAAGGCCCTGCATGCGTCGAACTAAGTGAATATCCCACCAAGAATGCAAAGCGCCATTTCTCTGAAAATTTCTATTTGCGAAAATTGCCCAATTCCGAAATAGTTGATCGCCGGTGGCTAGTTTATTATACAAATCTTCATTGAGTTTTTTTGTTTTTGCTGTAAATTATTCGGCTCTTCATTATCAGTTAAATTATGCAGTACTGGTTGCGACGATTGGAAGCATTTAGGAGAGATTCTTTCTTCACATGAATCATCTGTTGTAAGTTTATTTCTAAAGTGTTATTCTTTCCAGGATAATGCCGATCTGGAATTCAAGTTCGCTCGCACGAAGCTCTGGACTAATTATTTTCACGAGTCAACGATAGTTCCGAGTCCTTTCAACCTCCTCGTGTCAGCTCGAACGGCAGCATCGTGCTGTAAATTCTGCAAGGTACTCGGAGGAAAAGTGCCGGGAGCCAAAGCCACTTTCTCTTTCACGGTAAAAAAGGGAAAAAATGTATAATACTCAATGATACATATACTTTTAGACATGATATACGCCAAACTATAGAATAATAATTCCGCTCTTTAGAAATCTTATTCATTACTTAATCCAAAAGAAAGTTGCAATGCCTCGGTATTTTTTGAAGCTATAGGAATAAATGGTGAGAGATATTGAAAATGACCTAGGATCACTGTACAATGACTTTATGAAAATAATTGAGGAGGGGATATACAAGTTAGCCATCGTAAGGTTTGACTAGTAAGTTTACACAAGATCCAAACGCATGACATGTAAATACACTTTTTCAAACGTTCTTTTGCATCTACTGACAACAATAATTTCTTAGTTTTTGCAGAATATGACAAAAGCAAGTAACATTTACTTGTTTATTTCGATTTGGTTTAGTAGTCTTTATTTCGCAATGTTTGAACAATCGAAAACGTCCCAATCGGATGGCTGCACTTCAAATTACCCAGTTTAAGTACATTTTGCTAAATTTCCAGTTTGTGGGGGATTTTTTTTATATAAATATTTACATACACGTATGCTCAAGCAAAGAGCAAGCTTACGAAATAAAGAATTTTTTAATTACTAGTTGGCCTGTGCGACCCTTTCGCATGCGATTAAAATACGATAAACTTTATGGCGAGCTTGGTGGTTTGTAGTAGGATGAAACAATGGCTGCCAATGGGTTCACTGGTAGCCATTGTTTATTTGTCAAATAACAATGGTGCGTAAGGATAATACAAAACCAATTACAAAACGCCTCTGGCCATAATATTAGAAGTGAAGCATAAGACAAAACAGGGGAACATGAGATATGTACACGTCAAAACATCTTTGCAGACAATATTAAGAGTTATATATGACACTAACTCGTGAAAAATGTGATATTTACAGTACCAAACCTCTTTGTGCACACTATTTGACTGTGCCGTTTCGACGCATCCAGGAAAAGAACTTTAGGGCCAAAAGTCAGTTTTTCACTTCGATTTTTAAACAAACAATACAATGTGTCATTCTGAATTAACAATTCGTCAGAAGCGGAGAACTTAATCTTTTAAATGGTACCTCATTTATCGATTTTGGTTAAATATGAAGGGAGAGAGAGGGATCGTCACAAAAAATCACCTTCTAGAAATAATATATATGGTTTTTCCATGCAAAAAGAATAATGTACACCTACGCGGATATTGCCAATAAAGAAACTCATTAATGAAATGACAGAATGATAATAAAAGCAAATGATTTTTAAATTTAAAAGTTCTGTGCTATTGATAATGGTAAAATAAAAAAAGCTAGCGCATGCCATCTAGGGGAAGAAAAAATTGTTTATAATGTTTATACTCCGCTTTTTAAACAAACAATAAGATGTGTAATTCTAAATTAACAATTCGCACGAAGCGGAGATCTTAATCTTTAAAATGGTACCTCAACTATCGATTTTGGTTAAGTATGAAGGGAGAAAAGGGGATAAAAAAAACTTTTAGAAATAATATATATGGTTTTTCCATGCAAAAAGAATACTGTACACCTACGCGGATATTGCCAATAAAGAAATTCATTAATGAAATGACAGAATGATAATAAAAGCAAACGATTTTTAAATTTAAAAGTTCAGTGCGATTGATAATGGTAAAATAAATAAAGCTAGCGCATGCCATCTAGGGGAAGAAAAAATTGTTTATAATGTTTATACTCCGCTTTTTAAACAAACAATAAGATGTGTAATTCTAAATTAACATTTCGCACGAAGCGGAGATCTTAATCTTTAAAATGGTACCTCAACTATCGATTTTGGTTAAGTATGAAGGGAGAAAAGGGGAGAAAAAAAACTTTTAGAAGTAATATATATAGATTATTAATACCTTGAAATTGGCAGACCCTTCAATTGATACATCGAAATCAAACTTCGTGGCTGAGGACAAATTTTCTATTGCTCGCTAATATTAAATTGTTTTGAGTAAAGACTTACGCAGAACTGAATTCATTCTGAGAAAATCAGTCGCTTATAAAATTAAATACCTTAAAATTACGTGAGCCATTTTTAATTTAAATCTACATTCACTTGCTTCAATAATATGCTAACACTTTCTTTTAGCGATGCTGTTATATAAAATATGAGAAGGAACCAGAATTTGATGTGGCAACATACGAGGTAAGAAATGAAAGGGTTTTCATGTCTGTGAAATCTTTACAACTATTATAAATTTATTTATTGGTTGAATTGTTATTTTTGAAATTTTTTTGTTTCTTAAAATTATTCCTTTATTATCTTTTAGTATGTGATAAAATGAGAATTTAATAAAACGGTTAGATTTACATGGTCCCACGGGGCCCGGGGTTGCCCAATTTGGTCGGCAGATCTGTACTGTTCGTCCGGCGCCCAGACCTGTAATAATAAATTGCTCCGAACTTGGGGAATCAACCCTCAATTGCGTATACAGGTTTTGCTACTTAGTGACCGGTCTTCAGTTTGTCAGGGCGTATAGGCGAGAGCCGTGGTCGCCGTAATTTTCGAAGATACATGGTCCCACCTTGAGGGAGTATTTAGGGATCAGAAACACATAGCACAGTCATCTGCGTTTGGGAAATTACCTTCATCGTGAAAGAGAGTATTCATCTTTATATAATCGGAAAGTTGTTTTACTATTTGAAAGATGTGGCTCTAAATAACTTTCGGATTTGTAAACTCTACCACTTCATAAAGTTTTTAAAAATCTTCTAATCCGGACCTCCGGTTGACCTTACTGAGGCAAAAAGGATGACCAGACTCCAAATAAAACAGCCATTTCTTATCCTGGTTAATATTTATTCATTATCAAATCGTCCATTAAACGGACACCATGGTCGGTGGTTCTAACAACGAGAGTGCTGAACACTGGTAGAAAAATTACAAGACAAAGCAATGTTGAATATACATCAGCATATGGACGACTAACGCCCTCTACACACGAAAAATACAACTAATTTCCGTCACACTTACAGACGAACCTGAATTTTACACTGAAATTCGCTTGTTTCAACGTTGTAACGCACCGTCACTATCATTCGAATCCTACTCTCCAAACCTCGAGGCTGGTAATTTACTAAATAAGTTTTCCCGCCGATTGATGAAACTCTCTCATTTTTCAAGACGTTCTCAATTTCGACCCTCCTCTCCCTCACAAAAACCCTTTTGTTTGAGAAGCCAGTGGCTCATGAGTTGGTGCAACGGTCCTCGGTCTTTCCAACGATCAGGGCTCACTGTGACCATGATTCCAACTCGGAGTAAGTCGATGGCCGAATCGATAGGGAGCAGGTCTTCTGAATAAGACTCTGAGGCTTAGAATTCCGCAGTAGGCATGTAGGTTTGAAGCCGTCAGTTTGTTCCGCGGTAACCATGAGTGTTGTAGGCCCTGATCAATTTAGCCACCCCTATGCTACAAAAGAATGACCATAGCACTTCAAGCGAACCAAGCGAAATCTGTTTGTCTATAACTTTTTTCCCAATGTGGCAGACACTGATCCTGAGTACATCCATTAGCCCTTCACCATCCCAATTTTTCTGGCTACATTATTTAGAGAGCACCAAATAGATGAATCAACATTGCTCTCTATAAGAGGGAAAGTCCATGCCTTCGAATTCGAGCCTACTTTGTGGAAGCTTGTAACGCTAACCACTATAAGATGCAGGTAGAACTCTCCCGCACTTCGAAGCTAATATTTTACCAAACGAACTCTGCCGTCGATGACAGGAATCCCCGTTTTACAAATGCCGTATCTTGCAACTTTGCTTTCCGAACATAGTATGAAAATATTTTTCTTTTGAGCTAAGAATTGCACTTGTTGATTGCACGAGGAAGCGAGGCACGAGGCGATTGCACGAGGAATTCTGGGATGTCTCTTCAATATACTCTGTGGTTAGTACTCTTTAAGTCGTATGATGAGATACGAATTGATGTTATACCTGAAATGACAACTGCATCGTTACCTACACACGACAAAGATTTTTACAGGAGGCTTTGATTTTACGGGGTGTTGTTTTCCTGTTCTAATCTCTCGGTATTGAGTGTGTTAAAGATAGAGTTTATTAGAATCCCGAAGGCAATTCATTAAAGCTTCAGGTATTCTTAACAGATCTGGGGAAAAGGCAAATGAATATATTAAAGACACAGTTCCGAGAACGTGACTGCTCCATCAACACTCTTCACTCTTCAAACTCGCCAAGGCTCTTTACTGTCTGTACTCATGTAAGTTTGACATTAATGTGATAAATGTTAGTAATTATTTATATATTCTATATCATTACAGACTCTCATCGCAAATTTGGTACAGAGGTATTTTAGAGCAAAAGAAGAAGAAGGGTGACTTTTTCGTTATATCCTTCGATACTGGACTTATCTAATTGGAATTAGTCTATATTTACTCGCGGAAGAGGACTGCTTTCTATTTCTTTCTCTTCTTCGTGGAATGTCTGTATTCGTTTCATAATCTTTACAGTCTTATACATTCATCAACTGAACGTCTAATTCTACTTTCAATATGTTTTGCGATAAGTGCACTGATAAATTGAAAAAGGAAAATTCACTTATAATAACTAAATGTGCTTGAGTGTTTGTACTTATAGACTCATTTATGGTTTTCAAATTCTTTGTAATAAATCATGTATGTTAAATTACGGTTACGAGTCTACAATCATTATTTTTAGTGCATTCAAATGGTATTAAATTATGGTTACATAGCTACTTTTCACATGTTTACCATTTATATTTATTTGAAGCTAAAATAAAGCTTACAGATAAGTGCGATCAAGCTTTAAACTCGAACCTTCCGCTCGCTGTCGTATGCTCATTGCAGTTCTGAATGCGTACGGTTCCTGTTTAACCCTTCAGCGGGCGCGCCAATTCTTGGAACACCAGCAGGCGGGCGTGGCACAAAGTGTAACGTCTCTTTGAACGTTGATTATTCCTCCTGTAATAAACATTTTTTTCCAATTGAAAATAATAATTCTGCGTTTTATGACAACATATAAAATGTTGATAATAATGAGATATATTTATAATTAAAGGCCAAAGAATGCAGATACAATCGCCTTATTTCAAAACTGTACGGCTCATTGGATCTAAAGAAAACTTGCGAATGGATTTTTATTATGCTCAAAAACCTAAAAAACAATGAGATTGTCCATCTTCGGGATATGCGGGATACCGTGTAATAGCTGCACATTGGATCGACTGCCTCAACTCCTGCTTTTGTCGTATTGTAATCCAGTATAATCGCTGGTTTACCACGGTTAAATCCCGACTAGCAATGTATGGAAAGGTATACAAGGGTCAGAAAATCAGACCTGCATTAGAAAGGGTGTAGCTATAAACAGAAACTGCTTAGAACATTCAAACCTTACATGTAAAAACAAACCATTCAAAATTACGAAATTGTTGCACTTTGTATACGGGCGCGCCCTCTGAAGGGTTAAGTGCTTGCTATTGAGCATCATAAGAGTCGATTCCGACTTCTGCCCTGTTGCCACCACAATTTAGACGGAGAGTCCCCAATATCAGGTGAGCTTGTACTCCCCTCCCACCCCCTACAATCCCCAAGGTGGGACTTTTCGGCCTACAGATTGAACGTGCCCATACCTGGCTTAGATAGGAGACCATCCACTGATGCTTGTTGGGATTCGAACCGACCACCCCCAGTACCGAATTCCGACCCGCTAATCAATAGTTGCATCGGGCCTCACTCAAACTTCCCAAACGTCCATTTGTCACTGAATGTTGTAAGAATATGAAACTACTATTTTTACTATTTTCCTCGTAATTATAATTAATCATTATAAATACAAAACAATAAAAAAAATGTTGCATTATTCTAATAGCTGTTAATGGGGGTCCGGGAGAGAAAATAATTTTTTTAATTTTTTTATTTTCAGGCATTTTGTAATTCTTTTTTCTTCAAAAGTATATTATATGGAGGTTATTGTAGATATAAAATTCATTTGAACAATTTAAAATTTTTGTTTAAAAAACTTTAAAACTCAAAATTTAAAACATGTTTAGTAGGGCGGAGCGTAAAAAAAAAGTTTTCGATTTTGGTTTTGCCCTAGTGCAGAAAAGTCGGCTACTGGTGGGTAGGTCACGTATGCAAAGTTTTGGGAAAAACAAAAAATATCTTCCGTCTCCATTTCGGCCGTGATTTTTAGCAGATTTTTACCATACGGTTAGAAATGTGTATTTCCATTGTTTTGTATGCAGCTTTTCACTTTTCTGAAATAAAATTCAGAAAAAAACCCAGAACTCACCACGGGGAGGTAGCTGCATTACGAGTTCCACCCGTGCCCACCCATCCACCCAACCATATCGGCACTTAACTCCTTTGCCCTTGCAGTTATTCCGGTTTTACTCGGTACTCGCATTTGGTTTCAAATGATAGCATAGCTTTTCTCGACTCTGTTCGGGTTCTAAATAAACCGTCATGCTTATTTTCTCCACACACAGCCTCAGAAACCTCTGTTACTAGTTTCATGAAACGTTCAAAACTTTGGGTGTGGCAAGGAAATTTTAGGCTTCCCAGGTGTTGAGCTACAGACTCTCCACTGGAACTCAAATTTCTCAAATCATATTCTGTCAATTTGGGGTTCCGTCAAATTACATTTCTGCCAATCAATAAGGTCTGTATATGAAACTGCCTCAAAGTTGAGTGACGGAATGTTGTAGTGTCTGATTCCTTCCTTTTTTTCCTTTCTTGCTCCTAAAATCCTACGTAGTCCAAGTTCTCGAATGGACCGTCTGTCGTCTGTGATCAATGAAAAGATTTTGCTTCCGGGTGGCCGATATAGCCATTTCTCTGGATAATGGGATCGACCACAATCGTTTTTAAGATAGCGTGAGAGTTTATTGTCTTCCACAAATTTCGTAGACCATACGTGCAATATGGATTTAATTTGACTGCAAACCACATAGGTGGGTACTCTTTCATGATGAACTCTGCCAGAGTTTGAAGTTGGTTTGAAGGCTCTGACGAGCTAATGTGTAAACGCTTTATTCGATTTGCAGTTGTTAGCCAACGTGCATGAGACATTTTCCCAGGGTGCTTTTGTGACAAACTTGATGAGCAGTTTCTATTTGTGACAGCTTGACAAATATCCCAAAGCTATCACTTGTGTGTGCTAAGATCCTTTATGTCGATTTTCGGAAATTCTTTCGAAATGTTTACAAATCTCACAACTGGGAGGTTTTTACAATTTGCCAATGCTTTCCCAGTAGGACCAGAAAATGCATTAAGGCCACTCGTTCCACCATCCAAATGCTTCACTAAATGTCGGAGTGGCAACTCATTTGCGTGTAACTGGCAGATAAACCAGTGCAAGGGTTTCCCCATGGCTTCCCCAGAAAGGCGAATCACGCCGATTTTATAGCCAGTATTAACGACTGTTCCATCGCACCCTATTGCTACTAGTTGATGAATGTCAATATTCTTATTCTCCGCATCATTTTAGAAATACTCAAAGCTGATGATGAGGTTAGTGCTATGTGTCCAAGGTACTTGCTTCCAGGTTCCTTAATCATTGTAACGTGTTCTTCCAGGACTGTTTTCTGGTACATATTTCCCCCTACGCTCTGTTGCATTAGAGTTTTGTCCTTCCTTCCATCAAAAAAAAGTCCCTTCAGTGGTTCCAGCTGTCTTTAATTTCCTTGCTGATATTCTTTCCGATTTTTTCCCCCTCTCTCCTTATTTTATGTCTATCAATTACATTTAAAGTGTCTGTTTCGGTAATCATCCCCAAATCTTCCACAACAGCGTTTGCAATAATGGCTCCAGCCCGATCTGAAACTCCAGTTCTGTCACAAGCTGTAGCTGGCTTGATCGTAACGTCTTTTTCCATTGAGATTGAGTCATCCTGGATGTGGATGGGGAAGGCTTCAAGTAATCTGTGTCACTATCGGAGTTATGTGGATCCACGTCAGAATCTGGATCAGGAAATATGAGCCTAGATGGAGTAACAGATGGCGAAACGTTTATTTTAAGACTTACAGCTTCTGTCTCTTTCTGCTTACTATCGGCTCGTTTTCTCAGCTTTCAGTTTCTTTTAAGTCAACTGCGCCTATGGACATTTGCCTAAGTTCCCGTTGGTCTATAGGAGAAGTTCTTTCCATTTCAGGGATCCTTTTATGCTTTCGGAAAGAACATTTGTTAAAACAAACACACTTACAAGAAGAAATGTCGAACAATTTCCATGAGTCTTTCACGAAGGTTTTAAGCTTCGTTTCTAAAGTTGTTGTTGACAATGTTTTCATGCCGAAATATTTCTTTACCTTTCTGCACGCAGTGTGTCAGCTGCTGCCTTTCTGTATTAAGTTTCGAATTACCTCTGTATTTTATTTAAGAACAAAATGACGAGTTGCTTACAAAACAATGGAAATACACATTTTTAACTGTATGGTAAAAATCTGCTAAAAATCACGGCCGAAATGGAGACGGAAGATATTTTTTGTTTTTCCCAAAACTTTGCATACGTGACCTACCCACCAGTACCCAATATTTCCGCACTAGGGCAAAAACGAAATCGAATTTTTTGTTTACGCTCTGCCCTAATGTTTAGTTGTTTACTTTTGATATATATCTGGTGAAACAACAGCTCTATTGGCATCCCCCCCCCCTTTGAATACGTAGGAAAGATTTCAAAATACTTTTATTTCAAGTTTTATGAAAATTTTTTATAAAATTTAAAAATCTCTTCAAAGGGAAATATATTTTTTTTCTTTCTGAGTAGTTTTTGCTCCAGGGAAAATGTTTTCCAAACTTCGATATTAGATTTTTGAAGGATGAAATAAACAAGTGTTGTATAATTGTTGGCAGCACAGCAAGTGCATTTGAAAATACACGACAGAGGGCGTCGTGTTCGCCGATGTGGGGTGTTCTCGCAGTTGCAATGTAGCTAGCATGTAGAGAGGTTGTACAATAAAGTATTTCTGTGATCTGTATCCATCTGGGTTATTTCATAAAGAACTCTCGTAACTACTTCAGTTACATCAATGGCGACGAGAATGGGATCCAGATGGATGTATATTTCAACTCTTTATTTTAAATAACTTCAGAGTTTAAAAAAAAAATTCGATTTCGTTTTTGATTGTGCGGCGCTAAGCCTAACCTCATCTTCTAAAACGGGCCTCACGTGGTTCCGATGTCTTCGTACGGAACAATCGGCGTTTTTGACTCTGCGGCAGAGTCATGGACTCATTATGCTGAACGCATAGAACTTTTTTTCATTGCAAACGAAATTACGGATGCAGCTCGAAAACGTGCAGTTTTCCTAACTGTCGTTGGTCCCGAGGTCTACAGCCTTCTAAGGAATTTGCTCTCACCAGTTACGCCGACATCGCAGGCACTGGAACAGTTAATAGATGTTTTGAATCAGCACTACAACCCGGTACCATCGGAGATCGTCGAGCGACATAAATTCAATAGCCGCGTGCGTCAAGCTGGAGAATCAGTGGCTGTGTTCATTTCCGAGTTACGTCGGCTCGCCAAGCACTGTAACTACGGCACTACGTTGGATGTGATGCTGCGGGTCGGATCGTTTGCGGTATCCAGGATGAAGCTATGCAGCGAAAACTCCTATCTGAACCTGATCTAACGCTAGCCCGAGCTACCGAAATCGCCGTCGCGATGGAAGCTGCAGCATGGAATGCTGTCGACTTACGGACAGCGGCATCGTCATCGCAACCGTCGGAAGTGCGCCAAATACGGCTAAGCTTCTCTACACAGAGAAATAAGCAACCTCATGGAAAACAAGGTGCTTTTCAAAAGAAATCCGGTGCAAAGTGTTACCGTTGTGGTGAATCTAATCACAAATCCGCCGACTGCAAATTTATTAAAGCTACTTGCCACACCTGTGGAAAAATTGGACACCTTGCACGCATTTGCCAATCTAAGATCAAATCGCCAGCGAAGCATGCCTCTAGAGATGTAAACAGTGTACAAGAATGTCAACAAAGCGATGGACTTTCGTATACTCTGTTTAATCTTAGAAACATTGGTGAAGCACCTCCGGCAGCTAAAGTTACGTGTGTGGTTCAAGGTGTGAACATTTGTTTCGAAGTTGATTCAGGGGCCCCATTTACACTCATACCTCTGGAGACTTACGAAGCATTTCGAGAAGTGTTACCTCCCTTGAAAGAAACTTCTATTAAATTACAGTCCTACACCAGTCATGCTATTCCAATACTGGGAGTAACTGATGTCAAGGTTACGTTCCAGAAAAAGACTCATTATTTACCCTTGTTGATAGTGAAACAAGGACATGTTAACTTAGCGGGTGGAAACTGGATTTATCCACTAGGACTAATGCCAGCATTTGAAACAGTTCAGAACATTCCTAAACAGGATAGTGTGTTGGTGATGCAAAAAATGCACCCAATTGGACAAACTCTGGAAGGTATTCTAAATAACCATAAAGAAGTTTTTGCTCAAGGTATAGGACTGCTGAAGGGAGTCAAAGTGCATTTGACTTGCCGTTCAACAGCAGTGCCTAAATTCTTCAAGACTCGCCCAGTTCCCTACGCTTTGCGAGAGAAAGTTGATCAAGAGATCGAAAGGCTCTTACAACAAGGTATCCTAGAGCCTGTAAAAACATCCGAATGGGCAGCACCAATTGTACCAGTCTTGAAACAAGATGGTAGGGTCAGAATTTGTGGAGACTTCATGTTGACTGTCAACCAAGATACAGAGCTGGAGCAATATCCGTTGCCAAAAATAGAGGATTTGTTTGCACAGTTGTCAAATGGAGATTCGTTTTCCAAGTTGGATCTCAGGGATGCATATTGTCAACTTGAGTTGGATGAAGAATCCAAGAAGTTCCTGGTGATCAACACTCAGTGTGGATTATTCCGATACACGCGTTTACCATTTGGAGTAGCTTCAGCACCTGCGATTTTTCAACGGGAGATTGAGAAAGTCTTGCAAAGCCAGACCGACAGTTCATGCTATTTGGATGACTTACTAGTCACCGGTGAAGACAAAGTTACTCACCTAAAGAACCTAGACCAGGTGTTGACTCGCCTAGAGGATGCTGGTATTAAGTTACATCCAGATAAATGTGAATTTTTAAAAGAATCTGTGCAGTACCTGGGACATCGAATCGATAAACAGGGACTTCATCCAATCGAATCAAAAGTGGAGGCTGTCGAGAGAGCTCCAACGCCTAGGAATGTGGATGAATTCCGTTCTTTTATTGGCCTTATCACTTATTATGCTAAATTCCTACCAAACATGTCAACTGTTTTAGCTCCATTATATAAGCTGTTGGAAAAGAAACAAACTTGGAAGTGGTCGCAGCAAGAAGAACAGGCCTTCAACAATGCCAAGCAGGCTTTGAAAAATTCTTCCTTGCTGGTGCATTTCAATAACAAGGAAGAAGTGATCCTGGCATGTGACGCTAGTCCATATGGTCTAGGAGCAGTTTTGTCACACAATACAGCCCATACATTGGAGATCGTCCAATTGCATTTGCTTCTCGTTCCCTCACAAATGCAGAGAAGAACTACAGTCAGATCGAGAAAGAGACATTGGCTTTAGTTTTTGGTGTGACCAGATTTCGTAATTTTCTCTTGGGGCGGACTTTCACATTGGTAACAGATCATCGTCCCCTGATAAATCTTCTCTCTGAAAATAAGCCAGTACCTACTGTAGAAGCTGCACGAATTCAGCGTTGGGCATTAACCCTATCAGCATATGCATACAAAATAAAATTCAGGAAGGGTGCATTGCATGCCAATGCAGATGCATGTAGTCGTTTGCCATTAACTATTCCTATGACAGATCCACCTGCTCCAGCAGACTGAGATAAAAAAGTGTTCTTTGCTATCTAGTCTCCGGTCGTGCATTGCTAAGGGTTGGCCAAAAGAAGTACCGCAAGGTCTAGACCAGTTTTGGTCTGCGAGGTATGAACTGTCTGTAGAGAACGGGATCATATTCAGAGGTTTCCGTGTCTTTATTCCTCAGAAGTTTCGAAGATTCATCCTTGACGAGCTGCACATGGGTCATCAAGGAATTTCTGCCATCAAAGCAGTGGCTCGATCATATGTATGGTGGCCTGGTATAGACAGAGAGCTAGAGTTAAAAGTTCGGAATTGTGTTGCCTGCCAAGAAAATGCGTCAACTCCACCAGCCAAACAGATCTCTTGGCCTGTTCCAAAAGAACCATGGATACGTATCCATGTAGACCATGCTGGGCCTGTGGAAGGTCAGATGTCGTTGATTGTGATCGACTCATATTCTGGCTAGAAGTGATTCCGGTACCTAGCACATCTTCAGCAACTACCATAATTGCACTCCGCAATTTGTTTGCCCGTTTTGGTCTACCAAAGAGTCTGGTGAGCGACAATGGTACTGCCTTCTCTAGTACTGAGTTTCAGTCATTTCTTGCACAAAATGGCATTGTGCATATAAGAACTGCTCCTTATCATCCAAATTCCAATGTACTTGCAGAAAGAGCAGTACGCACTGTCAAAAGTGCTCTTCGGAAGATTACTGTAGGCTCCTTTTCTGAAAGGTTGGCAAGATTTTTATTGCACTATCGTAACACACCACTTGCAGCAACAGGGATCTCTCCTACAACAAACATGCTGGGTCGTCCCCTACGTTGTCGGTTAGATCTGCTGAAAGACTTTGAACAGCATGTGAAACCTCCACCACATTCTGAAAATACCTCTAGATTCCAAATAGGTGATTTTGTTTGGGCACGGAACTTCAGCCGTGGTCCTAAGTGGGTGGCTGGTGTGGTGTGTGACAGAGTGGGAAACATAATGTTCAAGATTGAAACAGCACTAGGCATTTGGACACGCCACATGAACCAAGTGCGTCATCGCGAAGGTTCGTTCAATTCGACTTCACAAGATCAGGTACCATCCAGTTTTGATGTGGATATCCATAGAGTGAATCCTTCAGGTGAACCACCCAAGTTGACACCGGCATTGGATATACCTGCAGGATCTGAGGATGATAATCCTCCAGTTCTTACTCCACAAAAGATACCAGTTCCTGGACAGTGTGCTAGAATTAACAGAAATCCATCAAGTATGCCTCATTATTTAGGAGTTTATATTCAAAATGAACTTATTTCCCTTTTGGGTCAAAAAATAAGACATGAAATAAGACATGAAATAATATCGCTCTTAAAAGTTAGTAAATATTATTTTATTATTTTAGATTCCGCCCTTGATCTAAGTCACCAAGACCAACTTACTGTTGTAGTAAGATTTGTTCTATTAAATAATAAATCAAAGCAAATAGAAATTAGGGAGCATTTTTTGGGATTTATTTCAATACCAGATTCGACAGGACAGGGTTTAACTAATTTTTTATTAGATTTTTTGGAGACTCACAACATTTGTTTGGGAGATTTAAGGGGGCAGGGTTATGATAATGGTGCGAATATGAAGGGTCGCAATAATGGTTAACAAAAAAAAGTTCTTGACTTAAACCCTAGAGCTTTTTATGTGCCTTGTGCGGCCCATAGTTTAAATTTAGTTGTTAATGACGCTGCAAAAGCGTCTTTAGAAATTACAAGCTTTTTTGCAGTTGTACAGGAGCTATACGTTTTCTTCTCCGCATCCACTAAACGTTGGAAGGTCCTAAAAAATGAAATCCCAACTTTAACGCTTAAACCCCTTTCAGATACTAGATGGGAAAGCAGAATAGATGCGCTAAAAGTTCTTAGATACAATCTAACAAAAATATATGATGCTTTATAAACCCTCTATTCTGATAATACTAGAGACTCTGAAACTAGAAACATGGCAAATTCATTACTTTTAAAAATTAAGTCGTTTAAATTTATTTGTTCCTTTATTACATGGTATAATGTGTTAACAAAAATTAATATCGTAAGTAAAGCTATGCAGGAATCGGATGCTATACTACCAAATATTATTTTAATGTTAGAGCAAACCAAAACATATTTATATAATATTAGGTCAGATAAAGGTTTTAGTGATATTTTAGAAGAGGCAAAAAATATTGCAGAAGATATCGATTGCGACACTTCATTTCCTCTGGTTAATATTGTTAGACCAGCGAACAAAAAAACGTTAATTTGACTACGAATGTAAAGATGAGGCTCCAAAAAATCCAGAAGACCAATTCAAAATTAATTTTTACTTTGTAATATTGGACACTGTATTATCAAAAATAGAAGAAAGGTTCGAACAAATAAAACAACATCACACAGTTTTCAATTTTCTCAACGACCTAAATAATTTCCTTAAAACAGATAAATCAAATAGGTCTGCAAAATGTAAATATGTGGAAAGTATGTTACATGATCCATTTAAAAAAGAAAAAGATATAGCTGAAGATTTATGCGATGAAATTTACAACGTTGCATCTTTTATTTCCCCTGAAATGAAAGCGTTAAATGTGATTCAATACCTATTTACAAGTAACCTCATCTATCTGTTTCCAAATTTAGTGATTGCCATACGAAATTTTTTAACATTACTCGTGACTGTGGCTAGCGGGGAAAGAAGCTTTTCAAAACTTAAAATAATAAAAAATTATTTGAGATCAACAATGGGACAAGAAAGGCTTTCAGACTTATCTATTATTAGTATAGAAAAGGACATTTCGGAAGATATAGATGTATCAGATATTATAACAGAATTTGCATTAAAAAAGGCACGAAAAGCAAAGATTTTTTAAGCTTTTTGACTGTCTGTTATTAAGTATATGTATTAATAGATATGTGTTGTATGTATTTAATATAACGTATGCATTTGGTTATATCAATACATGAATAATTATTATGTTAGATTTTTAAATTAAAAAATAAACTGAATTTATAATATTTTCTGTATTTCGCTGTTTTATTTAAGGTAAAAATATTTCAGAGAAATTTCAATTAATACTTACGGTATGAGGGGGGGGCGGCAAAATTATTCTCGCACACGGGCGGCAGCTATACTAGGAACGGCCCTGCCTACACAAGAGCGAGAAAGAATCCTTCAAAAGTACCACGATGCCTCGACAGCTGGTCATTATGGCGTAGAGAACACATACAAGAAGACTGCATCCAGATACTAGTACATTAGAGGTATGAAAAAGTTCATCTTAGAGTACATTAAGACTTGTCCTGAATGCAATCGTTATAAGCCAATAACCCAAAAACCAGCAGGACTCTTGAGAACACCCGCTTATGCACAAAAGTTTGAAGCGCTGGCCATTGATCTTTTTGGCCCTCTTCCGGAAACCTTCACTGGCAAGAAGTGGATCTTTATTGTTGAAGATACAAGCACTAAATGGGTAGAATTGCTTGCTCTTGCTGAAGCCACTGCGGCAAACTGTGCCAAAATACTCATTGAAGAAGTATTCAAGATTACGCAAGACCTCATCCTCGTCTACCACCCGCAAGCTAACCCATCGGAACGTAAAAATCGTGACTTGAAGCCTCGACTGGCAATTTTGGTGGGGGAAGAACATGCGGTTTGGGAAGACAAGTTATCTCTAATTCGTTTCGCAATGAATTATCTCTAATTCATTGCGAAATGAATCTCAGACATACAGTGTGCAACCCTTCAGTGTGCGACACCACCACCTGTCACACGGCTGCCTACTTACAATTTGGAAGACAGTTGAGAACGGCAGACAATATCAGACATGATATTCGACAAGTGATCGACAATGATAACTTCGTACCCGAAATCACACCGTATCTCAAGAGGTTTGCCAACTCAATCTTGGATGTCAAAGATAGAGTTGAACAGAAACAGGATCGTCGGAAGGGAAACTTTGATCGACAAAGAAGACAAAAATACTTCAAACCTGGCAACAAAGTTTGGGTGACCATTCATCCCATAAGTCGGAACAACAAAAGCAAGAAATTTTTGCCAAAGAGGGAAGATCCTTGCCTCATTCTCACCTTGATATCACCAACAACACATGAGATTCCCCACCCTGCCAACCCAGACCAAGTCCTTGGAACTTACCATATTTCTGCCCGAAAAGACTATCATGAGCCTTGTAATGTATTAAACAAATATTCTTAAAATACTAACATACTTTATTAATTATAGTAGCAAACTTATCATGCTTGACGATAACGCATGGCTTATTGCCAGTTATACGTTCCTTGGTCGGTTACAGTTATGTATTGAGTTATTAGAGATATTACATTACCTTCCCTGTAAAAAAATATTAAACCTAAATAATTGCAAGTACAGTCTATTGGGTTTTATGCGGTTTTGTATTGGGTTGCGTCTGGACATTATTGGATTGTTATTAGTTTCAGTAACTTCTTGTGCTGTTTCATCATCATCATACGAGTAGTACTCTGAAGACTGACACCTGTCAGATTCTGTGTTGGGAACTTTAGAACGTATTTGGTCTTCATGGACCAAAACACTTGAGTTATGAACACTGGCAGTCCATGTTTTGAGTCCACACTGTTTGGTTAGACGGCCAGGGAACCACTTATGTTGTTTGTAGGAATAAATCCACACATCTTGGTTACACTGAAAATTTCTGTTTTGATTATGGCTGCGATCGTGATATTTCTTCTGGATCAGTTGCTTGCTGGTAACTCTCTCTTTTAGAACCGGATGAACTAATGACAAGAGTGTGCGAATTGGTCTAGAGAGAAAAAGTTCAGCTGGGGAGACTTGTGTCGTAGAGTGAGGTGTAGAACGATACGTTATAAGAAATCTGAAAATTTTCTGATTCAAGCTACTTTGATCCTTTCTATTACTATTCATTTTCTTCAGTGCTTGTAAAGATAAATGTTTGCACAGCTCTTTCTGCCAAACAATTGGATCTTGGTCTGTAAGGAGGTATGAGGGTATGTTTTACTCCATTCATTTTTAAGAAACTCTGAAATTCATGAGATGTAAATGGAGGTCCATTGTCAGAAACAAGTTCTACAGGAAGACCATACCTAGCAAAAAGACATTGCAATACTTCAATGGTTGGTTTTGCTGCTGTTGATCTCATTTCAATTACTTCTAACCATTTAGAATGACTGTCAACAATAACAAAGTAATTTCTGTTATCTTTTTGAGCAAAATCAACATGGATTCGCTCCCATGGGGATTTTGACCAAACCCATGACTGTAGGGGAGCTATAGGTGGTAATCGTGCATTTTCTTGGCATGAAGAACACTTTTGCCATATTTTCAATGTCACGATCCAAAAGAGGCCACCAAAAATGACTTCGTGCCAAGGCTTCCATCCTTGCAATACCAGGATGTGCATCATGTAATAAATTTAACAATCTTCTTCTATACTTGTCAGGGATAATCACTCTCATTCCCCATAACAGGCAATTACAGTCAACTGAAAGTTCATTTTGTCAAGTGAAAAAAGGTTTTACCTTGTCATCACTGACTTGTTTTGGCCAACCATACTGTACATATTTCAGAACAGTTCCAAGCAAGGCATCATTGCAAGTAGCTTTGGCGATTTCCTCACTGCTAAGTGGGAGATCCTCAGAATACGAAATTTTGAAAATTTCAGGTTCTTCTAAATCATTATGTACAATAGGTACTCTTGATAATGCATCTGCATTTGTATGTCCAATTCCTTTCTTATATTGTATGGAATATTGAAAATATGACAACAGAATTGCCCATCTTTGCAATCTTGCAGCTGCCATAGCCGGGATTGATTTGTTGGCACCAAAGATTGTAATTAACGGTTGGTGATCCGTTACAATAGTAAATTGTCGTCCATAAATATACTGGTGAATTTTTTTATACCAAAGATGATGACAGAAGCTTCCTTTTCTAGTTGCGAATAATTTTTTTTTCTGCCTTGGTTAGAGTTCTCGAGGCATATGCAATTGGTCGTTCTTCATTATTTATAAAGTATGATAGAACCACACCTAAACCCAAAGGTGAGGCATCACATGACAGTTTTATCAGAAGTGTTTCAACATAATGTACAAGTACTGCACTAGATGTAAGCAAACTCTTACACTTCTGGAATGTTTCTTCGTGTCGTTCTGTCCATTGCCAGGGAGTATCTGAATGCAACAGTTCATACAAATGTGCTAAAATCATGGAAGCATTTTTAATGAATTTAGCATAATAGTTCAATAAACCTAGGAATGATTTCAATTCAGTCACACTAGTTGGAGAATTGATGTTAACAATTGCTTTGATCTTCTCATCAGAGGGATGAATGCCCTCAGAATCAATTCTGTGGCCCAAAAATTCAACTGAGCTTTTAGCAAATTGACACTTATTTAGATTTAATTTAACATTGTATTTACGCAGACAGTCAAAAACTCTTTTCACATTTTCAAGATGTTCTTTGAAAGTAGATCCAGTGATCAGGATGTCATCTTGGAAACATATTACTGACTGCAGTCCTTGAACAATTTGTTCAATTATGGACTGAAAAACAGACGCTGCACAGGTTATGCCATATAAAAGCCTACGAGGACGCACAAACCCTAAATGAGTGTTTAGAGTCAAGAACTCTTGGGATTCTTTGTCTAATTCCACTTGTTGGTAAGCATGTGACAAGTCCAACTTTGTGAAATACTTTCCACCATTTAACGTAGAAAACAAATCTTGCTGTGTGGGCAGGGGATATTGACTTGGGTCTAAAAACCTGTTTATGGTTACCTTAAAATCACCACAAAGCCTTACTGTTCCATTCTTCTTAGGTATAATTACAAGTGGTGTAGCCCAACTGGAGTGTTCTACGAAATCCCATACACCTCTTTCCTTAGTTTTGTAGATCTCGTCAGATACCTTCTGTTTGATTGAGTAAGGTACTGGTCGAGCTTTGCAAAATACGGGTTCACAATTTTCCTTTACTTTCAACTTAGCTTTGAAATGGCTAATTGGTGAATCAGATTCTTTGAAAAGGTCATCATAGGACTTTTTTAAGTCATTAATAGCTTCTTCTACCTTTATACATGGTTCTCCTTTAACAGCAAAAATATTTTTCCAATTCAACTTGAACTGAGTTACCCAGTCTTTTCCAAACAATGCTGGTCTATCACCTTTGACAATGATTAAGGGAAGTGTCTTAGTTTGATTTTCATATGACACTGAGACCATAGCTTGACCTACAATTTCTATTTCCCTACCATTAAAATCTCTCAAAACAGTTGATGTTGGTTTCAATGCAACATCAGGAGTACTTGAGTACCAAGATTCAGAAATTGGTGATACATCAGCAGCAGTGTCCAGTTCCATAGTAATAGATTTATTGCTAATTTTAACAGGAACTGTGAAGGATTTTTGAATAATTTTATTCACAGATTTGATGCGAAAAAAATTTAAATCACTTACTTCAGGTATATCATCTATAGGTCTTCATATCACATCAGGTCATCTTCAGGTATATCATATCACATCAGGTATATCATCAGGTATATTTCTCTTTTTTCTTCTTGCAAACAGGGAGGATATGGCCAATTTTGCAACAATCATGACATTTTGCACTTTTATATTTACACTTATCAGAACTATGGGCGGCTCCACATCTATAACATTTTTTATACTGATGTTTAGTATACTGCGAGTGAGAGTTTTTAACTTTATGTACTGTGGCTTGGTCTGGAACATTAATGTTGGAAGCATCTTTTTTCAGCATTGATGTAGGAAGCATCTTTTTCAGCTAACTCCATTGCTAATTCAATTTCCGTAGCATCTGAGAGTTTGAGGTCTTTTTTTGCCAACAATCTCTTCTGAGTAGCTTCACACCGCAAACCACAAACAAAATGGTCACGAACAGCTTCTTCCAGGAACGTACCGAATTCACATGTGGACGCTAAACGTCGTAACTCCACTAAAAATGTTGACACCGTTTCTCCTGGTTCTTGATGTCGTCTGTGGAAACGAAAACGTTCTGCTATGATAATCGGTGTAGGTTTGAAGTGGTTACTGAGCGTATTCACTAGCTCATCATATTTACAGTCTTTCGGCAATTTTGGTTGAAGCAGATTACGCAACAACTTATAAGTTTTCGCACCAAGCACCGAAATAAAAGCTGCAACTTTGTTTTTCTCGTCGATGTCGTTCGCTGCAAAGTACTGTTCAAGCCGTTCGACTTATAGAGAAAATTCATCGGAGTCCTCGTCGAAAGAATTCAATGTTCCGATTAGGCCTAGCATTTGCCGATCTGCCATGACGCGAATTCACACAAAGAAAACAAATACTGTTTCGTTCTGTTGAAAATACAGTTATTACTTATGTACTACTTTAATGTGAGTTAAAAAATAATCCACCTCGTCGCCATTGTAATGTATTAAACAAATACTCTTAAAATACTAAGATACTTTATTAATTACTAGCCGGGCTTCACCCGGCTAGGCTCGGGCTTCGCCTAGCTACGCTCAAGCCATCCGTGTAACATATTTATGTACTTCGGGCCCCACAAAAGAAAAAAAAGGCCTACAAATGTGTTAAATTCAAGTCAATTTTCATTCCCGTCGCTGCCGACAGATGGTTGCACCACTGCACCATACTGGATATACATGATTTGATTTCTTAGCAGTGGAGTGCAATTTTCATTCCCGTCGCTGCCGACAGATGGCTGCACCACTGCACCATATACTGGATATACATGATTTGATTTCTCAGAGGGATGGCGCTTCATTAGAATCCAAATATCTCTAAAACTATTGAATTAACAGAATAAGTGGTCGGTTACAGTTATGTATTGAGTTATTAGAGATATTACAAGCCTGAAGTAGAAAGAGACACTGGACCTGTGGCTCCTCTAAGGAAAATAGGACGCCCCCCAAAATTACCTTCTGGTTCCGTGCCGGAACGGCATCAGAACCAGAGGGGGAGTCTGTAACGCACGATATACTTCCAAGCCTCAAATGTAGATGTCGCCACAATACGGATAGACTTTGCGTACTTCCATCTTACTTTCAAGTTTTAGCCAGAGAGAGTTAGATTTCGTAGAGTGAAGACCTCTCGGTCTGATGCCCAATTTTTAACTATGTTAAGACACTTACTTTTTTCTCTAAATGTTTTTCATTTGTTTTGTACTGTGTAATGTAATCCATCCTTTGTAACTGTGATTTCTAGAGTAATTAAACATGTTTTAAACTTTACCCTGAGATTTTCTTGATTACTTTTGGTTTAACACCAGTAATTACATTAATGACAGTTTCAGTATGTATTAAAAGAAGCAAGCGGTGTTTTCAAACCCTTTGGATTTAGAAAATCTTTTTGCCCTATTAATTAAAAAATACCTTTTTAAATTATGAAACATTTCCACCTTTCCTCCTACACTGAAAACTGCTCGGCATGTGACAATATTAAAAATTATTAAAAAGTACCCAAAAGAAATAGATACTTCTTCACTCCCGAAAATTGTACCTGAAGAATAATAGGGAAAACCAAAAGGCAGTATTGGAGGGGTAAGTCAGCTCAGAGCCTTTCGCTCTGAACGGTTCTTTGAAATGAACGACTGATCCAAATCTCTGTATCTCGGATTTGGCGACTCCCACTTCACCCGGCACAGCAGGCCGGAAAGACCGATGTAGATCTTCGCCGACAGTAAACATATTTCTATGACCCGGCCGCATATTATGAAAGACTCACGATTTGGGCACTCAATTGCCGGTTTGACGAAAGCATCAGTTTCGCCATCTGTTGACATATATAGGAATCTTTTTATTATAAGTTTTTTTTTTTTACTTCTACGCAATTTAGTATGTTTTAAAATCTGAATTACATATATAACACAAGATTTAAAGAGATTTTAACAAAATAAATAAATGAATAAATTGAAATAAGTATATTATTGAATTTTAAATTTACTTTCTCAAATATCCAAAATAATTTTTACTCATTTATTAATTAATTTGAAAATGCTAAATTTGTTACTTCATATTTTGCAAAGCCAACGAAAAAAGGAAAGATGATTCAATTATAAACCTATGTTATTAGTTTATTTTTCCAGTAGATAGCGTCACTAAAATTAAAGAAAATCAGATTAAAAAATCATACAAATTACTCAAGTGCAAAAAATTTTTGCAGTCTATTTCAATAAATAAGAATAAATTCAAATTTAACAATCAAATTCAATCTATTTCAATTTAATATAAATGTATTATATATTCATGTATTACTCTATATACATGTATAAATATGCTATGTATAAATATATTTACATCCAAATATAATCATTCAGACATTACGAAATCAAATACATTCAGAAGTGAAAGAATGTTTTCACTTCTTCGTTACCGCACTCCTTGTGTTTTAATTCAATTATCCAAAAAAATTTCAACAATAAGAGCTAGAGAGCTAAGATTGGTGGCATTTTAAAGCAATTTTCAAGACCTTTTTCAATGATATATAACACAATTAGGGCTTATTGGAATATTATTGGAATTTAAAACTTTAAATTTTTTAATTTATGCAACTTAATTTTTTAATTAAAGCTTATTAAATACATTTATTTTCTAATTAACATTAAAATTTTAAAAAGTAAAATTATTGTGGATATTTGAAGAAAGTAAATTTAAAATTCAATAATATTAAAACATACTAAATTGCGTAGAAGTAAAATAAAAACTTATAATAAAAAGATTCCTATATATGTCAACAGATGGCGAAACTGATGCTTTCGTCAAACCGGCAATTGAGTGTCCAAATCGTGAGTCTTTCAGAATATGCGACCCGGCCCGGCTCACTCAGATTTCAAATCTTTACAAGATACAGGTCGTTCAAAAAGATTCGACTCTTTTAAAGAGCCGTGTCTTCAAAATGAGCTGATTATCTGAAAGACCCACTTCGGATCTGCTTATTGTTATAGACCTCGTTCGCGAATGACCAGGATCCGGGTCTTTGGAGGAACGTCCGGGGAGCAGATGATTAATCTGCTGGCCAGCTGCTGAGTAGGGGCCTGTTCACATAGGAGTCTGTTGCGTTGCGTTAAGGAAAAGATGACGTTGAGACGAAAATAAACCAATCATAGGCCTCCAAACGATTAGCAATGAAATTTTTAACTCCTATGATTGGATTATTTTCGTCCGAACGTCATCTTTCCCTTAACGCTACTCAACGGACTCCTATGTGAACAGGCCCTAGGTCGACAGAGAATTATGCTGAAAATTTGAAAAAAAAAAGTTGTCACTTTCAAAAATTTCCAAAGGAAGCAGTGAAAAAATTACAACAGAGAGTGTCATAATAAGAAACAAAGAGCATATGAACGATATTCTATAATCAAATTTTGAAAGTTTACACTGGGGAGAGCAGTCCAAAACAACGTTAATAGTTGATACGAAATCGATGCAGCTAATTTCCCATAAAAGATTTCCTTCACAATTATTTTCTGTAATTTCATTTCCTTAATTATTCAATTATTACAGAATTAAGAACTCATTTATTCTGAAACTAATACACAATTATTATGAAAAAGTTTATATAATGAAGTGTGAGTCTTTATGTGTCAGATCTTTGGACATTGCATACACTGTAGTTGCAACTAGTGCGTGCTCTTATATGTGCATACTAGCTGAAAACCCGCACTTCGCTACGGAGTACATTCAAAGTAAATACAACGGTAAATGTATGCAATTCATGCCAAATATATATATACATATTATATGATAAATACGACGATCAATGTATACAATTGATATAATATATATATATATATATTTATAAGAAAATCGTAAAGGATAATTTTATAGATAAAATAATGTAGAAGAAAATATTCAAATTAAATCTAATATAAGGAATACTAAAGAATATAGTACAATTAATATAGTACAGTTTGTAGAACATTTCTTTTACTGTATTTTAATATTTTTTTGGATAATGTCCAATCGTCTGCCGCATTAGCAAGGAAAAAAAATATATTTTGTTTATTTAGTTGTTATGCACATGACGATAAATTTATTTAAAGTACCAGAAAAAGAAATCACGTGATCGGCATTTAATAAATTAAATTCTAAAAATTAATCTTTAAAAATTCACCAAAAATCAGGAAATGGAGGTAAAGATTTTAAAGGAATTTTTATGATCTTTCTTGTGATATAAATTTTATAATCCTCAAAGTATTATTTTAAATGCAAACGTAAAAAAAAGTTAAAAAAAACAGCTTAAAAATTTAATTAAAAAAAATCTATGAAGAATTTTTGAAAAATCTTTCTTAGTGCACTCCTACACTATAAGAAGAATCGCCATGCAAAATTTCAGCCCTTTAGGTCCAGCGGTTCGGTCTGTGCTTTGTATGTCAGTCAGTGAATGAGTAAGTTACGGAACTGTTTTATATATATAGATAACTAACTGGCTCTAGAAAATTACGTAGCATTATTTACTAATTTTCTTTAAGAATTTTAATGAAGTTTAGCAAAAAAGGCAGTTCAAATAAACATTTTGCATGAAAATAAACAATTTTTAAGTTGAATAAATAAATTCATATTAAATTCGAACTATTAAAAAAAAACTTGTTTTCTCTTGAAAAATACAAAAAATCCATATTAAAGCATATGGTTTCCGTGTTAAATCGGTGGAACTATCGGCGCGCGAATCATCCAGTGGCGGCGACCAAATGTGAGACACTTTTTTTTAACACGGAGCTACTCCGCTTTGAGTTTCTGCGTGACGTGATCACAGTTGAGCGAGTATCAGTTATCAGTAATAGTTTGAGTTTAGGTTCTGTCGGCAATTGAGAAACACGTGCGTGTATGGTCAATTGCTGAAAATAACAATAAAAATTACTTGCAGTTCATTTCATGTACTTAGTAAGATTTTTTCTATTAGAAATTATTTTATGTTTGTTTTTAATGTGTTATACGCAAAAAAGCTAAGACATAGCTAATTTAATTCGCCAAACAACTTTTATTAGTTTGTTTCGTTTGTTTAAAGTGTATAAAATGGACATAACTTGGTTGGTGTTGTGATTTATTGTAAATGTTAGTAGTATAATCATAGAGTGCATATTTTATGGGTAAATTATCGCTTGTTCAAAAGGAGATCAAGAATATTAAGGAATTTATCTATGAATGAGTTGTTAAGTTCGTTAATTTATCTTATTTCGTGATATATTCATCGTATCAAAACGGAAGTGAAACTGGATTGCTCAGTCATGAACAAAATATTATAGTTTGATACCATTTATCTAAACTTTAAACTCGTTTACTGTACTGAAATTAAAATGTTACTGTTAACGTAAAAATTTTTTAGCCATGTATTTTCGTATGATGGAATCATATTTATATACTAGATGAAGGGAAGTTTTTCATATGGGGTCTGTATGGGGTGGTTTTTCTCATTTTTTGCTACAAAACTAAAAGTTTCATTTTTCTCTCCCATGCTAAGTGGTACAAACTAGTCGTGAATAGTGATTCTGTACTTATTATTGTTGTGTGTATCAATTATTTTTGTTGTTCTTATTGCATTTATTATTATTGATATGTATCAGATAAATAGTGTTATTATTTTTTAAAACTGTTCAAAGAGTTTCTTTCTGTGATTTCTATCGTAAACATGTATATTTTAACGGTGTTAAGGGAATGATGTATTTCATTTAATGTGTTGTATTTGTTTTCAGTGAAATGGATTACTCAAGATTTACAGCTCTGAAAGGAATAACGTTTGGTGTATATAGTACAGAAGAAATTAAGAAAATTAGTGTTCTTGAAATAACTAATACAGAGATTCTAGATACTCTGGGACATCCAACCACTGGTGGATTGCATGATCTTCGATTAGGTAGTAGCTTTTATCTTACCTATCTATTAGTGTTTTCCAGATTTATTTTTAGCAGAAATTCCTGTTGATAACAATAACTAAAACGTCTCTTTTTTTTAATTATTCTCTATTGTTTTTACTTTTTTTTACCCTTGAAACCAAGTTCCAACGAAAGTTAAGTAATATTTTTCATTCTACAACATTCAACATACATCCTAAGACTTCTTAGACATCCAAACCACTCTCATAAAAAGGGATCATTGATGAAATAAATTTTTGATTCTTAGATACACATGCAAGAGTTCATTTGGGATTGATGTAAAATATGGTTGCATAAAACAAATTTCTATTTTTTTTTTATCTTCCTTTTCTTTTATGCTTTGAATTGACAAAGTGTTTTCAAATAGATAAAATTAACATTAGTAGTTCTATCACAAAACAGAATGGGTTTGTAATGATTTAAAGTGATAAGTAATACAAGGTGCGACAATTAATAAACGAGACTGGAGCAATTTAACAATTACAAAACACATATCTGGCAAAACTGTATAATAATTTCCAAGGCTGTTAAACAGTGCTGTAAGCAGGTACCTTATGAGACTACATACTTACAGCACTGTTCATACAAGTTTGGGAAACATGATTTAAAATCCTCTGTCTTAACCCTTCCAAGTTTGGCTGTCACGTTCTATTTAATGTCCTGTGTATTCTGAAATCTGTGTACCTGCAGACTTGTTTTCACCTTTGGGAAGAGGAAATAGTCTGGTGGAGACACATCTGGGGAGAGTGATGAAGCTCTATAATTCCTTTACTGGTTGAGAATTCTTTGACAAGTACTGCTGTGTGCAGCCAGGCATTATTTTGCAGTAAGAACCAACTCCCCTTTTCATGAAATTGTGGCCTTATTCGATGAATTCTCTTAATCAGAAGCTGCAAAATCTCCTTGTAGTACTTCTTGTTGCTTGTTTGTACAGGCAAAACAAACTCCTTATGAATAATGCCAATGCTGTCAAAGAATGAGCAAGACTTTAGTACTTGACTTTTCAAACTGAATTTTTTTCCCCCTGGGAATGTTGAGGACTGCCATTCTATTATCTGTCATTTTGTTTTGGGGTTATATTGATAGCACCAGTTTTCGTCCCCTGTCACAACTGACACAACATAGTGCATCATCACCATATACTTGCTTTATCAAGTTGTAAATTTCTGTAGCAGTTTTTCCAATTTTAAAACAAAACTTAATGTTTGCCTTTGCTCCATGTTATACATTGGAATGTGACTTAATGACTGAATTTGGTTAAAGCATGTGGCATGTGCAGCTTAACTGGTTCTTACTTGTTCTAACATGCATCGTCATGGTCGATCATGCTTGAACACATTCAAAGTCGCGTCAGTCTCTTGTAGATTAAGTATATGGTATGAGAGTTTAAAAAGCAGAAAATATGGAAGTTTTATAACCTTATATGCAGCAGCACTTTGTCCTGCAGACATATGCTTATTTGCTCTGCAGTTTTTTAGCTAATTTATTATGAGTGAATTAACACTACTTGCTCTGAGGTAACAGCATAGGAATGTCTATGCCTTATCTGGAATTTGAACCTAAGTCCACTCTGTGGAATCTTTTGATGCAAACCTCTATTCAATATAGGGGATTCAACAATTAAAAGTAGTTTTCTTTAAAAGTAGTTTTGTTATAAGCATAGCATGTTATGTTTCAGTAAAAAAATTCAGTATGAACTATTATTTTTATAGATTACCTATTGAAATTTTAAACCTCGCAATACAGTAGATAATCATTAAACATGTTTAAAAATTTAGTTATTGTCTGTTTCTATGATTTGTACTTAAATAATGTATTAAAATTCTGAATATTTTATAAGATTTCATCTTATAGTTATTTAATCATGCATTAGAATATATATATATATATATATTCTTTTTATTTAATTCTTTTAAATTATTGTTAATGATATCTATCTGTTCTTTCTGTAGGTCCAAATGAAAGAGATGATTCTTGTGAAACTTGTTCGCTGACTTTCTATCGGTGTCCAGGTCATCCTGGGCATATCTCTTTTCCTGTCCCTGTATACAATCCTGTATTCTTTGATTATTTATATAAGGTACATAAATTACTTGTATTAGTCTTTTTATTAAATTTTTGCTTATTATATTTGTATATATGTGTGTGATGCCATGAGAAGTAATTAAATTAACTTGAATAAATGCACTAGGAAAATTATAATTACGAAAAATTCAGACAATAAGCAAAATCACCAATAGATGGCAGCACCAATCAATGGCTTTGGGTTTAGATATCGACGTTGATGTTTTGATAAAACATAGATTTATTAAAGCCAATTTTTTTTAACATCGATGTTTTGTGTTCGATGTTTTACGTTGTCTTGATTTTCTTAATGAAAAAGTACCATAATAAATAAATTTTAAAAATATTAACCAAGTAGCATAATTTTCACACTCGGTAAATGTAAGTCTGAATTCTAAAAAGGACGAATACAAAAGGAGGAACGATTCTCTAGCAAGAGACAAATGGCAATCAACAACCAATGAATAATAATTACATGACCCAATAATTGTTATTTACAGTGAAGAAGAAATTTGCTTGTTCAGTTTTCCCCCATAAGCTGGTTTTGCATCAGTAATTCAAATTAACGTAAATGTATGTAATTTTCTTTTGTATTATTTAATTTGAAAATAAAACATTTGTTAATAAATTGTTCTTATTAATTTTTTTAATATTAAACTCTGTTGAACCAAACTCAAAAATTCTTTTAAATGATTTTGCCTTATACTCTAATGATATGAAATCAATCCTTTTGTCTTGTGTTACAGTCATGAATTTCAGAATTTTTTTTAGACTAAAATATTTAATCCTCCTGGAAGTAAATTATTCCCCAACTTATAAATAAATATGACTCGATATTTACAATAATATTTCACATTCAACCAATTTAAATTACAAAACATCACGGATATTTCTTTATGGCTTTGGTCCTATCAGTTGATTTTATAGCAATCATTTCTTCCTCAATTTTCTGGTAAAAGTAATAAAATGTATCATGGAAATTCTGTGATATGCGCTGACTCTAGCAACCAAGTGTTTGTCATTTGTGTAAGCCCAATTGAAGAGTAAAATTACCCCCCCCCCCTCCCCAACAACTTACCGAAGTAACATTAATGTTGGAGATTACTAAACCAGCTTTAAAAAATGGAAGTTCAAAAGCATCGATGGTTTTGGGGCGATGTTTTATTAGCATCGATGTTTTGTTGTCGATGTCGCATCCCTATTTGGGCTGGCTTTGTTAATGGTAAGCAATCATGAGGTTTATTTTAATTAAGTAATTTTATTTGCTGTTCGCCTCTGATCAAACAGGTTTTAATAAAAAAGAGCATGATTTCTGGTACAATCGGTTGCATATTAAAACTTCATTACTGACCTGCGTAAATTCTAATAAACGTAAAAGATTTCTTGAAACTATTCTTCTTTTACCGTATTATTAAAAACACAGGTTAAAAATATTTTGTATTATTTTAATAGCAGAGGGCAATTTTAATATGGAACATGCTTTTGTTGAGGTTTTCTCTACAAAAATGTGTAACAGAGAAAATTGTGTGTGATCTCTCATTGGTACAGTTAGGGCAGTTACACTGTATGAAAGAAATGGTTGTTGATCTTTTTCCTCTTCCCATATCCTGATGATGCTTGAAAAAAGATAAATTATTGAAACTGGATAGATGTGTGGCTGTCAATGAAGAACCTGATATTTTTAAGGTCAAAAGTACCATCAATTCAAAGAGGACATTAACTGTTACTGTTTGTTTGACAACAGGGCAATATCAAAGATGAGATGTTTCTTTCTAATTTATTTATGTATATACCCAATGCATCTGAAATGTTTGAAGAATTATGTGAAGAATGATATGGGTACATTCCAATGCCTATGTTCCATGCATGCTGTTTTTAGCTGTGAGTTTGATGTGGCCTGCTTTTTTTTTTTTTTTTAAATAAACATTTATTGTAGTTTGCATAACATTTTCCTTTTGCAGCTGTATATAACTGCTAAGTATTTATTTTTTCTTCTCTGTTATCAAGCTCTTAAGAGGATCCTGTCTCCATTGTCATAGACTTCTTGCTCCTACAAGTCAAGTTTACCTGGCATTGTATCAACTCAAGGCTTTAGATTATGGTTTAGTGAGTACTGTGAAAGAACTAGCAGAAGTTATTGCTGATACTTCTGATCAGACTGTTAAAAATTCAGTTGATGATGTGTCAGTTATACAATCAAAGTTAAAGCAGAAGTTTGAAGAAGCTACTGAGGGTAAATTTTAATTGAAGCTTCATTTTAAAAATATTTTATTGATAAATCTCCCTTATTTTAGTTATTCCTTAACTGATAAATTTTTAAAGTTAGTACAGATATAATTTTCTTTTTGTAAGCTGAATTTTATTTATTATCTTGTTTTTTATATACTGTCTTTCTGTGGTAAAATTCAGCTGTGCCACAGGGTTTATTTTCTACAGTGATGTATGCTGAATTTAGCCAATCGAGAAAGGTTGCACAAACTGTCAATATTGTTTGTTTATAATGTGTCAGACTATTCTATACACAAATAAGAATATTTTAATTTGTGAAACTGTTATGTTCCCTGCTGATCATTCTTTATTTTTTTAACTGATTTTTGTTAAATTGATTCCTGTGGAAATTTTTAATTAACTAAGGCAGTTTATTTAATAAACTTTTCAAATAAAATTTAAATAAGCGGGTCAAATAAAATTTAAATAAGTTAAAATTATTTATTCAACAGATTTTTTCCTAAATTATTACAGTTTTTCCCCTATTAAATTACCTATATTTCTGGTTTTAATATGCATTTAAAATGTTCTTAAGAATGATATTCAGGAAATAGACTGCATCTTTCAGATACCTTAGCTATGGTAAAGTTTGTTTTGATATTAGGAGACCCGTGTTCAATCCCTTTTCCATGCAGATGGTCATCTGAGGGATCCTACACAGTTGGGAAGAACAGTAATGACCTTTAAACAAATATGAAAACAGATTATATTATTCAGAATTACACCAAAAAATTTTTGAACATGGCAGAATTCTGTGATTACATTCAAAAAGAGGAATTATGTGAGGAATGCCATTATATATTTAAAAAAAAAAAAGAGTTCTATTGATAAACAGCATGGCTGGTAAAACTCGTGTCATAAGACCCTAGCAGAATCCCTAATTCTTGCAGATTATTATTATAATTTTGAGTCTTCAATTATGAATGTTTGAAATAATACCGTGAATGATGTCTTATAAATATAATTAATGTTTAGCAGTGAAGTAAATGAAAAGTAGGAAACATTTAGATAGAAACACTTTTTATTTATTAATTTATATACTAAAATAGAACTGTTTGCATTTCCTTTGTATTTAAGAGGGATTTTTGTTTTCATGTTTGCCTAATTATGGTAAATATTAATTTTGTTAGCATCTCCTTAGCTGGGTTAGTATTTTGTGATCTAATTTTAAGCAAAATTTTCCCTAATTGACCTTTCCATGACATGTTCCCATTCATAGAATCTCCATATGTGAAAAAGTTCAATTATCTTTAAATTTTTAAAAAATTTTAATGAGCAATTTTTTTTCCAAGAGGCATTTGAGTAACATGAAGGAAAGAATGCATGGTAAAATTCCTGTACATGAGTTACTTTTGAAATTAGGAATTGTATATTGAAGAATATATTATGCTACTAGCCGGGCTTTGCGAGGGCCATCTGTCCACCAGGCTTTGAATTGATTGATTGAGAGGAAGAATTTTCATAAGAGGCACTATTAATTTGCAGTCCCCCCCCCCTCACAAAACCACAAAAGAAAAATTTGTTATTCGTATTAACACCCACCACCACCAGGTATGATATGAGCATACTTACATTACAAAAAGATAAATTTTCATGTGAAAATAAATCGGCTGGCTACTTTAGCCTATATTCCTGCAATACAAAAGTTCAAATTTCCTGAAATTTGTGTTATTGGTGACATAATAATGCATTGTACATTGAAATTATATGAGTGCATGTATTAGGCAGAATTGCACATGTCTATGTTGCGAGATATTCTGTATTCGGTTTAGTCAAAAGATAAGCACAATTGAAATATTAAACAGGCTTCTGGAGCATATGGTATTGTGGAAAAACAAATAAACCTCTCAATAAACACCAAAATTTCCTAAATATATATATTTATATAAAGAAAGGGTGAATATGCACTTTTTAAATATTTTATTGTGTAATCAACAAAATAAAGAAATGGTGAACTTTATACAAAAATATCTTAGTAGAATATTTGTATAAAACCAAAAACTAAAGTAATCAGCAAAGAAAGAAATACATGAAATATGACCTGTTTTGGAAAAAAAATCGGTAATATGAAAATAAAAATTGAAGAATTATTTGTTGTTTGGACAGTTCAAACATGATTCTATATATCTAAAATCAAAACTGAAAACCACGTATAAACAAAACTGAAGATAGATATAGAACTATGAAATGAGAACAAAAAGAATCTTATGTCACATGTTCACATTTAATGATTCAACAACCTCTCAAGAAAGGATATATGGGCCTACGGGCCTAGTCTCAGCCGAAAAGAATTCACTATCGAGAAACGTCAGAAATGACGTCATGTTGATGGCGTTCTCGCAAGCTAGAAGAAAATCTGTAGCCTCATGCCATTTCTCGGGAGCTAAACTCACTTCGTATTTCTCACTTAGCGGGTAAAACTTTCCACCAAACTTGAATCGGTGAGAATGTACTTCGATTTCGAGTTTAAGATGGCCGCCGATTTCGTGTTGATTGTATTCAAATGAAAGTACATTCAGCACCTTAGGTTCAGCAGTTTGGTCTGTGCATTATCTGTCAGTTAGTCACAGAACTGTTTTATATCTATGTATATAAAAGAGCTTGTCTGTTTGTTTGTCCGCTATAGAATCCTAGACTGTTTCACCAACCGGGACCAAATTCGGCTCAGTTAATGTTTAGGACCTGTTGCCTCCTAGTTGAGACAACGTAAGAAGAATTTACTAATTTAACGATATTTAACTAAAGGAAAACTAATAATACAACTTATCAACAGCAGACCATTTTATTTTTCAACTCAACTGCATTCTAAAGAGAAACTATGTATATAACTGTTGCTACACAATTATTTTTAACAATAATTGAAAAAGTTACATTTAAAAATTATTAAAATATTTGAGAGTCAATTTTAAATCAATTATTTACATTTTATGCCGTCACAAACCTGAGAAAGGCAACGCAGCAAAAATGAAATTGGGGCTCAATTAGTTTTTTTTAAATTAATTTTTTAATGATTTTTGTCAATTTATTGGCCAACAATGTGCGAAAGCAAAATAAAATTGCCGTAACAGTTGCCATTCTTCATTATACATAAACGTCAATTCCAGTGTCACGCACGTTAGCATAATATATCAAGAGATAAATGAAAAGTATACCCATGCGGTGATGTCAAACTTTATCTCTTTTGAAGTTTGACGTCACCGCATGGGTATATTTTTCATTTCTCAGTGATTCATTTTTTAGTGAGAATCATGTTGTGTTTACGTTTTGTTCGGTGGAGTATGCATTTAGAATTGAAATATCTCTAAAACTATTAAAGTAACAGATTAAGTGTACACAGAAAAAATTATCAGTTTTTAAAGCTCTTTCCAAATATGTAACATTTATGTACTTTCATGAAAAAAAAATACATCGATTTTGACATTTTCAAATATGGCCGAATTTGAGCCGGTATAGCTAGAAGTGTGACTGCGACAGACAAAACCCGACCTTGCTTTATTAATATAGATTACATCACTTTACAGTTTGTTTAGTGGGCAAATTTGAAATTATATTATTTTTATCATACATATTTATATTATTTTTATAATGTGAATTTTGAGTGAATAAGTTTCTGTATGTTTATTCACAACTAGCCGGGTCTTGCCTGCCTATGCTTGGGCTTCGGCCAGCTACGCTCAGGTCATCCATCCACCAGACAGACGGCTTTGAATTGATTAAGTGAGAGGGAGAATTTTCATAAGAGGCACTATTAATTTGCAGTCTCCTCCCACCTCACAAAAAGAAAAATTTGTTATACGTATTAATACCCACCACCAACTGGTATGATATGAGCATACCTGCATTACAAAAAGATAAATTTTCATGTGCCAGTCTTGAATTGAATTCTAATGGAACAGCATTAACCTCTTGAGACTTGAGCAAAATAAAATTTAAATATTTTTTATAGTTATAGTTTATTAAAACAAATGAGCATTAAAAAGCTTGTTTTTCAAGAAATTAATGAATTTAAACTTTTTAATATTTAAGGGGAGCACATCCATTTTATTGGATGTTGAGACCATAAACACGATAAATAATGACAAACCCGCACAAAAGCATTTAAACTAAAAACTTTATTTAGGTAAACTAATAAACTTTATAAAGTTAATACTAATTATTGAATTTTAAACTAAAATTTAATTAAAAAGTTAATTATGGAATTTTAAAAGTGTATTACTAATAGTTAATAGCATTTAATTACTTATCAATTTACATTTAGGTTCATGAAAACTTTAAAACAATTTCTTTCAGCAGTAATACCGAAAAACATTTTGCAAACTCTACCACTAAAAGCTGTAAAGTAAAAATGTCAAATTGTGGAATAATTGTTAACCAAAATCAATTTAAAAACTAAACACAGTATAAATAACATAAGAAAAAAAAGCATGTGAAATGTTATATGCATGAATAAAAAGAAAACCCAATATACAAAATATAAATTTATAATTAAAGTCCTCAGAATTCAGCTAGATTTAGCCTTTCATCATTGGAGCAAAAAAACCTGAAAAGTAAAACATAAAATATATACATTTATAATATACCACTAAATGACAATAATAGTAATGGTATAATTAATAATGGTTATTACTTTTCAGCATGTAAATCTTTTATTTCTGTAACCTTGTTTTATATTTGTGCTCATGATTTTATGATAAACATTAACTCTAAAAGAAAATTGTTTATTTTCAGGTCTTGACATAACTGTTATGGAACATCCAGTTAGAAGTGTTGTGGAATGTAAAAGAGAAATCTCAAAAAACTTCACCACTAAATTCATGGGAAGAATTTCTGGCAGATGTCCTTATTGTAAGAGAGAGAGAAAAATAATCAGCCGCTATAACAGAAGGCTTGTTTATGTTGATCGTAAAATTGATCGTGCTAGATCACTTCAATCTTCTGCTCCTGAGTAAGTATAATGTATATATGATTTTTTTAATAAAAGATCTGATTTTGATTTGTATGAATTTTAATTAAAATAGTGCTAAATAACCTTAAATATCTAGCATTATTACTCTAATCTATATATATAAAACAGTTCTGTAACTGACTGACTGACACTATATAAAATACTATAACGCACAGACCAAACCGCTGAACCTAAAGGGTTGAAATTTTGCATGGCGATTCTTCTTATAGTATAGGGGTGCACTAAGAAAGATTTTTGAAAAATCCTTCTTAGGTTTTTTTAAATTAAATTTTTAAGCCATTTTTGTAACTTTTTTCAAGTATGCGTATAAAATAATAACCTGAGTGTTATAAAATTTATATCACAAGAAAGATCATAAAATTTCCTTTTAAATGTAATCTTTTTCGAATCTTTACCTCCCTTTTCTGATTTTTGGTGAATTTTTAAAGATTAATTTTTAGAATTTAATTTATTGAAAGCTGATCACGTGGTTTCTTTTCTTTTTGTGATACTTTAAATAAATTTTGCATCACGACATAATAAATTGACAAAAAAAATGTTTTTTTTTTTTCTTTCTAATGCAGCAGATGATTGGATATTATCCAAAAAAATATTAAAATACAGTAAAAGAAATGTTCTTCAAACTGTACTATATTCTTTAGTATGTTCTATTAGATATAATTTGAATATTTTCTTCTACATTATTTTGTCTATAAAAATATCCGTTACGATTTCTTTTATAAATATGTATATATATGCATATATATTTTAACACCAATTGCATACATTGATCGTTGTATTTATTATAAATATATATATATTTTGGCATTAATTGCATCCTTTGACCATTGTATTTAATTTGAATGTACTCCATAGCGAAGTATGGGTATTTAGCTAGTACTCTATAAGCTGATTAAAAATTTTATATATCAGCAAATTGTAAGGATCTTTTAAATGTTGCTATATTTTCACTATCAAATTTTAAATTGTATAGCTTTCCTTTTATCACATTTTTTATACTTTTTCTGTACATTAGAAATGAAGACGATAAAGAAAATCTGTCATCTGAATTATCTAACAAAGAAATAACACCAGAGGAAGCAAGGAAGCATCTTCATTTGTTGTGGGCAAATGACAAAATCTTTTTGCAACACCTGTTTAAAATATTATATCAAGAAGATGATGATAATCGGAAGGAACCCGCTATTGATATGTTTTTCATGGACGTTATGTTGGTTCCACCTTCCAAATTTAGAAGGGTATATATATATATATGTTCACTATTTCTTCATGGCTAATCGCATCGGACACACCAGTGTGATGCATTTACACTTGTTATTTAGTGAGAGTGCTCCGACGTGTGTACTCTGTAAATGCCCTTTGACTGTCCCTCATATTTTAACGTCATGTAATAATTTTAAAAACGTGTATATAAAGTATTTTAACTGTTCATCCCCATCTTTATCGCAATTAATTGGTGAACATCCTTGCTGTTCACTTTCATCCGTCATATTCATTTCATCCATCCTTTCATCCGGTTTTTACCAGTTAATTTAATTATTTATTTTTCTAAAACTGTTTTTATCTTGTTTATACTTCAAATTTTATGCTTTATATGGTCTTTCTGTACTTTGATTGTTTTTGTTTTTATTACTTTTCTTCATATATATATATATATATATATATATTTACCACGTTTTTATTAACTCGCTTTCCTGTTTGTGTGTTTGTCCAGTACAAATCTTGCAATTGATTTTTAACTAACTTCCCGAGTAGCTAGACATTTGAAACTTTTAGAATAGCTCAGAACATGAGGACAATGCATTCTTTTAATACTTTTAGCTATCTTTAAGCAGAATTGAATGCATTTTCAGTTAATTTTGTTTTGTATGGAAAGTTAGTTTGGACACAATCCGCAAGGTGGCATTTCAATCGAATTCAATGCTTGCACTTTTGCGTAACAGCATTTGACTATTTTTAAAACAGAATGCATGTGAATTTAGTTTGTTTACAAAAATATTGTGCGAAAATTTTTTAAAAAATTATAAAAGTTAGCAGCTTAAAAGTCTGTGGATAGTGGAAACGACTAAAAAGTGATTAAAATTAAATAAAAGAAAGTGAAAAAGAGTAATTAAGTGTAGCTTTGTGCAATTAGTTTATATGATTCAATAGAAAATTTAAAAACGTGGTATATAAAAAGTTCTTTTTATCTTGTAATTATTATCATCGATTTTATGGATTTTGGTCTAGAAATAACTTATATGTATGTTGGTTCTTGTTTTACCATGTGTTTGGTGCAGCTTGTCCTCTCTGGACCCTGCGCCAATAAATCCAAACCAACCAACCATTTCATGGTTAATTGTTATATCATTGTTTCATGTTCCCGCAAATAAATATTATGTTATTAAAATTGATATTACCTGAGAGTTGACTTTGTCAGAATTTTTGTTTATGTCCTATAACATTCTACAGCAATAAATCCAAAGGGGGCGGGGGATTTTTTGAGAGAATATAAAATTGCAGACATCAGAAAAGTATTTTTATAGGTGTTTTTTTAAAGGAGTTTTGTTCTATGTAAATTTTGATATTTTTCAGAAGAAAATTTGTTATGGAGATCAAATCTTGATTCTCAGCAGTGCTATTTCTTTTTCTTAGTATTTAAGGATACTATTGATAATTGAATGTTAATGATAAAAACACACAGCTTAAAGTCTGTGAAAAAAATTAAAATAGCAAAACTTCATAAATGAATTGTGCTTGTAGACAATAGCTCCTAATGTTCTCCAGTCTTAAGAATTGTAATTATTTGTTGAGTTTGGTTGCCATTTTATTATGGGTTTTGAGAAGCAGTATGTTTTTGTATTAGCATTCTCTATTAGTTTTTTAAAGTAATTTGAATGATTGTAAAGTTAATCCATTTTGCTATATTTCAAGAGCTATCCTTTTTGCATGCCTTAATTCCTGTTTTCCTCTGTGCAAATATAAGGTAAATGAACTTTTAATATTTAGTAATGCAGAGAGTGTTCATATCACATTTTATCTTTTTTATTTTGTTAATTTCTTAAATGTGTGGATCCAACTTTCAAATATTAAATAATATAAATTTCTTCTTGTAAAAAGTAAGTTGCATTTTCATACTTTAAATTCTTTCAACAAATTTGCAGTGTACTCAATGGTTTAAATATTTTTATAGTATCATACTTCTCACATAAGCTTTGGAGTATTTAACTAAAGTAAAGTTGCTTATAATTTGATCTTATTATGTAACTTAATAAGTTGATGTTGTGGTATATGAAGTGTAATCATTTGAACATGTATATTCATTTCTCAGATACAAATTTATCAATTCTGTGCTTATATTTATTGCATAAACTTCAACACCTACTAAAACAACTGTATTAATTTTTGATAATTATTTATTTAGCTGAATGTAATAAAAGGAAAAAAATATCCAGAGTCCCAAACTTGTATCCTTAATGAAATTCAAAAAGATTGTCATTTAATTCGAAGCTTTTTGAAGTTTATTAAGAAGACCCTCACTGATCAGAGTGAAAAGGTATAGATATATTTTTTAGTCTTTTTCCTGCCTTTTAAGTCTTTCTTTGTAATCACTAAAGTTATTTTCATGTTACATTTTTGTATTTATGCAGGATGTTATAAGCAAGCTCCCTGGGAAAACAAACGGAGAAAAATTTAGTCTATTGTATCAGCAGCTCCAGAGGCATGTCCATGAATTATTTGATAGTGATACCAACACAAATCAAACTAAATTTTCAAAGGGCATTAAACAAGTAAGATTTTTTTCCCCTTCATTTGTTATTTACTAGCCGGGCTTTGCCCAGCTTTTGAATCACTTGACACTCGAATCGCAGTTCACTTGAATTAAAATTTCATTTCACTTTTAATTGCCAAAAAATCCCCCAAAATAAGTACATCTTCAAATGATCTATTTATGATTAAAAATTTTGAATTAAAAGTATGAAAAATAGAAAAATAACTAAAAATTAGACACACGATGAAACATTTTTTTTTCAGTGAGAATTACGCTGTGTTTACATCGTAAAACATGGCAGTTACATTTTGTATCACGGAGTATGCATTTAGAATTGAAATATCTCTAAAACTATTAAATTAACAGAATAAGTGTACACAAAAAAAATATCAGCTTTTAAAGCTCTTTCCAAGTATGTAAAATTTATGTACTTTCTTTAAAAAAAAAAATACATTGATTAACATGGCGGTTACTTTTTGTATCGTGGAGTATGCATTTAGAATTGAAATATCTCTAAAACTATTAAAGTAACAGTATAAGTGTATGCACAAAAAAGTATCAGTTTTTAAAGCTCTTTCCAATTATGTAACATTTATGTACTTTCATGAAAAAAAAAATCCATCTATTTCGACATTTTCAAACATGGCTGAATTTTATAAAGGATGCCATACCGGAAACAGTCTGCCCGGAATTGTTCCCCCGACTGACTGACAAAGTTTTTTTATTTATATAGATCTTTCATTGTAAGTAATAACTATAATTGATTGTGATTGCAACATTTTCTCATTAGTTGTTGTTACAATAACTTCTGCTATAAAATTAGGTCTCTTGAAGGATATCATAGATTTTAAAGGAAATATAATTGAATTTGAGTTCTTACCCAAATTTGTTTGAAAATTCATTGATTGATTTGGCACTGATTTTTCATGCTTTTAGTTTCATCCCTAATAATTTTATTGTTATGTGTAGATTCTTGAAAAGAAAGAAGGCCTGTTTCGAATGAACATGATGGGGAAAAGGGTCAATTTTGCTGCTAGATCAGTTATTTCACCCGATCCTTATATTAATGTAAATGAAATTGGTATTCCTATGGTTTTTGCCAAAAAGTTAACCTTTCCTGAACCCGTGACTGATGAGAATTATAAAAGATTACAACTTGCTGTTTTAAATGGACCTAATATACACCCAGGGTATGAATGAATTTTTCAATTTTATATTAAAATTGCTTTCTTTATGTTTTTGTTGCTTATTTATATTTTAAATAAATTTCATGGATTGTTGAAATTAGCTTTGAGAAAATGGAGCGTAAATAGCAATTAAAGTACTTTTACAATAAGTGAAATTATCTTAATATATAATGAAATATAATTTTTCAAAATTTATTGAATTGTCTTGCATAGAGCAAGTTTAACAGTATCCTTAAAAATGTTAACAAATTGTGTGGTAATGAATAACATTTTTTTTCTGTGAAAAAAAAGTCGATATTTTAACACTTTCAGGTCTGAGCTATTTCGACTGTACTGTGGGTTTTTGGTACTTTTCTTTATTTTTTAAAAAATACTTTGAAGTTATATCTTAGCAATTTTTTTTATTATAAATTTTAAACTGATTTTGTTCATAGTGTAGAAACTATTTAAATATACTAAGAATTAATATTTAATGAGAAATTATTGAAAAAAAATCAAGTTTTAAAGTTAAAAAAAAAAGTTCCACATAAGGAAACATTATTTTTAACATGAAATTTTAAATAAAATTGAATTAAAAACTTACCCAAATGGTTTACAAAGATCTAAAAATAGCTTTTATTGGTAAATAGCATTATTTAATAAAATTTACTTTGGTGTGATACATTTCAAAGTACTGATTTGTACGAAGAGCATTCAAACTAACCTTAATTTGAATTTGGATTCTACATCGTTTTGTAAATTTACATGTGTTAGATGCTGCCATCTATATATTTTTTTGAAAGTAGAAGGTTCATAGATAATATCTAAAAAGATGGCGAACGTATATAATTGGTATTTTTGTAGTTCAGAGAGTTAAAAGTTAACCCCGAGAGACTCTCAGGCTTAGTCCTCTTCAGAGAAAATGGGAACCCGAGTAACACTCGGGCTTAGACCTCAGTGTTAAAGTTCTAGTTTTATTTTGTCTATGTTTTGTATGTGCTACTTACTGAAGTGCTTAAAGTGTTTCTAGTTTTTTTTTTTTAAAGTTAGAATTAATATTTTTTGGTTACTCTATTACCAAACTTGAACAGGGGCATCTTAAGGGATAGCACTGACTTAATATATTTATGGGTCCCAGGGACTATTAAGAATTTAATGTTCCCATGCTTTTTTTCTGGGTCTTTTTTTTTGTTTAACAATTTGAGAAACAAGAATGCATTATTTTAATGTTTCCCTTCATTAAAATTTATTCATAAAACTTGCAATACTAAAGTTTTCTTTCTTTTTCATTCCAAGCTTATTAGGTCATAACAATTTTTTTTTTCCCAACACATCAGGTAATTGTACTCATCCACACTGTAAATTTGTTTGCTATTTTTTATGGTAGCACTATATAGGTGAGCCAATGTTGCTCCCTATGAGGGGACAGCTTTAGAACTTTAGTCAAAAAGCTTACATTTTGTCCCCCCCCCCCTCCCCCATCTTTACAAACTTAAAAAAATATTTCAGGTAGTCTCTTCTAACGAAACTACCACGGGTTATTAACGCAGGATTACTTATCGTTGCTTACTTCTCTCTCTCTCTCTCTCTCTCTCTCTTTTTTAATGCATTTTGGTACTTTTCTGTTTAACTGTCTACTGCTGCTGGGTTTGGCCCACTGCCAAAATTATAACTCGCCGCACAGGACGGACAATTTTTTTCTCTCTGGAGGACCGTTACTGAGGAACATAATCCTACATTAAAAAACCATGTGTGATTATTCCTCGTGTGTGTATATTAGCATAATTTTTAAGCAAGGTAAATCATGGCATATAAAATTTAAAAGTTGCTGGCTGCAGCATTTACAAAGAAAGTTTTCTAGTTGTCTTGCAATAAGTAATTAGTTATTGCAAGATATATTACGAAGGTAGTTTTCTTGTTATCTTGTTAATAAGTTATTGCAAGATACATTACGAAGGTAGTTTTCTTGTTATCTTGTTAATAAGTTATTGCAAGATACTAATTGCAAGGTTTGCTAGTTATCTTGCAATAAGGAATAAGTTATTGCTAAATATTTATTACAAGGGAAGTTTTATAGTTATCTTGTGTAATTTAAATTGTTTTAGACCTTCAAGTAGAGGATTTGTTGCCACAGGTATGGCTAGGCAGGAATTATGTTATTTTTGAACTTAAGTTGTTTTGTTTAGTTAATGTGACTTATATACAAAACCTTGTCGTTTATGCATTCGCAGTGGTCGGCATGATTTACGAATTATCTTGTGTAAACTGTAATAGCAGAGGTTTTTTTAAATATATTTTTTAAAACAACAAAAGAAAGCTTTTTAGAAGTTGAAGAATAAACAGACTAAATTGCTAAAAATTCTGTAAGGTGCTTACATTTACTTGGAATTTGCCATAGTGAAATCTAGTGACACACTTGAGAAAAAAGTAATGAAAAGTAAAGATTATAAGACATATTTCATTATATTTTATTCATTGGTAGTGGGCTTATTTTTTATTTATTTATTTATTTTTTCCAAATTATCATATGCTTTAATTGCAGTCTTCACATGTTAAGAAGGTCCTTGATTTTTTATATTGTGTTCTCAGGCCGGCCAACTTTCCGGATTTACCCCGGCAATGCCGGATTTTTAATGCATCTTCTGGGTTTCCGGAATGGACACTATTATTACCGGATTCCGAAACGTTAAAAAAAAAAACGCTGGTCTTAAAATCCCTCACAGTAATGCAGAGTCTGAGAGGATTTTTTGTTACATAACAAAAATACCTACTCAGTTCAGGTCATCTATGTCAATGGAAAACTTAGAAAATTTGCTAATATGCAAATTGAACCCACAAGGACACTTATGAAGAATAATTTCACAATGAATTTTTAAAAAGAGCAAAATCAGCTACAGTAAATACTACAAAAATTCCAAGGTTTTCTGCAGTTAATTAAAACAAACATTAGAAAGAAATAGAAGTACTCAAAATATAGACTGCTGGGGTCACTGCTAGTGTAAATATGATGTACGTTAAAATGTTTGATAACAAATTTCAAATATATAACTTTTGTTTAATATTATAATTTCAAGATGAGCTGAACAGTAAGGAAATATTTTGAACTATGTAATATCAAAGAGATCCTACAAACTATAAATAAGTATACATTTTAATTCTTTTATTATAATTTTTTACTATGCTGTTTTGTGTTACGTCGATTATTTTATACACGGTAGAATATTGCAGGATTTTACTCTTACTGAGGTTGGCAGGTCTGATTAATGGTCCTTAAGAATTTATTGTTTTATTCTTTGAAAAAGGAGTATAAACCCTTTTATGCATGTTCAAGATTTTACATTCATGTAGCACATTCGTTATTAATTCTTTTAGGTATGCTATAAATCATTTTAAATGTAAGATTTAAAACAATATATATACAGTCGATTCGAGTTAATCAGACCAGCTGCTTATTCGGACCAAATCCTGTCTTGTAACATAGGGCATGTACATTTAATTGGACCAGCCAGTTATTAAGACCAAAATGATCACGTCCCGATGTGGTCCGATTAACCGGAATCGATTGTATTGCATTACATTCTGTTAATTTTGCTTTATGTAATGTTTAGGGCATCTTTAGTTGAATATGAAGATGGAAGAAGAGCCTTGCTACCTGCTAATGATCCTAGTAATCGTAGAGCAACTGCAAAATTGCTGTTCACTCCTCCAGCTAAAGGAACTGTGATTAAAAATCCAGTAAAAATTGTCCATAGGCATTTGAAAGATGGCGACATGTTATTGTTAAACCGTCAACCCACATTGCACAAGCCTAGTATAATGGCCCATAAAGTAAGTTAGTTATTAATTTGTACAAATAGTAGGTTACTATTCGCAGTTTATGCACCACTGACTTATATGTTGTTAAGTGTATAATAATTGTAACAATTATAACATTTTGTAGGCAAAAGTTTTACCTGGTGAAAAGACTCTAAGATTGCATTATGCGAACTGTAAGTCCTACAATGCTGATTTTGATGGAGATGAAATGAATGTTCATTTCCCTCAATCATATATTGGTCAGGCAGAATGTCGTCACATTGTTAATGTAAATCACCAATATTTGGTACCGAAAGATGGAACTGCTCTTAGTGGACTTATACAAGATCATATAATTGCTGGAACACTTCTAACTGTTCGAGGGACTTTCTTTAAAAAGTAAGCATATAAAATAATCAAAACTATATTTTCTCTTCTGTTGCCGATAAATATTTTTCATTGAAATATATAAACTTAGATTAAAAGAAAAATAAATACTGGATGAACAAAGTTAACATTCTTATTGTGAAAAAAACAAACAAACAAATGTAGTTTTTTGTATTAAAAATGAAATCAAAGATAGTACTTTTCTTGAGTTTTAAAATATTTCCTAAAAGTGATTAATATTGAAAGATTGAAGATTTAAAATTTATCTTTGTAATTTTTTTGATAAATAAAAATTATTACTTTAAGAAGAATACCTTTAAGTATGACCCATCTAAAAATCTTTTTAAGTTTTTACATATGTTTCAAGGTAGTGTAAGCTACTTAATATTTAAAAAAAAGGAGGAAATTCTTAGTGTTTGAATAAAAGGTTAAAAACAACTGCCCTTTTTCCCCCAGTTTTTATGAAATTGAAAATATTGATCTAAAATATAACAGGGTTGTTAATTATATTGCTAAAATATTATATTGAATACTATAGTATGAATTTCAAAACCTTCTTTTAACTGAAATATGGAAACATTGCCATTATATTCTTCTGAAATTAAGACAATTGTATTTGCCTGATTTAGGTTAACATTTTGATATAACTAAAGTAAACACATTTAAAATTTTCAACACATTCAAACTTTTGATCTTAGTTGAATTTTTAAACACTAGTTTTTGATTGTGCTGATTTCTGAAAAAAAGATTCTTAATTTTGGTAACTTATTTTCTGTAGGGATGCTTATCACATGATGATAAACAGTGCATTAGACTTAAGCTGTTTACGCAAGCGTCTAAAACTTCTTCCTCCAGCTATCATAAAACCAGAGCCATTGTGGTCTGGCAAGCAGGTATCTGTATTTAGAACTTTTTTTCAATATGATAAATGTTTGTAATGAGTTCAGTGTTTAAATTATACATTTTTTTTTTTCAAAAAAGATGTTAATATTCAGAGTAAAATTCTGAATTTTGCCATCGGATGAATATATTTTATAAACTACCCTTATATCAGTTACATCAGCATTTATTTATTTATATATTTTTTCTAATGAAGAAACCTGTGGGCAAAGTCCTTAGATATACAGAAAAATAGGGAAAAATACAAAACTGTAAAAGAGAACAAAATGGAAAATACATAAACATAAAAGTAACTAAGATAAAATTCTCATGCGATCACAGGCCTCCCAATAACATCTGTACAGAGAACGTCCATTGAAGGCGGAGCATGACATGATGTGATAACCGTCCATGTTGCATATAAGACATAGAGGGCTAGAAAAAAATTCCCATTCTATTTAAATACAAGCCAGGCAGTCGTGTTCAAGTGCAATCCTGAAAGCAGTAACTGCAATTTCACGTGGGCCATCAGGAAGGCTATTCAGGGTCTTGCTCCAGACTTTATTTTGAATACAGCTTTGGAGGTTAGAAATAAGAGAACCCTTTATTTTCAGCTTTATAATTTTACATGCAGTTTTAGGAACAGCTTTGATATAGGACCCCATTGGCAATATTTTGTATTGGCGACTTTTTTTGTCGCCTAGCCAAACATCACATCGTTGATATTGTATGAATTACATAAAAATTTAATTTTGCAAAATATAAATTTAAAAAATACAATATAAATTAAAAATAAAGAAAATAGCGTGAACTTTGTAGATCCAGAAATTATACATAAATCTGCACGTAAAGGCATGGCTAAATCAAAATAAAAATTAAGAAAAAAGCAATGCAACCTGTTTGCGTCACGTGACTGTAGCAGGGTTGTTGAAACAAATTCTGTGTTTACCAAATTGCCAATATACAAATTCTACTACACCATATCTGTTCCAACAGGGTACGAAGTTGAAAATGGTGTATTCCATCGGGTTACAGTCTGGAAAATGGTTTGTTTCAGTTAAAAGCACATGCGACTGTTTGAGAGTTGCCGAAACTAATTCTGGGATACCAATATGAACCAAATGCAAAATGTAAAAAGTTGCCAATACAAAATATCGCCAATGGGGTCCTATATCGAAGCTGTACCCAGTTTTATAAGGAATTTTATTGGGAGCACAGAGAGAGATTGAGGTTTTTTTTGGCTAATAAATCTGCTGCCTCATTTCTTGGTATTCAACAATGGGTTGGTACATCAGCATTTATGGTGATGTGAAAATCAATAATATATTGTAGTGAGTTCTTAATGATGAATAATTCACATTGATATTGAGTATAGATTTGTTTAGGTGTACTAAGTACATTCATGTGATATTGGAACATGTATAATTTTTATTGTAATACCGTGTAATAAACATACTCACTTTCCCTTGCAAAGCAAAAAATGTATGAATTGTGCACTTTGGTGCAAGCAGTCTAGTGTTGATCATCAAAAATTAAGCCATCTAGTAGCCAAAGGCTTAAATTCTTACTAGGAGAATCAGAAAGTAATGCTTTGAATACAGCTTAAAAACCACCTGAGGATTTAATATTCTAACTACAAAATGTCAAGGAGGAAAGGGGCACCTTATGCATATACATTCTGTAGCGCTGTAGAGAGTAACTGTGCACATTTTATAGTCTAGATTTATTGGTCTAGGATTGACTTGTGAAAAAAAAAGTGCTGCAGTTATCAATATTAATTACGAAAAGAGTAGAAAAAAGTTCTAGTCATAATTATTTGTTAATATACGATATATTATAAAGTATATATGTATTATTTTTATAGTATCATAGCAGTATTATATTGATTTTGCTTTTATAACAGCCTTCACTGTATCATATTTTGTCAATTTTGATTCAAAAGCTATGTATATCTATCTATCTATCTATATATATATATATACATACATACATACATACACACATTTTAACAGACTATTCTATTCTCAACAGCAGTTAATATGTAACTTCATAAATCAGAGATGGGTCCCGTGGACCATATTATTGTGTCTCTCTTTGTGGTTTCAGTGTTTTGTTCTGCTGGGTGCCAGGTCATGTTGGCATATCAGGTAATGAGCAGGCATATACTGCGGCTAAAGTTGTTGTGCATCGGCTGAATCAGCATCATAAGCTGCGTCAGATTATGGACTTTATTGGTGATTGGCCATCTGCTCGACTGCACTGTGCAGACGTCATACTTACACATCTGAGAATAAGACATTCTCTTTTAACACATCAGTATTTGTTGATTGGTGAGGATGGTGCTGTTTGAACACACTTTCAGCGTCACATTTCTTGATGTCTTGCCCCATGTTGCAATCCCAGTATTATAGTGTTTTTGGCTCCAGTTCGCCTAACCTGTCTGAAATATTGGGGGACCCCCAACCCACCCATCCTTGTTTGTCTTTTTGTTTTTCATTGGTTTTATATGTAGTGTGGGCTTTAGCTATTGATTTTATTCTTAAACTTTTATTACCCTTTACAAATTTATCTCTCCCTGTTTGTAACATTGATATTTTAATCAATTTTCTACAAGGTGCGACCATTAATTTCCCAGACTGATCAAATAACTCCAGAAAATATTACATGAAATACATACCCATTTAATATGTTTTGAAGTAACTCCCACCTGCCATAATGTATTTGCTCGGCTATATAAGTTTCGGAAACAACTTTTAAAGTCCTTTTTCGGAATGCTCTTTGATGTGGACGTCACTGTTTTTTTTTTTGTGGCTTCGAATCCTCAAATCTTGTTCCCTTCAGCAAATCTTTCAGTTTTGGAAACAAGAAAAAGTCTGCCAGTGCTAAGTTCGGAGAGTATGGAGGATGCTGAATCTCCATGACCTCATGCTGGGCCAATTTGCTACGAACAAGATTTGAGGATGTCAAAGCCATCAACAAGAAAACGGTGACATATATATATGACATGCTCTACATTAAAGAGCATTCCGAAAGAGGACTTTAAAAGTTGTTTCCGAAACTTATACAGCCGAGCACAGAAGTGCATTACGACTGGTGGGAGTTACTTTGAAACATATTAAATGGGTATGTTTTTCATGTAATATTTTCTAGAGTTATAGATCAGTCCTGGAAATTAATGGCTGCACCTTGTATATCATATTTTTTATCACCTTTTATATATCATATTTTTATCACCTTTACATATCGTCACATGATTGCAAGAACTAGGTAACTTGATTCTTCAAGTTCTTGAATATCTCAAATGTCTACTTCTTCCAGTGAGAAAATACTCGTCGTTCTATTTGTCTAATTATTACACTAGCCTAGAGATGACATTAGGTTAGCAGCAAAGTGAGTTGTCTAGTTACTGCATTCAATTCTTATGTAATTTAGCTATAAATAGCCAGATATCTCAAAAATAATTTTTTTGGAGTTACCTAGTTCTTGCATTCAGGTGACGATATCATCTCTATATTATTACTTTGTATGTATCATATTTTTATTCCATTTGCACATAATTTTTAATCATCCTTTTAAATGTATTTTTTCATGGTTACACGTTTCACTATTGAGTAGTGTTGGTTTTAAATCAGTTATTTCACTGTTGGTTCGAGCCTGGCACTAAAATATATACTCTTTTTTGGCTCTAGTCTTGTGTTTGGCACTTTATGTCCTATTTTGGACATGTGCCATAAAACCCCATCAACCAACCAATCAACCTACCTTTTGACCATATGAATAAATGCATCACAATCTTAAGGTAATTAAAATAAAAGAATTTTTAATTTAGAATAATAATGAACTATGTACAAAACAAAGGGATAGTATAATTTCAGCAGCTCATAAAGAGATTGTGTGCATCAGTGATCTTATGTTGTATATCAGTTCTAAAGATGTCCTCTTTGAAAGCTTCTTGTGTGCACTCAGTACTGCACACGTTCTCTACTCTTGTGTTGAGGGGAGGGGGAAGCAACTAAAGGAGTCTGTTAAAATCAAAGGTGGCTCCAGGGGGGGGGGGGGTAATAAGGGGCGATTCCCCCCCAAAAAAACCCTGGCATATTATTTTCATAGCCTAAAATTATATAACTGTAGACCTAATACTAAATGAGTTTAAATTTAAAATGAGAGGATATTTATTTGTTTCATATATATAAATATATAAAACCCTAGGAGCTGCCGCTGGTTAAAATACATACATGTATGTATGTATATTTGTAAAACTTTTTGTAAATTTTGAAAAAAAGAAAATATTTTTATCATGCTAAATTTTTTTTTTTTTTACATTGATGTTTGAAATTCCAGATTGTCTCAACAGTGATCATCAATCTTATTCCTTATGGTAAAAAACGACCTACAATAGAAGGTAAAGCCAAAGTGTCTTCAAAGGTTAGTAGAAATTTTAATAGCATATCAATTCATGTAAAAAGTTTGTAGCTTATGACAATTTTTATGTCTTTGGTATATGTGCTTTCTGTTCTTGAAGTTGTGGTAGTTCATTATTCAGACATTAAGTAGATATGCATGTAATAACTAGATTTTATTTGAAAGAGTAATATTTCTTTATTTCCTCTTTATGATCTTATCTGAGCAGTTTAGTTGTTGGAGGAAGAATAACTATTCTTTAATTCGTTTGATTTTAATTTGTTTTAGAAATGGCTAAACAGTCCACCAAGACCTTGGACTGCTGGTGGTTCACTGAATGGTGACTGTATGAGTGAATCTGAAGTTGTAATCAGACATGGTGAACTTCTGTGTGGAATAATTGACAAGGCTCAGGTTGGACCAACTTCATACAGTCTTATTCATGTTTGTTATGAGGTGAGTTTTCTTTTATTAATGATAAATTATTTAAAGAAAGTTCTTCGGATGAAAATAAAAAAAAATAATAGTTTGAGTATTTATTTTTTATCTTTTTTAATTCAGAGTTTTGAAAGGACACAAAGGAATGCATGACAAGATTAAAATTTATATTTTGTGTCTGTGTACATTTTAAAGTATTTGCTAGATGTTTTAATGATTTTTTTTTAAATTAATAACAAAACACTACACATTTCTTCTCTAAAATGTATTGTTCCATTTTACTGGGTTTGTTAGGATTGAATAAAATCTCTTCAGAAACTGCACGCAAAATAAAATTTATTATTCTGTAAATTCTTCAAGCACACACGCAAATTCAAACAGAAAACATGTAACAACTGTCTTCTATACAGCAGAAAACTCTAAAAACACAAGTTAGGATACCAGAGTCTTCAATACAATACCCGCCTAACTCACTTTCAACACATTAAATTCTCGGTAGAAATTGAACTGAGTTCGAATGCCAATGTCAGGTATATTTATAGACTTCCAAAGCGCCCCCTATCAGTCAGTTAGCTAGATATCTCCAGAAGCTTCCCAAAAGGTCTAGACGGCAAGTTGGCAACCATTTGGCACCATATTGTCAAATTTGGTGGTCAAAATAAGTCACCAAATCCATCACCACTTTGGCGATAACTCTCATATTTGGCTAGATTTCCAGACTCGTAAAATTCGTAACAGTATATTGGTCAGAGTTCTTCAAACCAACCTTCTCTAAACATTATTTGGTATATATTTCTTATTACATAAATGAGACCCTTCACTCCAAATAGGGATACTCAACACCTGAATTGTGTGCTGGAGAGATACTTTTGTATAACTGTTCCCCTACCATATTCACTCATACTGGCACAAAAGATTCTAGCAGACATAGCTGCTGCTCTTTTATCAAAATTTGTAGGATGTTTTTAAACTAGTAAACTTGAAAATTATAGTGTCCTTTATAATTTAAGCTGTAAATTGCTTATTTAAGTGTTGCCCAGGAAAATAGAGGTTATGTAAACTTTTACAACAAAGACTGTCAGTTTAAAAGTTTTCTTTTTCACTTTTAAGTGAATTAATATACTTTTATATCTATATTTTGTTTAGTATAGTTTCTTATTCTAATATTTTTTCAGGTGGGATTATCCTAAATTAGCCTATTTCTTACTCTATGAGTCTTTAGTTTTTTCCTTTTACATAATTTATCGTTTGTTTCGTTTGAATTTCTTTATCAATGTGACGAATATGCATTAAATATATATGAGATAGTTACTTTATTAAATTTTCTTTTCAAGTGTTCTAACCATATGCACATGGTGTTTCATATTGAATGGGACAAAAAGAAAGCATACCTGTGAACGTTGTAATTACTTTATTTTGATAAACCAAATTTACAGTGAAACTATAGTTTTCCAAGTTTCTATAGATGTTCTATGTGTGCGCCTCCGGTGACACAGCAAATATCTATGCAGTATTGCAGTTCCTGCCACACTTGTGATAGAATATCCTTTGTTAATGATTCGAGCATTTCAGTTATCTGCTGCTTCAGTTGCTGTAAGTCCTGGAGAAATGAAGGCACGAACACTTTACACAAAACTTCGAAGGCACGAACGTCTTTCACAAAACCCCATAGAAAAAAATCACAAGGGGTTAGATCTGGGGATCTCGGTGGCCAACAAAGCAATGCATATCATTTGACCTAGCACAATCAATCCAGCATTGAGATAGACTATTGTTCAAGCGCTGATGTACATTTTTATGCCAATGTGGTGAAGCACCGTATTGCTGCAGAATGAAGTCGGGAACCGCTTCCTCCAATTGAGGGAATGATAAACGAAGATGTTTTGGCGTATTCCAAAACACAGTACGCTTTCTCCTGCATGGATGGCGTCATTTTGATTAACAGTGCCTCTAGTGGCGATTTCGTAACCGGAAGATTTTTCTCTGTAGCCAGGTAAAACTTGTATAATTGTAGTTTCAGAATTAATTTGTTTCGGCTAAATAAATCAATTACAGAATTTGCACTATGCTATTCTTTTTGTCCCATTTAATATGAAACACCCTGTATATTTTAATACATTGCATTAAATCAGTAGTTTCTCAATTTAGACCACAGTCATTCTAGCAAGGTATTTGTAAAGTGATGTTGTCGCTCCTATGTGTGTATGTATATTAAGTAAAATTGTGTGCTATAATATATGAGAGTATTGAGTAATTTGTTTTATTATACTTTCAGCTTTATGGAGGTGAGGTATCCAACACTATATTGACATGTTTGGCCCGGTTATTCACATTTTATTTACAGAATTACTCAGGCTTCTCTCTTGGAATTGAAGATATTGTTGTGACCAAAAAAGTAAGTTTTATATATCTCTGAGACTTTTCTTGTATTAGAGAGATAGTTGTTTTGAGAAAGATTTCAAAATTGGAGTTTCTCTGAGAAAGTTTTTTACCTTAAACAACAAATACAAGAGGATTTGAGAAGTTTGGGAAAACCTAAGAGTAAGCTATATATTTAAGTTACTAAGCTAATTCTTTGGGCAGTCCGTGAGAGAAAACTACTGCATCAGTTTACTTCATTTTGGTCTTAAACGAAAGATTTTAATCTACAGATGTGTCAAATGTGGTTTTTGTAACTGCAATTTCTGTTAATAATTAACAATTGACAATACTATAATTAACAATTAAAATTTGCTTTCTGCACATGCTCAGTGGCATGTTTAAATCTGGCTTTAGATACTTACTAGCTGAATACCTTTGTTTCGCTACAGAGTACATTCAAAATTAAATACAACAGTTAATGTATGTAATTAATGCAAAAAATATATATATATTTATAAAAAAATATCATAACGGATATTTTTATAGACAAAATAATGTAGAAGAATATATTCTAATTAAATACAATGGTTAATGTTTGCAATTAATTTGTATGTTTAATATTCATAAAACATACTAATTTGAATTAAATTCTTAAAAAACTTCCATTTCAATGAGTCTAGTGGTTAAATTTTATCTTTTACTGTATTTTAATATTTTTTTTGTCAATTTATTTCGTTTTTATGCATGTGACACACAATTAATTTAAAGTATCAGAAAAAGAAAAGCCTCGTGATCAGCATTTAATAAATTAAATTTAAAAATGAATCTTTAAAAATTCACCAAAAATCAGAAAATGGAGGTAAAGATTCGAAAAATATTTCATTTTAAAGGAATTTTTATGATCTTTCTTGTGATATAAATTTTATAACCCTCAGATTATTATTTTAAATACAAACTTTAAAGAATGTTACAAAAACAGCTTAAAAAATTAATTTAAAAAAATCTAAGAATTTTTCAAAAATCTTAGTGCACCTCTACACTAAGAAAAATCGCCATGCAAAATTTTAGCCCTTTTAGATTCAGCGATTTGGTCTGTGTGTTATCTGTCAGTCAGCTGGTCAGTCAGTCATGGAACTATTATTATATATATATATATATATATATATATATATATATATATATATGCGTGTGTGTGTGTTTGTTTGTTTTATGAAGTGTCATAAATGAGTATATGAAGTTAACTTTAAACTTTCTATTGTACCTAATCCTTTCAGGCAGATAAGGAGAGAAAGAAAATATTGAAGAAAGCTAGCATGAATGGTATGTTGGCTACAGCTAAAGCTCTTGAAGTCGAGAATGGTGAAAATCCTATTAAAGAAGAAATTGTGGAAAAATACAAGCATGTTCATTATAACACGGATGATTTTGGATTGAAAATGTTAGACATGGGAATGAATGAAGTCACAAAAGTGCTAAATAATGATGTAAAAGAGTAAGTAAAATATGTATTCCTTATATTATATTTAGGTTTTTATATTATTTAGTTCTACTTTTAAAGTGGAATGTTCTTGCAAATTTTGAGCAGTATAACATTCCTTCTGATTTACCCAGAAAGTTTCTATTTGTCAATCATTTTTCGACTTTATGATGCTAATAGCTTCTTTTGATTTTTAATAATAATCAATTTCTCTAAAGTTATGCAATTTCCCTTCCTTTGTCCTTCAGTCATCCCTCATTGAAAATCATGCAGGCTATAAATTTCCCTTTGATAAGAAAATAAAGAGCGGCTAGACACACGTGGTAAAGAACCTGTTGGTTGCAAGCTTTTTTAAATGACTTACCAAATTCAGCATTTCACTATGTGACCCCCAAATTCAACCTATCTATTTTTCAGATTGTTCTGGCACCAGTTATGCCCGAGAGTAGTCTTGTGTGTGTTTTTAACAATGCCCAAAGTGAGTTAATGGTAAGATCAGGTATTGAAATGCAATCATGGGGGCATTTTGCACATCCAGTTAGTAGAATGAAAACATTACTCATGGTGGCTAATGGGACATTCTTTTGCATGCTTAGCTGACATATCATCAAGCGGCACTCTTCAATTCTTGAACAAATTCATCCAGTTTAAAAGACAATACTTTTGCAATTATGTTCTGTTAATTTAAATCATGCTTAAAAAGATTATGGTAGAACGCTGAATGCAGTGAAACTGTGCGAATTTTTGAATGAGCAGTGCATATTAGAATTTTGAGGTAGCTTTTTAATATAATCTTTTTAGGTTTGCTGCCTGTTAAGTGAATTGTGGTGCCATATGTTACTGCTTAAAAATTTCTTTCTGGAGCTTTGCCCCCTTTTGTGAGAAATTAGCCCTTTGATAAAAGCTATTTTTCTTCACTTGGTTGAAAACAAGCTGTTTCAGTTTCTATAGAACAGTTGTTCTTAACTGGGGTGTGGGAACCCCTGAGGATGCAAGAGAAGGTTTTAAGTTTTTAATGAAAATTACCACCGAATTGCTTATGAAAAACATGTCTTATTCTTTTCTCTCCCACTCCTATGGCTGAAACCAGATAAACGCTACCTCTACTTTCTCTCTACTGTGTTGTAAGACAGAAATATTTGTACTTAAGTGCATGCGTCAGTATACTTGAGTGTAAATAAGATAATTATGAACAAACAACAACAAAGCCATTAAAAATGTAGGTATTGTGTTATATGTAATAATATAGTATGTATGGTAAATGTAATAAATTTTTATGCAATAAATAAATAATCTTGCAATAAATGTCTTTTCCTAAATAAAAAATACAAACATGTTTTTCAAGGGGTTGCTAGAGCTTATTTCCAGATTCAAGGCGGTGTTGACTATTAAAAAGGCTAAGAACTACTGCTAGAGGATTTTAAATATAAAGCTTTCACAAAAATTTTCCTGAGACATTTTAAAGTGTAAAAACTTTTAATTGCTTTGAAATGATCTTTTTAGTAAACTAGTTGATACCCATCAAAACATGACGGCTAAATAGTAAATAAATGTACTAATACACAAATTATACTCAACACATCATTGCCAAATGTTGAAGATCATAATAATGCGCAGAAACAAATTAATGTGTTTAAGAGACCTCGTGCTTAGTGAGTATCCAAGGCCAGATTTAAAATCGTCACTGAGCATGCGCAGAAAGCAATTTTTTAAAATTGTAAATTACTGCTAATTAAACAGCGCAAAATAAACAATTTCCATGAGGTTTAATCTTATATTTCACAAACATAATTATCATAAAAATAAAAATACCAGAGAGTAATCTAGAGACTCCTCGGAATAAACGTTTTTATCATTAAAACATGTCACTGAGCATGCACAGAAACAGTGAGTTTTTAATGCCAGATTCAAACATGCCACTGAGCATGCACAGAAATCAATTTTTAATTGTAAATTATCGCTAATTAATAGAAATTGTGTTTACTCAAACCAAATTTAACAAATCTACAGATTACAGTCTTTCATTTAAGACCAAAATGAAGTAAATTGATGCAGTAGTTTTCTCTCATGGACTGCCCAAATAGTCGGCTTAGTAACTTAAATATATAGATTGATGTACACTTCATAGCATTTTGAAATTTTTATATTTCTTCTACTGTAACTTTCTTTTACTGTAATTTGTTTCTTGTGGTCTGCTGAAATTGTACATTTATCAAACTTAAGCAACTCAAAAGTATGCCTTTTGAAAATTATCTTTAAAATTTCAAGTAAAAATGAATTTTATTGAAATGACTTCAAAGGTTAGAAAAAGGTCTTAGTTAACAGAAAGGAAAAGAATTATCCTACAATCATGAAGTTGCATTATGAGGGTTTGAATAAACCAGTGGTTCCCAACTGGTGGTCTGTGAGAGCCTTGAAAGTGGGCTGGTACCATATTAAAAATGTTGCCAGATAAATGGGGATTTTGAAAGCAATGTTCATTGTACTAGATGGGCAGAAAATATCCAATTTACTATCAGGTGTTGAATTAAAATTTCATAAAATTTTAACATAATTATTTTATTATTAGAATGATGCATTAGAAAGTGAGTACGTTAATCCTGTATCCCTTTTTTGAAAGCAATGTTCATTGTACTAGATAGGTGGAAAATATCCGATGTCTATCAGGTGTTGAATTAAAATTTCTTAAAATTTTAGCATAATTATTTTATTATTAGAATGATGCATTAGAAAGTGAGTACGTTAATCCTGTATCCCGTTTGCTTGTGGGATATTCTATACCCCCATATCCCCGGAAGGTCCCCCCCCCCCCCCCCTCAGGTCGGTGAGAGGTGGTGGTGGTCCACACACGGCTCAATTTCTGGCTTAGTGGTCCGCAGACTTCTACATGTTGGGAACCACTGGTATAAACATTTTCCCCAATCATGGGAAATTTAGATGGCATTAAATCTTACCTCTATCAAAAATTTTGTTAAACTTTTAACCTAGCTCTTAAAAAGCCCTTTGTGCAAAGACATTTAAAGTGACACTGTGTTTTTCAATTTTGTAATACATTAAAAAAGACAAAAAAGACTCAACTAATTTTGATGTTTGTTTTGTAGAAGACTGATCTTTGTCACATGCATCTAATTGATAGCAAGCAAATTTTTGTCACTTTCCTGCCTGGCACTTGTTTGTTTTAATTATATCTTTCTAAATAAGGATATCATTTTGTGTGTTTTTGGGCTTGCAAATTGCTACTGAAGAAATTTTGCTGAAGTGAATGGAGGATTTTTGAATATGATTTAAAGTTTGCTTATAAATATAACTTGTTTACAAAGAAAAAAAAAGGATACTAAATATTCGAAGTGCAGCTGATGGAAAGACAACATTCATTTTTATTGACTGAGATGCATTTCAGTCAAAATTTAATTTTTTGATAGATATACTATCATTAATTACAATTCATTATTGATAGATATGCTATCATTAATAGAAGTAATAAAATGTAATATAATTTACTCTAAACTACTTTGGTAATGCTATATAACATATGCCTTATTGCCTTATGTGGTTACTATACCCTATATCCCCTTTCCTAATAAGTTTTCTTACGTATGTAGTTTAAGATTTTATTTTTAATTAACTTCATACTAATTTTAAAATTTCTACCTTTTATAGTGCTTGCATGCCAAATGGCTTGTTAAAAAAGTTTCCTTCAAATAACCTGCAACTGATGATTGAATCTGGTGCCAAAGGCACAATGGTAAGTGATTTTACTGTTCCCTTTATGTTTTCCATATATTTATATAAATGTGTGTGTTTCAAAATGTATAACATTTGGGTTTTATCTTATCCCTAATTGTTATATGGAGAAATTTTTTTAAAGCTTTTTAGGTCAAAAGATTTTGTCATATTTCCTTTAATAAAGAAAGAAATATAAATGATTTACTCTCTTTTTAGTTACATATTCCAAAATTTCCTCTTATTTATCAAAATTAACATTATCAAATACAGATTTTAAACTGGTAATACATACTGCCTATCAAACTTGAATATTTATGTAGTAATTTTGTCTCATATTTTCTGAACTTAAATTTACTTTTTGACCGAAGTCCATTCCAATGTAGTGCATTTAATTTTAAATCATGCTAATAGTAGAATTCCAATTTTGGATTTAAATTCTTGTCAGTGTTCATTGTTTTACATCTCTGCTAGTTTTACCGCAGATTTTCCTGAAAATGTGTCATGATCTTGAAATTTCTTTGATATATCAACCTATTCTTTTCTGAAAAATATATTTTATAGGTTAAAATTTCTTGTGAGTAAAATATTTAAGGAAATATTATTTTAAGTAGGAAAAAAATAATTACTTATTGACTTTTAAGGGATACAGGAAGGTAGTCTTTTTTTTTTGCAATTGATAGATGTTTGTTATATAACTTTCATAAAAATATTTACTACTTTAAATGGCTGATTTTATTTATGATTGTGGAAGAAAAGCTATCTAGTTATTTCTGTTTAGGAAACCACTAAACTAAGGCTTAGGGGTTAAACCAGGGGTTCCCAACCTTTTTCCTACATCGACCCCTTTTAAAAGAATCATTTTCTTCATCCACCCCCTCACACTTTTCTCTATAATGTATATACATCATACAACATAATTATAATACTAATAATTGCACATAAAACTCTTAAAGATAACAATTTGACTAAGAATATGAACAAAAAATTAGGAAACGTAGTTCATTTGGTTTGTTTTATTATTTTCGTACTATTTTCATTTTTAGTTTCACAAATATAAACAAGATTTCAGAAACACAGATTGTAATTGCACAAACATCACCAAGAGAGAAACAGAATTACTTCTGTTTCTCTCATTATCTGCATTAAGAGGACCCATGTGCTGTTTAAGGTCCAGTAGATTTCCCTAGTTCTGCCTAGTGTTGGTACATAAATAAAGCCAATGGCAGCATTCGAGGCATATACAAAAGTGTCATAACATTCGACTTTAGATGCATGAATCACTCTGCCCTATGCAAATCTGTTTTTATACATATTAAAATGAATATTATCTAATAATTACATTCTTAAAAAATTAAATTAAATTACATTTTAAAACAGAAAAATTTATAGACTCCCAAAAGACCCCTGGTGTACTAAAGACTCTTTTTAAACTTCCATCAATCCCCAAAGGGTCCACCTGGACCCCGTTGGAAATCCCTAGGTTAAACTTTAAGTTACTTATTTTAACATGATTGCATGAGGGAATTCAGGTTCTGAGCATAATCTGCAGCTCCCCAAACTGGGATATTGTATTAGTCTGTTCATTGTAATCTAGATGTCATGTAAACATCAGTAATTTTTTTTGTAGGTAGTTTGAATTTTGGATGTTTTTTTTTTCTGGCAGTTTTTCTTCTAGGCAAGTACTTCTTGCCTTAGTTCGTGTATTATCAATTAATATTATGTTGAAGAAAATTTCTCTCTGGGCTTCTTAATGTAAATATCTGCTCTTCATATGAACTTGAGTGGTTCTATTTGTATGTATTGCTTAATTTGTGTATTGATACTGATGGGATAGGTTTTTGTAAATTTTTACTGATAGGCATACTTTTCCTAATTTAACATAAGACTAATAAAAACATTAGCAAAGCTTGTTTGTAAGTTACTGTTTAGAGAAGGAACAACATATACATGTATGAAATACTTTACCTAAAAAAATTTAAATGTTTAAAATAAATATATATATATATTTGTTTTACAAAATTTTCTTCTATTAGGTGAATGCTATGCAGATCTCTTGCCTTCTTGGGCAGATTGAGTTAGAAGGACGTCGAATGCCCTTAATGTTAAATGGCAGTACACTGCCATCCTTTTTACCATATGAAACCTCTCCAGCTGCAGGTGGATTTGTTTCTGGGCGTTTCTTGACTGGAACCAATCCTCAAGAATACTTTTTTCACTGTATGGCCGGTCGAGAAGTATGTATCATAAATTATATATATGTTGCTTTTTGAATTCATAAGGAGAATTTAATATATCAATCAAAGCAAAAATATTTTCAGATAATTTGAAAAAAGTTCTATGTATAACTGTAATTTTGAGATGCAAGAGCCTGTTGAGTTATATTTAATATAGGATTCTATTGACTTGAGATTTATTTCTTTGTCAACTCATTCCTCAGAAAATGTCTTGGAAAAATCGACCTAAATTTTAACTTGTTACTACTTCAGAAATTATGTTGATTGTAAATTTATTCATGATACACCCATACCTCAAGAAAATTGAATAATGTGTCTGGTTACCAATGTGGTTCTGTATCAGTTATAGCATTTTAATTTATTTTCAGTGTTGTCATTAAGCTTCAATGCCATAAATCTAATCATATTGCCAAGCGACAAATCAAAGTTGCAAAATTTAATTGATGCCAAATGCCAATGAAACAATGACCAAAGTAGTAATAATGAGGTTAATAACTGATGTTTGTGACTAATCACATGTTCTGCTAGTCAGGTAGATTTAAATAGTAAAAAAAAAAAACTGATGAAAACCGCTGAATCGACTAGGTTTTTAATTTGATAAACTCATATAATTATCATGAGTAAATAAATATGTTATCATTTCTAAATTTTATTTCATAATTATACCTTAGTTTTATTTTACACTGATAACCAGTGTTACTTAAATCATCAGAGTATACAGCGATATTTAATGAAAATATATGTACACCCATACGCTTTACGGCCTAGATACGTTCCGGAAAAGTTGGCCATAAAGCAAAAAGCCGTATAACAAATCATTTATTTTGATACAAACTCATACAAATTTAATTGGATCTGTTCCAATTTTTTTTTTATAAATAATATAGTTTTTTAGTTCATAAAGCATTTTAGTCTTTTTATTTTTCTATAAAAATGTTTACATAAAAATAAAAGTACAAAACAATGTAATAATAAACAAATTTTAAAAATAACATAACAAAAAACAAAAGAAATCATATGCACATATGTATACACAGGGCTAGATTTGAGGCGGAACGTGCCGGAACAGCGTTCCAGTACCTCTCTTTATCAATAATTTGGAATATTCCACACACACACACACACCCCAGAAGGTTACCGTTCCGGCAGTTCTATTTCTAGAAATCTAGCACTGTGTATACATATTATAAAAAACATAAAATAAAATTTTAATTGACTGTTTTAATGAGATGATTAACATTAATATGAAGAATCACTAAGAGTTAATATGCTGCCATAATCACTTTCCGCTGTTGTGGCCGTACAACGAAAAAGTGCCATAATTCAAAAAGGCTGTTATAGTGAAGTGCCGTATATAGAGCAGCCGTATAGCGAGGTATAGGTGTATTTCCTTCAGATAATTTGAATACATGCCAATTTATATGCAGTAAATGTTGTTTATTTTATTTGATCTATGTTGTTATCTTTTCTTGTATAGTGCATTTCACATATACTAAGAATTAATTATTAATAACTCTTATAAATCAACACATTACATGAGGATGATTCCAGCCATTCATACTCATGGTTATCTTGTACTCATGGTTGATCTGTAGGATTTATTATTTGTGAAAGCATAGAATTTTTCAAATAAATAAAGAACTGGTTACTCTTACACAGTCTATTGCACTAAATGGAAATAGACTATATTTAGTCTATAGTAATTAGGGCTTAAAAGAGCATTTTTTTTCTTTGGAATGTTATTTAATTTTCAAAAAAACTCTTTAAATCATGTACTCATTTAACTAATTGAAAGTCTAGTATTGCTAATTTTGTGTTCACTGTTTAATGCACAGTTTATAAGTGAACAAAATTTATTGTCTACAGATGTGGAAATGTTATTAGAGTTTCTCTATATAACTAAAAGTAAATAATTCAACAAAGCAAGAAAATTATTAGCAGGAAGAAGGCAGACAAAAATAATGCAAATTATGTAAATAATTCAACACGAATATGTATAAAGAGGGCATAGACTACCGAACAAATTAACAGAAAACCTAACCCTAGCGTTGAAAATTTTAACTTTTCAATAAAAGTTTGTGCAGTTGCAACAAATCCTCATACTGAAACGTGACTCAGTATGAGGATTCTCAACTTTCAGTATGAATCCTCAACTTTCAGTATGAGGATTTGTTGCAACTGCACAATCTTTTATTGAAAAGTTAAAATTTTCAACGCTAGGGTAGGTTTTCTGTTAATTTGTTCAGCAGTCTATGCCCTCTTTATAGTATTATTTTGTGTTGAATTATTTACATTATTTGCGTTAGTTTCTCTCTTTAATATAAATTGGGTTTAATTCATATGTGGTGTATGAAGCATCATAAGACTGGAATTATTTCTTTTCTCAGGGTTTGGTAGATACAGCTGTAAAGACAAGTCGAAGTGGTTACCTGCAAAGATGTATGATAAAGCATTTAGAGGGTTTAACTGTCAATTATGATCTTACAGTACGGGATAGTGATGGCACTGTTGTACAGGTAAGAATAGTTTACTCATGGATATGCATATAGCTTTGTATGTGTATTTTATACAACTTAGAGCTGATCTGATTGAAGTGAGATCATGTTTCTTACATTCTGTAATATTTAAAATGTTATGGCACAAACTATTTTAATTTTTTTTCTTGTTTACATTACAAGTCTTAAACCTTTTACAATATATCTATTAAGACTTTAATTCTTAAAAGATTTTGAAAGTTTTTATGAACAATATATTTAGTTGTTAATGAGATGTTAATTATTTTAAATTTTTGTTATGAGTCTAAATGCCTTAATTAGCACACTTAGTTATGAGAATTAGCTAAACATATTTATAATATCTTGTAATGTTACTATAGTAATATTGTTAGTATCATGAATACTAAACAGATTTTTTTTCTTAGATTTTAACCTCTTAATAAATAGCCTTTCAATAAAATAGTTAGAAACTTAAATTTTTGAAAAACATAATTGATTTTTGATCATAAATATGCTGAATTTAAAACAAAAAGGAGGTTTGTTGTTCATACTGAGCAGGATTTTATATTTTGTTTCCATGGGATTGTTAGTATCTTCAAGTCACTTTAATCACCACTTTATCTTCATAAGACCATTTCTGATTTTATCTTTTTAAGTGTTAATCATTTAAGTTTTATTGTTTTAGTAGTTTAGTCTACAGTCACTCGGGTTTAAAAAAGCATTTTTTTTTGTGAAGGGGGAATGTTGTTTAATTTTTAAAACTCTTTAAATCTTGTACTCATTTAACAAATTGAAAGGCTAGTATTGTTAATTTTGTGTTCACTGTTTAAAGTGTGGTTTCAATGTACTTTTATTATTTAACTAGCTGGGCTTTGCCCTGCTACTCTCAGGCCATCCAATATTCTGCAATACTGCAAAAATTTATGACGCAATAATAAAAATGTATGATGCAATAGTTTCGATATCCCCACGATAAATCAAATAAACCTTCATTTGAGAGTTAACAAATTAAGTGCGCAGTCGTCGCTTCTCATTATTATTACACTAGCTGGGCCAAGTCCAGCTATGCTCAAGCTATTGAATCACTTGACACTCAAATCACAGTTCACTTGGAAATTTAAAATTAAAATTTTTTTTTTTTTAAATCTTTAAAAAAAAATTTGCACTTTTAATTGCCAAAAAATCCCCCCAAAATCAGTACATCTTCAAGTGATCTATTTATGATTAAAAAATTTGAATTAAAAGTATGAAAAATAGAAAAAGACTTAAAAATTAGACACACAATGAAACATTTCTTTTCAGTGATTCATTTTTTAGTGAGAATCACGCTGTGAATGAATCATGCTTTGTTTACATTGTTGAAGATGGATGATCTCACAGTCGAAGCCTCATTAAAATCCAAATAACTCTAAAATTATTGAAGTAACAGATTAAGTGTTCCCAGAAAAAATTATCAGCTTTTAAAGGTCTTTCTAAATATGTAAAATTTATGTACTTTCATGAAGAAAAAAAAAAAACTTTTAAAACATGGCGGAATATGTTTTGTATGGCCAATTGTGATCAGTGGAATATGCATTTTGAATTGAAATATCTCGAAAACTATTAAAGTACCAGAATAAGTGTATGCAGAAAAAATTATCAGTTTTTAAAGCTCTTTCCAAATATGCAACATTTATTTACTTTCATGAAAAAAAAAATACATTAATTTCGACATTTTCAAACATGGCCGAATTTCATAACAGATGGCCATACCGGAAACGGTCCACCCAGAATTTTTCCATGACCGACTGACAAAATTCTTTTTTTATTTATAAAGATGGGAATGTCTCAAACTGTTTTAATTTTTTTTTTAATGAACATTTTGATGATCAATTTTAAATATAAAGTTGTCCAGACGAACAGCTTCTCTATAGGAGGAAAAGTATATGCAGCCTGAGTTTATATGGTGGAAAAAAAAATCCTAGACCAAGTTAAGAGAAAAGAAATAGGCTTGAGCTGGCCATTGCAGATCTCTAGCTTTGGATGAAAACCTCTTTCACCTAATACCATGCAGGCTAATAGCCCAAATCACAGTTATTCCCATAGAATTGACTAGTGGGAAGAAGGAAATAGAAATAAATGTCTTAGTAAGGTTTAATTTTCCTCCCTTTATGAGATGTTTTGTCCAATTACTGGTGTGTCTAGTAGACATAGAGGAAATTTACTTTTGAAGAAAAGTCATGTGACAATTGTGAAACTGTGGTCACTTAGTTTAGCTTTTATAAAATCTTGCACCTAAAGGTACCCATACACATAGATTTGACTGTGCAGTCCAGATCTTGATTTCCCTGTTGTGTGTGGGGTAGCCTTGAGACTGGTGGTGTAACAGTACAGTCCTCAAAATCCCAATTGGCATGTGTGTGCGAGGATTCAGTTGAGGATGTTCTGTAGACTTTTCCTTGAGGATTTCCTGTGCATGTATGGCTACCTTAAAAGATTTTATTAATCTAGGAGGAAAAGAGAGAGGTTATAGGGTTTAGTTGTGTTAACTGCAGGGTACCATTGTTGAATTATTAAAAATAATTATAAAATATTATAGACAAACTAGCTATTTGCCCGGCGTTGGCCGGGTATTTATTTATTCCAATTTTTTTATTACACAGGAAAAGGAATGGATTCTACCTATAGTGTAAAATCTAAGTAATTTAATTTACAGATATTTCAAAGTAAGTACAGTATGCAAATGATAAAGAAAAATTACAAAATCACTCTGTTATTAATTTAACTTAAAACTTGATTATAAGCAACATTTTTTGTTTCCTATATTCCTCTGAATGACTCTGAAAACTGTGGATTCGACACTAATCTCAGTCAGTTTGGACTTTTTATTACCCCATCTCACCCCCCTCTCCCCCACCAATGGTGATGGGAGGTTGTACTTGCACTTAAACGGCATCAGGAGGGCCCTATTCATCTCAGCGACACAAAAACTATGGATTTGGCACTACTCTCGGTAATTTTGGGCATTTTACTTCTACCCCTTCTCTTCCCCCCCCCCCCAATGGTGTTGGGAGGCCAAACTTGCATTTGGTATCGGGACTAACCCTATTCTTCGCAGCAAACCCGAAAACTATGGATTTGACACTATTCACGTTCATTTTGGACATTTTATATTAACTCTTTCTTACCCCCACCTCACCTAACAATGCTGATGCGGGGCTGCACTCTCACTTAAATGGCATCGGTAGTGTCCCTATTCTTCAGAGACATCGAAAATTATGGATTCGACACTACTCTTGGTCATTATGGACATTTTATATTCTACCTTCTCCCCTCCCCCATGCTGATGGGGGATGAACTTGCACTTAAACAGCATCGGGAGTATCACTAATCATCCCTGTGACCTCGAAAGCTATTGATTCGACATTACTCTCAGATATTTTTGACATTTTATTTTTACCCCTTCTTCCCCCCTTCCCCCTAATGGTGGTAGAAGGCTGAAATTGCATTTAAATGTCATTGGGAGTGTCCCTCCCAGAGAACCTGTTCGTCGCAGAGAACCTGAAAACTACAGATTCGAAACTATTCCTGGTCACTTTGGATATTTATATTCACCCCTTCTTCCCTCTCCCCTATGCTAATAGGGGACTGAACTTGCACTTAAACGGCATCAGAAATGTCATTATTCATCTCAGCGACCCCTGAAACCTATGATTTTGACACTACTCTTGGTCATTTTGGACATTTTATATTCATCCCTTCTTCCCTCCCCCATCACCCCCAGTGCTAGTGGGGGGGCTGAGCTTGTACTTAAACGGCATCAGAAATGTCACTATTCGTCTCAGTGACCCCGAAAACTATGGTTTTGACACTACGCTCGGTATTATGGACATTTTATATTCACCTCTTCTTCCCATCTCCCCTATGCTAATAGGGGGGCTGAACTTGCACTTAAATGGTATCAAAAATGTCACTATTCATTTCAACGACCCCGAAAACCATGGTTTTGACATTACTCTCAATATTTTGAACATTTTATATTCACTCCTACTTTCCCCCCCCCCAGTGCTGGTGCGGGGCCAGAACTTCACATAGACAGCAACAGGAGTGTCACCCTTAATATCAGTGACCCTGAAAACTATGGATTCGACACATATATCAGTCATTTTCGATTATTTTCACATGTCCCCCCTGTCCCCCCTATGGGTGCTAGGGGTGTCTTACCCCCCAGTGTTTCTTTCCTGATTGTAAGTGATATGTGTACCAAGTTTGGTTGAAATTGCTCCAGGCGTTCTGGAATGATGGTGGAACATACACACATACATCCATTTTTATTTATCTATACTATTATATAAAGAGAGAGAGAGTGGATTTTGTATGTGGAGGGTAATCTCTGGAACTACTGCACCTATTTCAAAAATTCTTTCACTATTTGAAGGGTACATTATTCCAGATGGAGATGGATGTACATATGGACATAGATGGACATATTATGTATATCTGATCAGTAGAAAGAAAGTTAGGAGTCTAATCTGCCTGTGAGGCAGATGTTCCCACTAACGTACTATCTATTCAGTATCTGCCTGTGAGGCAGATGTTCCTGCTAATAACTTTTCAGTATCAGCCTGATTATTTAAATTAAGATTAATTTAAAATAGCAGCTGTTACCAAGAAATGCAGATTGTGCACTGAGGAAATGTGCTTGATTTTTAAAACTTGTTATTTGGTGGATAGTCCTCAAAATAATGAGGAACAAAGAATGTCCCTCAGCGGATAGTTCTACAAAAAAAAAATAATCCAACAAAGTTGAATAATTCTTGAAAAGACAATTATTCCAACTGTTTCAAGAAAATATATAGGTAACCCTCCTAAAACACGGTACATAGGTTCCTAGAAAATACCATGTTGTGTGAAACCGTGTTATATGAAACCCAAAGCTAAAAGTTAAGTTCCGAAAACTTATTAAAAACAAACATTTTTTTTTAAAATATTCCATATAAGCAACCTAATTTTTATTAAAAATATAAATCTATATATATAAAAGTTTCGTAACTGACAGACAACTGCACAGACCCGCTGGACCTAAGGGCTGAAATTTTACATGGCGATTCTTCTTATAGTGTAGGGGTGTACTGAGAGAAAAATTCTTCTTAGATTTTTTAAAATTAAATTTTTAAGCTGTTTTTGAAACATTCTTTAAAGTTTGCATTTAAAATAATAATTGAAGGGTTATAAAATTTATAACACGAGAAAGATCTCCTAAAAAGTCCTTTAAAATGAAATCTTTTTCGAATCTTTACCTCCATTTTCTGATTTTTGGTGAATTTTTAAAGTTACATTTTTAGAATTTAATTTATTAAATGCTGATCTCATGGTTTCTTTTCTTTTTGTGATGCTTTAAATTAAATTTATCGTCATGGGCATAACAGTGAAATAAATTGACAAAAAAAAATATTTTTTTTCTTTCTAATGCGGCAGACAATTGAAGATTATCCAAAAAAAAATTAACATACAGTAAAAGAAATATTCCTCAAACTGTACTATATTAACTGTACTATATTCTTTAGTATGTTCTATTAGATTTAATTTGAATGTTTTCTTCTACATTATTTTGTCTATAAAAATATCCGTTATGAATTTTTTATAAATATATATTTATATATTTTTTGCATTAATTGCATACATTGACCGTTGTATTTAATTTGAAGGTACTTTGTAGCCAAGTGTGGGTTTTTAGCTAGTATAGATATAAACTGTTTGCTAAAAATTATTTTATACAGTCAAATCTCGTTAATTGGACCACCGGTTAATCGGACAAGCCGCTTATTTGGACCAAATCCTAAAGAACCAAAACAAATCCTATTGCATAATCTTTATATTATGCAAGTTCGTATAATCAGACAGCCGGTTATTAGGACCAAAATGATCGTGTCCCGATGTGGTCCGATTAACCAGAATCGACTGTATATAATAAGTGTTGAATGCTTACTTAAGTTTATTTTTCCGCCATAAAATTATTTTGATTGTAAACTATAGATTTTTGTAAAACTGCTCGATATCGATTGTGTATGAGTTGCACTGATTTGAAGTCTTTTTGTGATGCGTTACCATATTTTAATAATTGAACCATTATTTTAATAATTTTCTGATATACAATTGTAAAATTTTCTATTTCTAACTGTGATTGTATACAATATTTTAGTTCTTGTATGGTGAGGATGGCTTGGATGTCTTAAAAAGACAGATGCTAAAGGAAGAAAGCCTCAATTTGCTAGATAAAAATTATGAATCCGCTGTTAATATAGATCATATTGAGGCTTGCAAAAGAAGAGTTGATGTTGATCTCCCAAAACTAAAAAAACAGGTAACGATAGTTTATTACTTTTAATATCAAAATTTTCTCTAATGAAAAATATCAATTGTGAACTTCAGCTTAGTTGTCAACACACCAATATTTTTCAAATACCTGTGCTGTTCTTCGAAGGTGTATATCAGTCAAGTCACAAATTCTCCCAACCAATTTGTTTTCAAAATTTTAATTGCCTTGGAATTTTAAAAAAAAGTGAAGAGATATATATGCATGATAGTATTTCATAATGAATCTATTTTAATTTTACAGCAAATATTGATACACATGTGTTTAAAGATATGTAACATCATTTAAAAACATTTTAACCTACACTTCTCGTAGTCTGTCTACTTATACTGTTAAAAAGTTCGATTACATTAATTTTTTATGGGAAAATTACTCTGTCATAAAGAAAAGAAAATAGGCTCCTGTAAGTTACCTTCAATTCATTGTATTGCAGCTACTTTTAGAAATCCCCCCCCCCCTTTTTTTTTAAAATTCTCTAAACTTAGATCTCCAGTGCTAACACCAGATTTGCTAAAACTTGTAGTATCAATTGATAAAGTATGATTATTTGGAGGTTCAGATTTTTGGCACCAATCATGTGTAAACATAAAATCCACTTTTAATGATCAAAATTTTTTAGTTTTAAAAATTTGAAATGGTGAATCCCAGGTTTGAATTTCCCAAAAGTGATCTATGGAGATATTATTTATTTGTAAATTTGTAAAGTTACTGGAAAATTTTCTGAAAATATTGATTTGAACCTAATCTTTGGCATTAGTGGATAATTTTCTATTGAAATAAAATTCTTACAATTGTTATGAAAGAAGCATTAAGAATTTATGTCTTTAACCCCTTAACTTGTCAATTTTTTACTAGATGTATAGCCAAAAAAGGTATATTTTTTGTTGCATATAATTAAACACCAAACTAAATAGAATAAGAAAATGAAAAAGTTTTTTTTTCAAATTTCACTTTTAATGCTTTTATACTATTTTTTATTTTAAAATTTTGAAGCTCAAACCTCCTTAAATGTTTGCTTTTTTCAAGAAAACTTTGCAATAAGAATGTTTAACAGATCTTACAAAAATTTCTTTCATACTTACTATAAAACTTGAAGTTTACACTTTTGCAAATTCTTCAAAAGTCTTTTTTTGTGTGGTACAATTTGAAGCATGGTGTAATACAATGTCCTACGTCACAATCAGGGTAGAAATAATTATCCGAAGAATAATCCAGATAGTTTGAAGACATTTCTGAATCAGAATCAGAATTCAGTCCATCATCTAACTGTAAAGTATTTTCGTCGTTTATTTCATCCATCTTTTATTTATTTATTTATTTATTTATTTATTTTTATTTTTTAATGTACTGGTTTGAAATCACAAGCATTGCAAGCAGTAGAACAAAAATTTCACAAACATAATCTCTCATGCATCCGTTTAACAAAGAAAATCTGGATGAAAAGAATTTAAGTTACATAGACATGCTACACCATCTACCAAAAAATATTTGTACTAGACTTTGTATTAGTGTACAGTCGAACCCCGTTATAACGAACTTCAAGGGACCAAAGGTATTGTTCGCTTTATCCAGTGGTTCGCTATATCCGAACCGTTAAGAAAAATACTAGAGTTCACAAAATGTATAACTCATTAGTTGCAATGTGTATTCAATAATGATGTATTGAAAAAAATGATAAAATCTATTAAAAATGATCATTAATGAATTCAGTTGACTAAAATCAATTACATTAAACTGACGCATTGCTAATTAAATTACGTACAATAGGAAAACGGCGGGACCAAAATTTTCGTTCGTTATATACTGGGTTCGCTATAACGGGGTTCGACTGTATATAAACAAAAAGTACGTGCAAACCAAAAGAGGACAGGAGATAATATCAATGCTCATATGCTGTATGGGCAAACCGGTTAAGGAGGGATGAGGAAGGGTTGATCAGAATAAGAATTATTATCAAGCTTGAGAGAGTGCCTATTTCTATCTCATTGGTTGAGAAATATGTTTTCAGCCTCTCTCTGCAGTGCAGGAGTTCTAGACCTCTCCAGATGGTCATGGCTCGACTTAGAAGCGGACATCTTCGTAGTATGTGTTGGCCTGATTAAAACAATAAATAAGATAGGGTAGATATTTTAAAAGCATTATAGTAGAATGTAGCAGTGGACTGAAGTAGCAGCAAGTAAAAGGAGCAGTCTTTCTTAAAAACAAAACGTAGATTTATTTTCTTTTTAAAAGATAAGCCACCACAAAATAAACTCGAAATAACATCGAGCATCGACTAAAGCTTTCTGCCCAACACAATGCTCCGACTGACCCCTGAGAGCTAAGTAAAGCCAGCACATTACATACATTCAAAAAATGTGTGCATCTGGCTGATTTGCATAAATGTAATTACATATGCAGAATACAGAACAAGTTTATGCCAAATAAACATCAATATAATTGTCACACAAAAATACACTTACAATAAATAATATTACAAAAATATATAGACATTGAAAATAAGAAATATTAAATTTAAACATCGCAATTAGCGATACCTACTGAACATCGCAATTTGCGATCGTAATGAAGTGGTTACACGTACACTGTACGGGAAAACAAACATAAAGTTTAATTTCCAGATTGGAAAGACGGAAAGTGGGGAGTATCCCAACAGTATGAAATTCGTGTAGGGAGAGAAATCTTTTTCTGTTTGTTTTTGCTTCCTTCCTGCTTCTCCTGCTCACCTCTTAGAATGTATGGGCGTCTCTTTGAGAGAGCTGTCGGTTGAGCAGGATACGGTCTGTGTTTCTCATTTGCGGTGGGGTCTCTTTGGTTTGGTGCAGGCTTCCCTACACCAGGGGATTGGAAACAACATATTTTCTGCCTCCGGGAGCTGTATTGCTTTTGAGGCAATAATATTTTACTGTACTTATCACAACTGTACTTGTGACATGATTCACTTCATTCAATTTTTCATTGTATTCAGTGTAAACATCTTCCTACCTTAAATTTTTCTATCTTGGCAGTGGTGACCAAGACGGTGTTGAGACATTTGCAAGATTTATCTCAAAACTTTGCCTAAATTTACATATTTCTAGTAAAGTGTCTTTTCTGGTGTTGTTGTATTTTAAAGTTTTGAATATGTCACAGATTAAAAGATGGAAAAGGAAGCATCCAGACCCTCGAACTCGTACTCCACTCATTCAGAAACTACCACAAGTAGGCAATTTGAGTATCAGAAGACGACTGCAAATGCTCAATGGCATGAAAGAAGAAATTGATCCAAATATGTTAAAAGAGTAAGAAGATATTTTATGCATCAATTTATTTTGTGTTGGTAGTGGCAGGATTGTCACTGTTATTTATAGTGGTTAAAAGCCACTGGTAATTTGATGAATATACTTTTTCAAATATTTGTATCTTAAACTGTCTACATTTTACTAAGATTTGCATTGAGCACTTTCCTTGATTTGATAAAATTTTTAAATGAAATAATTTTTTGCACGTAAGGACTAATTCAAATGACATGCTCTATTGCTATTAAAAAATAAGGCTGCAATGAAATTATTTCTAATGGCTGTTTAATAATACCTCCAAATACTAAAGTCTAATATCTCAGACATACTGTGAAGGGGAAAACTTTTTTATGGGTATGGATACTTCTCCATATTAAAAGTACAATAGGTACTATTACCATTTGTTACCATTTGAAACTGACTGCAAATGGTTAAGAGTATAAATAACTTTCCCTCAGAAGATTATTTCTATTTATGTAAATTTGGTATAATGTAGCTCAGTAGCTCATTTCATTTATGCTATCATTTATTATTTCTTTTATTAAAGAGTTTATTATAGAATTAATTTAGCTTAGAATAATTTAGAGGTAATGATTTGTAAAAATTTCAGAAATTTTTACAAATAGCCATAACATATTGTAATTGCTCATGAGAAAGAATAGAACTGATTATCAACAGTAATAACTGTCTAAAATTTATATTGTCTAAATCAGTGATTCTCAACCTTTTCATATCTAAGGACCACTAGATGTCTTACCATATCAATGGCGGACCACATACACTAAAATAAATGAAAACCTGTATAGGCTTAGGTCTACTACATACATTTTTCTTATTATTTTTAATATACATTTTTATTTTTATTACATTTTTATATACATTTTTATTTTTATTTTATTTTTATTATTATTATGCCAAACGGCTTATATTTTGCGGACCACATGAAAACATCCCATGGACCACAGGTTGAGAATCGCTGGTCTAAATGATATAATTATTGTCTATATAATTGAGTTGAATACTATTGTGATCATTATTGTCACCATGACAAAGAATTGCCCTTAAGTTTTCTTATCTTGCAGTGGATGCTTTTCTTTGCTTATTATTCTGGGGATGGGAGGAAATTCTTATCATTTAAAGTTTATTTCCTAGTTGAAATTTGATTGCCAAATCACATAATTGGATTTTTTATTTATTGTTATATAAATTTTAAATCAGTGTTGTATTTACCATGAATAAACTTACCATGAATAATCCTGTTTTTTACTTAATTTAAAGATAAAGGAGTTTCATATAACCCTATTTTAATCCAGTTTTACTGATAGTAGAAATGAATGCTTGTATAAAATTTGCCTTTATTATTTACATTTAGCTTACTGTGCTGCTGTTATAAATTTTCATCTAGGCTCACAGTTAACTCCAAATTTTTAAAAAAAATTATGAAGCAGTTACAAAGAAATTTTATTTAAAGACAAAAACATAAATATTTTTTAGTGAGCATATGTATATAGGTTGTTTCATTTATGTTTGTTTATCGAATATTTATTTATATGGTAGTTGGCAAATGTTAACTGTTTGAGAACACTTAGAAAATAAGCTTTTAACTTTATTTTATTCAATTTCCTTGTATGTTACTGACAAATATTGTTATTAATACATCATTTCAGTTTTACTGAGTTTCTAATTTGTTTTATTTCTAGATTTAAGAAAGCAAATAAAATATGTCCTGATCCTGTGAATGCACAACATCGTTCTGATCTTGTTTTCGGTTCTGTTTCTGAAAAGATGGATGAAATTATCACGAACTATGTAAATAAAAATTTCAGCTCAACTTCATATACCTTTTCTAATGAAATTATACATGAAAAATCTGAAAAATTTAAAGACATGTGTTACTATCGAGCTTTGAGGTCTCTTGCAGAACCTGGGGAAGCAGTTGGACTCCTAGCTGCTCAAGTATGTATTTTATTTGTCGTAAACTTCTCGTAGATTAATTTTTCAATTGTTCCTAAAATTTTTAATGAAACTATTACAGGTGACCCCCATATAACATTGGAGTTATGTTAAAAAAAAATTGCCGTGTTATGCGAATACGTGTTATATGAAGCAAAGGATTTGTACAAAAAGGGGGGGTTAAGTTCCAAAATCTAAAAAACATGCTATTATATTTTCATAATTAAGATAAATATCTTTATTAAAATTTTCTTAAGAAGTAATACATATAATTATGAATTAAACAATGTTTTCTTTGTCATCACTAAGCACTGTTAACCAAGGGTATTTTCGTTTTGGCAAGATATCCTTATCCTCTTAGCATCTTTTTGCATTATCTTCAGATCCATGCCTACCTTTTACAAAAAAAATCTATTATTTTAGATTGCTTGCTTGCTTTTAGTTAAAAGATCTTTATAAATTTCCTTACATGGTGCTAAGCACTTAAGAAGGTCTCTTTTAAACATTGTGCTCCTTTCACTTAAAAAATATGACTAACTGTTCTGCTAAGCCTAGGCCTTTCTTTATGCTTTGTAGAGTTAACTTTTTTACTTCTTTGTCTTCACCTATGCTATCATCATCTGAGTTATTAGGATTCCAGATATAGTGATATCTGGAATCTACCCAAGTGCGACACCCGTCACGAAAGGTTTAAAGTCTTAAAGTGTACTTAAGTATTATTAGTTTACGAAAATTATGCAGGAAAATCTGATAATACATACACGCTCAAATGAAAAATGTCAAATGAGGTATCTTTCGCACATAAGTTTTATCACGTTTATTAAGTTGTTGTACGGGGATTTCCCTAATTTCAAATTAGATAAAGTTCACTTTCATTAGTTTTTATTGCATTTCATGTTGTACGTGGGTTTTACCCAGTTCTCAAACCGTGTTAGAGTGAATCCGTTCCATAAAAGCACTGTGTTATACAGCGATGTTCCCAATTGAACCATGTTAGATTAATTTGTGCTATAGAAGTGCTGTGTTATACGGGGATGTTCCCAATTCTCGAACTGTGTTAGAGTGAATCTGTGCTGTAGAAGTGCCATGTTGTATGGGGATTACCTGTATTTGTGGAAATGTTGGCATGAAGAAAAGAGTTCCGTATCCTGTGCCGCTTTGTGCCATTTGGCACGGTTTGTAAGTTTTCTGCCAATTGCAGAAAACTCGGAGACTGTGCCAAATCGCAGTTATATCAACCTATCTAAACTATGCTATTATCTTGCCATCACAAATAATGAAGGATGAATTGGATCTTGCATAGCCTCAATTGCAACTGCCAAGAAACCAAAAATGGGGATCCCCAAAAATTTTTCTCCGAAGAAAATTCTAAACTAACTGTAAATCAATGGGTCATTTTAGAAGAAGAATCAATTTGAAAGAAAAGTAAGATATCTAATTAATAATCAAATTTTTTTGTAGTCATAATGGAACATATCTTGAAAATTAGAAATATCAGCCTCACACAACATCAAATAATTACAAGATAAAAAGAACTTTTTATATACCATGTTTTTAAATTTTCTGTAAAATCATATAAACTTGACAATTCTATGTATTAATAAATACTTTTTAAAATTTTTTTTGATGAATTATCCCATCAACTTGAAAGAAAATGAAGTTCATTGGAAGTTAACTTGCGTTTAACTTTTCGTTCCCGTCCTGGCCGACAGATGGCTGCACCAGTCTACAAATCAAAATTAACTGAAAATAATAAAAACATGGTAAAAATCTGCTTAAAGATGGCTAAAAGTATTAAAAAAATGTATTGTCATTGTGTTCTGAGTTATTCTAATAGTTTCAAATGTCTAGCTAGTCGGGAAGTTAGTTAAAAATAAGATTTGTACTGGACAAACACACACACACACAAACAAGAAAGCAAGTTAATAAAAACATGGTAAAAATATAGAACTCTTAAATGAAATTTAAGGAGTTTTGGACCGTAAACAAGTTGCCTGTGTTGAAATTTTCCAACAAAACAACAAAAGGCAATTACATTTGAGACAATATTAAAAAAAAAAAAAAACCATTAACTGAGAAAATTAAAAGTATGAGTATTAATAACAAAACACTTAACAATCATTTTAAAAACAAGGGCAGCATTAAGAATTTTCCTTCAGCTCTACAGATTGCGATATAAGTTGATAGATATTTGGAAAACAAAGCAAAGATTTTTATGGGTGAATACCCTGAAAGGTATTTTGAAGTTAAAAAAATGTATTATGAACAGTATTTACGATGCCACCACAACAGGATGGTAAATAAGAATCACTAGGAAGAAAACCTACATCAATTGAATCGGCAGTTTGAAGAAGGGAACGAATCCAAAAACTTTTTGTGGGAAATTTTAAGAAACCTTAAAAACTGTCTTATTTATTATTTTTTCTTTACTAAACTTTTATATAAGATTCTTTACATTCAACCGCTATTCCAGTGCCTTTTACAGCTTACAAGGAATGTCTATATGTAAATAACAGTATGGTGCACCCCCCCCCCCCTTTAAAAAAATAAAAAATAAATTTTTTTTTCCCGCTTGTTCCCTTTTTCAAACTGCTGATTCAATTGCAAAAGGCCTCCTCTTAATCAATGATGGAAAACCATGCTAAAGTATAAAAATTCAAATGAAAGGGATGCATAATGAAAAACAATTGGCGGAAGCAATGAGACTTAATTGACATGCATCCCTGGGTGAAACAACGGGTAATTAACAAGATCGACTTGATAACGTTTGAGATTACCACATTAAATTAAATTGATTGGCCTTTAGATAAACCATGTGATCTCCATTGACCAAACACAGCTAAAAAACAACTGGACAAAGTGGAATAAGAAATCACCATCAAACACAACTGAAAAACAGCTCAACAGAAACGAATGAGAAACCACCATATTGAAATATTTATCGCCAAGTTTTCCTGTACAGGTTATGGATCTTCTCCCAAATGATATTTGAATGGTAACTGTAGTCTAAAAAGGACTTCTATAATTTCCGATTTTTTTTGGGTTGTTTAATAATTTTATTTTTAAGTCATTGTTATGAATCATTTCAACCTTCACTTTTCATCGTTAAGGACAGGCTGGAGTAAGCATTTAATGCATGTAACTTATATGTTTACTTGGTCTGCATGTAACTTGCATGGTTACTGGGGTCTATCACTGCTGTCATGTTCTTACAGCAGTGTTTTACCACAGTGGACTCCTTGATGATGTGTATAGTATCTCTTTAAGTCATTTAAATGCAACAAAACAGTCTGTTAGAATGAATAGGCATATTGCAGGTGCAAATGTTTATAGTCTTTACATTACATTTTGCAGGTGCAAATGTTTATAGTCTTTACATTGCATTTGTTTGCATCTTGTGTAAGGTGAACAGTGCTGAATTTATGTTATGGGACATGCATCTCTGACAAAGTTCCTCATGTGTATATAAAGTAATTGTATTTGTGTAATTTAGTTTGAATTTCCTTACTGTGTTTTATATTATTAATACATTAATTCAGAATACTATGAAGTTATTTTAAATATGTATTACCAACAAAATTTGTTTGTCTGAAAGTTGTATATTTTTTTTAGTCAATAGGGGAGCCATCTACTCAGATGACCTTGAATACTTTCCATTTTGCTGGAAAAGGTGAAATGAACGTGACATTGGGTATTCCAAGGTTGCGTGAAATTTTGATGACTGCTAGCGCTAATATTGCAACACCAACAATGGATTTACCTTTGATTGATAAGCCTGGTATTGAAGAGAGAGCAGAAAAACTGAGGCTAAAGCTAAATCCTGTCTCTTTGCAAGCGGTAATTTATGAATTTCCATTTTAGTTCTTCCCATCTATAGCTATACCAATTTAAAACTTAGGAGTTAATCTTCTCTTTTGTAGATTTCAACTTAACAATTTTCATAGCTAGCACAAATAGGATTTTGAGCACAATGCATACTTTCTTAAATTTTCTGAAGATTATCTGATGGCAAAAATTTTTTTTCTATATTTTATATCAGATATTTAAATTTTTCTCTCTATTCTAAAAAAAAGTAACTCCTACTGCCGCTGTCAAAAGCTTGTCACGCTATCTCTTCCAAAACCACTGGGGGTATGGGGTCGAGACCAATACCAATAGATGCAGAAAAGTGTGGGAAACAAAGTAAGACATGTCTAATCTTTGTCGGACTTTAAGTTTTTTTTTATTATTTTATGTTTTGTGGGAAAATATTGACTTTTTCATCTTCAGATTACGATAACTCGCCAAAAAATGATTGTAGAATTTTGATCTTTTTACAGTCTAAGACTACAGACATTTCTCTTTCAAACTAGACCTCATTTGTTTAAAATTATTTTAAAACAGACTAATATTTTCATCAAAAAATTAAACAGTTTTTCAAGAAATATTGTCCCCTATGTGGATGTAATATCGATGCTCCTAGAGTTTTTATCTTACAAAGAAAATATTTACATCATCTAGAAGCTGAAAGCTTTCTTATTCATAAAAACCTCATTTCAAGTCTATATCTTAAATTTTCGATTTTTAATTGAATTTTAAAGCTGATAATTCAGCAGTGATGAAACACCCTTCGCATTAAGGGTGACAACAGTAAATGGATGAAAGCTGTTACATGGCCCGAGAATCGACCCTATGTATCTCGCTATTAGCCATAACAGAGGAGTGAGCCTAGGAGCGAAGCCCCTAGTATTTCTAAAAAATAGTTTATAATTAGTACAAAGGATACATTTGAAAAAACAATAATTGTCCAGGAAAATTAAAAAAAAAAAAAGGGATATAATAGGAATGGACACTTCATGAAATTGTTAAAAATTTTTCACTGAATTTTTCTATGAAGCTTTACTGCAAGCTATGGAGTTTTTTTTAAATTGTTGTATTTTAAATGGATATTGGATGACTATTTGTTTATTTTGTCCAAACATAAGACAGCATTTAATTTTTACTGGGGCTTAAAGCATCATATGTATATAGTATGTTTAAGCAAGTCAATAAATTTAATAATAATAATAATATATGGGAAACTAAACTTTTGCTGCATAGAATCTCAAATCGTATAAATACATTAAAGATACTGATTTTTAAAAAATTATTTTTATTATTATTTTTATTTATTTATTTATTTATTTTTTTTTTTGGGGGGGGGGGGGGGATCTTATATTCATTTTAAAAACTGATGTGCAGTTACTAGAAATTTAAAGTGTATCTGTAATTTGATTTTTTGATTATAAAATTTAAATTTTCTCAATTCTTTCAATGTTGTTTTTTTTTAGCATTTTATCTATACATTGCATTTTATTTGTATTTCAGGTATTAGAAAATATTAAAGTTAAGGAAAGTTTATCAATACATCCAACCCATATGTAAGTATAGTTTGAGTACAGGTACTTAAATTATGACATTTTTAATCGAAACTCTATCCACTTATTTATTTATTTTATTTATTCTATCCGATTATTCAATCGATTGTCAATAACTATAACACTTAATAATCCACTTGAACAATAAAATTAAACAATAAAGTACACGATAACACACTAATACTATTAGAAATGCCTATACAAATTTTCACAATTCTAGAATACATCAATTAATTCTAAAATTAATGTGAATAATTGAGTGTTAGTTGCCCTAAACGTAAATTGAATTTTTAAAGAGTAAACTGTTTGTCGCTTCCAGTGTAACAAAAATGCAGCACTTTAGCATCACTTTGCTAACGCTTGCCTGAAAGTGAGGAGTGGGGAGTTCGTGTAGATCAGGTGTCACTTTCTGGTCAAATTCTTGGGGGTAGTTGCTCCCTTCCACTGCACTTTTCCTAAATCTCTGAGTCATCGCCTTGACTTACCCTACTGGCTGAAAAGAAGTTTCACTTCAAAAGCTGTAAAAATTATATATATGTGGGACAGGATAGCTATTCGGGATTTCAAATAACTAAACTATTATAATCTATACTAACATTTAATGAATATTACTTATTTACAAAGATTATTATTTACAAGGCTATGTTGTTATTTAATAACATTATATAGGCTGACAAACCATGATGCGTTTGTCTGATATCAGTAGACAACTGCTCATTCACTAGCCTATATAATGTTATTAATTAATGATGTAGCTTTGTAAATAATAATCTTTGTAAATTAGTAATATTCATTAAATGTTGGTATAGATTTTTGATAGAGAAAAAACCTTGGTTAATGGAGCTAGACTTTCTAACTAATGTAACTGTAAAATTGAAGGAACTAAATGTGAAACTACAGGGTAGAAATCATAATGCTTCTATGTTAAGTACGATAAAAGCATTTAAAGCTAAATTGGCATTCTTGAAATCACATATGGAGAAAGTTAATTTATCACATTTCCTATATAATGTTGCTCATAATACTGCTCATTCATTATTATTTACAAGGCTACATCGTTAATTAATAACATATAGGCAAACAGCGTCAAACAGTTTACTCTTTAAAAATTCAATTTAAGTTTAGGGCAACTAACATTATATAGGAAATGTGATAAATTAACTTTAGTAAGATAGATCAGGGGTCGGCAACCTTTTTTACTAGGAGGGCATATTTCAAGAAATGCGGGAGTTCGGCGGGCACCCCTGGATGAAGAGGAGGAGGAGGAGGGGGGGGGGGGGGTTAATATTTGAACATGAAAATATTAATGTGGCATAATTTTTTAATACATAAATTAAAATTTCAATTTAAACAAAATGATCTTAAAATTGAAAATTAATGCAATATTTGACATTGTAAATCTGTGACCAACTCATTGTAATGTGGTACTTAAGTAGAATTCCCAGTTCTCAGCCAATGGTCCAAATGAGTGTCAGTGAGGCTTGATTGGTTCTTTAATTTTAAGAATTGTGTATTAGAAAACAAATATTCACAAGTATTTGTCAACGCACAAAGAGAGTTTAGTTTCAGAGCACATTTTCTCAACAAGGGGAAGCTATTTTCATTCACTAAATTTCAGAATTTTTCTTTGTTATGATGTAATTTTAATTCAATGTCATTTCTTACATTTATAATTTTAAATTCACAGTCCTCTGTATTGGAAATATCAAAATTTGTTGCGATTTTATTAGTCACACCGTCCTCTGTATGAGAGAAAGGATTAATAAAATACGTCAAGAATGCCTCCAATTCGTAGAATTCTTCAAATCTGGCATTAAATTCTTCCAATAAGGAATCAAAATGTTTGGCAAACTGATAGTTGGTAGAATTTCCATCGTAGTAATTTTCTATCACCATTTTTAAATTTGGGAAATGTGATAAATTAACTTTCTCCATATGTGATTTCCAGAATGCCAATTTAGCTTTAAATGCTTTTATCGTACTTGTCATAGAAGCATTATGATTTCTACCCTGTAGTTTCATATTTAGTTCCTTCAATTTTACAGTTACATCAGTTAGAAAGCCTAGCTCCATTAACCAAAGTTTTTTCTCTAATTCTAAACAAATTTTATTCCTGGATAATAGAAATTCTTTCACCTGTGGTAGTAAATTTTAAATTTGCTCAAATGCCTTTCCTCTACTGATCTCTCTCAATTAAATATCTAAACTCAAACAATCAAAAATATCTAAAATCAAATTTCTAATCTCAGATACCTAAAATTTAGATATTTGAATGGCGGGCATTTTAAAATTGTTTCGCGGGCACCGCTTTGCCGACCCGTGGTATAGATTATAATAGTTTAGCTATTTGAAACCCCACATGGCTATCCTATCCAACATATATATTGAGTCTTAAATTTTAAA
>OU015491.1:214169439-214221939 GCA_907164885.2 Dolomedes plantarius
AAGTAGAGTGTCGTTAAACAGAGCCAACTGTATTAAACAAAAATGACATATATGATCAGATTTTGAAAATAAATCTTTTTTAAATACTCCTATTCTTCTTGAATGCTCTCTAAATTCGCAAATTTACCTAAGTTAGATCCTGGTTCATTGAAATTATCGTCTAAATGAAAGTAATATGTTTGATTCTCTCTTGAGATACAGTTGATTTTGGTTAATTGGACCACTGGTTAATCAGACTGGCCGCTTATTTGGACTGAATCCCATCTTGTAACATAAGGCATGTTCGTTTAATCGGACAAGCCGGTTATTAGGACTGTTGGGATACTCCCCACTTCATCTTTCCAATTTGGAAATTAAACTTTATGTTTTTCCTGCACAGCATACGAGGTACCATCTTTAGGGATGACGTAATGTAACCATTTCATTACGATCACAAATTGCAATGTTCAGTTGCTATCGCTAATTGCAATGTTTAAATTTAATATTTCTTATTTTCGATGTTTATATAGTTTTGTAATATTCATTATTTATTGTAAGTGTATTTTTGTGTGACAATTATATAGATGTTTATTTGCTATACATTTTCTGTTTCTCGCATATGTAATTACGTTTATGCAAATCGGCCAGATTCAGATGTGGTTTTTTTAATGTATATAACGTGCTGGCTTTACTTAGCTCTTCGCAGGTCAGTCAGAGTATTGTGTTAGGCAGTAAGCTATTAGCACAATGCTCAATGTTATTTCAAGTTTGATTTTGTGGTGGCTTGTCTTTTAAAGAGAGAATAAATCTATGTTTTGTTTTTAATGGAGATTGCTTCTTTTGCTTGCTGCTGCTTCGGCCCACTGCTGCATTCTGCGGTAATGCTTTTGATATACCTACCACATCTTATTTGTTTTGACCACGCCAACAAGGACCAAAATGATTGCGTCCCGATGTGGTCCGATTAACCGGAGTTGACTGTATTCTGTTGAAATATTTCTTAATGTACCTGTATCAATTTTCCCTAACTATGAAAGGATTTTGAACTTTAAAAAAAATTGAGTGAGAATTTTAAGGGATATAACTAAAGAATAAGCCTGATTCATCTAGCATCAAAACTCTACATTAATAGTATTTTTTCTTAAATTGTAGAAGAGGAAAATGAAAATGCAGATGTAGAAGTGAAAAAAGAAATTCATTCATCTGATGAAGAAAGACTGGCAGAACAATATTCTGTACCTCAGAATGTTTCCAAAATTAAGAACTCTGTCAGTGATAAAGATAAAGCTTTTAGAATAAATGTAAGTATATTTGCTTGTCATTATTTTTTTAAGCGTCACTTTTCTTTTCATTCACTAACTCATTTTTTTATTCTTTGCCGCTATTTTTGTGGATTATATTTCAGGATGTAAAACATCTTGCATTATTTACCATTAGTTGAAAACTTCTTTATTGCATTCAATAAATACTTAGATCTTTTAAATGATGGAGGGTGCTATAGAAATTAATAATTTTGCTTCATATCTGATCCAATATCTATAATTTTCAAATGAAATAGTAGTGTCAGAAATTTTTTTTACATTCAAGCCTCGAAAACACAGTTTTATTCTGACAGTATTATACTGATCTGTCCTATTTTTTTTAAGCTAGATATTGTAGAAACATCTATTTTTTTTGTTACATATGAATAGGCATAAGATTTTAGTTGATATAGGTTCATAAAATTTTTGCATTCATTAACTTTAAAATATTTAATTTTCTATTGTACCATATTAACTTAATAGCATTTATTTTTTCTTTACTCATTGTAATGACCATGTTTTTAAACCTTAAGTATAACTTACTACCATGGGAATCTAGTGCTTTTTAGTCATACTTATCATTATGCTACTGAACCATCTCATGATCATCTCTTATTGCACTTCACGTTTTACCTAGATGTCTGATTGAATTAACTGTTTATGACCCTGTTGTTACAATTATGCTACTCATTGGTATTGAAAGTTTTTCTTTCACTTCAGTACAACTAGATTTACTCAAGAATCAAATGCAAATCTCCTTTTTCTGAACTAGTATTATGGCTATTATACCATATAGCCATGCTATGACCCTAACAACTGGAACTCATGATATACATAACATTATTCACTGTATCATTTGCATAATGTAGGCATCTGATACATTGCATTGTATAGGACTCATTGTACTTATTTGAATCATACAGAGCTCTCTGATACTCCGATTAATTCTCTAGGTCAGGGGTTCCCAACCTTTTGCCTACATCGACCCCTTTTAAAAGAATGATTTTCTATATAGACTCACATTTCCTGACATAGATCCTGACATTTTTCTCTATAATGTGCAAAGAGAGAGAGAGGTGTTTATGAACTTGTATTACATTTAGATTTTTTTTTCTTTCCTGTAAAAATGGGTACGTAATGATAAATGTTATATACATATTATGTAACTCCATTGTTAAATTTGTGAATATCTTTTTCCTTTACAGGCTGTTAAATGTATGCATGCATGGCTATATAACTATGACTTTGATACAAAACATGAAAGATGGTGTGAAATTTCACTTAGAGTAAGTAATAGAAATTCTGAATGTCTAAAGTTGTATTTCCTATAATATATATAGTAAAACCTCTCTAAAGAATATTATATTAAATTTTTGAAGAAATATTGTAAAGAGAGTTGCTATTAAGGAGGAAGACCAAAAGTATTTTTGTAGAATTTTGATGCAAATTTACATAGTCAAAAACATGGAGCAATATTTAACATACTATTATTCTCAATGGCATTTTCACAAGTAAATGCTTTGTGTAAGGAATAACAATTACACAGGAAGCAGTTGAGTATTTACTGTTTCTTAAAATTTGTAAAAGCATAAAATATCTACCTGATTTAGTTAATGGTTAAAATCAAGTTGTTTTATTCTCCCCTTTTTTTCTGTAGACAAACTAACACACATCAAGCCCATAGAATTGAATGAAATCACATAATCATCAGGAGCATTAGACTTTGTTGAAATATAATTAATGATGGAAAGCAACTTGTTAGATATTGCAGTAAAAGCAAAGTTTAAACAGGATTAAATTAATCAAGTTACCCGGTATATGTTTTTCCTGCATGGCAATGATAACTTTTATGTAAATATCATGCATTCTTGCATCCGACTACACCACAGGCCAATTTGGATTGGCTTAATGCTTTCAATTGGCTTTCAGCATGTGATATATTCTAATTGGTCAGTCTGCACAAGCGTGTGTATATTATTCTGTGTGTTCAGTTGTCGTTTATTTTTTGAAGTCGCCTTGCGTGAGCTCATTTGTTGTCGACAGGCTGCAGCAAGCAGCACTACTTGTTTTTATTTTGTGTTACCGTTAGCAGTAGTTGTTTTCTCTATGTTATGAATTACTTTTAGTTTGAATTAAAACTAATTACAGGTAACCCTCCTATAACATGGTAGATAGGTTCCTAGAAAATACCATGTTGTGTGAAACCGTGTTATATGACACCCAGATACAATTTTAAAAAAGGGGGTTGTGTTCTAAAAACTTATTAAAAACAAACACTTTTTTTAAAATTCCATATAAGCAACTTAATTTTTATTAAAAATATAAATGTATGTATAACACAAAATGAAAAGAAACAAAAAATATTTTCATTTAATGCAACCTTAATTTAATAAAATTTTTCCTCAAAACTGTGCAGTACAATCAAACGAGAACGTTTTTTCGATTGAACGATATCACCTTCACTTTTGGAACCTTTTTCTTCTTTTAGATTTTTTTGCACCTTCTATCCTCTTTAAAAAATCTGTAATTTTGGTTTATTTGCTGGTTCTTACAAGGTCATTGCAGATTCACAGTATGGAGATAGACAATTTTGCAGCTCCCTTTTGAATTTTCGGCTTCTTTCAGCGGAAGGGTCTGCATTTGGGAAAAATTATTCAAGATTTTCAGCTAAGTTTAGGCTTTCTTGTAATTTTATAGAGTTATAAATGAATAAATTATAATTTGTTTATACATTTTCATCTAAAGCCACTATAGTTCATTATTCTATTTTTGTTTGTAGATATTATAAATTATGTATGTGTTTAATTGCTTTTCATTTTCAGCTGGAATTAGACGACAAAAAAATTGACATGAAAACTCTTTTAGAAGAAGAAGTGTCTAAAGCTCTTGTGTATTCTGTGCCGAATATAAAGGAGGCATTATTAGTCAAAAATCCTAGATCTTTTCAATCTGGCAGTAAAATGATGCTAAAGACAAATGGAGTCAATTTTTTGGTAATTATCTTGCAGATCTTAATTTCACTTATTTTACTTCACTGCTTTTTGCAATCAAAAAGTGTTATATATATATATATATATATATAAATATGTATTAAATTGAAAATTCTATGCTTTTCAGGAAGTATTCAAGCATGTTGATATTTTAGATATTAATAAAGCTTACAGCAATAACATACATGCCATTAGAGAAATTTATGGAATTGAAGCAGCTGCACAAGCTGTAAAGAAGGTAATGATTTTGTTTTTTGTTATTTAGTTGTAGTTTTAATGATTATATGAATGATTTTAAGAGCGTAGAAGATTTTATTGATTATTAATTTTGTTTTTAATGTGAAGAAAATTGGCAAGCGTTAGAAGATCTTATGAAAATTTTAATTGTGTGTTTTGTCGTTTAATCAAAATTGGAGAAAACTTACTCAGAAAAGATTTACTTTACTTAGAAAAGATACATCACTCTAAAATGACTCTAGTTATTTAATTTATTAATTATTGGAAGTATTCAGAACAGTATCCTCTTATAACCTTTAACCTTTTTTATTTTTGCAAGACATTTCCAAAAAGTTTGGTTTCTCAGGTTAAATGATATTTTGTTTTTGAAAAATTGTCTTACATGTAAATCAGATTTGATTAAATAAAAAACACTTAATACTTTCTTTCTCTTTTCCCCCCTCTTTTAATCATTTTCTCTGTGATACAAACTCCAAATGGTTGAATTTGATGAAAAGAATATAAAAATTAGGTGTTTCCCCAAGTGTTTTAGAATACCAAAATTTAAGGTTTAGAGTATTCAAAATATACCAATAAAATCTCTGGTGCTGTTGTGAAGGACATTCTCCTGGATAATCACCATACTTGAACAATGTTGACAAAAAAATATTGCTATTAATAGTTAGTTATATTTTAAAAACTAAAGTAGAAAATTCTAGTTTATCAAATAATCGTTCTGGATGCCTTAGGATCGGTTGGTGATAGATTATGCTTATCAAACAACCTTATCCCCTTAACGATCGCATAATTTTCAAGAAAATGGTAATAAAAGTGCCTATTTTTTCCGGAGGATTCCATTTATTTCTTGATCTGCCACATCTAGTTTAAAAAAAAAAAAAAAAACCATCCCAAATTATATTATAAATAGACTGGTGCTGCCATCTGGTATGAAGAATAAGAAATAAAAGTTTTTCAGGTTAAATGGAATAGATTGTTTAATCTTTTTGGTCCATTACTTTTAAACACTCCAGTCCAGAAGTATCATGGGCATGAGAAATAGAAGGTGAAACCTCACCACGTAATTTGGACGAGCGCGAGACGGAAAGGGTTAAAGACAAATTTTTTGTTGAAAAATAATGATCATTTCATATATAAAGTATATTCTTTATATTTGCCAGCTATTATATTCTGAAACATTCCTAAAGTTTACTTTATTTTACAGGAAATAATGAATGTGTTCAAACCATACAATATTGTTGTAGACCCTCGTCATTTATCACTTATATCTGATTATATGACATCCAGTGGATATTACAGACCTTGCAACAGGATAGGTATGGAAGGAAGTGCATCTCCACTACAACAAATGACGTTTGAAACCACTAAAAACTTCTTGGTGGATGCCATGCTTTTAGGTATGAATTTATTCTACTGTCTTGATTTCATTTTTTTAAAGTCTAGTATTTAAGTTTAATTAAATATCAGTGTCATTTATTTTGATGGTTATTTTTTGTTTAGGGAAACTTGAATAGCTTGTTTAGGTAGCTTGTTCATAGAGCTCTTTTGGGTTTGGAACCGTCGGTTGCTTAGTTCAAATTCCAACAAACACCAATAAATACCTTCATGTCTAGGCTGGGTATGGGCACATTAAATCTGTAGATCAGAAAGTTCTTATTTGAGGTCAAAGAGGGTGGGAGAAGATATGATTTCCCCAGATGTTGTATTGGGTATCCTCAGTCAAAATTGAGATGGCATTAGCATGGTGTTCGTTGACTTACATGGTGCCCCCCATTAAACGCAACCAGTGATTATGTGCGAATGTCTTCAGTGACAAGTGCCCTGCATTGGCAAACAGAAAAGTGAAAGGAAATGATAATTTGGCATTTGGGTAAATGGAACCCCTTTCATGAACATAAATTGTTCTAAGAAGGTATAAAGGTGTCATTAAAACAGAAAAATTAACTTTAAACTTTCATTATTAACTAATGTTTTCAGTTAAGTTATTTGTTTCTTAATTGAAGGACCTCAGGACATTTAAAGCAGTTTTACTGTCCAACAGTCTCATAATCAAATGATCTAATGATAGTTCTTAAAAAAATTTAGAAAATTCTACCCCTAGAAAAACCATTGTCAGTTTCGAAAGTGATTAATTTATCTTCATGATGCCTATGTGATAAGTAAGGGATATTATACAGTGGAATCTTGATCGATCATTTTCCGGATGTGTCATTCATTTAACTCAGTCCAGACGATCATATTTCTTTGTTATGTTCCCGCATCAATCGTTTTCCCGCATTTATTGTTCGGTTCAGTCGGTCCTTTAATAAACGATAGATCGAGATTCCACTGTATTTGTATATTTTGTGACGATCTCATGATCTTTATAAACAGATAAAAACCAAAATGTCATGTACACAACCCTGAAATTATAAGAATTTTTATACATTTAGCATTGTTATATAAACCAATAATTTTTTCCTTTTAGGTAATGTTTTTTTGCAAGTTACATTTTGCATGTATGCTTATGATTTTTGACAGATAATATAAAAAAAATGTTATTAACTTTATTTTAGGTATTGAAGAAAGACTTAAAGGTCCATCTGCCAATCTTGTAGTGGGTCAAATAAATCGTGCTGGCACTGGAATCTTTGATCTTCGTGTAGAATTAGGAAAGCAATTCTAAGAACACTGGCTGTTGCAAAGATTTCAGTTTGTTGAGACTTTTTTATGAATTTTGCAACACTGTACATATTGTATGTTGAATGAACTTCTCTCTTTTGTATGAATAAATACTGTGTATTTTCCTATGACTTTTATTTTATGTTGAATTTTGTTATGCGATGGGAAATTACCTGTTATCACTGTGATAAAACTGCATTCATTTTTATGTACATATGAGTCATGTGTTTTTGGGTATGTTCTTGTGCCATGTTGGATTATCATAAGAACTCTTTTGTATTGATTCTTCAAATGAATAAATCATTGAAGTTTGGTAGTTTTTTTTGTTTGTTTTCTGTTGTGCTTTGCAGTTGATGAATGGACTTTAAATTAAAATATAAGCTGCAGATTTTTGACCTGATCTATTCTGTTTATGCGTAGGTATTTTATTTTATGTCTTAAATAAATGTTTTTTAACTGAAGTTGCCTTAAGTTTATCCACTGTTTATATCATGTACATGAAACTTGTGGATGTGCAAATCAAAAGTATGAAGATTTCTTGTTGTTGCTTATGTCACTTGACAGCAACATCAGATAAGTCCTGAAGGCTATGGGTGATGAATGTGCAGTTCCTGTTCTTTTTAATTAGCACCACGAGGGTCAGAGTCCGACTTGGCTAAATGATTGGTCCCGTCATTTTGAACAGAGTCAAGTGATGAGACCGATACACTTGACCTACAGAGGTAAATTTGAGAACTTGGAGGACATTGCAGCCATGCCCTATTTTACATGCCCCATCCACCATTAGTTACAGTGGATTTGCAGCGACAAGCATCGAACCAAGGACGTTCAGATCACTGGCCCGCTGCTCTTGCCAACTGGGCCACCACACCCATGAAGATTCTTTAAATCTGCATAAAGCATACAAATCTGCATGTACAACTAGTTTTGAACTATTGATAGTTTTTCATCTTTACACTCTTATATAAATTCTCAATACATTATCAATTACCATCTCGTACCTTAATTTGATGACCAATAGGAAATTTTGCTGTTAGGTTTCAAGTTCTAGATTACTTGTTTACTATCTCCTTCAAAATTAATTACCTCTATCAAGAGATCTCTTATATCATAACTGATGTTATTGCTTTTAATTAATCCTACATTTAGTTTAACTTAAATATTCTGCAATATTTATAATAAATAAAATTTAAGTTTTCAAATTCAAGAATTAAAAGTTCAAAATTCAAGATTGAAAATCTAACTCTAACTTAATTATTAATTGAGCTGACTAAAGTATCAAACTATTTTACATGATAAAACCATGTTTGTCAAAGTTAATAAACTACTACAAGATCCATATGAAAAAGCTAATTTAAATTTTAACTTTTGTGAAATAAAGTTAAAAATGCAGTGAGAATTTTTATTACTTGGTGATTCATGTAAATGTTCAGTTATGCCATCCAGTGCTAATAGCTCTGGTTTTCATACCTTCCCTAAAGTTCATATGCAAAATTTGCCATTTAGATGCTAAAGTAAGTACTACATCCTACCCTTTAGTTGACTTTTTTGTTAGTACCTTTCCCCCCCCTTGATTTTTGAATAATGCTGGCACTGATGAGAGTACTTATAACTGTCTAGAAAATAGCTTTTGCTAATAGCAGTGTGGTATTGCTTGTTAAATCTCTCTTCACCAATGTCCCCATGCATGCTTAAGTTGCTTGAAAACAGTTTTCAAGAATTCTATTATTCAGATATTGAGATTAAAGGTTATTAACATGTTTTTATTAACATGCTTTCTTGTTTGTGTGTGGGTTTGTAAAGTACAAATCTTACAATCGATTTTTAACTTACTTCCCGACTAGATAGACATTTGAAACTTTTAGAATAGCTCAGAACATGATGACAATGCATTTTTAAATACTTTTAGCCATCTTTAAGCAGAATTAAATTGATTTTCAGTTAATTTTATTTTGTAGACTGGTGCAGCCATCTATTTGCCGGGACGGGAACGAAAAGTTAAACACAAGTTAATTTCCAATTAACTTCATTTTCTTTCAAGTTGATGGGATAATTCATCAAATAAATTTTTAAAAAGTATTTATTAATACATAGCATTGTCAAGTTTATATGATTCAACAGAAAATTTAAAAACATGGTATATAAAAAGTTCTTTTTATCTTGTAATTATTTTTTAAATAAAAGGGCATTGAAGAAGCTTTTATAAAACTGTAGTAATGAGTTCTGTGAGCAATAGGATGACCCTGCTAAGCAATGCTTTTAGCCTTTTTTCTATGTGAACAGTATATATATACTTTGAAGAAAACTCTAAAATTAATTCCGTTTAAATCAGTAGTTCCCAACCTGTAGAAGTCTGCGGACCACTAAGCCAGAAATTGAATCATGGGCAGACCACCCCCACCCCCTCCGACTTGAGGGGGGAATCCTTTCGGGGGAGGGGGGGGAATGGGGTTGTAGAATATCCCTGAGGAAAAAGGGATACAGGATTAATGTACTCACATTCTAACGTATCATATTCTAATAATAAAATAATTATGTTGAAATTTTAAGAAATTTTAATTCAATACCTGATAGTTATCGGATATATTTGGCCCATATAGTTCAATGAACATTGATTACTTTCAAAATCCCCATTCATTTGGCAACTTTTATATATGTGGTGCCGGACCACTCCCGATGATCTTGTGGACCACTGGTTTAAATGATGGTATGGTTGATGACATGTTGATGGTATGTTGATGACACATTGGTGTCAGTTATCTATTTGACCAGTGCTTTATCTTAAATGCTGTTAACTCTATTGATCGACATTTCTAAAGTTCTTCAGAAGTTGAGGTCCCCAACAAACTTTTCTTTTTTGGTTCAGCTATAGCAGGGATACTCAAACTGCAGCCTAAAACACTCTCACTCATTATCAGGCAGTTGAATTTATAAATATAATTTTAGAAATTTGGGCCTGAAAAATGCAAAAATGTGCCACCTGCAGGTCCTGTTGTTCACATCAACATATCTTTGTGAATCATCCTATTCCAAAGTGAAATATCAAAGAATGTACAGTCAATTGCGGTTAATTGGACCAGCTGCTTATTCAGATCGAATCCTGTCTTGTAACATATGGCATGTTCGTTTAATCGGACCAGCCGGTCATTAAGAGCAAAATGATTGCGTCCTGATGTGGTCTGATTAACCGGAATCTAAAGTATATAGAAAATTGGCTTACTGATTCTTACCCTAATGATGTGTAGAAACTAGCATTAGCAAGTATAAAGCTGAATTGTTTAAAATAGCCAAAATATTGTCTCAACATTAAAAATCCCACTCATTTTTAAATAAACACTTTAATAATTTTAGGTTTAGAGATTTATTTTTTAGACATATTATGAGGTATAGTATACTGTGTTGCAGCCGTGTAATATAGCAAACATATGCATGTGGCCCGAGAGAAAGAAAAGATTGAATATGGCTGACATATATGGTGCCCCCATTGAAAGCAACAGATTCTCATGGTTAATGTGTCAATGTCTTGATTGACAAGTGCCTCACATTGTCTAATAACATGTTTTGGATTCTTTTTGATTCTAGATTAATATTTCTGTGATTAGAAAAATATTTCCTGTCTCCATGACCTCTCATGCAGTTCTCATCATCATTCTTGAAAAGATACCTTCTAGAGCTGGGGTCGGTGCCCACGAGACAATTTTAAAGTGACCACCATTGAAATATCTGAATTGTAGATATTTGAACAACAAACGCTCGTAGTTGTAATGATTAATTTTAGTGAAAAAAAAATCTTAAAACCGTAAAAATCAAAAACTGAGCAGCCTGCTCTCTCGACAGTGTCACTCACCCCTCGCTGTGAGTTAACTTCTTTTCCCTGCTCAGAAACTGAACTCTCTTTGCACGTCAACATATGCTTGTGAATCATTGTTTTCCAGTATGAATTGCTTAAAGTCAAAGTACCGATCAAGCCTCTCTGACACTTATTTGGACAAATGCCCTAGAACTGGGAATTCAACTTATGTGCCACATTACTAAGAGTTGGTCGCAGATTTGCAATGTCAGATATCACATTAATTACCAATTTTAAGGTTGTTTCGTTTAAATTAAAATTTATGTCGCATTAATATTTTCATGTTTAAATATTAACCTCCCCCGCACCTCCTCTTCAACCAGTGGTGCCGCCCAAACTCCCGCATTTTTGAAATTTGCCCTCCTAGTACAAAAGGTTGCCGACCTCTGTTCTAGAGATAAGTTTACCCAGTTTTATATTTGTGGTTCAACTCCATATCTCCTAATGCTGAAATTAGCTCTCTTAAACCTTTGGCAACAGAGGCTTTGATAAAGACTGAAAAAATTCAATTCACCCCACTCCCCAATCAGAGTCAATTATCTTACCCTTTAATCAGTCACAATGTTATGATAAGTTAGTGTCTCTACTTTTTTACATATCTCTGAGTTTTAAAGTGAGAAAAATCATTTCATATTTAAAGTTTCTTAATTCATATCGTTTCTTATCATTTCGTATTTTAATGTTTTACTTGCGCCCCTTTAATAAACTTGTTTTTCTTCCATAAAAACAACCATTCTCCAATCTTGTAAGTGGAATATTTATAATATACTTTAGGGTGATACCATCCCAGTGTGTCATACCAGGAAATGAGGCAGCAGATTTATTAGCAAAAAAAAAAATTAATTCAGGTTGTCTCCTTTAACGAAACTACCGCGGGTTATTAACGTAGGATTACTTATTGTTGCTTACCTCTTTTCTTTCTTTTTTTTTGGACACATTTTAATACTTTTCTGTGTAATTGTTTACTGCTACTGGGTGTGATACGCTGCCAAAATTATAACTTGCAATGCAGGACAGACACTTTTTTTTCTTTCCGGAGGACCGTTAATGAGGAACGTAATCCTACGTTAAAAGGAACCTCAATATCACTGTGCTCCCAGTCTGGAGCAAGACACTGAACCTTCCAATGGTCCATGTGAAATTGCAGTTGCTGTTTTCAAGATTGCAACTGAACACGACTGCCTGGCTGTGCATTTAAATAGAATGGGAATTTTTTCTTGCCCTCTTTGCAATTCTGGACAACATGGATGGTAAGCACATCATGTCCTGCTCTGCCTTGATTCCACGTTCTCTGTACAGACATCGGGAAGCCCGTGATTGCATGAGAATTTTATTTCAGTTGCGTTTCTTCTTTATGTATTTTCCATTTTGTTCTGCTTTGCAGTTTTGTATTTTCCCCCTTTTTTCTGTAAATCTCAGGACTTTGTCCACAGTTTCTACATTAGAAATTGAAAAAAAAAAAAAAAAAAGAAACTTTAGGGTTGTAGTAATTATCCTTATGCAAGTCAAACTAAACAATCCCTTGATACACATATAAATGAGCATTCAAGGTATGTTAAAAATCAAGAAATCTCTAAATCTTAAATGCATGCTAAAATTTCGATTTTCTGATGCAGAAACAAATCTCTATGCAGTGTATCTTGAGATTTTCTAACACACTTTGCTGTTTATACTTTTACCCCGGTTTAAGTCAATGACCTGTCTATTTTATCTTTATCACATGCTTGGGAAAAATATTTACTTATAAATACATTTGCCTGTTATCCCATTTTCCTGCTTTCTTCTGAATAATTAATCATTTCTTTTATAACTTTCTTTCACTTCATATTTTCGTACATATAGTTTCACTTCTTTTTTTTTAATTCTATCTTGCCTTAATTGGTTTGTTTCGTTTTTGGTAAGTTCCTTGCATGGTCTTGAGAATGTTTATTTTTTTACAACCCCATCTCTCAGACAGATGAACCTCTTTCAAGTTGCTCATTCATTATGATCTAGAAAATTCTGTTTATCCCCCTATTTATATCTAAGAGTTTAATGATCTTTGCATCTGATAATGGAATGGCCATTAAGGATTGCTACTAATGCTGTCAGGCCTGGAAGCAAAAAGGAAAAGACACAGTTCATGGGAAAGTTGCAAATTTTTACAGAAAGATGCTAGGCATGCATAAGTAAAGAGTGTTCATCTATCCTCAAACCGAAGATATACGTAGTCGGGCTGATTCCGAATAAAGAGGGTTAAAGTGGCGAAATTGTATCGATTGTAAACTGTTACGACAGAGTTAGTTACCGTAGAAGACAGCCAACGCCAACTCAATCAGAAGTGTAAATATGTATATATGAGGACGCAGTGGCCAGTTGGCAAGAGCAGCGGGCTAGTAATCTGAGAGTCACTGGATTGATGCTCGTCGCTGACAAATCCACTGCCGTGTACACTAATGGCGGCTGGTGCACGTGAAATCTCTTATGGCTGCAATGTCCTCCAAGTTCTCAAAATTACCTCTGGATGTGCGGGGTCAAGTGTTCTGGTCTCGTCACTTGACTCGGTTCAAAATGACGGGACTGGTCGTTTGGCCAAGTCGGACTCCGACCCTTGTGGTGCCACTCAAAACAGGAGCCGCACCTTCATCGCCCATAGCCTACAGGACTTGATCCGATGTTGCTGTTGGTCAAGTGGATAAGCAACAACATATATATATATATATATATATATATATATATATATATATATATATATATATATATATACATCCAGTGATTTCGCTTATAAGAATCACGTTTGTTATTACTGTTCTTGATTCTTATAGCCGAAATTTAGGTATTTGCACAGGCACACACACACCTATATATACATATAATAGATAATTTACTATAAAATACTCTTTAATTTACGTTAATTATCTTTTATTAAAATTATTCTTTATAATTTTAAAAATACAACTTAATTTCTAGACCTATAAGTAGATATACATGATTATAAGAGAAGAAGAATTCCAATATTTGTTACAACATACCTGCTTAACAGTTTAACATTTCAACTATAGGAAGGGTGCAAGAAAATGCTTTCTATGGTAGTTTGACGTAATGAAGTTTTCAGGAGGCTGTTTATACCTCTTTCAATACCAATAGTCTCAGATGAAGATTCACCTTCTAGCTTACGTTTCAGGGTTTGATAACGTGCTGAATCTACTAATGTCACGTTTGCCTAAATGATAGTGGACACTTCGCCGAAGATTTATGTGTTTCAGGGTCCAGGAAGCAGCAACCAGGATGTGGGAGGTAGGAAAAAAAAAGAGTCCCTATCTTTGGTTGTCAGTGTAGAAAAGGGAAATCGGACTCGGACGGGTTAGATGCCCCTCGGTCAAGCTAAAAGGGCAGTGTTAAGCTAAAGTGTTTAAGGGGAAACCATTATGTTATGTCTAACAAAGAAAGGGATGTATTTTACGACTGTATTCCATCCCATGTTATCACACTTTCTTTAAAAAAAATAAAGAAAGAACTTCATGCCTTTTGAGGGTTTAAGTGGCTTTTTTGAAAAAATGAAAGGAAAACGAAGAGAGTAAGCTGATTCTTAAAACCGGTGGATTGATTCTTAAAAGCGAAAATTTTAACATGGAAATAATACATTTGTTTTTATTTTTGCGATATTGATTCTTATAAACGGTTGATTCTTATAACCACTGATCACTATAAGCGGTGGTTACTGTATTAGTATTATAATTATGTTGTATGCTGTATATTATAGAGAAAAAGTGAGGAGGTCGATGAAGAAAGTCATTCTTTTAAAAGGGGTCGATGTAGGAAAAAGGTTGGGAACCCCTGGTTTAAATCATTCGCTCTTAGACCGGTGGTATGGGCACTACAGGTGGTCCGGGAAAACCCAACAAGTGGTCCACGAAGTCAGATGTGATAATAAAAATTGGTTTCAATCGTTTCAAAACTCTTTAATTTACGTTAATTATCTTTTATTAAAATTATTCTTTATAATTTTAAAAATACAACTTAATTTCTAGACCTATAAGTAGATATACATGATTATAAGAGAAGAAGAATTCCAATATTTGTTACAACATACCTGCTTAACAGTTTAACATTTCAACTATAGGAAGGGTGCAAGAAAATGCTTTCTATGGTAGTTTGACGTAATGAAGTTTTCAGAAGGCTGTTTATACCTCTTTCAATACCAGTAGTCTCAGATGAAGATTCACCTTCTAGCTTACGTTTCAGGGTTTGATAACGTGCTGAATCTACTAATGTCACGTTTGCCTAAATGATAGTGGACACTTCGCCGAAGATTTATGTGTTTCAGGGTCCAGGAAGCAGCAACCAGGATGTGAAATCAGATCCGGACGGGTAGGATGCCCCCGGGTCAAGCTGATAGGACAGTGCTTAGCTAAAGCGTTTGAGGGAAAACTGTTATGTTATGTCTAACAAAGAAAGGGATGCATTTTACGACTGTATTCCATCCCATCTTATCACTCTTTGTTTTAAAAAAAAATAAACAAAGAACTTCGTGCCTTTTGAGGGTTTAAGTGGTTTTTTTGGAAACATGAAAGGAAAGCGAAGAGTGTAAACTGATTCTTAAAACCGGTGGATTGATTCTTTAAAGCGAAAATTTTAACATGGAAATAATACATTTGTTTTTGTTTTTACGATATTGATTCTTATAACCACTGATCACTATAAGCGGTGGTTACTGTATATATATATATATATATATATATATATATATATATGTGTGTGTGTGTGTGTGTGTGATAATAACGGCCCACCATTATAGATCTAGTGCGTATTTAAAATTATCCTTGTTTCCTTTCAATAAAGTACAGTATCTTTCTTCAAATTGCGACCTAGGAATTAACGAACTAACCATCCAAATTACCCCTTAGTGCACGCGCGTTAAAGATATTTGTAAATATGAATCAGGACCACGTGATGTTTTCGCCTCGGTGCGCTTTTCGGAACAACAGGCGACCCTTATGTAATCAAGTCAGATGCTCAATTCTAGCCAATAGATATATTTCCCCGCGGTCAGTACCCCTACACTTTATAACCTTCTGTAAAAGTTTACGGCGTGCTTTTTACTGTCTGTTGATGTCTTGTCCTGTTTACTCGCTGTTCCGCTGCTGTCCGATCTGATGTAAAATCTGCGTTTTGAATGTGCCCCGGCAGGGACCGGTGGCGTTGCTATTGCGTGTGTCTAGTTGTCAAGATACCTGTGTTTTGCTGAATAATATTTGTCTACATTAGAATCCGGAATAAATTAATATGCGTCGCATCTCTGTTCTGTGTGTCCCTTCAATGCCTCGCATCTCCGTGGGTTTTTCCTCCCCTATGTACGGAGTATTACACACACACACACACACACACATATATATATATATATATCAAAAGTGAATATACACTTCCAGCACGCGTGTTAGATGATGGGCGAAGCCCTGTTTTATGTCGGTCCTGCAATAATATTTAATTACACAATTTAATTACCACGGCGGCACGCGTACAGTTCACAAAACTAGCTGTTCCAGTAGTGCTGCCACCCTTGGCCCGGAAGCAAATGATCATGGCCTCTTGGACTTCAGATAAATCACTCCGTTTGTGCATTACTCCAACGATTGCAAAGTTGATTGAGGAGCCTATAACGAAGACAAAATCTACCCACCATTGCTTTCTTAAAGCATGAGATAGGTAACGGGGTATAGTATAAGGTGGTATTCCAACAAACAGTGGTTGTTTGTGAGTTGTCGTGGAATGGTTTGCGGTTCTTGAATAGTTTTGAATTTCTATTCGTGCATAAGACAGGCTGTATAAAGCCGAACTGACACCTAAGGCAAGCCCAAATTTTGGCGCCCCTAACTCAAGACACACTCAATTTTTGTTAATCACATCTATATATGCATATAGCAGATTTCTTTTGCACCTTTTAATAATTATTTAATAATAATTTATTTTGTATAATTATTTCACCAAGCTTGCACTGAAGGCACCTCAACAAAATTGTTTGATATTATCATTGTTGTAATATTTGCTTGACCAAACGTTTTTAAATGAAAATTTTGAACTTCTTATAAAATATTTCTATTTTTAATTTTTTTTTAACATACAGCGGTACGCTTTTGATTGAACTCCGTATATACAACTTTAGATTATGGGCCTCTTTACGTAGAATCTCGTAAAAACTTTTAACCACTCATATGCCAATCATTCATCCATTTAACCCTATCACTGTAACCTGGGGTCCACGCGGACCCCAGGCACTTTTAACTAGTTGCCAAAAAATATATATCGTACTTTGAGGGGTCTAATCCAGTGACATCTCATCTTAACATGTGTGTAACACAGGGTAAAAATTTAATTGCATAAATATTAGGGGTTTTTGGTTTTTTTTAAATTTGAAACATATATGTCACATTTCTGTAACCTGGGGTCCGTACGGACCCCAGAGTTATGTCGGGTGTCTGAGAACTATTGGACACATTAAAAAAGAATGAAAAATATCTAGGAACAATGACGTGTTTTGATAACGAGTATTAATAACAAGGACGGAATTTTTTTGTTTCACAACAATGTTATTCCCAGAATTCGACAGATGGCGCTAGATGATGCGACAGGTGTGTTTGCATTTTTCTTGTTGCGCGCCTTTCAGTTGAGAGCTGTTATTTGAAGCTGCAGCATGTCACGACAAAGAGTTTCGATAGACGATGCTTTACGCACGATACAAGAAAGTGATAGTGAAAACGATGTAGATATAGATAGCTTCGGAGAATTATTTGAGTCTGAAGAGAGTGACGCGAATATTCAAGATTCGAATATTGAAACCGATAGGGAATCGGAAAGTGACGAGTATACTGACGAGTATTCACCCATCTGTTGAATCAAGCACGTACTTTTGAATCGCCGTCAGGACGTAAGTGGACCATAGAAAAACGTAGTTCGGTACAAACTTTGGCAGCTAATATTTTACGAGAGAATAGTGGATTAGCAGGAGATGCCAAGAATGTATCTGACAAATTAGATTCACTAAAAATGTTTATACGTCTGAAATGATCAATGTTATTGTCCGAGAGACTAATAAAAGGGCTAAAAGAGTGATTGCAACTTGGAATTAAGCCAATCCGGCAAATGAGGATAAGTGGAAGACCACCGAGTAAGTTTTACTCGGTGGTGTATAGAAATCTGCAAACGAAAGTTTAGAAGAAATGTGGTCTTTGGACAGTGGAAGGCCGATATTTCATGCTACAATGTCTATGCGACGTTTCCAAAATTTGCTTCGGTTCTGTCGGTTTCACAATGATGCAACAAGAAAACAAAGACTAGAGGAAGAATAAAACTAGCTGCCTGTCGGGATGTCTGGCAAATGCTTCTCGAAAATCTGGCGAAATATTACAAACCCGGAAAAGATCTGACAGTCGATGAGCAATTAGTGGCAACTCGTGGTCGATGCAGATTTCTACAGTACATACCGAGCAAGCCCGGAAAGTATAGATTCCAAATATTTTGGTGCTGTGATTCCACCACTTCGTTTCCTTTGAAAGGAGAAGTGTATGTTGGACAATAACCTGGTACTGCAGTTGGAGCAAACAATGTTTTTGATCTCGTCAGGCGATTAGATCACCCTTGGAAGAACAAAGGACGCAACGTTACCATGGACAATTACTTCACCAGCGCTCAGTAACCAGAGGACCTACTAGCTGTGAAAACCAGAGTGGATGGAACAATTCGAAAAGAAGTCCAAAAAGAGTTGCTACCAAATCGTCAGCGTGAAGAGAAGTCTTCTAGCTTTTGTTTTGATAAATAACTGACTTTAGTTTGCTACACTCCAAAGAAAGGGAAGGCAGTCATTTTGCTATCTTCCATGCATCATGACAAAAACGTCATTTAGGAGAAAGACAATAAGCCAGATATTATTACTCATTACAACGCAACAAAATCTGGAGTTGACAACATTGACAATTTATGCAGATTGTACTCATGCAAGCGAAAAATATGCCGTTGGCCTATGGTCTTCTGGTTCAACATGCTCGACTGCGCAGCTGTTGCTGGATATATAATTTGGATTTTGAAATATCCAGACTGGGAATCTGGGAAGCGCCATCGTTGTCGATTGTTCCTGAAAGACCTTGGGAGAGAGCTGCTCAATAACCTCATTCTGAGAAGACTTCAGAACGTTCAGTCGCTGCAGCCTGGAGTTCGTTATTCATTGAAATCTTTGGGGGTTGAAATTCCGTCAGGACCCGGAATTCAAGAGCAAAGTAAAGAGGTACGATGCCAGCTATGTCCACCTTCTTTGGATAGAAAAGTAAAGACCCGATGTACTAATTGCCATATACCGTGTTGCCCGGAACATCAGAAGACCATTTGTGAGGTATGTTCAGCGTACATTTAGAAATGCAGAATGAATCTGTTAATATGACTGTAAAATTATTATGTTCTTAGTTTTATAAATAAAATTGTTTAAGAAAATATCTGAATAATCGTTAATTACTTATAAGATAATTAAAGAAATGCAAAATTAACTTTAATGTGATGTAAATCGTATAAAATATGTAAATTACAATATGGGGTCCGCGTGGACCCCAGGTTACAACAGGGTATATTTCGAAACGATACAGTGATAGGGTTAAAAACAGCCGAAGGTCTGAAGAACTTCAAAAATCGAAATTAATTACCGTTGATTTTTAATTAATAAAAAATCAACAATTTTGAAACTAAATGTAAGCTGTTACACTTTGTGGAATCACCCCTCTGAATATGGCGTCCACGTTAGGGTTAGCTGGCAAACAGCGAGCGAAAAGATAAAAATAAATAAAATCAAAAAGTTTCAAGTTATATATTAAACCAGAATAATAAATGAAAATAATAATCTTTCAAGTCAGATTTTATGCTCTAAAATAAATTGGATCCAACAGCATATTGACACTATCACACGCGATGGAAAATTCGAATCAACCACGCTAAGTGTCACGAGATCTTTTTTAATCGCTACTGCAACCCCCTCGCTTATGTCTTTGTGTCTATTGAAGAGTTAAAGACTAAGTTTCTATCCTGCTAACTTATTTCTGACTTAAAACTCCTCTCACTCCATAAATACATGTATATTCACCAACCCATAGGAAATTTTCCAGTAATATTAGTCGAATATTTCCCTATTTACTCAATAAAGTAGCATGTCATTGTGGCGCATTCGGTAAAACCATTCATTTACTACGCTACACGACGCGGGTTCGAATCGTACAAATTTTGCTAAACCTGTATTTTCAGCTTTTTTGTGGAGGCTTTTTTATTTCAGCTTTTATTTTATTATTTTTTAAATTATTATTATTATTATTTTTATTTATTATTTTTTTAAAATTATTTTTATTTTATTTTATTATTTTTAAAAATTATTATTATTATTTTATTTTATTTTTCATATTATTAATGTGTATAACATTTCGTATACATTTTTTTCTATGTTATTTATACTGTGTTTAGTTTTTAAATTGATTTCGGTTAACAAACATTCTTAAAATCCCGGACATTTTCTTTTTATTCATGCGTATAACATTTCACATGCTTTTTATTCTATGTTATTTATACTGTGTTTAGTTTTTAAATTGATTTTGGTTAACAAACATTCTTAAAATCCCGGGCAACGCCGGATGAATTATCACCTGTGTAGGTTGATAATTTATAAATTTTAAAACTGTTACCACATGTATATTTACAGATCCACAAGAACTTTCCAATATTTTTAATTAATAAATAACCAACAACTTTTGAAAGATGCGACTGTCGATTCACAGGCGTTCAGTAGATGGCGCCACTATTTTAAACTTTTGGTATTCCAACCATAAGACAAAAAAATATATTTTTTTAAAAATCGTAAGGGATATTTTTATAGACAAAATAATGTGGAAGAAAATATTGAAATTAAATCTAATAGGACATACTAAAGAATATAGTACAGTTTAAGGAACATATCTTTTACTGTATTTTAATATTGTTTGGATAATGTCCAATCGTTTGCCGCATTAGCAAGAAAAAAAAAATATTTTTTTTGTCTATTTCGTTGTTACGTGACGATAAATTTATTTAAAGTACCAGATAAAGAAATCACATGATCAGCGTTTTATAAATTAAATTGTAAAAATTAATCTTTAAAAATTCACCAAAAATTAGAAAATGGAGGTAAAGATTCGAAAAGAATTTCATTTTAAAGGAATTTTTATGATCTTTTTCATGATATAAATTTTACAACCCTCAAATTATTATTTTAAATGCAAACTTGAAAAAAGTTACAAAAACAGATTAAAAATTTAATTTAAAAAAATCTAAGAAAAATTTTTCAAAAATCTTTCTTAGTGCACCCCTACATTATAAGAAGAATCGCCATGCAAAATTTCAGTCCTTTAGGTTCAGCGGTTTGGTCTGTACTTTGTATGTCAGTCAGTCAATCAGTCAGTTAGTCAGTTACGGAACTGTTTTATATATATAGATTTTTATTACTATCTTTATATATCGTAACGTTAACTTCATGCGCACACATTATTTTCCTATGCTTTTTTTATTATCTTTATAATAAGCGTAATTTTCATATGATTTTAAACAACAATCGTTTTTAACTGGCATTCAATTGGCTGTTAAAACTTTATATTTACACCCAATTTAAAAGAAGTAGGGTGTAAATTGTAGGGTGGAAAGTTGGTAAAATCAAAATTTTGTGCAATGTATTTAATTTCTCGATTAAAAGTAGTTGTTTTCTAAAAATTAATTTATTTCGCTTGAAAAGCTAAATATTTTATGCACGCGGTTTATATTATTATTACTATCTTTATATCGTAACGTTAACTTCATGCGCGAGCATTATTTTCTTATGCTTTTTTTATTATTATCTTTATAATAGCTTTATTTTCATATGGTTTTAAACAACTATCGTTTTTATTCATATTATGTTGGTTTTTTATTAATTAAAAATTAAGGGTAATTAATTTCGATTCCGGAAGTTCTTATCTTTATTTTCATATGCTTTTTCATTTACGAATTATTCAAATGTTGGTTAAAAAACTTTTGCGTAATTTATACATTTGTGTGTGTTTAATTATTGAAATTAATAAATTTATATTTCTGGAGAGGATGTTTCAGTTTTTAGTGGTACTATGATGAAAGGCTGAATATACCAAAATTCTGAGGAGTTTATTATGGAGAGAAAAGGAATTTAATATGTAGAGGATGTTTATAGGAGTTAAATGTGGAGAGGAGTTGAATGGTTTGCAGCCCTCAATCAAACACTTCATTTTTTAAGAGGCAACGCTGCAGTCATATCATTGTTCTATTGGAAATTTCTGCTGAACCTGTAATTGCAGCTTCTTTTTTTTTACCCCAATGATGAAAGGCTAATTCTAGCTGAATTCTGAGGAGTTTATTATAAATTTATATATTTATAGATTTCACAAGGTTTTTTTTTTCTGTTATTTATACTGTGCTTAGTTTTAAATTAATTTTGGTTAACAAACATTAGAGAATTTGACATTTTTACTTTTCAGATTTTAGTATTACAATGATGAAAGGCTGAAATTCTGAGACGTGTATAACATTTCACATATATTTTTTATGTTATTTATACTGTGTTAATTTTTAAATTGATTTTGGTTAACAACAAACATTCTTAAAATCCCGGGCATCGCCGGGTACTTCAGCTAGTCTTTTATAAAACTTAGACTCCTACCTCGCCGAATTCATGTGGCGCGAACACGTAGCGGGAGCAGACAATTTTTCCAGCATTATGAATAAAAGAACAAGGCACCACTCCACCACCTCTTTTTTTTCTTCTTCTTCTTCTTCTTCTTCTTCGAGTGATATTAATGAAATGCTATATGGCAAGTCTCATGTCATATTTCAAATAAGAAGAAAAAATATATATATATTTAAATATATAAAAAATATATTTAAAACCCATAAAAAAGTAATTTTTTTTAATACGAGGGTTGTAAATAAAGTAGTGGCAACGTCGCCCAGAAAGTCGTAGAACATTGGGCATGCTCAAACAGGATATTGGAGGAGTGAGGTGAAGCTGTAGTCGATGTGTAGAGTACATAAAACCGTTCATCCAGTAGAAGGGGGTAGTTACTGCGTGACATTGAAGTGGACAGTGTCGTCTCTACCGCTCTAAATCATGTTTACAAAAAGTGATTAACGGTCGGGGAATAAAATCAGGGTTGCCCGTGTCTACAGCACCATCTGCACCCGAGATTTTTGGAACACCCTCCGTACTCCCCTGACACGACCTCTTTCCTAAGCTGAAAGAACCTCGTCAAGGCATCAGATTTTCCTGACGTGCTGCCTGTGATCCGAGCAGTAGGGCACTCCGTCGCTGACATCAACACACAACACCTTGCCAACGGTATCCTATGGCTTCCTCACATCTGGCAAAAGGTACAGGACTTTGCTGGTGATTATATTGAAGGAATGTAATGTAATTTTGTTTGTACGTACATTAAAAAAAGTTTTCCGGGTATGTCGCCATTACTTTATTTACAACCCTCGTATTTCGACGCCCTTTGTGAGAGACGCAATGACGTCTGAACCTCTAAATATCCGGACCTGATACAAGACCTATTTTTGTTGGTAGAGATGAAATTTTTGAAATTTAGTTTCAGTGGTTCATATATATTTATAAATAATTACAAGATAAAAAGAACTTTTTTATATACCATGTTTTTAAATTTTCTGTTGAATCATATAAACTTGACAATTCTATGTATTAATGAATACTTTTTAAAAAATTTTTTGATGAATTATCCCATCAACTTGAAAGAAAATGAAGTTAATTGGAAGTTAACTTGCGTTTAACTTTTCGTTCCCGTCCCGGCCGACAGATGGCTGCACCAGTCTACAAAACAAAATTAACTGAAAGAGAATTCAATCCTGCTTAAAGATGGCTAAAAGTATTTAAAAAAATGCATTGTCATCGTGTTCTGAGCTATTCTAAAAGTTTCAAATGTCTAGCTAGTAGGGGAAGTTAGTTAAAAATCGATTGCAAGATTTGAACTGGACAAACGCACAAACAAACAAGAAAGCGAGTTAATAAAAACATGTAAAAAAAAAAGGGCTGGGAACCACTCCGGTGACTGCTGATGGCACTATCATCGTCACCACCATTCTCGAGATTCACCGGTATCACTTTTTTTATTTCAGGCAGATTCAAAGAGTACCAGTGGTGTGAAACCTTGAGGTTACCGCGGTTGATTATTTTTATGTGCTGCTTGTAATTTTATTTTAAGTATTGGTGATACCTTAAAAGACGTGTTGCGCTGTTGTTCTGAGTTTGCGGTGATTCAAAGAATTCTCAGTATAGCGTCTCCATGTTTTGTTTGTACATGTCTAATTTCATTTGAAATTTTCCCTATGCATTAGGGCCGAGGATGGCCGAATGGCTAGGGCATAAAGCGCGTTAAGATATATAGAAGCTACTAGCTGAAAACCCGCATTTCGCTACGGAGTACATTCAAATTAAATACAACGGTCAATGTATGCAATTAATGTCAATATATGTGTATAAATATATTTATAATAAATACGACGAACAATGTATACAATTGATGTAAAAAAAAAAAAAAATATATATATATTTATAAAAAAATCGGAAGGGATATTTTTATAGACAAAATAATTTAGAAGAAAAATATTCAAATTAAATGTAATAGGACATACTAAAGAATATAGTACAGTTAATTTAGTTCAGTTTGATGAACATAATATCTTTTACTGTATTTTAATATTTTTTTGGATAATGTCCAATCGTCTGCCGCATTAGCAAGAAATTTTTTTTGTCTATTTAATTGTTATGCATGTGACGATAAATTTATTTAAAGTACCAGAAAAAGAAATCACGTGATCAGCATTTAATAAATTAAATTCTAAAAATTAATATTTAAAAATTCACCAAAAATCAGAAAATTAACGTAAAGATTCGAAAAAGATCTCATTTTAAAGGAGTTTTTAGGATCTTTCTCGTGATATAAATTTGATAACCCTCAAATTATTAGTTTAAATGCAAACTTAAAAAAATTTACTAAAACAACTTAAAAATTTAATTTTAAAAAATCTAAAAAGAATTTTTCAAAAATCTTTCTTAGTGCACCCCTACACTATAAGAAGAATCGCTATGCAAAATTTCAGCCCTTTAGGTCCAGCGGTTTGGTTTGTGTGTTGTATGTCAGTGAGTCAGTCAGTCAGTTACGGAACTGTTTTGTATATATAGATTGAAAGTGAAGATGGTTTTCAAGAGTATTTTGGAAGTTTTATCTTTGGAAATAAAACCCCGGTTCGTATGCCCCGAAGTAACGGAAGATCTGCCGTGTGGGCAATTCCGCGGTAGGACTAGATAGATTTTTCGGCCACCTAGCGCCCCAAAATATGATATATACGACACCAAAGCGTTTCTTCAAGAGCGCAGCGAAATTAGTCCCGAAAATAAATCTAGGGGAAGCTTCTCCAATATAACTGTAAAACAGGTGACTTCGTAGAAACGAAAGTGCCTATTCTTCTACTTCCGGCAGTCGCCGACACAAAATTTCCTTCCCCCCTTTTTTCCCGTTCAAGCTTCCCTTTTGATATATTTAGGGATTTCAAGTTGAAGAGGGTTGGGTCAATACCTACTCTGGGTTTGACATTGCAGGAAATAGTTCTGGGAACTAGATTGCAAGCACAAGTGCACAAACACATGTTGAATTGGAATTTTTTGATTTTGCGTCGAATTCTTTGGTTTGCGTCTAATTTCTTGGATTTTGCGTCGAACTTCATTGATTTTGAGATAAAATGAGCGACATTTCTTTCATTAAATCAAAACGTGGCGGAAATTTAGTGCAGTAACAAAATTTCCTTTTCCGCATAGAAAGAAAAAGAGAAAATTTGAGCTACTGGAAGTGCTCCTCGGATTCAAAATGTAAAGCTCGTATAGTTTTACAGAAAGATATTTTTAAGAGTTCCTCCGGATTTCATACACACGAACCGGCTATTAAAGAAATTCAACAAAAAACTTTTTCTTCAAAACTGAAAGAAAGAGCCGTCACAGAAATGACAGTTCCAGTTCCAAGAATATATAAGTAACTATATATTTATATGTAAGCCAAAGCATATTTAGTCTATATTACGAACTAAGGAATATTCGACTTCGTCAAAAATTGTGACGCAAGGAGCATTTCAAAGACTTGCAATTCTGGAAATGACTCATTTTGATAAAAAAGCCCTTTAAAAGATATTTTTTTCACCTACCTTTAATATTTACTCTTCTAAAACCACCAAGTTTTCATTTTACTTTTCCCTACATATTTTAAATGCATTTTATTCCAATATTTACATATTTTAAAAATATTAATACACCCCAAAAAAATTCCATTTTTTGTTCGATTTTTGATAATTTGGTAAGTCCACCATCCCCTTAAGACATCTAGATTTCTTCTTTATGAGTATGCATAGCAGTGGTGTAGCTACATATTCAGCGCCCTGGAGCAAGTACAATCAGTGCGCCCCCTTGTTTCTCGGAAGAGCTCTGGCGAAATATGTTTTCTATCTGATCCTCTTATTTCGATTTAAAATCTTACTTAATAACACTTAAATTGAAATTAAACATATTTCAACAATAAGATATTCAATTTAATAAATATAAATATTATAATAAAACAAATTATTATTCTTTAAGTACGGAGTACCCACTAATATTTACTACATATTTTATAAACTGTATTGTCAAAATGCACTTATACATGTTTAGTTTCCACATCAAAAAAAAAAAAAAAAAACTTAAATTGTCTTTTTCTCACTTTTTCGTTTGCAAATCGATCAATCAATTTCTCCAGATCAAGTTGAAAAGTTATTGTTTTTCAATTTATATAGTGGTCAAAGAGTTAAGACGGTGTTGTGACATGATGCTTCTAAAATGTTTTGATTAATTTTAGCTTTGAAAAAAACTTCTCTTTCTGCTGTCGTCGTTGTCACCGGTAAAGTGAAAATATCAGGCAAGCTGTAATTATGTCAAAGAAGCTACTTGAGTCTGCGGTGTGAATTGAAAGTAGTTCAGCAATTTCGCGTATTAAAGTAATTTGTTTTAATTGAATATAAAAGCACATTTTAAATCGAAGCAATTGAGGTCCAAAATTAGGTGAAATATTGGAAAGATATGTCGATTGTAACAACTCTGATCCTTCCAGGATACTTTTATCAAGTGACGCGGCGAGATATGCAAGTGATAAACATTTAAAAAGTGTACATAACTGTCGAACGGATTCAAATCTAATAGTAAATTGATTAATTATTAAATCCATTACCAGGGCCGTTCCAACCCGGGGGTGCCAGGGGTGCGGGGCACACGGGCGGCACATCAAGGGGGGCGGCAAGTCAGCCGCCCGGATAAAAAAATTTGAAAACTAATTTATTAGTAAAATAATCAGTATAAAAATATCACCATTATGCTAGGTAACTACTTAGAGTTAAAAAATGCATTTTACAAGTATAACTGGAAATAAACAGTAAGGTTTGGACTCAGAAGGGGAAGTGACGCGCCCAGGCGACAGTTGCGACCTGTAGCCACAGCTGTGGCTCAGTATAATAAGCTCCGTACGATTGCATGTATCGCTTCGAGTGGCTTGTCTGGGCGCGGGAAGCTGTGGCGAACGCGCGCCACAGCTGTGGCTCTGTATAATAAGGCCCTTAGATTTATCGCTTTTGCGAAGCCAGTGTGTCTACAGGACATTGCTGATCTAGTGTAATTTTTGTTTATTCGGCATATGCCGGATGTGATGAGGTTTGCGCGCGAAAAATGTTAAAAGAAGGTTATTCTGGGCAGTGTTGTCAACTTGGGGGTTTTGCCCCTAAATTTGGGGGTAAATTAGATGAAAAGGGGTGTTTTTAGGGGCCACATTTTCTTAGGGGCATTTTGAGGGGGGGGGTGACATTTTTTAGGGGTATTTTCTAGGGGGTACATTTTTTTTTGGCGCATTTTTTAAAAAGTTACTTTTTTGGGGGGAATTCTCTATGGGGGACTTTTTTATGGGGGGGGGGTTTAGGAACGTAGATTTAAAGTTCATTAAAAAAAATTAGAAATTAACTCTTCAGTTCAATTTTAATCAGGTTGATTTCAAGTTTACTGCCACTTTCTTTCATTAAAACGAAATAAAATAAACAGTCAAAATACAACCATAAAATTTTTTTATCATTTTGCGAGGCAATCACGACACGTGGCAAGTGGCGACTGTTTTGTGTTACTTTTACTGTGTTTTACAGTATTTCTCTTTTGTGGTCTTTCCGGAAATTGTGCATATTTCATTCGAATATAATTACCGTAATTTCGCACGTATAGTCCGCACCATCGTATAGTCCGCAGACCCGATTTTATATAAAAAAAATTTCAAAAATCGCCAGATAGTCCGCACCACCGGATAGTCTGCGGACTATACGTCCGAAATTACGTTATTTTAATACGGCAATATTAATGTATTTTAGAAACAAAGAACTAAGTATAAATAGAAAAAAAAGTACTTACTTACTAATATACCTTCAGAAATAAAACGCTAAATACAAATAAAAAACAGTGCTTACTAATTAATCATATTTTAATTAATCACACACTCTACTACATTAACGAAAACCTTCAAAGTCCGATTCATCGGTATCAGAATTAAACAGTTCTAATATATTTTCGGGAAGAGTGTCCGAAAGTTCATTTTCAGCATCACTATCTTCACTGTCAGTGATTTCCTCGCTTTAACTAACAATCCCGGCTTTTATAAATCCCGATCGGATGGTTGACACTTTAACACTTTTCCAGGATTTATCGACCCATTCTTCAACTTCAGTGTATGAAGCGCGTCTCATATTTCCTCCTTTTGTGAAAGTATGTAAACCTTCCGACATCCAGTTCTCCCAGCAAGCACGTACGTGGGACTTGAAACTTTTGTTCACGCTAATATCCAGAGGTTGCAGGATTTTTGTTAAACCTCCTGGAATAACGCTAAGTTCATTTTTAGCAATCGCCTTTACACTGTCTTTTATGTGTGCCCTCATGGAATCCATAATTAGTACTCCTTTGGAATTGAAAAAGGCACCTTCTCTCTTCTTCCAAACTTCTTGAAACCAATCGAGCATAATGTCCTCGTTGCACCAACCCTTTTCATTGCACTGTATTACGACGCTTCGAGGAAAATTTTCCTTGGGAATTGTTTTTCTCTTAAAGATTCTCTTAATTGTTTTTCTCTTAATTGTTTTTCTCGCAGTTCACGACAGCGTGTTTTTTAAATTTCAACGATTTTAACCGTGAACAACCAGCGTATTATCCGCACTGGTGGATAGTCCGCAGCTTCAAAAATTCGCATTTTAAACACAGATATTCCTCGGACTATACGTGCGAAATTACGGTATTATAAAGACAGAGTAAGTAGTGGCAGTTTTGCGTAACGGCAATAGAAAATAAAAATGTTCTGAATTAGCGGATTTCGATTTTCAGTCCCATCTAATGCATACATCAGAGATGTATTTTGGCTTTGAGTTTTATTCTATTGCACAGAATATCAAGGAGAAAGAATCATTAGATGTCAAAGAGAGATGTAAGAAATTTCTGTGTACTTTGACTCAAGAAATTCAAAAACGATTACCAGATAACTTATTTGTTCTGAGAACGATGTCCAATTTTCATCTTAAAGTTGCATTATCTCAAGTGAAACCCAGCCTCAATGACATTTTAATGAAATTCCATCGAACTCTCTTATACGGCAATAAAAGTTATGTAGAGTCAAAATGAAATCAATTGCAAAATAAATCGTGGTCAAATGTAGCTAATTCAGTTGAATTTTATTCAGAAGTATTTGAAGATTGTGATTCTGCGGGAAAAAAGCGATTTGAAAATATCGCTAAATTTTCACTAATAACACTACCAATTTCAAACCCAAGTGTCGAACGTACTTTTCCAACATACAAAGTAATTAAAAATAAATTACGGAATAAGTTGTCCCTCGAAGTACTTCAAAGTATTATGATGGTGAGATTTACTCTACAAAAGAACTGCGGTTCATGTGTCAAATTCGTTCCTTCCACCCGTATGCTCAAATTGTCCAACGTCAATACGTATGACTTTAAAAATGCAGGCAATAGCAAAGCACAAAATGAGAGCCAGGCCGATGTCTTTGATGAAATACTCGATAATTATCCTGACATCGACGAAATTTAAAATTAGAAAAATCGACAGTAATGTACAATCGAGACGCGTTTTTTTATTAGTTCCATACATATGTCAAATGTAAATAAACCTCCATTTCATTATGTGTGTATTTTCTATTTATTTCAATTTATCTCTCAAACAGGATGCCTATTTGGAACCAGAATTTCTTTTAGGAAGGTCTAGGGTATCTCAAGTTGGTGTTAGGGGGAAACAGGGGAATTTCGAGATGGCGCTAGGGGGAAACAGGGGGATTTCGTGATGACGCTTCATAAAGGTTGGCAACACTGATATTGGGAGATTTTGTCTTAGGGTGAGGTCGTGTCAGACCATTTGCGCTCCCGGTATGTTATTTTTATGTGATTTCGTTTTGTAACTCTGTGTGTCTCTATATATAATCAAATGTGTTTGATTAAATTAAGACTTCATTTTTATTTGGTGAAGCAAGAATGCCTATATTTTAATGATAATTTAAATTCGGCCATTGGAGAAATTTACTTAAACAAAACCACATTGGTTTTAAAAGCGCTACTCCACGTCGCAACCAGTTGGGAAATACATTGTTCGTTTTTGTTTTAACACGTTTTAACCCATCATCCCATCAAATCGCGTCGCATCGGTGCGGGCGGTTTTTGTAAGGTTGCAGGAAAATATTCTTTTATGCCCTGAGCCTATAAATACATTGACCAATTTGTACTATATTAATTTTGAACGTGTCCATCTCAACAACTGAAAAACAAAGCTTTTTGTCTCTAATTTTTGTGCTCGATTTTGTGATTGCTGGCCAACAAAAATATTTCACAGGTAAGTAAACTTGATGATATTTTTTCTTTTGAGCGGTTATCGGTTAGAAATTGAAATAATACATTTATGGTTTGATATTTGTTTTTTAAAAAAAGCTAGGATTCATTACTTAATTATATTTTAAAGGTTTTTTTTTATTTTGCAAATGTTAAACATATACTACAGGAACAAGTGTAAACTTGGATTTTTGAACTGCATCACATTATTTTTTTAACAGGTACGTGAAATATGGCAATTCAGAAATCGGGAAAATACGATTTTTTAAACATTAAAGTAAACGTACGGGGAATTGTATTTAAAATATGAACAAAATAAAAATAAAATCCATTTGGAATGTTTCTTTGCAAAAGTCAATCTTTATCGAGAAACAGCTTAACTTACATTGCGCCTTTTTTATAAGTTCTTTACGAAAAGAACCTCATTTTTTTACAGATGTCTGATAATCGAAAAATGCTTTCTGGGGCCCAATACAGAAAAAGAAAACTTGAATAAGAAGAATTAGTAAAGCAGGCTTGTGGTTCATTAAAAACATTTTTAATCCCAGCAAGATCGCATGAGGCGCCATCAAGTTCCAGAGATACAAATGTGACGCAGACCGAAATCGCAAACCCCAAGGAAGATGTTTTAATCGCAGAACTAAGTCTTGAAACCGTGACCAAAGACCGTGAAGATTTTCTTCATCTTTCTTATAAAGATGATGTTTATAAGGATCCTAGCTGTTGGCCTTCCGTACTATCTGACAAAATTAAATTAACTTTAGTAGAGTTAGGCCTTACCCCACTTACAGAAGCGGATGTAAACTTTCCTTCTATTTATTATAAAAATAAAAAAATTAAGTGACGGGGAAATAATTCCAAGAGTTTGGCTAGTGTATTCTAAGTTAAAAGATTGTGTATTTTGTTTTCCTTGCAAATTATTTAAAACTTTTTCTAGTGTCTTTGTTGAGGGATATAACGATTGGAGACATTTAACTCAGATTATAGAACGCCATGAAAAATCAAAAAGTCACATTTGTAATATATAATCTTGGATTGATTTAAATAAATCAATTTCTTCTAAAACAACTACTGATTCTCTAAATGAGAAATTAATAAATATGGAAAAAGATAGATGGGTTTCCGGGTTAAAAATTATAATCTATACCGTTAAATTCTTAGCCGGTCAAAATTTGAGTTTTAGAGGCAAAAATAATAAGTTATACGAGCAACAAAATGGAAACTTTTTAAAATTAATTGAAGCAATTGCAAAGTTTAATGATACCATATCAGACCACTTCACTAGAATTAGCAGAAATCCATCAAGTATGCCTCATTATTTAGGAGTTTGTATTCAAAATGAACTTATTTCCCTTTTGGGTCAAAAAATAAGACATGAAATAATATCGCTCTTAAAAGTTAGTAAATATTATTTTATTATTTTAGATTCCGCCCTTGATCTAAGTCACCAAGACCAACTTACTGTTGTAGTAAGATTTGTTCTATTAAATAATAAATCAAAGCAAATAGAAATTAGGGAGCATTTTTGGGGATTTATTTCAATACCAGATTCGACAGGACAGGGTTTAACTAATTTTTTATTAGATTTTTTGGAGACTCACAACATTTGTTTGGGAGATTTAAGGGGGCAGGGTTATGATAATGGTGCGAATATGAAGGGTCGCAATAATGGTTAACAAAAAAAAGTTCTTGACTTAAACCCTAGAGCTTTTTATGTGCCTTGTGCGGCCCATAGTTTAAATTTAGTTGTTAATGACGCTGCAAAAGCGTCTTTAGAAATTACAAGCTTTTTTGCAATTGTACAGGAGCTATACGTTTTCTTCTTCGCATCCACTAAACGTTGGAAGGTCCTAAAAACTGAAATCCCAACTTTAACGCTTAAACCCCTTTCAGATACTAGATGGAAAAGCAGAATAGATGCGCTAAAAGTTCTTAGATACAATCTAACAAAAATATATGATGCTTTATATACCCTCTATTCTGATAATACTAGAGACTCTGAAACTAGAAACATGGCAAATTCATTACTTTTGAAAATTAAGTCGTTTAAATTTATTTGTTACTTTATTACATGGTATAATGTGTTAACAAAAATTAATATCGTAAGTAAAGCTATGCAGGAATCGGATGCTATACTACCAAATATTATTTTAATGTTAGAGCAAACCAAAACATATTTATTTAATATTAGGTCAGATAAAGGTTTTAGTGATATTTTAGAAGAGGCAAAAAATATTGCAGAAGATATCGATTGCGACACTTCATTTCCTCTGGTTAATATTGTTAGACCTCGAACAAAAAAACGTTAATTTGACTACGAATGTAAAGATGAGGCTCCAAAAAATCCAGAAGACCAATTCAAAATTAATTTTTACTTTGTAATATTGGACACTGTATTATCAAAAATAGAAGAAAGGTTCGAACAAATAAAACATCATCACACAGTTTTCAATTTTCTCAACGACCTAAATAATTTCCTTAAAACAGATAAATCAAATAGGTCTGCAAAATGTAAATGTGTGGAAAGTATTTTACATGATCAATTTAAAAATGAAAAAGATATTATAGCTGAAGATTTATGCGATGAAATTGACAACGTTGCATCCTTTATTTCCCCTGAAATGAACGCGTTAAATGTGATTCAATACCTATTTACTAGTAACCTCATCTATTTGTTTCCAAATTTAGTGATTGCCATACGAAATTTTTTAACATTACTCGTGACTGTGGCTAGCGTGGAAAGAAGCTTTTCAAAACTTAAAATAATAAAAAATTATTTGAGATCAACAATGAGACAAGAAAGGCTTTCAGACTTATCTATTATTAGTATAGAAAAGGACATTTCGGAAGATATAGATGTATCAGATATTATAACAGAATTTGCATTAAAAAAGGCACGAAAAGCAAAGATTTTTTAAGCTTTTTGACTGTCTGTTATTAAGTATATGTATTAATAGATATGTGTTGTATGTATTTAATATAACGTATTCATTTGGTTATATCAATACATTAATAATTATTATGTTAGATTTTAAAATTAAAAAATAAACTGAATTTATAATATTTTCTGTATTTCGTTGTTTCATTTAAGGTAAAAATTTTTCAGAGAAATTTCAATTAATACTTACGGTATGAGGGGGGGGGGGGCGGCGGCAAAATTATTCTCGCACACGGGCGGCAGCTATACTAGGAACGGCCCTGTCCATTACTTTATAAAACACCTCGACTTTGAAACATTATTCACTGTCTTCAATGAGTTCATCTACTTGTAATTCAGCAAAGAATTTTTTCACAAGACGCATCTTTTTTGGGGAAAACAAGGTTTAATATTCCATACAGCTGATAACTCAAGGGTATCGTTTTTTAACAAACTCCCAATTATTCCCTAAGTTCTGGAATTGGGTTAGGAGTGATGAAAGAATCTCAGCGGATTTCTCTATATCTTTATGAGTACCTTGCAGCATTTTCGAGACTGTATTAATAGGTTCGAGTATTTTACTTTGCACAATTATCAAAATAATTGTTCCGAAAATTTTTCTTTGTCAGACGAGTCTATTTCTATATCAATGTGTTGCGGAAGAATTTCACTTTCTGTTTGAACTGTTTCAGGCGCAGAAATATTCGTAATATCTGTATCTGTTTTGTCTGAAGAATTATTGCCTTGAGCTTGCGATTTGTTTCCATTAAAATTCAACGAGTGCATTATTTGAATCAATATTTGAATCATTATTTGAATAAATGTATCTGTTAATTGTTGATAATTTTTTATTTATTACTTTTAGAAATTCTAAAAACCATTTTATTTTCTTACATTATAAAACTAAATATTATTCTGTATGTTGCAACCTCAGTTAACATAATAATTTATAAACAAACCATTTACTTTTAAAATTATACGTCGATGAATCCAAAAGCACACTGTATATAAGTAATTTAGTAAAATAGTCATAAATTTTACAAATTAAACGGAACAATAAATTACAATCGCCAGTGCACCCAATAAGTTTTAAAAATATATATAACACATTCATTTCAGAATCAACTTCAAATCCTCACACTGCACAAAATAAAAAAAGGGAATATGAAACTCTAAATACTACGCTTGCTTTAAAAAAATCCCGAATATTTGCCTCGATTCTGCGCCGATGTTAACTTGCGCTCGTGGGATTCCCCGGATGCATGTAACTTTTTTGCTATAAAACGCAACTTTTACGATACGTATAGTAAATGCCTAAAGTAGTGATTTCAAACCTTCTTAGCAATCATCATGCATTTTTAAAGGTCTATAAAATGTTAAATGTATAATGAATATTTTCTGAAATCAAAGTTATGATTTCAGTCAAGTGCATACTAATATATATAATTGCTTTGTTTTATTTATCTAAAAGATATTTCATTTATTTTTTATATATTTCATAGAAAATCTGACAAATCGAATTTTTTATACAAAAGTTTTCACAAATTTTTATTTCACCCTTTCTAATTTTGCACCCCCATGATTCGTGCGCCTAGTGTATTTGTAAATAAACATTTGTCAACGAGAAGGAGGAAGGCATTTTTGAGTTGGCGAAAAGGGGGTGGTGATTTTCCTCTTTTTGGGGATTTTTCCAACGAGAGGGGGAAGGAAATTTCAGTGTCGGCGAAGCGGGGGTGAACCATCAGGAAGGTCCGACGCCCCCCCCCCCCCCTTGCGTGGCGAGGATATATTTGAATTGAATTAGTAAATAATTACAAGATAAAAAGAACGTTATATACCATGTTTTTAAATTTTCTGTTTAATCATATAAACTTGACAATTCTATGTATTAATAAATACTTTTTAAAAATATTTTTGATGAATTATCCCATCAACTTGAAAGAAAATGATCAAATGCGTAATAAAGAGGTATCAAATGCGTAATCAATTGCGTTTAACTTTTCGTTCCCGTCCCGGCCGATAGATGGCTGCACGATTCTACAAAACAAAATTAACTGAAAATTAATTCAATTCTGCTTAAAGATGGCTAAACGTATCAAAAGAATGCATTGTCATCGTGTTCTGAGCTATTCTAAAATTTTCAAATGTCTAGCTAGTCGGGAAGTTAGTTAAAAATCGATTGCCAGATTTGCACTGGACAAACGTACAAACACACAAACAAGCAAACAAGAAAGCGAGTTAATAAAAACATGGTAATAAAATTCAGGGATGCATGGGCCGATCGGGGCTTCGAGGAGGCCGCGAATACGGCGATCCCGCTCTATGCCGAAGTTGCCTTTTCGGCTCCCTAGCGGCCAAATATAGAACTAGAGAAACCGTTCAAAATGTTTGTTGGATTTACCATAGCACCGAAAGCCTTAGCACTGCCATATTTGTCCAAAAAATATACCCCTGGGCGCATGCCCCGAATGAAGCGTTCGCCGTACGACGACATCACTCTTTCGTCCTGTTGGCGGCCAGAAAAAAGAGCTATAAACGCCGTTCAAAGCAGGGCCCGATTTAGAAAATTCTGGACTATATGCACAACTCGGGATGGGGCCCCCCCCTAACATTGATGTGGGCGTAAAATTTCCAAAATTGACACACACACACAAAAAAAAAAAATCATGAATCATTATGAAAGTACCATTTTACCAAGAATTGGCTATTTGAAGCGTAGAAGCCTAGAACAGCGGTTCCCAACCGGTGGGTCGCGACTCTATCCTAAAACTATCAGAAACCATCGAATAAACCATCAGAAAAGATAAGAAAAATCGAAACTTACTTAAAAACAGCAATTTTACATATTGATAGATTGTGATAACAATTTTCTTAACTGTAATTATATCATAGCTGTATGATTTTTTTGCCTGAAAAATTAAAATGGTCTTTGTGTACTTTTATAATTGTAGTTTTTATCTTCACCTAGGAACACTTGTTAGTGAGTATGAAACCACTTGTTGCATATATTTTCAAAAATATATCTATTGTTAAATAATTAATTGTTTTGCTACAAAGTGCTTATATTTTGTCAACCATTTTCAGATCAGAACACAAATTGTTTATCAATAATCAATCTGTATCTTCAAAAAAGCACACTACACTACATACTACACATATATATATATATATATATATATAATATATATATATATATATATATATATATATATATATATATATATATATGAGACACGGAGCTTGGTTTGCTCTCGTGTTTAAATCGATGTTATGCAGTCAATACATACATTAAATAACTGGGCGAGTGGTAGGCCATGAAGGAAGTAGTCCAATTCCTATAAACTTCTTATTTATTGATTCTCATAATTTTACCAATGCTCCAGGGTAAGCAATTCGCTTCGCCATTTTCTCGACCTGCCCGGCACGACTGCCGCGAGCATCAACTAGCAATGGAATTACCACTCAATCTACCACCAAAAATTTAATTTTCTCCGAGCTCCTACTGCACCGCGCATGTGCAGTCCTCATCCTTGGGCATCTGGATCCTCATTATTGCTGATCGTGCATTTTTAATTTCGCGCCCAAAACCTGTACCCTCCTAAAAGTAAATCCTCTCGCCTAGAATTATTCGCTTTCCGCTCAAAGTCGCTTTTAAAAGATGATTTTCCCCACAGCAAAATACGCGTGCTTTGTAAATGGATTGTTAGATTCTTATTATTTTAAACCCCCTTTCCCCGTACTTCTCAACTATATTTTGACAGTTCAGTTATGTTTTGACACACACACACACACACACACATATATATATATATACATATATATATATATTTGCAATTAATTGATGGTAATTTATATATACATAAGGAAGCGATACGATACAAATAACGTTTTTTACTCCACCATGGACCGATGGACCGTGGAGGAATTCCGATAAGGAAAGGTTGATCGCCAGTTGAAAAAGGTTGGGAACCACTGGCCTAGAACATTATCAAATAACAAACAGCAATACAACTTATTAATTCATCAAACAACATATTAATTTATAAACATATTATACAACATATTATTAATTTATAAACATATTATACAACATATTAATTTATAAAACACCAATACAATGCAACCAGAAAAACTCATTAATCTATATTATTAAAGAGACAAGGGGATGTCGAGATCATCACGTGACCGTAACTAACCCGGGCGGACCAATCCTCGAAAAAAAAATGGCCGACAAATATACAGAAATCGGTGCAATTTTTTTTCTCATGAAAGTACATAAATGTTACATATTTGGAAAGAGCTTCGAAAACTGATAATTTTTCTGCGTACACTTATTCTGTTAATTCAATAGTTTTTGAGATATTTTCATTCTAAAATCACTCACTGCTGAGAAATCAAATCATCTGGTGCAGTGGTGCTGCCATCTGTCGGCAGCGACGGGAATGAAAGTTGAAAGGAATTTATTCACTTGAATTTAATACATTTGTAGGCTTTTTTTTCTTTTGTGGGGCCCGAAGTACATAAATATGTTACACGGATGGCTTGAGCGTAGCTAGGCGAAGCCCGGCTAATTCCTTATATACACTATAACATACATATGATGAACTATACATATAACTATACATATGATGAACCAATCAATCAAATTTGAAAGGATGTATAAAAAAAAGTCTATTAAAAAAGGTAAAATTAAAAAACAATTTGAATTGGGAATTTTTTCTTTCTTTTCTTTTAAAATAAGAATTTTGGGGCCCCCCCAAAAAAAGTCTATCTTAAAATCTATCCATTCAAAAAGTTCCATTCAAAGTGTATCTTAAAGTCTTGTAGGCCCGGGAAGCAGTATCATGCATGAATTAAACGGGACTCTCTTCAAAGGGGTCTTTCATTCTTTTTTGTTTGCACGGATTTTTTTCTTTGAATGTGTGTGTAGATGGAGATCATTATGCGTATAACAATGCTTGAACAATTTGAAATTGGGTTTTTAATTGATTTTACTTTCAAAGTTTAAACAAGTTTTGTTTTTGATCTATCTGCCGAACTAGGTGGCTATGCTGGTATACCGAAATATAATTTTAATTTTTTCAGTTTGTCCTCGGAGAACTTACAAAGTAATTTATTTTCAGGATTTAGGAGAATTTTAGTCATAAAATTTTAATCGCTTTAAACAGCCGAAAAAAGAAAAATCTTTTGTTTTGATTAATTTTTGCTACAGGGACAATAGTTACAGAACTTTTTCTCCAAATAAAAAATTGGTAGAAGACAGTTTAATAAAAATAGAACAAAAGAACTGTGTACATAATATCATACGGATATACTTAAATGCATTACGCGTACACTATTTTAAAGAGGGCAAATTAGAAAAATTCCATCCCGAATCCATTATAGATCAGTTCAAAGTCGAGATGTACGGCAGATCAGGTTAGACATTATAGCAAGAAAATGTTGTATCAGGCAATGTGATAATTGTAAAAACACGCGTTTTGTGTTATTAGATTCTGAAAGCTCTTTAGTATTCTTTAAATCAAGAAGATAATAATGTGGTCAAGAGAATTTTGCCTCTCATCAGCCCTAAAGAAATAAAACTGATTTATGCGAGACATTCATGAGTGCGAAAATTAATAAAATTAACGTGAAACCCAGAATCAGTGCTACGTGCATATTTTATTTCTGAGGGATTATGAATTTTAACCTTTTCCTTACGGGGTGGGATAGCATGTATCTCAAGAATATGCGCCCAAGAATGAATATATATATACATACATACACACACACACACACACACACACACACAATATATATATATATATATATATATATATATATATATATATATATATATATATATATATATATATATATATATATATATATATATATATATATATACATACATACATACATATATATATATATATATATATATTATATATATATCTATATACATACATACATATATACATATATATATATATATATATATATATATATATGTGTGTGTGTGTGTGTGTGTGTTTGTGTGTGTATGTATGTATGTGTACATACATACTTACAAAGAGGGGTTACTTACAAAGGGGGTATGAAATTTCAAGGGAATCAGAAAAATGGGCCCCGTGAACTAAAGCTTAAAGGGCTAAGATTTATGGTCAGTTGTTGAAAAATTCCCTTTTGCAACATTAAAATCCTCCCGAGCTTGAAAACTTGGTTCAGATGATTCGCAGTGTAATAGTCCAAATCAGTAGTACATCATGTGTATCAAAATTACGAATTAAGTTTAGTTTATTTTACAAAATTTCTGTGCGATGGATGCAGTTAGCAGATGGATGCATCAATTTTTACTTATTAGAAGTTTTACATGGGTGCCTATTTTATTTAAGTTAGAATAAATAAATTAATATATGTATAGAATTTTGTATCGATTAAAAAGTTACATTTTAAATAGAGGAAGAATGAAAAGGGAGAGATGATAGGGGAATTTTAGCGAAGGAAGCCTGCAGGATTAAATGGAGGAATATTAGACCACAATAACTGTGAAGAATAGTAAAATGCCGTCTTCCCGTTCAAGTCGTCTGACATAACTGGGGCACAGGTGGTCAGTTAAACTGCTAGTCATCTCTGAAATATTTAATCTGGAATGATCACCTTTTCTTGCCGGATGCAAAGTCATGTTGTAACATCAACGCAACATGGAGGCATGAATTCCATTTCTTGCTGTGGAATGGGGTGAGATACCCAAGTTGGAACTTATCGGACGACATTAACTTAACCTTTAGCTTATGAGGCCATTTTTCCGATTCCCTCTTTAGAACGGGAAATTTCGTACCCCTTTGTAAGAACGGCCAGTAAGGGGGATTATATATATATATATATATATATATATATATATGCAGTCGAACCCCGTTACAGCGAACCCGGTATATAACGAACTCACGGATATAACGAACGAAAATTTTGGTACCACCTTTTTTCCGATTGTACGTAATTTAATTAGTATTATGTCAGTTTAATGTAATTGATTTTAGTCGATTTAATTCATTAATAATCCTTTTTAATAGATTTTATCGTTTTTTAAATACATCATTATTGAATACACGTTGCAACTAATGAGTTATACATTTTGTGAACTCTAGCATCTTTCTTAACGGTTCGGATATAGCGAACCATCGGATAAAGCGAACAAAACCTTCGGTCTCTTGAAGTTCGTTATAAAACGGGGTTCGACTTTATATATATATATATATATATATATATTCTTCTTAGGTCCGTATTTTTGGGATACATGCTATCCCACCCCGTAAGGAAAAAGTTAATGCACAATTCTTTTTTTTTATTAAGCTATGGAAGCTGTGAAATTTAAAACCCTATCAGAAAAACAGAGAGAAAATAGTCGATTGAATACGCTTGAAGAAGAGAAAATAAACTCTCATCACGAAAATTAATCTCTTTTTTGGGGTTATTCTTGAATACCATCTTTTACCAGGATATTGGTAAGTTTTTGCTTATTTAGCTTTTTAAATAAGCTTGTCGGTAGAAAATCCTGCGCCAAGAAAATTTAGAGATGGTGAAAGAATTTTTACTAGCATACATTTAGAGCAGGGATTCCCAAACTTTTTACGTTTGCGACACCCTTGTCGGAATTTTAGTTTTTAAATTTTTTAAATATTAAATAAAATAGGGATTTATATCAGGAAGCATCAGATTTAAGTTCAATAAGTACTCACTACATTGCTGATTTTATTTATTTTATTGAAAGTTATGAGCAACTTTATTGAACAATCTGAGCAGGAGCTTTTTGCCTCACGTTGGGTGTAAATAATAAAATTAAAATAAAGATCATATATTTTCTTTTCAAAATAAATTATTTCCCAATAAGACATTATGAGCATCTAGGAAAGCTTTTTTAAATTTATTTCTCATTTTTATTAATCTTTTAAATTTCTTAGCATTTCTGAATGGCAAATTTCAATACAGCATAACATTAATTACGACTGAATCTAATTTTTTCCATGAGGAAAATTCACAACTGTTTCCTTGACCTAGGTTAACAATTGTGATATATATTTGTTTTCGCTTTACTGCTTTCCTCAGAAATGTTTGTTTCAAAATTCAACTAGCATTTCAAAATATTGGTTTTGTAAAAAAAATGTAATCCGAGTTATGAATGAAGGAAAATTAATAGAGTTGGTAGTTAAGCAGTTCTTCGAATTATTTCGAAGTGAAAGCGAAAGATGTGACGTTCTGCTGCAAAGCTGGTTCCAGTTCCAGTTTAATTTGCAGTCAGTCAGTTAAGTTTATTCACTTCAGTTTACAGTCTCAGTGTTTCTGTTGATGTGATGAGCAAGGTGAGGACTTTCTAGTTTCCGTTAAAAGGTGAGCGGTGAAAACTTATTTCTTATTTAGATGAAATTAATGAAATATCAGTTGATTCACGGTGAGAATTTGTTTTAATTACTAGTTCTAGAAAACTCAATTTTACTCTTTTATGAATTTAAAACTTTAGAATTATAAGGAAATAACTCATTACGTTGGTTTTATTAAAACCGATGTAATAGCATGAAAATCATGGTTTGTTAATTAGTTCAACGATATCTACGTAATTTTAGTGGCCCTGTAAAATTATAAGACCTGTCAAATCATTAGCTTGTTTTCGTATATATATATATATATATATATATATATATATATATATATATATATATATATATATATATATATATATATATATATAGATAGATAGATAGATATATAGATATATATACAGAGAAACTTCTCTATGGCGGCCAGTAATGGTTCCCCCCAAAAGAGGCCGCTGTGAAGAAGCGCTTTCGATTTTATAGAAAAATTAAATTTTTTACAGAGATAAAGTGATCGAAGGCTGTTTTCATCACATTTTGGTCAGAATGCTAGGAAGCCGCCTTTGATTAGAGGACGGAACAGTCGTCGTTATGCATCAGCCAATTTAAAAGCGGCGGTGCGCGATAGGGGGTAGTTTGATTGCAGACGCAGATAAGGAGATGGCACCAGGGTTTGACATTAAAGTAAAATACCCTATTGTAAACAAATTTATTGGGTCTGTTTGGGAGGTAGACCACAAAACACGTGGACTGGACATTGGGTGGTCTGTTTTACTACGCAAGGAGCCGTTTAAGTCACTAACGAATGAGAAAATTGGGACTTTCCTTAATGGGTGAAATCTTGAGAGATTGTGAAAAATATAACCAATGAGATTTGAAGAAAGAAAATTGAAAGACGAGAGAGAGGGAAGGAGAAAGGAGACAAGAGAGAAGCGTTAGAGTTTTTGGTCGGGGCAAGCTTGCCCGATCCTACGTTCCTATTTGGAGGGCCCTGATTCCGATGCATAAGGACAACCGGTCGACATAGTTCCCGGACCTTACTCGTTGGATCCAAGAAAATATCGAGCACCGGATCCAGAATACAGCGGCTAGACTTCACCGAACTCCGGAGACCAAATACGGAAGGCATAAGGAAGAAGCAGTGATGTTCCTGTGAAGCGAGACCCCCCAATTTCCAGACAACAGCGAGCTGAGATTCTAGGACGAGAACGTGCGATTTAGAAGGAGAGAACCGCAACCCTGCTGTATCGATCATTATCCTGCCCCTGCGAAATAGAGTGAGTGAAATATAATTTTTCATACGTTCAGTCCCTGGTCATTTAAAATTTAATGCTTGAGTGTGGAAAAGGAAAGTTAGGGTCATAGATAATACTTGTGTATGAGTAGTTTTTCCGTATGCTCCCTGCACCTCGAAAAGTAGTAATTAAACGATTAAGTGTAAGGATTGATGATATGAACTTAAACGATTCTTTTAAAATAAACTGTAGATAATATGTAAATTGTAAATAAACTATAAATTTGTGTTAAAGAAAACTTGCTTTCGTCAATGAGTTGATTTCCGTTATTTATGAAGAAAGGTTGTAGGTTAAGCCTTTATAATTTGTTCGTAGGCTAATCATGTCCAGAGCCTTGGGTGTTATTCAACCAAATATCTAAACACAACGCACCCAACTACCCTTTTAATAACATAATTAGTACTACCACAATTAAATACGAATTCACGCCCAAACCAAATAAAGTCAGGACAGGTCCTATACGACAACCGCTAGAGCAGTTTATATATATATATACAGTCGGACCTCTATTTAACGAACCTCTATTTTGCGAATTTCTCTATTTTGCGAACTTTTCCTTGGAACCAAAACCATTTTGCGAATTTCTTCGTAAAATATCCTCCGAATAGCGAAGTGCATTCTCTATTTAACGAACTTTTTCTTGTGATACAATATTTTTTTCTCCATATTTCTCAAAATATTTCTGAACATTTCGAACTTATTCTTTCTTTTAACACATTTAACACATTAACTTTCTTTTAACATATTCCGACGCGGATTACAGTTTGAAGAAAATACGCCTGAAGGGGTATTTAGGTGCATTGCAAAGATACGAGACGTATTATGACAGAAAACACTTTTTCAAACAAAAAACTCAGACAAAATTAAGACTTTTAAATTTAAGGACGCATGTGGTAATGTATGCTTAAAATTACTTGCTATAATAAATGTGATAATGTCAGTAAAATTTATTAATTTTAATATAATTTTTTTAAATTGAAAATACACTGTATTCCCGGAAAATGTTTTGTTTTATTCTTGTTTTCCTTGCAGATTTCTGCTTGATGGGTAAGATATATAAAATAAATAGACATTAATTTACAAAATAAAGGTGTGATCAATTACTTTTATTAATAATATTTAGTGTTTATGAATTGAAAGTTTGTTTTGTATAGTTTAAAGTATTTTAAAAGGTGAATCTCTATTTAGTGAATTTTCCATATAACAAACTTTTTTTCGGGATTTAGCGACTTCGTTAAATAGAGGTCCGACTGTATATATATATATATATATATATATATATATATATATATATATATATATATATACATTCATCTGTTTGTATGTATAAACGTATATATATATGTATGCATGCACACCGGATGCCCGATATTCATGTTACAGTCGTTGAATGGTCATGTGCGAAAATCCAAATTGCATCAATACCTCGGAGATGCTATCCCATCTGTCGTGCGCCGACTATAACACACGTTCAAAGTCACATAAATCGTGATAACCTGTCATTGTAGCAGCAGGAACCGATCTAACAGCTTCACCACACACCTGTTGTCTTGTATAGGCGCTGCCGACCGTATCGCGTTACGCTGATTGGCTGCATATCTCCATTATTTGCATACGCACGACTGTACCAGTTTTATTGGCTCTTCAGTGTGTATACATACATACATACACATACATAGAATTTGTCCGTGTGTCTTCGGAAATGAGCGTTTAGGTCTTAAGAAATTTAATAGGCTGATTGACTACATGTCGTTTTGCTATATTGAGGTCGAATGTTCCAGTTTTCGAATGAATAGAAGGAGAGGGAAGAAATGTTGCTTATAAGATTTTTATATGAGTAAGCAAACTTTAAAGGTTAGACACTTTCGAAATATTATTTATTTTTAGATAAAAGTCAAAAAATAATTACGTTGTGAAATTCATTTTTTTCTAAAACAAGGTTTTGAAACTTTAAGTTCTCCAAATTTTAATCTAAAAAATCGAAAACTTGCATTTGAAATCAATATATACGAGTAAATTAATTAATACCGAACATCTACTCATAAACAGTTTTTTTTCATGACTAGTGCCAAGCTATTTGCGCATGAATTTCATAAATAAAAAAAATAACGTCACTCAAACAGTATTAAAACAAAAACTGTCAAACAAGGACTCCAGAAAAGACTCCAAACAAGGACTCCAAACAAGGACTCCAAGGTTCTGAAAATTGAACCTGGGTAACAGATATTCAGAAGTTTCATGAAGATCTGCCCATTTGTTCTTTTACATTTTCCAGGTATAAAGTAGTGATTGTTTAAATAAATCAACGTATTTTAGGGGTAATATATCAGGCGGGAAATAGCATTTCTTGCACAAAAGAAAATTATGAAATCTTATTTTAAAACCAATTCGGAACAAAAGCATTTACTTTATACGGACAACGTTTTGCCAATTAACTCACTTGGGGGTAATTTTCCAATGGAAGATTTGAACTCCCTACAAATGTTTTCTGAAAAGGAAGTGATATTTTTGGTCTAGTGATATTTATACAGGAAGTGATATTTTTGGTCTAGTGATATTTATACAGGAAGTGATATTTTTGGTCTAGTGATATTTATACAGGAAGTGATATTTTTGGTCTAGTGATATTTATACAGGAAGTGATATTTTTGGTCTAGTGATATTTATACAGGAAGAATAAATTTTTGGATGTAAAATTTGTTCAGAGGAGTGCCTAACATGTACAACCTCGTGTACTGCTTGTTCTCAAACGATTAAACGAGGTACATTCCTCTCGGTAATAGGATATTCTATATGGGAAGGTTTAAAGTTCAGTGGAGATTGAATTTTTGCTATTATTCGACGCTCTTTGTGACGTCGTACTGAAGTCAAACGGATATGAGAGCCTGAAAATGTAAACAAAACAGCATGAAATAGAAGATATTTGCCCTTTCAATTAATTATTCTGGAATAGCTTTCTCTAGAATCCCGATGTTGTTCGACCTTGAAACAACTCTCCGATCATTATCATTTAAAAAACTCTGCGGTTAAAGTGATAACGCACTTTTCTCATTTAGAGTTTTGGTTACAGAATCAAATCTGTAGATCTCTTCAAAGGTATAGTACAAGTGCTTGTAAGTTACATTTATTTACTTAACCTGATCTGGCCTCGAGTATATAAATTAAAGGCGTTTACAAAAATGTTTGATTATTGTATAAACTGAAGAATACAAAGCAGATGATTTTATCTTTTATTTGAATATAGAACAGGTATGCTATGAATAACTAAGAATGAAAGTAAGTTGAATCCGGGGAATTTTTCTTCTCTCTTACTTATAATTTGATAAAAAGGTTTGATGCCAAGTCTCTAGGGCTAAATTATCTTGGTTATGTTTTCTAATGAGAGATAGCTACAAAATAATCTTAAACTTAATTGCACTCCGTTTTATTGGATGTTAATTATTTTCATCCGGTTTTGAAGTTTATAATTTTAATATCTAGTTTTTTTTTGTTAATTTTTTTAATAGAAAAGTTTTATAAGCCAACTAGCTGAATACCCGTGCTTCGCTACGGAGTACATTCAAATTAAATACAACGGTCAATGTATGCTGTTAATGCCAAAAAAAAAAAAAGAATATATTTATTAAAAAATCGTAACGGATATTTTTATGGACAAAATATTGAAGACAAAATAATATAGAAGAAAATATTGAAATTAAATCTAATAGAACATACTAAAGAATATAGTACAGTTAATATAGTACAGTTTGAGGAACATTTCTTTTACTGCATTTTAATATTTTTTTTTGATAATGTCCAATCGTCTGCCGCATTAGAAAGAAAAAAAAATTATCAATTTATTTCGCTGTTATGCACGTGACGCAAAATTAATTTAAAGTATCACAAAAAGAAAAGAAACCACGTGATCAGCATTTAATAAATTAAATTCTAAAAATGAATCTTTAAAAATTCACTAAAAATCAGAAAATGGAGGTAAAGATTCGACAAAGATTTCATTTTAAAGGAATATTTATGATCTTTCTCGTGATGTAAATTTTATAAACCTCAGATTATTATTTTTAATGCAAACTTTAAAGAATGTTACAAAAACAGCTTAAAAATTTAATTTAAAAAAATCTAAGCAGAATTTTTCAAAAATATTTCTTAGTGCACCCCTACACTGTAAGAAGAATAGCCATGCAAAATTTCAACCCTTTAGGTCCAGCTGTTTGGTCTGTGCGTTATTTGTCTTTCAGTCAGCCAGTCAGTTACGGAACTGTTTTATATATATAGTAGATAATACTTTTTTTTCTGATTCACTTTTTATTTTAAATCGAAAAATTTACCGCTTTTAATTGTAAAGAAACAAAGAGACATAAGTACGTGAAATGATTCAGAGCATTAGTTTGACAACTTTAATTGTAAAAAAAAGAAAAACTTTTTTTTTTACATATTATAAATCTGAATTTTCTACATATTTTTACAATCACTATACAAGTCTGCTTGCAAGAAATTGATATCAGAAAAATTAAGTCCATGATAGCATGTTAACCTTTTCCTTATGGGGTGGGATAGCATGTATCCCATGAATGCGGGCTCAAGAATGATTGCATATATATATATATATTTATTTATTTATGTAATCTATATATATATATACATACATATATATACATATATATATATATATATTATATATATATATATATATATATATATATATATATATATATATATATATATATATATATATATATATATATATATATATATATATATATATATATATATATATATATATATATATATATATATACCCCTAAATGGCCGTTCTTACAAAGAGAGTATGAAATTTCCCGTTGTAAAGAGGGAATCGGAAAAATAGGCCCTGTAAGCTAAAGGTTAAGACCCTCTCATCCTATCAGGACAATCAAAATGTTTGGTTTTAACTTGAGATAAATTGCGTATGTTTCCACGTCGTAAAAACAGAAAAATGTCAATCAAGAAGCAGCAATCACAAAACAGAGTGTCATCGTGAAATATTTCTGTTTCGCAGTAGCTTTCAACAACTTCTCTCTGTCCCAACAAGTAGAATAAAGAGACAATTATTTTTTTTATCGCTGTCATCTGATATCACATTCAGTTGGTGGATCGGTGGTTTAAAGATGTTGAAAGATACCGAATAAGATTGCGCTGCTCGTCGAAAGAGGGCCAACCTTTTTTCACTACATCTTTCTCCACTCATCTTCAATATTGGCATGACGTCATTTAGAGCTACTTAACGAGCACCTGTGTCCGTTCAGTTTCTTGGTATTTCCCTTTTTAATAGCGGAATACTTCTGGAAGAAGGCAGGACTAGTTTTTATGATTTTCTGTTGTTTTGTTTTTTAGGTAGTTCTGTTTTAAGTTAGGGGACGAAGCGTCTTGCCAATACAGTTGCTTGTGGTCAGCTCGCTCTTCCAAGTATCGCGCGGTTATTAATTCTGGATTTTAACACTTCGAGGTACGTTTTTTTTATGTTATTTATTAACCTTTGTGTTGAATTAAATCTAAATGACTGCTGTATCTGTAATTATTATTTTTTTCCTTTGAATTGAAACTTGTCTCTCTTTGAGTACACCAATTTTATATTGACTTTTAATTTGAAATGGCCCTAATTTTTATTCAAAATTTTTTTATCTATGTTTAATTGTAAAATGAGCTTAAGGGAACAGTGGACCTTCAAACCTAACTTTTTTTTTTGTTTTGAATGGATTTGCTTGAAATTTGAATATTTGATTAGTACCATAGATATGTAAAAGTGGTTAAAATTTAAAGATGAAATATTAATAATTTATGAATCAAGAATTATTAATTATATCAAAAATTGGCCTAATTAAAAATGTTCCAAGCGCATTTCTTTTGCATATAATATGGTAATTTTTATTTACAGGATACCTTATAGAACTAACAATGAAACTTATTGCTTATTTTAAGCATTCATTAAAAATATAAAGAGAAAAAAATAATAATAGTGAAAACACCCTTTTTATTACGCAAAATACCTATAAATCATCTTTTCAAGTACAAAATTTAGAAATTCTGAGCTACGAAGCATAATTTTTTTCAATAAGATTTATTTGATATACAGTTAAGTATTAAATTTCAAAGCAATACGATAATTAGAAATGCGCCTGGAGCAGTTTGAATATTCGTATGACAGGAAAATTTTTATTACATTTAAAGTTATTGCTATTAGTTACCACATAATATCTAAATTAAACACAAATGCCTATAACTAGGAAAGTAATCACAGAAATTAAAAATTCTTTTTGCAACACATTACTAATTGTCCGTAGTTTCACAATTCAATAAAATAAAAAAAATCGAATTTTTGGACAAATTTCACAGTTTTGAAATTCACTGTCCCGACAATGGACCATGAAACACTTTTTTTGTTATTTATTTATCAACCAATTGCTATGAAATTTTGAATACTTATACAGTGTTGTTTAGAGATGAAAATGCTGGATAAAAAATCAGAATGTAATTAATTAAGATATTAATTAAAATCAGTTTGTTAAATACAATAATTAAAAATGCTCCATGCGTATCAATTTTGTCTCAGATATCTAATTTCCTTTCTTAAGCTAGCTTTATATAGTTATAATAAAAGTTAGTAGCAATATTAGATTTACAGACATATTTATAAAAACTAGAAAAAAAAATCGATAAACATTGGTCATTTTATGCAAAATTTTATAAAATTTTTTTTTTTTATTGTAAAAATTTTAAGGTGTTTTAAAATAGTATAATGAATTTAACCTTTATCACTAAGTTTTATTCTAACATATATAAATAATCATTTTATGAAATTTTATGAAAATTCAAGAAAAATTATGACGCATGGAACATTTTGAACTTACCGAAACGACATGAAAACTTGTTTTGAGAAAAATACATTTAAAGTTTTAATTTAACGTAACATTTCCACTGTTTACGTTTGGAAAAATACATAACTTGGTTAATAATGATTGGATCAACATAACTTTTTTTTTTAAATTTAAAGCTGATGAGTTGCAGAATCATTTTCTGAAAAATAAAAAATCGTTTTTGAGACATATTTTTGTCAATCTGAAGGTCCATTGTCACCTTAAGTTTTAATTATCAGTAGATTTTTTTTCATTTCTGTGAAAAATTTTTTTCATTAATTTTCGAATATGTCAATTTAAAAGCAGAAAAAAATTGAACTCTTAAATGTAAAAAAAACAAACAAACAAAAAAAAAACATTTTTGTAATATCGAATTTAACAGAAACTAGAAGCATTGCGGGGAATTTATCTAATATATTGTCTTTTTTTTGTCCTCATACTGCATTTTGAATTATTTATTTAGTAAAAATTATGTAATATATTGTTTTGAAGATCTGTTTTTCAAATATGCGCCATAAATTTGAGTCATTGGTTACAGAACAATGAAATGCATTTAAATTTTTCAGCTACTAATTTGTTAGATTGTGAGTTATACCAAGTGATGTATAAAAGGAAACCAAATATTTTTTTCAAAAATCTGTGGAGTTATGGCAGATGTTGATATGTACGAAAAACTCAATTTTATGTTTTAAGTTTATATAGCACACTAAAAATTGGCTCTTTAATGTGGCAAAAGCTGGTAGTGGAATTATGAAAAAGTACTAAGTTATTCGTAATTTGGCAAAAGTTGATGTTTTCTCAAGGCACCCCAAAATTTTAGTCCCTAACTGAAAAAAAATATTTTAATTGAAGATCAGCCTATGCTTGAGGTTGAATATGAGTATTAACTAAAGCATATTTGGATTGAAAAACTTAATTGAGTGATTTTATATTTCCCAACAAAAGTTTCTTTTTTAATTTGCCGAAAACGTGAAAAAATGATGAATCAACATCTGCCATAATGCCACAGAAATATTTGGTATATAATATATGGTATATACCAAATATTTTTTTTAAAGTGTAACAACTCATGCAAAAATTTTAACGCTAATTTTATTCAATTCATTAAATGGTTTTTTATTTTTGCCTTCATTCTTAGGAAAACTGCTTTCTCCTGTCTCTCAATAAAATTTTCCAATTTTCTATTTGTCCGAGAATGTAATTGTTGAAGCATAAAAAATTACATCTAATCAAAGATTCATATATCGATGGAATTAAATACTATTATGGTACTATAGAGGAAAAAAATCTGTAAAACAATTTTCTCCTCAATAATTTAGTTATGAATGGATTTTAAGCAGAAAATTCCTAAGAGATGAATAACAAATATTTTAGTCTAAAAAGAGAATTTGTAGAACAATTTTCAGTTATATCTTATGGTAAAACATATTTTGATTCAGTTATCATTTTAATTTCAACAGAAAACAACAAGAAATGGATTAACAAAGGGATTTTCTGTTTTTTTCTCTGCCAAAACTTCTATTCATACGATATTTCCATTGATTTCGAAAAATGTATGCTTATTTTAAATTTTTATGAATCAGAAATTTAAAAATAAATACTATTTCTATTACAGAAAAAAAAGCTTGAAATAAGTTGCACTATTTTAAAAATTTTATTTTCCAGAAAAACGTATTAAACAACGTTTAAAATAATTTACTATTGATTGATTTGCTTCAAAACGTAACTTTATTTAGTTATTAAATTCCCATTTAAAGAAAAACATTAAGAAAATTCAAAGGCCAGCGAACTAAATGTTAATTCAAATTTTCAGGAATAAGGATAATAAATTTGAATAATAATAAAATAAAGTTCAGTGAATATAATTACATAATTAATTGATGTGTATCAACAAGGATAAAAAATATGATTTTAAAAAGGGTGAAATATTTTTTCCATTTAAGGAATTAAGAGAAAAATTGTACTCAGTCTCTTTTACTTATTTTATGAAGTTATTTCAACATCAGATTACTCAGTTTAAATAAAGTTATCGTTTTGAAGTTTGGG